>CM062294.1:520376077-521576077 GCA_031216915.1 Pictodentalium vernedei | reverse complement strand
CTAAAACTCCCAAGAAATTTTAGTAATAATAATTACAGAAACTATGCCAAAAGCATGGGAGAATAGCAAGGGGGAACTTAAAGGACAGGGAGAGAGGAAAACACTTGAAAAAACAGTGTAACTAAATAATCAGAATGACAACAAAATGGCTGCTGCCTTGAAAATAGGTAACTTAACATAAATTCATTAAAAAATTTTAAGTTACAGCCCTGATAATATTCTGTCACACATTCTTTTCCTCTCCTCCTTTTCTATCCTCCTTAGAATCACCATTTCACTAATATTTATGTGTCTGGCATCATTTAAACTG
Source organism: Pictodentalium vernedei (assembly GCA_031216915.1). Taxonomy (NCBI): domain Eukaryota; kingdom Metazoa; phylum Mollusca; class Scaphopoda; order Dentaliida; family Dentaliidae; genus Pictodentalium; species Pictodentalium vernedei. The sequence goes on along the minus strand of CM062294.1, from coordinate 521,575,767 downwards.
AGATTTAAAAGCACAAAGATCAGTCAGATGTTAACTGATGAAGGGCCAAACTTAGAATGATAAATGGCGCCAATTTCGGAACGTCCTTGACACTGCGCATGCGCAGTAGGGGTGAAGTGTGGAGGGCCTTTCAGGACATGTTTTCTTTAGTTTTAGATGCAAATTTTGGGGATTGGGGGGCAAAATTTGTGTTTGGCCCTATATTTTAAGAGTTAGCACCAGCTATGTCTGGGTCATTGGTACAGTATAAAAATATAACTTGTTGATAGTTGTCAAATGAATTGCTGAGTGTCCTTCTAATAACTGTTTTTATTGACAAAAAGTTGTGTAATAAACACAGAACGACCTGCGAGTGTCTTCTGTGTATTTATTATACCTAGAATGGACATGAACATGCTGGCTCCTTAACTTGTTGAAGACTGGGCCAAATGCTTAATTTCACCCCTGCACCTCCAAAATTAAGCCACAACTAATTAAAATTGAGTCTTGTATGATACTCTACACAGAAGACAAGGAAGTACCAACCTTTCCAGACCAAACTGAATTCTTTTGACGTGACTGCAAATTGGAAGTTGAGTACCACTCACAGGACAGTACAATTTTGGTCCTTGGTAGGTATAATGAAAGTGTCAGTGACACTGTAGCTTACCGGCTATTTTGAGATTCCACCATTTTTTACATTTGTTAGGCAGTTCATATTTTAACATTTTCTTAATAACAACACAGATTTTGTGAGATACTTCTGAAAGATACATTTTTCAAAATTCACACATCTATTTCCGGTTGTCTAAGTTCAACCATCCAGTTCTATTTTGGGGAATTTCGACACTTTGTTGAAAGGAGCATTTTTTTTAAAGATTTCAATTTACAACTCAATTTGGGCATTTGGTCAAAAATTAAAATGCGTCAGATTTTTCTGAAATTATAGTATGTTGGAGGGCTCAGAATATTGGGAGTTAGCCGTTTTTCGATTTTACGCCATTTGGACATTTTTACATCACCTATGTTCTTGAGACTAATTGTGCCCTATTAATATAGGATACACTTATGAAACTTACCACACCTATTTGTGATCATATTAAGTTAACCCTCATTTTTTCTTTTCAAACTGACATACATGATGCCAGCAATGCCAATTTGACATTTTTTTAACACCTTTTATTACTTCCAAAGTGTGGTTTACTGGGATTTACGGGTTTGATAATAAACGATAACTTCACAAGTGAATTATGCAATCAACAATTGTGTCATGTATCCGTGCACACAAACAAAGACGCTTTGCCCTGGGTGTAATGGGGACTTCATTGTTTTTTTTTGTCTTTTTTAACCCTTCACCCAACATGAAAAGCAGACGACACTTGCAAAAAAAATTCTTGAATAACTACAATTTTCATTTTTTGTCTCCAAAACATAGGTTATGAACTCTCATTGGAACGGACTCAATGCGCTCGTTCCAATGAGGGGTCATAACCTATGTTTTAGAGACAAAAAATGAAAATTAATTGACGATTTTTTAGAATAGCGCTGGCCGGTTTTGGTCGTTGCGTAAGGTAAAGGGTTAAATAATATAATTAACATTAATAATGGAAAGTAATAAACAGAGTAATCACTTGCCTGGACTAGTTACGAGAAATAATTCATTCGAGGCGAGGGATTATATTGTAAAACACTGTATGCATTCACGCACTCATGTTTGTACAACGTCCCTCACCTCTCATGAATTATTTCACGTAACCAGTCCAGTCAAGCGATTACTCTCTATTTATTTTGCACCATAGGCTTTCAAATTTTTGGGAATATAATCTCTGCAAAAAACGTAACTAAAAATGTGATGCCATCCTCGGAAATTATCAATGGTTATACCTGAACGCTGAAGTGATGTCGTATGGTCAAAAGTTAAAATGCATTCAAATTTTCTGAAATTTTAGAACATTGTTGAGCTCAAAAATTAGGAGATGGCTTTTTTTTTTCTTTTTTTGATTTAATGCCATTTTGACGTTTTTTACGTCGCTTCAAAGTTTAGCCTATTTTTGACAAATGTCATTAAAAACGAGAGACGGGTGAACTTCACTGAGTGGATTAGTACATAAAAAAGAGTGACAGACACCTTCTCCTTATTGTTGGGCTCTTCAGTGTTGGCCCTGCTTCATTGGATGATATCTGGAAATTCGCTTTGAGATTTCAAAACCATCAAGTTTCTGAATGAATCTTTCAATGTCTTAATTACTTTATAATGGTAAAAATGAAATACTTTTGCAGTTTTCTTAACTCTTAGAAGCCGGGGAATCAGAATGAATTTATTGAACATGACATACCGCGAGAAACTTACAGTAAAGCAGGTGATTCTAGTCAACTGTCATCTGCCTGACACTTGACTACAAGCACCTGTTCAGTGTTTAATTATCCCTGAGCCCAAAGATACCGGAATCATCACAACCAGATTACCTGCCGTATTACATCACAGGCAAGAAAACTCGACTCCCAGCTTCTAAGAGTTAAAACTATTTTTCATATGCCTTTATATCTTCCTGACAATAAATGAGGAACAAACTGAAAAAATAAGTCTGCTAGTTGATAAAATCACAGAAATGGTTTGGGCTTGCAAATAATTTTTCAACATAAGTACCTTGAAACTTCAACAACCGTTAATACAGTATCTCTTAATTAGGCTGACAATGAATGTCATAAAATTATTATGTAAGATTATAGAACTAACCAAGTATGTATGTTGGTGACTTAAGTTTCACAAGCCTTGGCTCCTCTTTCAGTGTGTCACACACTTGTCGACACAGAGTTAAAAGACACTTTGCCAAGGCATTCTTGTCCACAGATCCCCAACTAAATGCATCCTGGAAGAACAAAACAGAAAACTTGCATGTAAATTTACACACTAGATAAACAACCAGCTCATACAGTATATTCTGACAGGAAGATAGAAAGAGAAGTTAACCCATATTTTGCTGATACAGTGGAGCCCACTTAATTGGATATTAACTGAATAACTCTGTTAACTGAATATAATTTCCCAACAAAATACTATTTACCATGCCTCCAGTACAAATTTCACTTGTTAATTTAATATAGGTTATAGAGTAAACTCCTGTTAATTGAATAAACAAATCTTGTAACCTGCCGTGAAATTACCCTGACTCTCCTCAATTTTCCTTTGTTTATAGCCCTACTTGGCCTCAGTACATCTAATATAGGCATTTAATCTAATATATCTTGTTTGACAGAGCTCATGGAGCTCTGTCAAACAAGATATAATAGAACAGAATAAATGTTAAAAAATTTATAGTAATTTATATATTTTTTATACTTACCAATGACCCAGACTTATCTGGTGATAACTCTAACAAAACCAGGGCCAAACACAAATTTTGCCCCCCAATCCCCAAAATTTGCATCCAAAACAAAAAGAAATCATGTCCTAAAGGACCTCCATACTACGCCTCTACTGCGCATGCGCAGTGACGCAGACGTCCCGAAATTGGCGCCAATTATCATTCTTACTGGCAGTGCCTGGTCAGCGCTATGTACTCAGCGGGGAGACAAGAGTTCCCAACTCCAGGGAGGGCCATCCCCGTCTGGGTCATTGGTAAGTATAAAAAATATATAAATTACTATAAATTTTTTAACATTTTTATACTGTACCAATGACCCAGACTTAGCTGAATAGTAAACAGGCTGGAAGGCCTAGGACATAGAGGAAAATCCAATAAGCTCAACTATATAGTAAAGAGGTAACCCCTTAAGGAGAAAAGGAGTATTAGGCTTTACATGTATCTTTCTTATTTAATATTAAATTAGAAAGATACACTACCCTTAATAATTGAGCACAATAACATTCATGTTCTCTATTAACATCCAGTATAACCCTTATACTAATTATTTTTAAAGCAAGCCAATAAATAAAGTAGTCCAGAGAATTGAGACTCTTTATAGTCATTTAAAAGTGTCCGAGTATTGTATATTAAAGCCCGTTTGACACTTGACATATACAAATACTTCACACCGAGCTACACTTTAAAAATAAGACATGAATGAATTTAAACATTAATATTACACTTTAAAACCATCCCGGAAGCGACTCAGAAATACTGACTTGGAGGAGGCATTCCCTTGCTTTTCACTATAAAGCAGGTGACCTAAGGGAACACCCGCCCCCCCCTTCCCCTTGCCCTGGGTCAAATAGCCCAGAGCGAAGAGGGCAGCCGGACGGAGTCACTGCCGGAACAGAAAGCCTACATAACTATAGTTGCAACTGTTTAGTGGACGACATTCTGAGCAACAGATAACGGACCTAAACAATGCAGGTCTCCAGAAATGGACTCAATATTTCTGAGATAAAAATTCGTAAATGTGGATGGCTGAGACCAATAAGCAGCCTTCATTAAATCTGTAATAGCAACACTATTAGCATAAGCCCAGGAAGTAGAAAGAGCTCTTACTTCATGAGCAGAAATCTTAAGCACAAACTGCTGAGAAGAAGATAAATCTTCATAAGCAGTACGGATAGTTAACTGAATCCATCTAGCAATAGAATGGACTGAAATATCCTTTCTATTAGGCATCAAAGACAGAAAGAAACGTTTCCGTCCCTTTCTGATAAACTGAGATCTCTGTTTATAGATACGTAATGCTCTAACAGGACAGAGTAAAGGCCTACGCCCGTCTGAAGACGGAAGAGCCTTAATAACAATAGGTTCCGGATATTTATTAGGAGCCTGATTCTTAGCTAAAAAACCCACGTTAGTAGTGAAGGTGATAGTATTCCCAACACTACGATAATGAGAATCATCCACCGATAGTGCATGAAGCTCACTGACTCTTCTAGCAGAAGAGAAAGCTAAGAGAAAAGCTGTCTTATAAGATAAGAATTTGAAATCTACTGTCCCAAGAGGTTCAAATGGCTTTTCCTTCAATTTAAGAAGAACCCAAGCTAAATTCCACTTAGGAATTAATCTAAGAGTTCTGGGTCTATTTATCGAAAAGTTTCTAACCAACTTCGATAAAGAGACATTAGATCCAATTTGTAAACTATCATGATGTGCATAGGTATCAGATAACATAGATCTATAACCCTTTATAGTAACAGGCTGCAGTTTGATTTCGTCAAACAAGTATACTAGAAAGTTTGCAATGTCTGGTATAGAGGGATCGAATATATCTACAGAATGATCCCTACACCAACGACGAAAAACCTTCCACTTAGCCGCATAGTTTAGTGAAGAGGAGGTCCTCCTACAGTTAGAAATCGCGTCCACTGCTCGTCCTGTAAAGTGCTTGCCATGCAAGAAGGACCGCACAACGGAAAAACGTGAAGGTTGAGACCTTGCGGGTTGTGATGGAGTTGGCGCGATTTCCCCTGCGAAAGAAGATCCTCCCGTGGAGGAAGCTTTCGCGGTAGGTCCCACAACAGACACCTGAGTAGATTTATCCACGGTCTCTGTGGCGACAGAGATGCTACCAACAGAATCTTGCATTGAGATTGTTTTATCTTTAGCAATACTTGTTGAATTAACGGCGCTGGAGGATACGCATATCCTATCATTCCGTCCCAAGGGATCGACAGAGCGTCTACTGCAAATGCTCTTGGATCCAGACACGGAGACACATACGTCTGCAACTGATTGTTGAGATGTGTCGCAAATAAGTCTATCATTGGCCGTTCCCATTGGTAGCAAATCTGATTGAATACTTGTTTGTTGAGAGTCCACTCCGACGGCAACAAGCGACCCTTTCGTGAAAGGGAGTCTGCTAGCACATTCAGACGACCCGGTACGTGACGGACCGAAAGAAGAACGTGATGTTCTAACGCAAACAGAAGGATTCTTTCCGTTAGATTGAACAACGGAACTGAATGAGTGCCTCCCTGATTCCGTATATACGCCACTACTGTCGTATTGTCGGATAGGATTTGGACATGAGCATCGTGAATAATGTCCATCCAGTGACGTAACGCAAGCCAAATTGACATCATTTCCTTGATGTTTATGTGCTTGCACAGGAATTGTGGATCCCAAAGACCCTGGCATCTCGAATCCGTTGGGATTAATGATGCACCCCAACCTGTTTGACTGGCATCCGTCATAACGGTAAAACTCGGATCCGGCAACTGCAGCGGAACTCCCTGAGTTAACCACTGAATATTTGCCCAAGTCTGAATCTCTTGTTTCACTTGATCTGACAAGAGAACGTCTACATCGAGCGAATGAATTTTCACAGTCCAATTCTGAGTCAGGAAAATTTGAAGAGGACGTGTGCGTAACCGCCCCATCGGAATGAGATCCGCGGCGGCTCCGCACAGACCTATCAGTCTCATAAATTCTCTCGCCGTGACTTTGTCTGCGTGCAGACAATAGCGAGCGTAACAACTGACAAATTTCGCTCTGGTTAACGGCAGACGAACGAGATTGTTGTGCGTCTCGAAGCTCATTCCCAGATGAGTGAATGACTTGGACGGCACCAGATCCGACTTCTCCTCGTTTACTATAAAACCGAGACGTCGGAGCAATAGAAGAAGATTCTGAACATCGTTCTGAAGCGTTAACTCGTTGCCGTACCTCTGAAGAATGTCGTCCAGGTAGGCCGACATTACCGCAGACGAATGAGCTCGGAAGTAGATCATTACCGAGTTCATTACCCGAGTGAAAGCCCAGGGTGCTAGATTCAATCCGAAGCACATCGCCCGGAATTGATACACCACTCCTAGGACTGCGAAGCGTAGATACTTTCGGAATGTCGGATGTACCATGACGTGAAAGTACGCATCTTTGAGATCTATGCTCGTTGCATAATCGTTCACCCGAATACTCGCTCTGACCGATCGAATCGTCTCCATATAAAACTTCGGAGCGACGATCAGCTTGTTTATCCAGCTCAAATCTATGACTGGACGGAACGAGCCGTCTGGTTTCGGAACCAGAAACAGATGGCTGTAGAATCCCGGAGATTCCTGGTTTTCTACGACCTCTACCGCGTTCTTCATTAAAAGAGACTGCACCTCTGATAACAGAGCGTCTCTTTTCTGCGGATTTGACGGAAGATGAGTCCACTTTGGACTTCGAGTTAATGGAGGCTTTCGTTTGAAGGATATCTTTAGACCTTCCGAAGTCACTCCTCTCACCCAAGGGTCGTCCGTAATCGACGCCCATTCTTGTGAAAAGCTCGACAACCTTCCGCCAACCGGAACGCAATAGAGGTTTAAGCCATCACCTCCTGGACCTGCGAGGCCTGCGGTAGGAGAAACCACGTCTTCCACGACCCGCACCTCGCCCCGTCGACCTCGGGGCGTCCGACCGATTGTCCCGGCCTGAAGGACGTCCCGAACGAGAGTCGCTATCCTGACGGTCTCTCGAATAAGACCAAGAGCACGCACCGGAACCTCTATAGGAACCTGACCAAGAGCACGCACCGGAACCTCTATAGGAACCTCTCTTGGGTGCATTAGACCCAGAAGTGCCTGTCTTATTCGTGTCTGCTGTATCCGACTTCTTAGGAGCAGATTTGAACAACAGAGAATCCTTAGCTTTCTTTGTAATTTTATCATAAATAGCGGAAAGCTTGCCGTCAAAGAGAAGTTCTCCTGAGACCGAAGCGACTCTAAGAGAGTTCTTCACCTTAGAATCCACTAATGTGGATGTAGCTAGGGCTGCGTCACGTCTAACCAACTCCAGATTTGCCACTGAAAGGGCGGAGTTACACGTGGAATAAGCTACTGCCCTTGAAAGAAGTCTTAAAGAGGATTGTATATCCTGAAACTCTTTCCCCTGAAGGCGCAGTGATAACGCCTTAGTAAGGTGATCTGCGTAAGATAAGGCATCTAAATTGGCTCTGTTAGACGCAATAGCTGTTTCCAACACCGCGGTTGGAATAGAAGCTGACAACGGTAATGATAGCTCTAAGTCTTCCGCCTCGTCGTCCATACGCAGAGGAACTCTCGGTATACCCTGTCCTGCCGTATCGAATTTATTCCTTGCATTAATGAAAGGCAGGTTGAGAGTATTAGCGGACAAGAAACCTGCTTTCTCCGTCCTGGAAGCAAGTTTAAATATAGCGTCGTTCAATAATTCAAATGTTCTTGCAACATTATTGGACTGCGACGGAAACTCGGGAGCGATGTCCCTGAACCGCTCAAAAAATTCAGAGTCCAATGACGCTATAATTCTCTTGTCCGGAAGCGCAGCAGTCTGGCCCGACGGAACAACTTGAGGGAGAAAGTGCCGGATGAAGTCCACGGCAGCTTTATGTTGTTCCGAAAGGGATAGCTCCAAGTCATCCGTATCCCTTTCACCATCCGGTTGGACCTCATGATGTTCCCGGTCGTCCGCCCCCGATGCTTCGGCGGAGCGTACCGACCCAGCGCCGTCGGATAATTCTCGATCCGACACCGTTTCTGTCGGTTGCTGGGATGCTGCGATAAGCTGTGCTATCTGCACAAGAATGTCCGGCGTCGAGACCTGCGGAGGCGCAGTCTTTCGCTGCTTCGCCGAGGGCAGCTCCGCATCAGATGGCTCCCGCATACTTTTCCTATGCGAACGTCCGGAGTCCATCGGTCTCGAATCCCTGGCTGCCGGATGGTGTGACCTGGTCGCCGAAGAATCCTTGATCGGCGAAGCTGGTAATATATCGGCGGTCACGCAGCCAAGGTGCGGTCGTGTGCGCTGACGAGAAGAGAAAGCCTTAACAGTCTCTGCGGACTGCTTATACAACGGAGCGTCCCGAGCGACGGACGTATGCTCCGCTAAAGACACATTTTGTACCACAACATCTGGTCCCAGATGTTGTTGTACGAGAGAGGGGCCTCTCTCGCTCGTGGCCCGGCTGGACCTGGACGAGCTAGGAACCGGACTCAAAGGCTTCCTCCGTTCTCGCTTACTATCCGCCGTCACTGGGTGTGCATCTATTATGTTTATAGTGCTCGCATCACCCAACATTTCCTTTTGGACCGCATCGGACGAACCCGGCTGCCGAACCATTCGGTGAATGGACGCTACACCAGGCGAGCTAGCGGACGACATTTGTCTAATCTCCATGAGCACTTTTGCCGCTAGCTCTGAATTCATTTGTGACGACGGACGCACACTTGAAGAAGATAACATGGAAACATCACCCTGTTCTGGTTCCTCTAAAATAGAAACTGAGAGAGTAGAGTGACCTTGCGGAGAAAGAGCCGGAATCGCTCTTTCTCCAGAAACAACATATCGTGACACACGTTTCCAATGTTTCTCATCCCAATGTTCACATATAGGACAGGGATTAATGCGAGAACACTGACTACAATTAATACAATGATCATGAAAGTCAGAGGAAGATTTCTTCCTATTACAATTTGAACAACGTCCCTTCATTGTGAAAGAACAACAATAAGTCCTAGTTACTCGCAAAAACCCCAGACACAAAGATACATAATAACATGATCCATTAATAAATGAAAAAACAATTGCAAAACAAAATAATTTTGAAAAAATATTTTTTCAGCGAAGCCCAAGTTGCTGAAAAGTAACGTTGAGCCCCGATGGATCCAATGGCAAAGTGTGGTCAAAAATTTTAAATTTATATTAAATAATTAATGAGACACTTTCGGATAATACAAATGTATCTTATAGTGAGATAAACTACAGCAAAGGCAAACAGCCCCCCTCAAAAAAGGCTGTTGCCAATGAAAACAAACAGTGTAAAAACACCAGAAAACATGACTCCAGGCACTGAAAAAACTGGCCCGGAATCAGTCATCAATTACACTCTATCTGATGCAAAACAGAGACTCCCAGGGGAGTATCTGTAGAACATCAGATGGAAGATGCAGAACACAAACGTTATACACCCATGGGTGAAAACGTAACTATGGGGAAAATAACAGAAAACATTCTGTAACCAAGCAACTCTCCCAGGAAATTTTAGAAATGAAATTTCTCAAAAATATGCCAAAAGCATGGGAGAATTGCAAGGGGGGACTTTAGAAGGCTGGGGAGAGGAAACACTGAATAAGCAGTGCAACAATTAGCAAGAATGACAACAAGAGGCCCATGCCTCGAAAATAGGCAACTTAACATAATTTCATCAAAAAATTTTAAGTACAGCCCTGATTATTTTTTGTCACTTCTTTTTCCTCTCCTCCTTCTATCCTCCTTAGAATCACATTTTCTCCAAGAATTACGTGTCTGGCATCCTTTAAACTGAGATTTACAAGCACAAAGATCAGTGAGATGTTGACTGATGAAGGGCCAAACAGAGAATGATAATTGGCGCCAATTTCGGGACGTCTGCGTCACTGCGCATGCGCAGTAGAGGCGTAGTATGGAGGTCCTTTAGGACATGATTTCTTTTTGTTTTGGATGCAAATTTTGGGGATTGGGGGGCAAAATTTGTGTTTGGCCCTGGTTTTGTTAGAGTTAGCACCAGCTAAGTCTGGGTCATTGGTACAGTATAAAAATATAATAAATGATAAGTTTATCTCTAGAATACAGCAAAGTGACACAATCCCTGCTAATTGAATAATTTTGACTGGTATTTATTTTATTTTATTGGTGTTTAAGGTCACATATTTCTGCACAATGGCTAATCATGACCACGACAGTTATACGGGTGGAGGAAGCCGGAGTACCTGGAGAGAACCACCGAGCAATGGCGAGCAACTATCAGTTCCCCAACATACTAACTCCACACAAGCAGGGTTAGCATTGGTTGAAGACATGTGCACCATCGACGTGCAGTATGACTTAGTACACACCGTCACCGTGCCCCCATGTGGGCAATGGGGGTGAAGTGTCTTGCCCAAGGACACAACGTGGTTGCCGCAGGTGGGATTCGAACCGAGGACCCCTCAGCTTGCAGCCTGTACCTCTACCAACTGTGCCACCGCGCCCCCCATTTTGACTGGTAAACTGGCTTGTAAATTAACAGTGTTCCACAGTAGCAACTATTGTCACTTATTTTATTATGTCGTCGCTTGTTTTATTATGCTATTCCACATGGCCTACAGGCTTCAAGATATATCCAGGTTCCCGAAAATCTGTTTTAATTCTCTCGAACTCCTGCTGCAACAATCACTTTGTGTGATTATGTCAAAGAGAGCATGATGTATTCGCCTCTTTGCCCAACAGACTAAGTGACGAGAGTCCATATGTGCCACTAGACCAGTTCCCTCCCAGTAAGATAGTTTGATCAGTTTATGTACCAGAACCGAACCAGGCTTGTCATTTTGAGGTGGGCGATCGCCCCGGACCACAGTTGCCCGCCTGAGTTCAAAATTCCGTGGACGGTAAATGTCTGCCTAACCCCGATTTCTGCGGCCCATTAATTCAGTCAAAGGCACCTCAAAATCGGCCACCTCGAATGGCTCCTTTCGCGGATTGAAGGAGGTACATGTAACAAAACCACAATTTGAAAAATTTGTAGTGTGTCATCAACGCAGTCACCCAGAGACAGTAAGTAACTTTCCAAATATGAGCCGGAGGTCTACCACTTCCAAAGTTGTAATTAGTTATTACATTGTACATAAGACTGAAACAACCCTTGTGTCACGGGCGATTATGGGTTGTATTATCCCCAAGCCAGTTCGACGCCTTACGATTTGCCTGAGACGTTTCGTCCCAAAATCATAGCTGGGATGATTTGTCTCCCAAATCTGATTCATTCGTCCCAAGTTATCGACATCTGGCGGTGATCACAGTGCACTGGATTTTACAGTCATGTAATGTAACAGTATAGATACAGGCTTGGTTATTTGGATGCAAGATAACTATAACACTCACTGTTGGTGAGTGTCATGGGTAACCTGGTATCTTGCATCCAAATATTCAAGTCTGCATCTGTACATTACGTGATGACGTACATCATAATTACACAAACCATGTATCTTAAAATGATATTAGTTGTCTACCCATCAGGCTGAAACAAAATGACCCCCGCAAATCATAAATGACCCTCCTGGGGTCATTTCAGGTGAACCCAAAATGGCCCTCCTGGGGGATTTGAGGTGAACCATAATGGCCCTCCTGCAATTTTCAAAATGACAAGCCTGCCGAACCGGAAAACTAAAAACTTCCCAGCTCTATCTAACCAAGCCCTGTGACTCAAATATCTTGCCCCTTAGGTGAGACACACCCATCTCACAGCCACACCAATCAATAAGTTACCTGGGAGTGTAGCGGGTTAATACACTTCCATACAAGGCTCCAAGAGTTCAGATCAGGTGATCAGCTGATATGAACTCGCATCGCCTTGTAACATATTTATTGCCACACACCATATTTATTGTTGCACAGCATATTTATTATCGCCTTGTAACATATTGTGCTACATGCTATGTAACATATTTATTATGTCAAAAGTCCATGTAAATCAAGGGATTAATCACTAACCGAATGTTTATTTTTTAGATAGAAATGGCTATTGACAGCAGCACATAGAATCATCAACAGTAATTAGCACAGGTATGTATCCTTGGTGACAGTAAACAATCTTCACTGTTCGAAGTGCTATATTTGTTTAGAAAATAACAAGCATATTTGAAATACTTACATACATTTATAATCATCACCACATTAAAAGTAGAGCTGGAGGTTTTTAAATTTCTTGTTCGGTTTCGGTTTTGGTTTTTCTGGTGGAGAAAAACCTCGGTTCGGTTCGGTTTTCGGTTTCTTCATGAGGCCAAGTAAAATTCAATAAAACTCATTCTTATGTCCACAGTCATAACTGAATGGTGGTGAAATTGAGTGAAACGTAATGAATGCCCAAAATAAGCTACACAATACATGAAAAATCAGGAAGGCCAATATAATAATTACCTAAATATACAGAACTTTTATTGTGCTTGGCCATTTTTCGAGGTCTGACACCTACATGCAACTTGAGGAATGCTGCAAACACAACTAAACTGAAATGTCGGAAATTCACAGAATGTAGCCTTCCCAGAGAAGTGAGAGTACCCAGACATTGCCATTGGCAGTGTCTGGGTACTCTCACTACTCTGGGATGGCTACATTCTGTGAATTTCTGCAGCAAGAGCTGGCAAGAGAGTATTTAATAAAAAACGAAAAACCTTAGATTATGGGATGTCGACGGTTTCGGTTTTTTAAAAAAACTAAAAACCTTGGTTTTGTTTTGGTTAACCTACAGCTCTAATTAAAAGGGTTAACAAGTACTTTTAAATCTTCAAAAAATCACTTTTAATCTGTTGAGTAAACTGTAAAGAACATGTTTGCTTCAGCATAAAAAATGTAGTCGGATTTGGGTCATAAAAACAACAAAGAACTTTGGGGGCTACAAATAGGAATATTTTCTTTCCATTTTTCAATATTTAATTTTTTAAATCGATAAATACGGTACCTTGAAAACATTTTTGGAACTTACATTCTCTTATTTTGTTTCAATTCATATTTTGAAAATACGAAGCGAGTGGAAATGCATCAATTTGATCAAAATAGTACCAGCTGCTACTCACATGATATGAAATAATATCAGGTAGCTTACCTGATATGGCTGAACCCATAAACGTTATTCCAGCATTTTGATTGGACAAACTAACTTTGAGGCATAATAATAATAGAACCAAATTTGAAGATTCTGTTACAAAACTCCCCCACGTTGTTCACATTTTCTACAACTTCACTGATAATGACACTGGCGATATTAAAGAACACTTAATTATTTACAGAAGTAGCAAGATAGGCAACTTTATTAATCCTTTACCTAACATGAAAAGTAGATGACACTTGCAAAAAAAATTCTTGAATAACTATTTTTTTTTTCATTTTTTTCATTTTTTATCTCAAAAACATATGTTATGACCCCTCATGGGAATGATCTCGAGGAGCTCATTCCAACAAGGGGTCATAACCTATGTTTTGGGGAAAAAAAATGAAAATTAATTGGCGATTTTTTAGAATAGCACTGGCCGGTTTTGGCCATTATGTTGGGTAAAGGGTTAAACACAGGCAATAAAGGATAAAAAACAAACCTTAGCACCAGAACCATTGTCTGCTTTAATACTTCTCTCAAAATATCTAAGTCCTGTTAACATTTCATTTGGATGAGATCTCTGAAACAAAGAAAATAAAATAAAAATAATGGTTACATTCAAGATTCAAAGCATGAGGGATGTCAGTCATTTCAAGTAAGAATGACTCTTCTCTCTGTAGCTCTTTCTATGAGAGAGCTCAACATAAAGGGTAGGTTCTCCTGCCTAATCAAAAACAGGGAATCTTAAAAGAATTTGTATATACAGTGGAATCCTGTTAATTGAATAGCCACTTTGCCAATGAAAATTATTCAATTAACAGGAGTATTCAATTAACAGGGATTGTGTCACTTTCTTGTATTCTGGAGATAAACTTAGCATTTATTATATTATATCTTGTTTGACAGAGCTCCATGAGCTCTGTCAAACAAGATATAATAGAATAAATGCCTGCTTTGAATGCACTGAGGCCAAATAGGTCTATAAACAAAGGAAAACTGGGGAGAGTCAGGGTATCAGTGTAATTTCTTGACACATTACAAGATTTTTTATTCAGTTAACAGGAGTTTACTCTATAACCTATATTCAATTAAGAGGTCAAATTTGTATTGGAGGTATGGTAAATGGTTTTGTGTTGGGCAATTATATTCAATTAACAGGGTTATTCAGTTAAGAGATATCCAGTTAAGTGGGCTCCACTGTACTGGGTTGCAAGCAATGAAATATTGGAACAAGTTACTTTAATTGGTAGAGTACAAGAAGCCACTATCAGGGCTCTACTGAAAAATACTGAAAGCCACTTTAGTGGCTTTACACTCTGTGCATTTGCTTGTTAGAACAGTAGTAGAAAAAGAAATGTCCCTATAAAATTGCCTTGTTACAATTTATTGGAGAGTGAGAAGAGGCACTCTCCAATAAACTCTCCAATAAATTGTAATAAAACAATATTGATGAAGAAAATCTTGCTAAACTAAGGCTCCTCTTACTGGCAGTATTGTATCTTTGAAAACAAATACTCATGGTTCAAAATCACCCTGAAAACAAATTTAGCACTCTACCAGTCAACAAATTGTTTAATGATTTGCTGTTAACCAGAGATGGGAATCTGATGCAGACAACTTTTTGAATGCCTACCACATGCACAAATTTTTAATGGTAGAGTGCTGAATTATTTTTGGTCATTAAAATTTGTTCACATATATTTGCCTTGTTATAATTTATGGGAGAGTGCCAATAGGCACTCTCGCATAAATTGTAACAATGAAAATCCTAACAGTCTGAATAATTTCACTTCAAAGCAGATATGAACAACATCCGCAGAATATGAAGCCTTTAAGTTGTACGTGCCGACCAAGCCAGAAAATAAGCAGACTGACATCTGCAAAATGAGGTCCCCAGAGGGTGAATTTAGTGATGCTACCCTGCACAGCAGGGTAGCATCACTAAATTTACCCTCTGTGAACTTCAATCTGAATCAGGGTCTCATAACCAAACAGAAAGAGGGGTACCCAGAGGATAAACTGGCCCACTGTATGGGATAGCATCATCACCCTCTGGGGACCTCATTCTGCAAATGTCAGACTGCTTATTTTCAGGCTTGGTACCGACACTTCAGAATAAAGCCCAACTATGAGCTTCCAGCACTCTTCCAGTTAAGCTGTGTTCATGCGTGTCTATTTTCATTCATTTTCCACATCGCTGGCATTTTGGACACTCCAACAGCACCCTTCGAGAAGGATGAAAATAAAAATGAAGTGGCATTAAGCATGCCTCTGATCTTCAACCCTCAAAAAGGTAAACTGACCATGTCTGGATGGAGTCAGGCTGTTAAACATTCCTGTTGAGACATCATAATGTCCACCAAAATGTTATAAGTTGGTATATTATCTATAATAACATTATTTCAGTTTAGTAAACAGCAGTATCTGTTCTCACAAGTAGAACTGTTTGAATCTTTACAAGCCCCTCTACCCCCATTTGGGCCAACTGAGCAGGGTAGAGGGTTTTGTAAATGAAAGTGCTAATGGCACTGTAGCTTAACTTGATTGTGTGTTGTGTTTGATGAAAAGGATAATGTTTAATGTTTATGAAAGGATTATAAAACAATACAAGAGTTGTGATAATTGAGAATATGTTAATTTCTGTTCCCTGTATGCTATGCTTTCAAAAAAAATAATTTGAGGTGTAGATTGTACTAAAGAAGTGAGGGGTGAGTTAATGTGGCACTCACAGTTAATGTATGTCAACCAAAGTTACCAAATTACAGTGAAATTATTCTAAAACGAGTCATCCTATCCAGTTACAATGAAATCTTTTCATAAATATGGCCTGTAGACTGTGCTAAAGGTTTTTGGGCTTCGGACCTGTGTTGCCATCACGGTTGATCCATCCCACCAAAAGGGGACGTCCTCATCTTGACGTTTTACTGAGTCATCCTACAAAGTTAAAATGATATCCCTTCATAAATACGACCTGTAGTCTGTGCTAAAGGTTTTCGGGTTTTGGGCTCAGGTAGCCGGCATGGCTGAATGATCGTGACCAAAAGGGGACGTTCTCATCTTGACATTATCTGGAGTCATCCTGCCAAGTTCCAATGAAATCCCTTCATAAATACAACCTGTAGACTGTGTTAAAGGTTTTTGAGCTTAGGGCACCTGTAGCTGTCACAGCTGACCGATCACGAACAAAGGGGGCGTTCTCATCTAGACATTATATGGAGTCATCCTACCAAGTTACAATGGAATCCCTCCATAAATATGACCTGTAGACTGTGCTAAAGGTTTTCAGGTTTTGGGCTCGGGCAGTCATCATGGTTGACAGATCAACCAAATGAGGAAGTTCTCATCAAGACATCATACAGAGTCATCCTACCAAGTTACAATGAAATCACTCCGTATTAAATATGCCCTGTAGGACTGTGCTAAAAGTTTTGGGTTTCAGGCATGGGTAGCCATCACGGTTGACAGATCATGACCAAAAAGGGATGTTCTCATCTAGATATTATGCAGAGTCATCCTACCAAGTTACCATGAAATCCCTTCATAAATACAACCTGTAGACTGTGCTAAAGGTTTTTGGGTTTTGGACTTGGGCAGCCATCACCGTTGACCGATCAAGACCAAAGGGGGACGTTCAAATCTAGCCATGGCCGCAAACCTGCATATGAAATTTTGTGACGATCGGACAAGAACTACAGGGTGTAGCCTGTGCTAAAGGAAAATGTGAATAGACTCGCAGACTTACAGACTAACAGACTTCCACACACGTGATGGCAATAACTTGTCTCGACTTTGTCAAGTTAAGCTAAAAATGAAAAGAGGTTCAACAACAGTTTATTAGCTTTGATTGGCTTGAATGTATTCCCTGCAGAACACACACCATTCACAAGGCATTTTGAGGATGTTTGTGAAGCCAAAAAATGAAATATTGAAAATTTAAAATAACGTCTATATTTATTACACAGTGGAATCCTGTTAATTGAACAGCCACTTTGCCAATGGAAATTATTCAATTAACAGGAATATTCAATTGACAGGGATTGTATCACTTTCCAGTATTCTACAGATAAACTTAGCATTTATTATATTATATCTTGTTTGACAGAGCTCCATGAGCTCTGTCAAACAAGATACCATAGATTAATGCCTGTATTGGATGTACTAAGGCCAAATAGGTCTATAAATAAAGGAAAACTGGGGAGTGTCGGTGTAATTTCTCGAAAGGTTACAAGATGTTTTATTCAGAAGTTTACTCTATAGCCTATATTCAATTAACAGGTCAAATTTGTATTGGGCTATGGTAAATGGTTTTGTGTTGGGAAACTATATTCAATTAACAGGTTTATTCAGTTGAGAGATATCCAATTATGGGGGATACACTGTACCAACCACTGGCCCAGGCTAGCTAGCTAGGTCTAACATAGAATCAGGCCGAACACTTAATTTTTAAACCTCTCCAACCACCCAAACTTTAGCCAAATTACAAGCAAAAGCACAGCTGTGTAGTGGCATCATTATAAAGCTACATAATGTAAAGTGCCAATATTGCATGGAAAAATATACCTCATAATTCAAATGCATCTTAATTTAGTATGAGAACAAGAAAAATGCGATTCATTAGTCATTTGTTTTTCAAGTTATTGCTCTGACATGGAAGCCATGTTGGATTTGTCAGAATGCTGGTTATTCTAGTCACTAGTAATGCACTGGAAATGAAAGTGTCAATGACACTGTAGCTCAACTTGTCAAGTCAAAGACATGTACATGTATAGTATGTGACACAGCAATGACAAACATCTAGGTAATGACCTGATAACAAAGGTACATATAAAGTATTGTAACGGTCTGTACATAAATACTGACCGTTGCCTGTAACAAATGTATAGGTAAAGTATTGTAAAGGTGGGTGACAGTCAGATGCTTAACTAGAAAAAATCTTTGAGTCCCAGAGTGGGTCTGACTGAACCCCAAAATATTTGTTCTCATAGCACAGTGATAACAAAGGCACCCCAAAACACACTCGTTCCTGTCCCAAGGTGAAAACAAAAGTACTCAAGAAGTTTTGTGAAGATCAGTTCATAAATACAAGCTGTATAGAACTTGTGACAAAAAACTGATTGAACCTAATTTCGGTACAAAATGGCCACTGGCAGCCATCTTGAATTTTAGACCGCACCCAGAAACACTCGTTCTCGTCCCAAGGTGATAACAAAGGTACCCAAGACATTTCGTGAAGATCAGTTCATAAATACAGACTCTAGTCTGAGCCGTATTGACATGTGTACTTACTGTGTGTAAGTCGCACTGAAAAAATCAAAGTTCATCTAATTTGCATAATTTCTGCACGAGAAAAAAACCCGTATTATATGTGATGCATCCCATGGTACTAAACATTCACACAAAAGATTATTCAAATCAGGGCTTTCATATGGAAGTTCTGTGCAAAAATCTGATTGCACCTTATTTTGTACAAAATGGCTGCCATCGGCCATCTTGAATTTCGGACCGGACCCAAAAACACTCGTTCTCGTCCCACGGTCATACCAAAGGTACCCAAGAAGTTTCGTAAAGATCGGTTCATAAATACGGCCTCTAGCCCGAGCCGTATTGGCATTTGCACTTACAATGCTGAAAGTAACCCCAAAAAACATCAAAATTAGTCTAATTTGCACAATTTACGTTCGAGAAAAAAACCCGTATTATATGTGATGTATCCCATGGTACTAAACATTCATACAAAAAATTATTCAAATCAGAGCTTTCATATGGAAGTTCTGTACAAAAAACAGATTTCTGCATCGTCGGTACAAAATGGCAGCTGGCAGCCATCTTGAATTTCAGACCGCACCCAAAAACACTCGTTCTCGTCCCACGGTCATAACAAAGGTACCCAAGAAGTTTCGTAAAGATCGGTTCATAAATATGGCCTCTAGCCCGAGCCATAGCAGCTTGGCACTTACAGCTCTGAAAGTAACACTAAATAAATCAAAGTCAGTCTAATTTGCATAATTTACACACGAGAAAAAAAACCCGTATTATATGTGATGTATCCCATGGTACTAAACATTTATACAAAACTTTATTCAAATCAGAACTTTCATACAGAAGTTCTGTACTAAAAACTGATTTTTGCATCATCGGTACAAAATGGCCACTGGCAGCCATCTTGAATTTTGGACCACACCTAAAAACACTCGTTCCCGTCCCAGGGTCATAACAAAGGTACACAAGAAGTTTCGTAAAGATCGGTTCATAAATACGACCTCTAGCCCGAGCCATAGCCAACTGTTGACGTACGGACAGACGGACAGATGGCCAGACGGACGGACGGACAGACGGACGACGGGCCATGACAATAGCTCAAATTTGACTTCGTCAAAGTTGAGCTAAAAATGGATACTCTGATCACTCTTTTCTAAAGTTATTGCACTGACAAGCAAAAATCAACAAAAATCAAAGATGGCTGCTGTGGTGGCCGTGTTGTTTTTGCCAGATTGCTGATTACCAAAAGGAAATTTCATATCGCCAAAACTCCAAAAATTAGAATCATCAGTCACTCCTTTTAAAAGTTACTGCTCATACAAACAGAAATTACAAAAAATTGAAGCTGGTTGCCATGGTCACCATGTTGGATTTGTCAGAATTCTGATTATCAAACGGAACCTTCCTATAGTCATCAATAATGCACTGCTCCATTGGTCATTCCTTTTTAAGTTATTGCAGGGCCAAACAAAAATTACAAAAATCCAAGGTAGTGGTTGTGGTTGCAATGTTGGATTGACCAGAATACTGAATATTAAAAAAAACCTTCTATTCATGTCCAATTCACCATAAAAAATGAGAAGCAGTGGTCATTTCTTTTTCAATTGTTTGCGTGGACAAGCAAGTTAAAAAAAATCCAAAGGCTTCAAACTCTGTGTATGTCCATCATATTATCTTTGAAGATAAATCATTTAGTCTGTAGGGAATTTCCTTGTAATAATTTATGGGAGATAGCCTACAGGCACTCTCCCATGAATTGTTACAAGGCAAAAGACTTGTGAAGAAATGTTGACGACTAAAAATAATTCAGCACTCGACAAGTTAACCCTTAACCTAACGAATCGCCTACATCCGCTCGCATAATATGCAAATTCAGCAGTTGAAAAAATATTATTTTTCAAAAAATTTCAACAAAACCATATCATGTGACCCCTCGTTGGAACGAGCTCGTCGAGCTCGTTCCAATGAGGGGTCACATGATATGGTTTTGTTGCAATTTTTTGAAAAAATGATATTTAAAATAATAAATTTTGATATCGTCTGCATTGGGTAAAGGGTTAACTGGTCGAGTGCTAATTTATTTTTGGTCACCAAAATTTGTTCACATGTTTTTGTTGTGTTATAATTTATGAGAGAGTGCCTTCATACATTAAAACAAGACAAATCCATACAAAGAAATTTCACTTCAAAGATAATATGAAGCAAATCCACTGAATGTGACGCCTTTAAGTTATAGTACCTGGACTTATGTTTAAAGTCCAAATATGGCTTTCAGCACTCTAACAGTTACTAGTCTACTGCAGGAAGGTGGGAGTGATCAACTCATAGGAGGAAACTTAAGGTCTGGGCAAGCTGTTGGTAAATATAGAAATTATTTCAAATTTCCAATATTTATCCATAGAGCTGTAGGTTTTTAAATTTCTTGTTCGGTTTCGGTTTTTGTTTTTCAGGTGGAGAAAAACCTCGGTTCGCTTCGGTTTTCGGTTTGTTCATGAGGCCAAGTAAAATTCAATAAAACTCATTCTTATGTCCTGAGTCATAACTGAATGGGAGTGAAATTGAGTGAAACTCAATGAATGCCCGAAATAAGCTATAATACATGAAGAATCAGGAAGGCCAATATAATAATTATCTAAATATACAGAACTTTTATTGTGCTTGGCCATTTTTCGAGGTCTGACACCTACATGCAACTTGAGGAAAGCTGCAAACACAACTAAACTGAAATGTCGGAAATTCACAGAATGTAGCCTTCGCAGAGTAGTGAGAGTACCCAGACACTGCCATTGGCAGTATCTGGGTACTCTCACTACTCTGGAATGGCTACATTCTGTGAATTTCTGCAGCAAGAGAGTATTTAATAAAAACGAAAAACCTTAGATTACGGGATGTCGATGGTTTCGGTTTTTTTAAAAAACAAAAAACCTTGGTTCGGTTTCAGTTAACCTACAGCTCTATTTATCCAACATTACCACTGGCCCAGACCAGCTGAATAAATAAAATGCAGAAAGCCAATACACGACTATAGATTTGATCTGTAAGCAGGCTTTCATGATTTAACTCCAGGAGAAAGGAATCTCTGAAAAGAGATTAGAGATAATTATGTCTGTCTACTTCTGTCAATGTTAACTAAATAGTTCTTGATAGAAGCAGATGTGAATAAACAGCTGCGCCATGAGCGCATGATACACCCGTTATTAATTACAAGAGAGAACCACACAATATGAGTATACATGTGTACTTGTCAGGTTACATATACTTGCCATCAAAAAATCATGAAAATTGCTCAAAGTCCAACATGTGAAAAATTGCCTATATTTTGATGAATAAAGTCCCATAACTCTGGAATGACAAATCGGACAGCGACACAAATGGAAAGGGAGATTCCTTCTATCAACATATACTTTGCTCTAAGCATTTTCAAGTTATTGTTCGACATGTGAAAAATAAAGTCCCATAACTCTGGAATGACTAACCGAATGGCGACACCAACCGAAAGGGTGCTTCCTTCCACCAACAAAAACCACCTACCAAAAAATTGTGAAAATCTCTCGAAGCGTTCTCGAGTTATCATACGACGTGTAAAAAATCAACAATTTTCTAAGTAATAAAGTCCCATAACTTTGGAATGGCTAATCGAACAGCCACACTAAACGAAAGGGAGCTTCCCTCCATCGATATACACCACCTACCCCAAAATCACGAAAATCTCTCAAAGCGTTCTCAAGTTATCGTACGACGTGTAAAAAATCAACAATTTTCTAAGTAATAAAGTCCCATAACTCTGGAATGACCAATCGAACAGCGACGCTAAACGAAAGGGAGCTTCCTTCCATCGATATACACCACCTACCCAAAAATCATGAAAATCTCTCAAATCGTTCTTGAGTTATCGTACGACATGTGACCGGACTGACAGACGGACGGACAGATGGACAGACGGACAGCAGTATACCATAATACGACCCGTTTTTTCAAATGATACAAGAATCCAAACCTAAAGTAAAGAAGTATTATCTTGTTTACAGTACAGTCACCATGAACTGGTCATAATCCACATGTGGGCAGTGATGTGCATGCATGCACTTATCCGGTAATTTATTTATTTATTGATGTTTAAGGTCACATATTTATGCACAATGGCTAATCATGACCGTGACAGTTTTATGGGTGGAGGAAGCCGGAGTACCCGGAGAGAACCACCGAGCAACGACGAGCAGCTGCCAGCTCTCCAACATCGTAACTCCGCACTGCAGCACAGGCAGGGTTAGATTGGTTAAAGACATGCGTACCATCGACGTGCAGTACGCCTCAGTACACTGCGTCATTGTGCCCCCATGCAGGCAATGGAGATGAAGTGTCGCAGGTTGGATTCGAACCGAGGACCTCTCGGCTTGCAGCCTGCACCTCTACCTACTGAGCCACCACGCCCCACTTATCCGGTAATAAAAAATCACCAGCAGCAAAAATTTAATTAATGAAGCACCGGGTTGTATTAATTAAATTAGTGATGATTATTTCTATAATTAGTGTTGGCAATATGATATTATTGGGTCCATGGAAATACTGTCGACCCGTGGAAAGTGACCAGTTCACGGCGGCCGTAATGTCAATCTCTATGCATAACTTAAATACAATAATTCAGATTGAAGAAACCAAAATATAAATGTGTTAAGAGGTAATATAATAAACAGCTGTGCCATGAGCACATGATACACCCGTTATTAATTACAAGAGGGAACCACACAATATGAGTATACATGTGTACTTGTCAGGTTACATATACTTGCCACCAAAAAATCATGAAAATTGCTCAAAGTCCAACATGTGGAAAATTGCCTATATTTTGATGAATAAAGTCCCATAACTCTGGAATGACAAATCGGACAGCGACACAAATCGAAAGGGAGATTCCTTCTATCAACATATACTTGCAACCAAAAAATCATGAAAAATGCTCTAAGCATTTTCAAGTTATTGTTCGACGTGAAAAATAAAGTCCCATAACTCTGGAATGACTAATCGAATGGCGGCACCAACCAAAAGGTAGCTTCCTTCCATCAACATAAACCACCTACCAAAAAATCGTGAAAATCTCTCGAAGCGTTCTCAAGTTATTGTACAACGTGTAAAAAATCAACAATTTTCTAAATAATAAAGTCCCATAACTCTGGAACGACTAATCGAACAACGACACTAAACGAAAGAGAGCTTCCCTCCATCGATATACACCACCGACCCAAAAATCACGAAAATCTCTCAAAGCGTTCTTGAGTTATCGTACGACATGTGACCAGACGCACAGACAGACAGACAGACAGACGGACAGCAGTTTACCATAATATGACCCGTTTTTTCAAAACGGGCGTATAATAAAGACGATTTATACCATGTTTATAAATCATGAGGTATTGTATCGAATGAGCTCATGACTTCTAAAACTATATATAAATGCACAAAACCAATCAATGGCATTGATTGTGGTCCTGCTAGAATATCAGAGAGAGGCTCATATACTTTCCCACAGCAGAAAGTGTAAGAAATCAGATACAAGTTCTCCCCTACCCAACCCTTTTCTGTGAGGAGAATGTCTCACACCTGGTCATCGTAGATCCCCTGACACAGATTCCCAATTTCTGAGATAGAAAGTAGTAATGGTAG
This sequence comes from Pictodentalium vernedei, assembly GCA_031216915.1. Lineage (NCBI taxonomy): Eukaryota > Metazoa > Mollusca > Scaphopoda > Dentaliida > Dentaliidae > Pictodentalium > Pictodentalium vernedei. The sequence goes on along the minus strand of CM062294.1, from coordinate 521,551,380 downwards.
AAGGCTGGATCCAGTAGGCAGCCTTCATAATATCAGACAAGGCAACTGAATTTGAGTATGCCCATGAGAATGACAAAGCTTGCACCTCATGAGAAGAAATTCTGTTCACTCTGCTATTGCATTGGATAGTCTATTGTATACAATATGGAAAGCCTACTGAATCTGTCCTGAAAAGGATTATTATTATCACTCGAGTCCAATATGGAATTAACTGACACCATATATACCATATTAGGCCACCAACAAACTGTGTAACGAATATATCTTACCGTCTGCTGCATCGATGAACAGAACTAATAACAACAGAGATCAAAATTAAATGATCAATGTGTTCACGTGTCATTGCCTTGTTACAATTTATGGGAGAGTGCCTACAGGCACTCTCCCATAAAATGTAACAAGGCAAATTCATATATACCAAACAGTTTCATTTCGAAGGTAACATGACACACACCAACAGAATATGAAGCCTTTTAAGTTGCTTAACCTGCACTTCAGACCAAATATGGGCTTCCAACACTCAATCTTTCAACTTGAAGCGTTCATTGGCTGCCACCATTTTGAATAATCAATGAACAAAGGGGAGATTACCCAGAGCTGTCAGCGTATATTGATGTTGACAGACAGTATATGGGTTTTTTTTGCAGTCTGCATGTGACGTCTTTGAACCAATGAAATTCCCAGATACTTGTAGGAGGTAAGATATACTGAAATGTCTTTCCTGCCATGAATAAGAGAAAGAAAGAGTCTTTTTCTTCCTTCCCTAGAAAAACTACATCTTCTGAGACACATCCTTAGAGCCTGTACAAGGCATAGGAGGGGGTCTAGAGTTGTTGACAGGAGGTAAGACAGTGATAATAATAGATGTTTGCTAAAAAAAAACAACTTGGGTAGTATTAGAGCAATGGCACAGTGGCAACAATTTAATTGTATATCTTTTAATTGAATAACTCTCTTAACCCTTTACCTAACGAATCGCACGCATCTGCCCGCGTAATATGCAAATTGAGCAGTTGAAAAAATAAAAATTGTTCTAAATATTTCAACAAAACCATAATATGTGACCCCTCACTGGAACGAGCTCATTGAGCTCGTTCCAATGAGGGGTCACATGATATCGTTTTGTTGAAATTTTTTGAAAAATTAAAAAAAATGATATTTAAAATAATAAATTTTGATACTGTCTGCGTTGAGTAAAGGGTTAATTGTATATAATTTACAAACACCAAACTATCTGCCATACCTTCAATACAAATTTCACCTGTTAATTGCATAGAGGTTATAGAGTAACTCCTGTTAATTGAATAAACAAATCTTGTAACCTGTCGTGAAATTACCCTGACTCTCCCCAATTTTCCTTTGTTTATAGCCCTATTTGGCCTCAGTACATCTAATATAGACATTTAATCCATTGTATCTTGTTTGACAGAGCTCAAAGAGCTCTGTCAAACAAGATATAATAGATTTAAATGCTCAATTTATAACTACAAGATCAGGAAAATAGCCCAGTTCTTGTTAATTGTATATTCCTTTTCATTGAATATTTTTCTCTGGCAAAGTGGCTACTCAATTAACAGGGTTCCACTGTTATTTATTTATTTATTAGGGTTTAATGACACATTAACAGCCAGGGTCATGTCATGTCGGTGACAATTTTATGGGTGGAGGAAGTCGGAGTACCCGGAGAGAACCACTTAAAATCTCTTATACCTTTAAGTGTCCCAAGGCCTCGTACAAGTTTACTATTTGTTCAATTGAATTCTAGCCACGTGTTAGACAGCCAATTGTGGCCAAATTTTGTTAGATGTAAATGTGGGAGGACAAGATTAATTATTGTTTAAATGATGCTTACCAAGCCACTTGAGGCTGTTGGGGTGGGGACAGAATTTTTTGCTTTTTTTTTTTTGCTTGAAAACAAGTTTCGAGGAATTTTTCCACCCTGTGGTCTCAGGTGGGAAGCTGGTAGGTGTTCACTGGGTTATTATTTTTATCCCTGAAAAATATCTATATAATCAGGAATGAATCAAAGTTCAAACTATAACAAAATTAATGACATGTTTTCTGAATAAAATGTGTATACAGGATCTAATATCACAACAGCAAAAAGAATACAAAACATTTTGACAGAGCTTAATTTACGTGGGTACCCAGAACTGGTGACCATGGGTAGCCATTTCTAATGTAAATGAAAGTGTCAATGACAATGCAGCTCAACTTGACCAAGAAGGGACTGAACGAAATAGAAAGTTCCAGTAATACAAAGTCATCCACTCAAGTTTCTACAGAAAAGACATCACACCAAAGCTACATATGAAATCTGAAAAAGATTGGTTTAGGGATGCAGCCTGTAGGGTGTGCTAATGGAATTGTTGATAATTTATATGCTAAATCCAAGAGTGCCACTTGCAGCCATGTTCTTCAACGAAATTCAGAAACTAGAGGTAGCCACAATGGTGGCCAATCCCCCCGCCACCCCGCTCCACCCAAAACACCATGATACGGTAACTTTGGTTATATATTACATTAAATTAACACAGCCAATTTTGGTAGTATTATTTACTCAAATAATACAGATAAGATTACATGCATTTGATGACATGTCAAATTTGGTTTCGATCGAGAACGATCAAATTTTAAGTTCAAGGTCACTGTGACCTTGACCTTTGGCACAATGGCCTAAAAATATGTAAGGTTCTTCCTCTACACATGAAATTTGAAAAAAGATCAGGTGAGAGGTGCATCTGTAGGGTGTGCAAATGGACTTGTTGACACTTTATATGCCAAAACCAAGATGGCCAGTGTCGGCCATGTTTTTCCAACAAAATTCAGAAAAATTAAGATAGCTCCCATTTGGACGTCACTCCAAAGTTATATTTGAAATTTGAAAAAGATTGGGTGAGAGATGCAGCCTGCAGGATGTACTAATGGAATTGTTGACAATTCATACGCCAAATCCGAGATGGCCACTGGTGGCCATGTTTTTCAATGGAATTCAGAAAAAGAAAAATTTGATAGCTCCCATCTGGACATTACCCCAAAGCCATGTATGAAATTTGAAACTGATAAGGTGAGAGATACAGCCTGTAGGGTGTGATAAAAAAAATTGTGAATGGACAGAGGTACAGATATCCGGACAGACAACAAATTGCAACCCATCACAATAGATAATACTTGATGTTGTCAAGTTGAGCGAACGAAAATGGAAAAATGATTTTTAAAAAATATTTGAAATAACAGAGTGGAAACAGGAAATGGAAGGAAACAATGAACAGACAGACTTCATAATTATATGTGGTTAGTTATATGTCAGGAAAAGACAAGAGGGTGACAAATGAATTTACAAAATTCTTTCTTTTTCTAAGTTATTTGTTACAGAAAGCACCGTCCTAAAGTACTGCTTTTCTGTTTTCTATCCTTCCTAACATCGTTGTTTCACTTCTGCAACAATCAACCGTGTTGATCCAGTGTCTAAGTCTTCTTCTTCTTTGGAGCAGATGTAACAGAAAACTGTAAACACAGAGGCCAAACAAAAGAATGGTTATTAGTGGGATGGGACAGTACTTCTAGGGTTGAAACAGTTGGCTCATTTTCTCAACCGACCAACCGAGAGCTATAACCGGATAACATCTGGTTATCTGTAGACACTGTTTCACCGAATCTGGGGTCAAAACTAGAGGAATTGGAAAGCAGTATTCTCAGAAACTATTCCGTAGTATGTATACAAACGAGCATTGTTGAGTACTCGACAACATTCATTTGTATACATACTACGAAATAGTTTCTGCTTCTGCGGTTACTCAGTACTCATGGAAATTGCTGATCATTAATGAAGTCTTGAGTGCCAAAGTCGGTTATTTCTCAATATATACATCGCTGCTTTGAGGTGTAATCTATCCCAAAGGAGAAGCGGCTGAGCTTCAAGATGTAATCTATCCCAAAGGAGAAGCAACAGATTTACTATGTTTTAATCATGGAATGACGATCACTATCGATATTTCAGATAACTGGTTGACATTTTTTTTTCAAATCAGTTAGGTAGGTAACCAGTTTCAAACTGGTTATCCGGCTAACCATTTCAGTACTAAATACTTCCTGGACTTTTGCACCTGAAAAGTAGTCAATCTACATACCAGTACCATACCAGATTCTATTTTTTTATTTGGCTTAATTTTGGTGCTTAAAAAATAAGTGTTCGGCCTTATTCTTCAAACTGAGCTAGCTAGCTAGTCTAGACCAATGGTAAGGCTTATAAATATATAGTCTATTGCATATCCTAGTATTTCTTCTTATTGTAACAAGGATTAACATACATATTATTATTATTATTACATACATATTATAATATTACAACGTTCCTTTTCATGTTCTATCGGTCGACAGTACCTGAGTTTGTGTGATTTCTTAAATGAAACCTGAAGCAGTGACGCGAAGCTGCAGAAGGTTTTATTTCAGAAATCACACAAACTCAGGTACTATCGACCAACAGAACATGAAAAGAAACATTCTAATTATTTTATTATGCCGAACAAAAAATAACTTTCATTGTTAAGCGTTAACTGCAACATGCCGTCAATCTTGTAATAACAATGTAGTCAAATCCAAAAGCACGAACGAATGACGTCTCTTCGAAAATGACTTGTCACAAGTGATGTTGCTTTGGGAGTTTCTATACAACTGCATCATGCTGTTCATGTTATAATTCATTATTAATGCATGTGTGATAAGTGGTGTAATGGAATATAAATTCATGCTTCTTGGGCGACAACAGTTGTTAGAATTAAGCGGAGTGAAACAATTTATTTTGAACTTGAGGTGGAGGCTCAGTGAGGTCGAGGAGTACTAAACTTGTGGAAATTATAAATGATTGAAGTCATAACTCATATTCAGGATTCACTGAAGTGGTGAACAACATGTGAGTTTTAATATTTCTGATTCTTTTGAATTCATTGTTTGCAGTTAAAATTGAAAGCACACCCATTGAAGATGAAATATTTGTTGGTAAGTTTGTGTCTGTCAGTGATGAAAAAAGTTAAACGGACATGGCGCTAGCGTTTGGTGTTGAGAAATTCCAATCAGAGTGTGCGTAATCGACGCTGATCAATGGAAGTGGAGCTTACATTTTCTTTGTTCTCTTGTCTCCAGAGAAAAACGTCCCGATAGTACCCGTGTTTTGCCCCAAAACTCCAGTACTATCACTTTTAGATGGTGTCAAATTAACCAATCACGGCTGATGTTACAAACGTGAGGCATATTAATACAACATAGAAAGCAAGTGTAATACAGAATCACCTGTAGTCTGGTCTGGTGTCCTTGGATTGCTGTTTCTAATGTAAACAAAATACATTTTTTGTAAAATTAATTTTGAATACTAAGCTGTTAGAAACGATGGGGTGGGGGTGGAGAGGGAACTGGAAAGTGAAGGTAACACTGAGCAGACACATTGTAAATAATCATAGATGAATAGTTGAACATCAAGGAATGAGCCAAATGAGGGTGACACATGATTTTTCTAAGTTCTTTTTGATGGAAAACACTATCCTGATGTATATCTTTTCTGTCTGACATCTCCTATAAACATTGTTGGATCTTCTCAAACAATCATTTCTATTCATCCAATGTCTATGCTGTCAGAAATTGGAATTAATTTTTCGGTTCATTGTCACTAGACCAATTCCCTTTTGACCAATTCCCACAAGGCCAATTCCCAAAAGACCAATTCCCCTTAGACCAACTCATGCATTCTACTTTTAAAATAATTCTATATCAATAATTTGATATATTTATAAATGTATTAAACGTTATTCATATTCAAGCCTGAAAATAAGCAGTCTGTCATTTGCAGAATGAGGTCCCCAGAGGGGGAATTTGCTGATGCTATCCCATACAGTAAGTCAGTTTATCCTCTGGGTACCTCTTCCTGTTTATGTTTGAGACCTTAATTCAGATTGAGGTTTACAGAGGGTAAATTTAGTGATGCTACCCTGATGTGCAGAGTAGCATCACCAAATTCACCCTCTGGGGACCTCATTTTTCAGATGATAGTCTGCTTATTTTCTGGCTTGTTGATATTTTATAAACTGAAACGTTATAAACCTATATTTTTTGTATGTTATGCGTATAAATATTTTTTTTACCAAATAAAGTGCTTATCACTAAATAAATGTTTTCTTAATTATCTTTAATCAACCCTTAATTCAACAACAGTATGTAGTTGGTCTAAGGGGAATTGGTCTTTTGGAAATTGGCCTAAAGGGAATTGGTCTAAAAGGAATTGGTCTAGTGGGAAGACACAAATTTTTCTAAGAGCAGGTGTAAAAGAAAACTGTCAACACAGATGCCAAATAGAAGAATGATTACCAGTGGGTTTGGAAGGCACTTTGTTGACTTATGTGCACGCCCAGATGTCATCAATGAATCACTATTCCGGACTCTTTCTCTTGTGTTATTAGGCTTGGAAGTTGGGGTGGGGGCAAAAATTAAGAGTTCAGTCTGATTCTTAGAACAGGGCTAGTTAGTCTGGGCCAGAGGAAAGGGTTATAAATACACTTCATGTGAGAAATTTTCTAATCTAAATTGACCCCCGGAGAGTGATTTTTTGCAACCCTGAATTTTTCAAAAACCCAAGCTTGCTGTTAACTATGAAAAATGGGAGCGCGGTAGCTCAGTGGTAGACTTCTATGCTAGAGATCCCAAGTTTGATCCCTGTCTGGGACGACCTGCGTCCATGGGCAAGGCAATTTATCCTGGTTACCTACATGGGGGCATGATGACGCCGTGTACTAAGGTTACTGCACGTCGATGGTGCACATGTCTTCAACCGCTGTAACCCTGCTTGAGCGGAGCTTGAACAGAGTTACAATGTTGAGGAGCTGACAGTTGCTCATCGATGCTCGGTGGTTCTCTCCGGGTACTCCGGGTTCCTCCACCCATAATACTGCCACCTTCATGATTAGCCATTGTGCATAAGTATATGACCTTAAACACCAGGAAATGAATAATAAATAACTATGAAAGAGACTACAATAGTATTCTACAAAAATGCCGATAGGATCACCGATCCAATGTCAAGTTGTGACAGCACAAAAGTGGGTTTAATCATTATCAACTTATCGTCCAGAAACCAATTGTTTACAAATTACTATGTGAAGGGTCACAGTGACCTTGACCTTTGACCTAGTGATTCCAAAATAAATAGGGCTCTTTCTTGCACCAATGCCAACCTACCTATGAATTTCATGAACGTAGGTGGAACTATTGTCAAATTATCATCTGGATACCAATTGTTTATGATTTATTATATTCAAGGTCACTGTGACCTTGGCCTTTGACCTAGTGAATCCAAAATAAATAGGGATCTTCCACTCACCTAGGCCAACCTATCTATGAAGGTTCATGAATGTGGGTCAAACCATTATCAAGTTATCGTCCGGAAACCAATTGTTTACAATTTACTATGTTGAAGGTCACTGTGACCTTGACCATTCACCTAGCAAGACCAAAATATATAGGGTTCTTCCTCTCACTGATGCCAACCTACCTATAACGTTTCATGAACATGGGTGAAAACATTATCAAGTTATCATCTGGAAACCAATTGTTTTGATTTACTATGTTCAGGGTCACTGTGACCTTGACCTTTGACCTAGTGAGTCCAAAATAAATAGGGTTCTTCCTCTCAGGAAGGCCAACCTACATATGAAGTTTCATAAACGTGGGTTGGACCGTTGTCAAGTTATCATCTGGAAACCAATTGTTTACAATTTACTATTCTCAAGGTCACTGTGACTTTGACCTTTGACCAAGCAAGTCCAAAATCAATAGGGTTCTTCCTCTCACCGATACCAACCTACCTATGAAGTTTCATGAACATGGGTTAAAAAAAACCATTATCAAATTATCATCCGGAAACCAATTGTTTATGCCTGCCCACCCGCCCACCCAACCGCATGCCCGCCATTCATCAAACTATAAGTCGAGTTTGATTTCGTCACAACTCGACTAATAAACAACTAGGGTTTCCCAACAGTTTTTTTATATTATAGTCTCTCTCACGGTTGACAGAAAGTGAATGAACAGTTCATTGCAATAACATTTACTGATACATATATACATGGCTTGCTTTTTCTATCAGTGTGCATAGGGTTAATAAAAGCATGCTAATTTTTTTAATCTGTAGTGTAAGAATGTAATATGACTGTACTCATAGAAAGTTAAATTGTGAAAATGTCCACTGACAAGAGCAGGGATAAAAATAATCAACTTCACAGAAATATAGAATATACCCATAGTAGCTCGGTGTACCAAATGTTCACCACAAGTGGTGAAGTGGTGTTAACCGCGAGCCTTCGACCACAAGTGGAGAACATTTGGTACATCAAGCTACTTTGGGTATATTTTATTTATACCATGATCGTCAGATTATTAAGAGTTGCTATTATTTTTTTTCGATTTTACTGAGCAGCAGACATACATACATGCGAATCTGTTTTTGTCTACATGAGCACCAGTGGTGGTACTTCCGCTGCCAATTTTATTGCCAAAATGAAATAGAAAATGAAATGCGTAAATTACGGGGCCTTTTTCATTTTAATAACATACTATTTCGAGTTATGGATGCTTTCTTAACATGAGACAATGCATGTTTGTTAATTTTTGGTATCTTATGAGGTAAACTTATTTAAAAACGTAATAAATAATCACCGGTTTCATTTCACTCTTCACAAGGCGACGAGTGATAAATTTAGACAAGTTTGCATTCAAGTTGAGGTCACCAAAGGTCAACTTGAATATAGTTCCACTGTAGGTGTAAATTTTAACTACTGAAATCCCATTGTTGGCGTGTTCACCACGGTGTGTGTGTAAAGCTAAAATTTTTGTCACAGGCTTTTTATATATAGTAGAACAGGTAATCATGGTGTAAATACATGTTTTATCTTATGAAATGTCAGCCAGTTATAAGAACCTCATATAAGAAGCTTTATCATTGTGAAAAAGAAAATATACCAGAAACTATAAAATTTCTCTACCTGATTAAAATTATCTATTGATGCCATTCTCTGAAACCTAGCCTCTCCTTCCAATGCATCTACATAACTACCTGTCACTGCACTGGAATCTGCAATAAAATAATAAATCAGAGGCTGAAGTGAGCCTAAAATGTTCACCAGCATCAAGTTGTCTACAAGGAATACAGTAGAACCTGTCTTGAGAGACCGCCCCTTGGGCCGGTGTAAGGGTGCCCTCAAAAAATGGAACAGGAAAAAATGGTACACTTTTTTGACACCCTAGGAAAAAATGGCACACCAAAAATGCTGTTTTTTGAAGGGGGCAGAAAAAATGGCATAGGAAAAAATGGCACACTTTCACAGTTACCATGGAAAAAAAAGGCACTGGAAAAAATGGCACACTTTTTTGACTTTACTGGAAAAAATGGCACACTTTTTTGACTTTACAGGAAAAAATGGCACACAAAATTTTTATCATTATTTTGAATAATGGCACACTTTTTTTGACATTACAGGAAAAAATGGCACTCAAAATTTTTATCATTATTTATTTGCAATATTGTCCTGTCTTGAGAGACCACCCTTTGGGCCACACAAAAGTGGTCTCTCAAGATAGGTGGTCTCTCATAACAGGCTTCAGGTTTTCTCAAGTCAGTGAATAACCAACCACAAAATTCAGAAATGGAGAAGAATGGATTTTTGTAATTACTTTGTAGTAGTTCTTTTTTATGAAGTTTTTGTAACAAATTGAAATGGACTGTCATAAAAATTATAAAAATAAATTAGTATTGAAGATTTTCAACACAAATTTATTTTTATATCCTATCTGTCACATTTCAGGTATGTATGAAATTGTTTATTCAGCAATAACCCTAATCTTTTCACAGGGGTCTTATAAAAACATCTCAATCTTTAATGAGTTATGTAACTGAATAGCAACTGAAACCCAATTAACTGGTAGAGTGCTGGATGGCCATATTTGGGCTTTATTCTAAAGTGCGGTACCACAACTTGAAGGCTTCATATTCAGTGGATGTTCTACATATCACCTTAGTCTGTTAGGATCTGCCTTGTCACACTTTATGGGAGAGTGCCTATTGGCACTCTCCCATAAATTGTAACAAGACAAAGATATGTGAACAAATTTTGATGACCAAAAATAATTCAGCACTCCACCAGTTAAGAGCTTTTAATACTTTTAATTATGTTAGTATAACCACAATGTATTTTCGAATTTCAGAACAGGTAAAAAGTTTTTGTTATGGTTTCAGTCTTCAAAGGGACGGTCTCTCAAGACAGGTCCATTATGGCATAAAAATACAAGTTGGTACCAGGTCACAGTGGTCTCTCAAGACAGGTAGTCTCTCAAGACAGGTGGTCTCCCATAGCAGGTCCATTATAGAGTAAAACCAATCGGTGCCTGGCAGATGTGGTCTCTCAAGACAGGTGGTCTCTCAAGACAGTGGTCTCTCAAGACAGGTTTTACTGTAAGGCTATTAATGTTGAAGGGTCTGAAAGACGGAGGCAGAAGGGAACTGTCACTTAGTATATGTGTGCGTATTGCATTGACCAAAAAGGTTCTAAAATCTGTTGGCTGTTTTTCTCCCCCCACTCCCCATTCCCAGCACATATCCCATGTTTTGCTGGAGATTATGTTGAAAAATGCCTACCTCTGAAAAGAAAATTTACTTGAAGTTCAGTGAAATATACAGTGTTCCTGTTAGCCATCAGTTCTGTGAAGAAATGGCAGTCATCAAGGACATGATTGATGCAGGCATTATTGACTTATTAGGACTTTCAGGTTATGTGTTCTCACACACTCATAAACAGATGTAATCATTAATAAAAACAGAACAACTCATCGAAATAAAGTTAGGGTTTTTATCCTGAATATCAAAAGATCCTACATGGTGACTCTGAGGAAAAAGATCTTTGAGGAATATTCTTAAAGTTAAAATTTGGGCTCCACAGGAACAAGCCAGAAAATAAGCAGACTGTCATCTGCAAAATGAGGTCCCCAGAGGGTGAATTTAGTGATGCTACCCTGCTGTGCAGGGTAGCATCACTAAATTTACCCTCTGTCAACCTCAATCTGAAATAAGGGTCTCAAAACTAAACAGAAAGAGGTATCCAGAGGATAAATTGGCCCTCTGTATGGGATATCGTCATCAAATTCACCCTCTGGGGACCTCATTTTTCAAATGTTAGACAGCTTATTTTCTGGCCTGCACAGGAAGCTGAAATATGAACCCAAGGAATTGATGTGAACAAACTTGAATTGATGTGAACAAACTTGAATCTGCCCACACGAGAATGGTACATTCCAAATATGAAAAATTTCTCCCAGGTGGATCTGAAGATGTTTTTTAAAGCATTTTCTTCATAAGGAGCCCAAAATATTACCAAATATGAGAAGATTCTGACTACTGGATGTGAAAAATGTTTTTTTTAACCCTTTACCCAACGAATCGCCCATATCCGCCCGTGTAATATGCAAATTCAGCAGTTGAAAAAATATTATTTTTCCAAAAATTTCAACAAAACCATATCATGTGACCCCTCATTGGAACGAGCTCATCGAGCTCATTCCAAGTTCCAATGAGGGGTCACATGATATGGTTTGGTTGAAATATTTTGAAAAATTTTAAAAAATGATACTTAAAATAATAAATTTTGATATCGTCTGCGTTGGGTAAAGGGTTAAAGAATTTTCGGGTTCCCATAAGGAGCCCACATATGAACCAAGGTTCTTAATTTGAACAAACTTGATTCTGATGGTTGGACGTGAAGAAAAAGATTTTCAAAGAATTTTCTGATACCACACTAAGTTCAAACTTTGGCTCTCATAGGGACCCCAAACTAGAATGCAGAGACTAGATTTGCACAAACTTGAATCTGATCCTCCTAAAAATGTCATATACCAAATACTGTAAGATTCTGAATGGTAGTTCTAGAGAAATTCTATTTTTTAAATTTTTGAAATCTGCAGACTCAGCATTTTACTATTTGACCCCACCACTACCCCATATGGCACCCCATGACAACCAATTGTTTTTGAGCCCATTGGATTCCATTGGTCTTGAAGATGCTGTTCCATCCAGTTTGAGAAATATGGGCATTTGAAGTTTTCCCACAGGGGTGCAAATAAACTTTTTCAGGCATAAATCAAGGTGCGAAAATAAATGAAACTGTCAATGACACTGTAGCTCAACTTGTGTAAGGCATGTACATGTATAGTATGTGACACAGCAATGACATACATCTATGTAATGACCTGACAACAAAGGTACATATAAGTATTGTAATGGTCTGTACACAAATGCAGACCGTAGCCTGTAACAAATGTATAGGTAAAGTATTGTAAAGATGGGCGACAGTTAGATGCTAAACTAGAAAAGAAATCTTTGAGTCCCAGAGTGGGTCTGACTGAACCCACAAATATTTGTTCTCATATCACAGTGATAACAAAGGCACCTCAAAACATTTGTTCCTGTCTCAAGGTTATAACAAAGGTACCCAAGACGTTTCGTGAAGATCGGTTCTTAATACAGCCTCTAGCCCAAGCTGTATTGACATGTGCACTTACTGTGTATAAGTAGTACTGAATAAATCAAAGTTCATCTAATTTGCATAATTTCTGCACGAGAAAAAAAAACTGTATTATATGTGATGTATTCCATGTTACTAAACATTAGTGCTGAAACGATTAGCTATTTTCGAAAGTCGCCTGTAGTAATCGACTTAAAGTCGACTAGTCGGCCCATTTTGCTACATAAATATAAGATTACTTACCGTATATAATAACACTTTGGCCGGCTGATGATTTGTTGTGGTATTCCATTTCTGAAGAGAGACAGAGGTGAACCACATGGTCTGTGATGCTTCGCATGAAATGACATAAAGCCTATATGTATGTGTATAAGTCGCCCACCCCCCAACTCAAACCTGGAATTCCTCCCATTTGCATAAAGCCTATGTATAAAACTATAAGTCGCACACCCTTTTTCAAATATATGCAGTCAACAAGAATTAGTTACAAGTTACGTTTTGGCAATTTGGGGCAATTTGGGATGCAAAGGAAATAGTTTTCACAAGTTATCACGTGGTGAATAAGATAAAAGAATAAAGGAAAATTATTATTAAAGATTTAAAAAAATACTCGCATTTATTTGTTTTTAGTTGTTTGTTTATCACTCCAATGTCTTCATCCCTGTCAAGAAAATCCAACACTCGTTTGTGACTGAAACTTCATAGTTTCAGAATCAGGGCATCACTTGCGCCGTAACCTGCGCAGTTGTTGTGTTTATGTTGGTTTTTCCTGAACGTGAGAAATTTCCTGAAAAACCAATAAAAATACAACAAATGCGCAGGTTGCAGCGCAAATTGTTTTTAAATTGTTGTCCGACATAAAGCATTGTTGGTGCTATTGAAACTGACTTTACCTGGAGCATGTGTGCGTAATTTATAACCGGACATTTTCCAGGTAAAAAAGTGCGACTTATACATGGACATAAACGGTACCAAGGCAAGTGTTAAAAAAAATGCATAGTTGTTCAGTGAAACGCTATAACTTATTCTGACACATACTGTAATTTGCAACTTGGCAAGTGATCTGATTGGAAGTTTTGTTGACATGTCATCCCGCACCCACCTCTGATCTGGGCCCATGCTTGAATGTATGATAAATGCCAGGTATATTTCTTAGTTGTGGAGAATATTTATGAGATCAAAAACTTTCAAAACAAATACAGAAAGGAATATATTGATATTCATTTCTTAGAAAATTACCCCTACTATTTTGAAATGTTTCATTCACACGGGGCAGTTCAACAGTTATTTTTAGGCTTTATGTCATTTCGTGCGAAGCGTCACAGACCATGTGGTTCACCTCTGTCTCTTTTCAGAAATGGAATCCACATTGTGCATTTTAAGTTTCCTGTCACTTTGGCGGTTTCAATTAAAAATAACTTTTTAAATACTTCACGTATGTGATTAAAAATTAGGCATAGTATGTAGATATGTCATAAATACATATCTGTGAAATACGGTGCCAAAACGCAGTCTAGTTTTGATATACCAATTCTTCAAATAAAAAAAAAGATTATAAATTTCACCAAATGACAAAGAATGTAGCACGTGACTGAAGACTTCCAATCAGATGATGCGGATATAAATCATTTGGCACCAAAATAAAATACACTATTTAATTGGCTGAATTCCTGTATTATTTTCACTCACATCGCCATATTAGGAAAGAATTATGTTAAATAGGCTTGTTTAGGTAATTCATATTCATGAAGATTGGTCATAGATAAATGTTTTTTTTACTTGATAGTAAGTTATCATAGCTATAATGGAAGCCGAATAAATCTTTGGTGATACATCGCCAATTGAATGAATCTGACAATACTTAACGTTATTCGCTAAAAGCAATTCCAAATTATGAATTGCAACGCTAAATAGGCAATTTGTATCGCAAAATACGACGCGAGCCCGGTTATTTTAAGGCCTGGACAATATGGGCATATAATGTAACAAATTGGATTGAACATGAGCGCGAAAGTGAAAGTAAACCTTTAAACAAATACAGAAGCAAGTGCCGGAATTGTAAATTTTCGTGAGTTGGGTTAAAATGAACAACATATTTTGCCTTAGTTTTCCGAAAAATAGGGTTCTGCCAACTTTACTGTCAGTTGGGGCCAATCAGAGTATAGTATGTCTGACGCTTATACTTAACAATTATCTCCGTAATGAAGGTGCCGACTAATCGATTGGCAAATTTCAGCGTCAACTTTTTTTGTAATCGAGTCGAAGTCGACTAGTCGAACAATTGTTTCAGCACTACTAAACATTCATTCAAAAATGTATTCAAAGCAGAACCTTCATACAGAAGTTCTGTACCAAAAACTGATTGTCTCTAATTTTGGTACAAAATGGCCAATGGCAGCCATCTTGAATATCGGACAACACCCCAAAACACTCGTTCTCATCCCAAGGTGATAACAAAGGTACCCATGAAGTTTTGTGAAAATCAGTTCATAAATAGAGCCTCTAGCCCAAGCTGTATTGACATGTGCACTTACTGTGTATAAGAAGCACTGAATAAATCAAAGTTCATCTAATTTGAAAAACTTCTGCACGAGAAAAAAACAGGTATTATATGTGATGTATTCCATGTTACTAAACTTTCATTCAAAAATTTATTCAAATCAGAACCTTCATATAGAAGTTCTGCACAAAAAACATTGTACCTAATTTCGGTCAAAAATGGCCACAGCAGCCATCTTGAATTTCGAACCGCACCCAAAAAGGTGATAATAAAGGTACCCAAGAAGTTTCATAACGATCGGTTCATAAATACGGTCTCTAGCCTGAGCCATATAGAAGTGGTGCACAAAAAACTGATTGGACCTAATTTCGGTACAAAATGGCCGCTGGAAGCCATCTTAAATTTTGGACTGCACCCAGAAACACTCGTTCTCGTTCCAAGGTGATAACAAAGGTACCCAAGAAGTTTCGTGAAGATCGGTTCATAAATACAGCCCCTAGCCCGAGCCGTATTGATATGTGTACTTACAGCGTATAAGTAGCATTGAATAAATCAAAGTCCATCTAATTTGCATAATGTCTGCACAAGAAAAAGCCCTGTATTATATGTGATGTATTCGATGTTACTAAACATTCAAACAAAAATTTATTCAAATCAGAACTTTCATACAGAAGTTCTGTACAAAAAACTGACTGCTCTAATTTTGGTACAAAATGGCTGCCGGTGGCCATCTTGAATTTCAGACCACACCCCAAAACACTTGTTCTCGTCCCACAGAGATAACAAAGGTACTCAAGAAGTTTAGTCAAGATCGGTTCATAAATACAGCCTCTAGACCGAGCCGTATTGAATTGTTGATGGACAGACGGACGACGGGCCATGGCATAACCTCAAATTTGACTTACGTCAAAGTTGAGCTAAAAATCAGGCATAAATAAAATATGTGTCTCCAAATACTACTACATACCAAATGTGGTCCAAATTGGCCCACCGGTTTGGAAAACAGAAGTTTTGGGCAGGGCCAAAAATATTGTCTGACAAATAAAGTGGTCATATTGTGGGTTTGACAATGCACTTATAATATTTAATGGTTATTACTGGGTTAGTTTTATATTGACTGAGGTATCAACCAGAGGTAACTTCATAGCACCCTGAGACCAAAAGTTGAAGGCTGAAGTGAAGTTACCAAGGGCTGATATCTCAGTCGATATGAAACTAACCATTTAATAACCTCATTAATTATTAAACAAAATCGACTAATTATAAAATGTTCTCAGATCTGTTACCATTTTCTGACAGTGTTATTGTTTCTCATTCTTTTCATAAAGTCCGAAGTTTCCTCGTCTCCTTATTCATCTATCCGAACGTCACAGCTTCCCCAGACATTCAGATAGCTGATTTATCTCTCGTCTTACTTCGACAAGTTTCTGCTTATGAATTTGAATCTTAATTTGTATTGAATTTTGTGTACAACTGTCCAGGCCTGAAAATAAGCAGTCAGACATTTGCAGAATGAGGTCCTCAGAGGGTGAATTTGATGATGCTATTCCATACAGGGGGCCAATTTATCGTCTGGGTACATCTTTCTGTTTAGTTTTGAGACCCTGATTCAGATTGAGGTTCACAGAGGGTAAATTTAGTGATGCTACCCTGCTGTGCAGGGTATAGCATCACTAAATTCACCCTCTGGGGACCTCATTTTGCAGATGGCAGTCTGCTTATTTTCTGGCTTACAACTGTCCTCTTTTTCCACACAGTTCTTACTTACTGTCATCATTAATTCCCCACCATACAAAAACTATTCCCTTCTGCCTGGAAACACCAGTTTTACTGATTGATTGCTTTTGACCAATAAATAGACAGAACCGCACAAGCGTTTGGATGGGTTAATGTTTATCGCACAAGTTTGGTTGGGCGCAATAATACCACGAGAGGCGAAGCCTCGAGTGGTATTCTGCACCAAACCAAACGAGTGCGATAAACATTAACCCATTCAAACGCTTGTGCAGTTCTGCATTAATTACAAACTTTCGGAAAATTTCTAAAACAGGCTTTTTACAGTAATACTAAGTGAGAATTAACCTATCCTTCTGAGAAGTAAAGGTATTAAAATAAGACAAAAATCCAAATTATTCTTCACAAGCAGGAGACCAGTCTTATTGTTATTTCGTATGCTGATTGAACTTTCATTCATAGTTTCAACTTGCAAATTGTAATGCGTCACCACTTCGATCGAAGAAAAACTGTTCATCTGAAATACAGTTCACCGTCTTTTTGTGCCTCAATTTTACAGCGCGAATTCTGAACGGTTGATGTGATCCCCACCAAAAAAGTTACCACACATTCACAAAAAACAATAGGTGTAAATTCGGAAAATCCATCAATGAGAAATTATAAAAAAAAACTCAAATGTTTAATTTATCTGACTTCCAAATTCCCTGCGACTGTTGTTACTCGACTGGTTGACAATGACAGACCGGTTAAGATTTTAGTAAAGATTGCAGTAGCCATTGTCAATTCATCCCACGTAAATTAAATTTATATCCTTATTGTCCAAAAGAAATTATCGTATTGTTCACCATTCCTGCTCAAAATGTATTAAAGTTCGTGTAAAAGCCTTTAACAGGGGTACAGAATCCATATGAATTCAAGTGAATATCAACAGGCAATTTGTTTTGGATTTCGATTTGGTGACCTAGAAACTTGCTCACGCAACGTCATTCATTTGAAATGACGTCACTCATAGACGCTTTCATATTCTGTTTACATTGTTTTTTAGTTTGAACTGTATGTCAGTCATTTCTATGTCATACTTTAACCCATCGGGTTATTTAATCAATAGTCAGTCAGTATTGTTCACGTTAAGAAAATAAATTAGAAAATTTCTTTTGATGGTCGGACAGTCATTACTACAGGAGTTTCTTCAGAAACAAACGCAGATACTATAGACTGCGAACATCCACTTTACAACATCACAATAAATGACCCATCGCATCGAAACGGGCCCATGTACTGTATCCCCAGAAATATGACTGGTTCCATTCTTACATTAAAAAAGTGCCAAAATCTGTATCCCACACGTGTGCAATAAAAGTTTATTTTTATCACACATCCTAGAATGCCGTGAACAAACCTTAATTTTAAATGGGTGTGTAATAACAGTAAAAGATTTCACTGTAAACAAAATAGCTGTGCCCAGTAATGCTTCAATGGGAACAACAGTAGCTTAATTGATATTGGCTGAGATCAGCATCATATCAGCCAAGGTCGATAATGGGTAATTCTGGGAAAGAAAATCATAACCACCGTATTTACTCTATGTATTGGGACAGCTAAAAATAATTCTTTTCACAGGTGTCCCAATTCTTAGAAAATGGGGAAAAAAGAACAGAGCCTGGTCTTTCTGAATAAAGTTGTGTGTGATTCGTTTTCCATCACTATATACGAAAATCACCGTCCAATTTTTTTTTATATTTTCATTTTTTGCTTCCAAAACATAGCTTATGATCCCTCATTGGAACGCGCGCATTGCGCGCGTTTCAATGAGGGATCATAAGCTATGTTTTGGAACCAAAAAGTTAAAAAATTTATAGTAATTTATATATTTTTTATACTTACCAATGACCCAGACATAGCTGGTGCTAACTCTTAAAATATAGGGCCAAACACAAATTTTGCCCCCCAATCCCCAAAATTTGCATCTAAAACTAAAGAAAACATGTCCAGAGAGGCCCTCCACACCTCGCCCCCACTGCGCATGCGCAGTGTCAAGGACGTTCCGAAATTGGCGCCATTTATCATTCTAATAACCAGTGCCTGGTAAGCGCTATGTACTCAGCGGGGAGGCAAGAGTTCCCAACTCCTGGGAGGGCCATCCCCGTCTGGGTCATTGGTAAGTATAAAAAATATATAAATTACTATAAATTTTTTAACATTTTTATACTGTACCAATGACCCAGACATAGCTGAATAGTAAAAAGGCTGGAGGGCCAAGGACATAGAGCAAAATGGAATACGCTCAATAAAATAAAATAGAGTCATCCCCTGTAGGGAAAAGAAGTAATAGGCCTTACATGTATCTTTCTTATTTATGATAAATTAGAAAGATACAACACCTTCCAAAAATTGAGCTTCATACATCCATGTACTCTATTAATATCCAATAATCCTTATACTAATAATTTTTAAAGTAAGCCAATAATAAAGTAAGTCTAGAGAATAGAGACTCTTATACTCCTAAAAGTGTGTGAGAATTGCATAATCATGTCCGTTGACATATGCAATATTCAAAAGCTATACTTTAAAAACTAAGACTTGAATGAATTTTATAAACTTAAACTTCTCACTAAACAACCATCCTAAAAACAGCTCAGAATTACTAACTCCGGAGGAGGTATCCCCTTGTTTTCATAGTAAAAACAGGTGACCCAAGGGAACACCCTCCCCCCCCCCTTTTTCTTGCCCTGGGTCAAATAGCCCAGAGCGAAGAGGGCAGCCGAACGGAGACACTGCCGAAACAGACAGCCTACCTAGCTATAGTAGCAACTGTTAAGTGAATGACATTCTGAGCAGTAGATAATAGACCTAACAATAGAGGCCTCCAGAAATGGACTCGATATTTCTGAGATAAAATTCATGAATGGATGGCTGAGCGCAATGAGCAGCCTTCAAAAATCTATAATAGAACACTATTAATGTAAGCCCAAGAAGTAGAAGAACTCTTACTTCATGAGCCGAAATCTTAAGCACAACTGCTAAGCCAATTATATACCATAAGCAGTACGCTAGTTAATAGAATCCATTAACAATAAAATGGAGCGTAACGTCCTTCTACTAGACATCAAAGACAGAAGAAGCTTACGCCCTTGTAATAAACAGATATCTGTTTATAAATACATAAACTGTACCCGGAAAGAGTAAAGGCCTATGCCCATACGAAGACGGAAGGACCTTAAAATAATAGGTTCCGGATAATAGGAGCCTAACTCTTATGCAACAATCCAACCTAAATAGTAACGGAAGTATTGATTCCGAAACTATGAAAGTGAAAATCATCCATCGATAGTGCATGAAACTCACTGACTCTACAGTAAAAGAGAAACCAACAGAATTACTGTCTAAAAGGTCAGAATTTGAAAACTACTGTTTCCAGAGGCTCAAATGATTACTTAGCTAAATAAGAACCTGAAGTTAAAATCCGTATAGGAATTTAATCTAAAGATTCTAAGTCTATTTATCAAAAAGTTACTAACTGACTTAGATAAAGAGACAAAAGACTCAATTGTAAACTATCGTAGAGTGCATAGGTATGAGGTAACATAAACCTATAACCTAAATAACAACAGGCTGCAGTAGATCTTGTGAAACAAGTATACTAAAAAATAGCAATGAGTAGTATGGAGGGATCAACCATATGAACATAATGATCCCTACACCACGACGGAAGAGCCTCCACTTTAGTCGCATAGAATAGCGAAGAAGAGGATCTCCTATAGTAAGAAATCGCGTCCAAAGCTCGTCCAGTACAGTGCTTACAATGCAATATGGACCACACAACGGAAAACATGAAGGTTGCGACCTTGCTGGTTGTGATAAAAATGACACGATTTACCCAGTGAAAAAAGATCCTCACATAGAGGAAGATTTCACGTTAAGATCCACAGTAGACAAGAGAGTAAATTACTCATGATCTCTGTGAAGATAGAGATGCTATCAACAGAAATATATTGTGGTTGTTTATCTTAGCAATACCTGCTAAAAACAACAGCGCCGGAGGATACGCGTATCCTATCATTCTGTCCTATAGATCAATAGAGCGTTAACAGTATTAGCTCAGAGATCTGGACAAGCCAACACATACGTCTGCAATTGATTAGCCAACTGTGTCATAAATAAAACATCACTGGGCGCTCCCATAGATAGCAAATCTGATTGAATACTTGTTTGTTGAGAGTCCATTCTGACAGCAACAAGCGACCCGTAAGAGAACGGGAGTGCGATAAAACAATCAGACGACCCAGAATATGACGGACCAAAACTGAACTTGGTGTACTATAACCAACAGACGGATTCTTTCCATTAAATTGAATAACGGAAACGAAAGAGTGCCTCCCTGGTTCCGGAGATACGCCACTACTGTCGAATTAAAGGACAGGAATTTGGGCATGCGTTTCTGAATAATGTTCATGCAATGACATAAAGCAAGCCTAAAAAACATTATTCCGCGGAAGTTAACTGATAGCTAAAAGACTGCGGAACCCAAAGACCCTGGCACTTCGAATCCGTAGGGATCAGTATATATCCCAATCTGTTTGACTGGCAACCGTCATAACAGCCACACTCGGGTCCGGCAACTGCGGCGGCACTCTCTGAGTCAACCACCGAATGTTTGCCCCAGTCTGAATCTCTTGTAACACTAGATAGACAAGAGAATGTATAAATCAAGCAATTCATGGATTGCCGGAAAGTTGCCGTCGAAGAGAAGCTCCTCCGAGAACGAAGCGACTCTGAGAGAGTTCTTAACCTACTATCCACGCGTGGATGTAGCTAGGGCTGCCTCACGTCTAACCAACTCCAATCAGCCACTGAAGGGCGGAGTTATACGTGAACAAACTACTGCCCTCAAAAGAAATTACATTGAGAATAATATCCCGTAAATCTTTTCTTGAAGACGTAATGATAACGCCTCAGTAAGGCGGATTACGTATAATAAAGCGTCTAAGTTAAGTCTAATATACATAATGTCGTTCCCAACATTGAAATTGGAAAAGACATAAACGGTGAAAAAGAATATATGCAGTCTTTAATCACACCGTCTAGACGCATATGAACTCTCGGTATGCCCTGCTCTGCCAAAATAAACTATATGTAAAAAAGATAAAATGGCAGAAATGAGCCACGCGGACAAGAAACTAAACTATCATGCTTAGTAGCCGTCTTGTATATATATAAATATATATAGCGTCGAAAAATAAAACACATGTTGTAATGACAATATTGGACTGCGTCGGTAAGTCAGGGACAAAGTCCCTGTACCGATCGAAAAATCCGAGTCCAATGACGCTATAAGTCTCTTATCCAAGATCGCAGCAATGAAGTCCGAAAAATAATCACTGGAAGAAATGCCAGAAGATATGAAAGGCATCTTCCGATACTACTAAAGGGAAAACTCGAAATCTTTCGAATCCCTTTCGCCATCCTGTCGGACCCTATAAAGCGTTCGGTCGTCCGTAGCTTGATGCAACCGCGGACCGCACCGACCCAGCGCCGTCGGATAATTCCTGATTCGACCGAGAAACCGTCAATTGCTGGGATGCTGCGAAACAACTGTGCTAACTCGGATAGCACGTCCGTCACTGAGGCCTGAGGAGCAGCGGTCTTACGATGCATTGCCGCAGGAAGCTCCGAGATCGTTACCCCGTGCATACTTCCAATATGCGAGCGAACGGAGTGTATAGGCCTCGTGTCCCTTGGCTACCGGATGGCGCGACCTATTCGCTGTGGAATCACTGAATGCCGAAACTGATCGGATACTCGAGGTCACGTAGCCAATGTGCGGTCGTGTGCCCTGCTGTGAGGATGAGGAAGCATTAAAGACAGTCTCTCGGACTGTCAATATAACGGAGCGTCCCGAGCAACGGACATATGCTCCGAATGTAAAATATCTGAACCACAACATGCGGTCCCCTATGTTGTTGGCTTCCTCCGATCTGTCCTCAATCTGCCGTCACTGGGTGAGTACTAAAGTAATTAAAGTGCTCGCATCACCCAAATCTCCTTCCTAGACCGCAACGGACGAACCCGGCAGCCGAACCATTCGATGAATGTACGCTACACCGGGTGAGCTAGCGAATGTCACTCCGTAAGCGATATACATATTCCATGAGCACTTATTGCCGCTAACTCTTCATTAACTATGACGACAGAGGCACACTTTTGAAAGACATCTCCATAACTCTTCGAACAAGAAACCAGAAATGCTTGGATAGCAAGCATAAAATAATAATATATATAGCGTCGTTCAATAATTCGAAAGTTTGTGTGACATTATTGGACTATGTCGGAACTGAGGGACGATGTCCCTGAACCGAACCAAAAATTTCTAAGTCCACCGACGCTATCAGTTTCTTATCCGGCATCGCAGCATATGTTGTTCCGAAAGGGAAAGCTTGAAATCCACCGAATCCCTTTCGGTATCCCGTCGGACCGGATGAAACTTTCGGACGTCCGTACCCGCTTCCGCGGAGCGTCCCGACCCAGCATCGTCGGATAAAATATATGCGACAGATTCAGTTGATGCTGGGATGCTGCGATAAACTGTGCTATTAAGGAAAGCATGTTCGTTCCCGAGGCCTGTGCAGTAGCGGACTTACGATGCATTGCCGCTGGAAGCTCCGTGTACGTTGACTCCCGCATACTTCCTATGCGAACGTCCGGAGTCTGCAGACCTCGAGTCCCCGGCTACCGACCCAGCGCTGTCGGATAATTCTCGATCCGACACCGTTTCTGTCGGCTGCTGGGATGCTGCGATAAGCTGTGCTATGTGCACAAGAATGTCCGGCGTCGAGACCTGCGGAGGCGCAGTCTATCGCTGCTTCGCCGAGGGCAGCTCCGCATCAGATGGCTCCCGCATACTTTTCCTATGCGAACGTCCGGAGTCCATCGGTCTCGAATCCCTGGCTGCCGGATGGTGTGACCTGGTCGCCGAAGAATCCTTGATCGGCGAAGCTGGTAATATATCGGCGGTCACGCAGCCAAGGTGCGGTCGTGTGCGCTGACGAGAAGAGGAAGCCTTAGCAGTCTCAGCGGACTGCCTATACAACGGAGCGTCCCGAGCGACGGACGTATGCTCCGCTAACGACACATTTGTACCACAACATCTGGGGCCAGATGTTGTTGAACGAGAGAGGGGCCTCTCTCGCTTGCCGTCCGGATGGACCGGAACGAGCTATGAACCGGACTAAAAGGCTTCCTCCGTTCTCCCTCCGATCCGCCGTCACTGGGTGTGCATTAAGTTAATTTTATAGTGCTCGCATCACCCCAAAATTCCTTCTAGACCGCAACGGACGAACCCGGCTGCCGAACCATTCGGTGAATGGACGCTACACCGGGCGAGCTAGCGGACGTCAAAGGCCGTCGAACCTACTAGGGTCCTCTTAGGCAATTGGCGTATTACATGAGCACTTTTCCGCTAGCTCTTCATTAATTGTGACGACGGAGGCACACTGTTGGAAGACATCACAGATACATCACCCTAATCTTGATCGTCTGAAATAGAAATTGATAAAGTAGAGTGACCCTGCGGGGAAAGGACCGGAGTGTCCAAATCCCCAACAACATACCGTGACATACGCTTCCCATATTGTCATCGAAATCATACGATACAGAACCGGAGTTAATGCGAGTACACTGACCACATATAGAATGATAATAAGGTCAGAGGAAGACTTCCTCTTAAAACAATAGATCAATATCCTTTCAATGTGAAAAGAAAACAAGTCCTGGTACTCGCACTAACCCCTGGCAATCAAAATACATAATAATAATATGATCCATTAATATAGAAAAAATAATTGAAATCAAAATATTTTGAAAAAATATTTTTTTTAGAACAGCCCAAGTTTCTGAAAAGTAACGTTGAGCCCCAATGGATCCCAAGCCTAAGTGTGGACAAAAATTTTAAAAATATTTTAAACAATTTATTCAACACTTACGAACAATAATAATGTATCTAGTTATGATTGAAATAACATAAAGATATTATTATTTAGAAATCCCCCCCTCACACAGAGGGCTGTTGTAAATGTAAACAATGAGTGTAAAAACACTAAAATAAGACTCCAGGCACCCAGGCCCGAAATCAGTTACCAAAAATACACCATCTGATGCAAAACAGAGACTTCCAGGGAAGAAACTGCAGAACATCAGATGGTAGATGCAGAACACAACGCCTAACCACCCGTAGGTGAAGACGTAAACATGGGGAAAGAACAGAATTCATTCTGTTATTCAGCTAAACTCCCAAGAAATTTTAGTAATAATAATTACAGAAATTATGCCAAAAGCATGGGAGAATAGCAAGGGGGAACTTAAAGGACAGGGAGAGAGGAAAAACACTTGTAAAAACAGTGTAACTAAATAATCAGAATGACAACAAAATGGCTGCTGCCTTGAAAATAGGTAACTTAACATAATTTCATTAAAAAATTTTAAGTTACCGCCCTGATAATATTCTGTCACACATTCTTTTCCTCTCCTCCTTTTCTATCCTCCTTAGAATCACCATTTCACTAATATTTATGTGTCTGGCATCATTTAAACTGAGATTTAAAAGCACAAAGATCAGTCAGATGTTAACTGATGAAGGGCCAAACTTAGAATGATAAATGGCGCCAATTTCGGAACGTCCTTGACACTGCGCATGCGCAGTGGGGGCGAGGTGTGGAGGGCCTCTCTGGACATGTTTTCTTTAGTTTTAGATGCAAATTTTGGGGATTGGGGGGCAAAATTTGTGTTTGGCCCTATATTTTAAGAGTTAGCACCAGCTATGTCTGGGTCATTGGTACAGTATAAAAATATGAAAATTTTTAGTTACTCAAGAATTTTTTTTTTAGGAGTGTTGTCTGCTACTAGTGACGGGCCAACTGGAAACAAATCTCCTGAATGTCCCAAACTTTGGAGCATAAAAAAAATATAGTTTTCTGGAAAAAATGTGTGTCCCAAATCATAGAGTGTCCCAATACATAGAGTAAATACGTTAATCAATAAATATGTATAATAAGTCCAGATCATCAGTTAAGGCTATATCCAGATAGCACAACATAAAATCAGCCTTCACATTGAATGATGTCGAAAAAATAAAAGTATGTAGAGTAGTGATGTTGCTACTAAAATTGAGATAAATGTCCAAGGTAGAAAATTTTAAATTTTATAGTGAATTTCGTTTCCTATTATAGCTACCACAATTGTTTACTACAGGCTTGCACTACAGTGGAAGTCCCTAACTCGGATAATATACTCTCTATTTTTGTCTTTCCCAAGCAATTTGGGAAAGAAAAGTGGTGCAAAAGCACCAAGAAAAAATAAGCCAAAACTGGGTCGAGTGCAACCGGCGCAGACCTAGTACGGGACGCTCTCTTCCAAGTACAACTCCACGCCTTCCATTGCCAGTGCGCATAACCGTCGCTAATGACTCATTCTTTTTGAATCCACCAACGTTAAGAGTTTTGTGATCAGCAGGGAGGAAGGATTCTTACCCGTATCAGAAGACGGGAGGGCCTCCATGTAAACAACTGTGGTAGGTATAATAAGAAAGGAAATTTACTATAAAATTTAAATTTCTTATCAACCTACCCACAATTGTTTACTACAGGCTGAATAGACAATAGGCTGGAGGGAATCGCATAACCAACCCAACACATAACCCAAGTGCACTGGAACCGTGAACAGATGGAAGAGGTCCCGAGGCTTATCAACCATAGCATCACAAACATTAGTAAAAGACAATGAAAGATGAGGTGTAGGTTTCTGTGCGATGCACAGACAGAAAGGGCAGTAACAGCATGGAGCTGGAACTGACCTTGTAAAAAGCTGAATGGCTGGGATAGACAACAGCCTGAGCCAAAGAAAGAGGGCCCGTAGGACAAAGGTCCTCTGTCGGCTCTTGCAACTGTTGCAGATAAATGGAGAAGGTAGCATTTTTCCAGTAGGCTGCCAGTATAACATCCGACAACATGACAGAGTTAGTAAAAGCCCCGAGAGGAAGACGATGCACGCACCTTGTGGCAGAAAAAACAATTGGTAATACAATCACCAGTAGCTAGACGAGCAGAAGCTGCACGAATAGCAAGACAAATCCATCGAGAAATGGATGCAGGAGAGATCTGGCATGTGAGAAAACGCATATCCATCCAGGATAAAGGCGCGAATGCCCCCCTCCCCCCAAGCAGAGCAGCGCCCAAGAAAGTGTCCATCTTGGAGTAAACTGCAAAGTCCTAGGGCTTTTCAAGGAAGACAGCTGAACAAGCTTGGAGAGGCAAGGATGAGTGTCGAAACAATGCGGTACCACATATGAAAAAGGTCTCCGAAGCATGGACTTGTACCCTTGCTGGAGACCCCCAGAAACAAACATATACCAGAAACTCTGCAAGAGGTGTGATCGAAGGGGTGACAGAAGCAACAGAGTGATCGTACACCATCGACAGAAGAACCTTCTACTTACACACAGAGGCTAAACCAGTGGAGTGAGTGCCTCCTTGAAGAAGAAAAGCAACTCCACGATAAAAGACATGCGCGAACGCTGTTACGGTGTGGAATTATTAATGATATTGGTAACAGAAAGAAATCTGAGAATCAGCAACAAAACTATGAATTTAACTATTCTGAAATTTAATTAAAAAAAATTGATATAAAAAAAAATGATACAAAGATCTTTTACACTAATTGTGTTACAGAAAATAAAAAAAACAATGGTACTTATCAATTATAGAATTAGTCCAAAGTACAGTTTGACAGAATCCAGTAATCCAGTGGTGAAGTATCTTCTGAAGAAAGTTACCAGCTGGTAGATGTAGTATTAAAACCAAGAATGTCTCTTCAGAAACAGTATACTGTAGATTTATAATAAAATTTTCACTTAGAAATTTCAGCAGTCTCCAATAAAATATAATAAAATTCTCCGCAAAATTCAAATGGAGTAAAAATCCAAGAAGTATTGGCACCACAGGTAATTTCCAAACAATCCAGCAGAATCCTGGCTTTTCACAAAATATTCTGTTTCACAGAAAGTATAAATTCTCTTTTCCAAGACGAACAAATTCTCTTCAAAATTCTCTTTTGGAATCAATCTTCCAAATTCACAAAGAAGCACTGCTTCTATAATAAATGCACTGCTCTGAAACAATAATAATCTCCAATGGAAACAATTGAAGTTAGTATTTCTGAAATGGTTTTCTAAAATGAGTTTTCGAATTCTGTTGACAAACCTTTATATAGTAACCAGATAGAATGTCCCAGAAGAGGAAGTTTCTGCAATGTTCTATTAGTTTCTGGGGGATTCTGTTAAAGTTCAAGTAAACAAGGTCATTGACCTATTTAAACAATTAAACAATCAACAGCTATATGTACAATATATCAGTGTAACAAAGATGTAAACAAGGTCACTAAGTGCAAAAGAGTTAGAACAGTCAGAAAATGCAGAAATAAAAAAAAAATCTTTCTCACATAATTATCAACTTAAGGATATATCAATCTCAATATAATATGGGGGCTAGAACACACCCCGCCTTAAAAGAAAAAGTTTGAAGGTACTGAAAACTTTTTTACATAATTTTAGCAGACTCTGACTGGTTTACAATACACACACACCATAATCTTCACAATTTTTTTTATTTTTTTTTTAATAAACATATATACACTTGAAGTGAATAGGGACCGGTCCGATCATATCATTTTAAAGTAGGATATTCTGGGAAGAGCATCAGCTACAACATTATCTCTTCCCGAAATATGCCTAATCTCTAAATTATATTCTTGAAGGGCTAAACTCCACCGCAATAATCTTTGATTCTTGTTTTTCATTTTATTGATAAATGTTAAGGGGTTATGATCGGTGTAAACTGTAATTGGACATTGGGCAGTTCCTAGATACACATCAAAATGGGTTAAAATTAGAGCCAAAGTTTCTTTTTCTACTGTACAGTAATTCTTTTGATGTTTGAGAAATTTTCTGGAAAAATAACATACAGGGTGATCAATACCTTGGGAATTTTCCTGGGCAATATACCCACCTGCTCCATTGTCACTTGCATCTATGAATAATTTGAAGGGCTTTTCACAATTGGGACTGGCCAGGACAGGGGAATTATTTAATAAAGTTTTTATTCTGTTAAAGGATTTCTGACATTCCTCAGTCCAAACAAACTTAACCCTTTTGCTCAATAAACTGATCAAAGGGGAGACAACATCTGAGAAATTTAAACAAAATTTTCTATAATATCCAGCCATGCCTAAGAATCTCATGAGCTCTTTTTTAGAGTTTGGTACTGGAAAATTTACAATGGCATCAACTTCAGCCACAATCGGCCTCACCTGCTCCTGCCCCACAACATGATCTAAATAATTTACAGTTGCTTTTCCAAATTCTGATTTTACCAAGTTAATAGTTAGGTTGGCTTGGGTCACTTTGTCAAAAAATTCTTGAATATGCTTTAGATGATCAGCCCAATTTGTATCTGTGTGTATAATAACATCATCAATATAAGCTTCACTGTGATCTAGGTCTGCAATTAAGTGGTTAACCATGCGCTGGAAGTTGCCGGAGAGTTTTTCATGCCAAAAGGGGTTACTTTATATTGATACAACCCAAATGGGGTAATAAAAGCAGATATTTCTTTTGCTTTTTCTGTTAAAGGGACTTGCCAATAACCCTTTAACAAGTCAAATTTTGTCACAAATTTAGCATGGCCAAGTTTGTCAATGCAGTCATCAATTCTTGGAATTGGATAATTGTCTGTTTTGGTGAGGCTGTTTACCTTTCGGTAATCCGTACAAAATCGGTAACTGCCATCAGGTTTTGGGACGAGTATACAGGGCGAACTCCAGTTGCTATGGCTAGGTTCTATGATATCATTGTCCAGCATATACTGTATTTCCTTTCGCATGATCTCAGCTTTGAAAGGGTTCAATCTATATGGATGCTGTTTGATGGGATTTGCCTCTCCTACATCAACATCATGAAAAATAACAGATGTCCTACTAGGCACATCGGGAAATAAGTGTTGATATTTGAAAATTAAATCAATTAAATCTTTTCTTTGGTCAGGCAGTACATAATCTGTTTTATTTTGTAGATCTCTCAGGACATCTGAGTACTGTAACTTCAGAGGTACATTTTCGCCGCCTTCATGAATATCCTCTACAGGATTTTCCAGCTCATCCATGTGGGTGACTGTTGAGACTGGTAGAGAGTTTGGTTCTCTCTCATAATAAGTTTTCAACATATTTATATGGCACAGCTGAGTATTTTTGAGTCTATCGGGAGTCTCAACAACATAATCAGTATCACTGATCTTGTGCTTAACAATATAAGGGCCTGAATATCTTGCTTGTAAAGCATTGTCCTTTACAGGGAATAATACTAGCACCTTGTCCCCAGGTTTAAAGGAGCGAAATTTCGCCTTTTTATCATACCAGGTCTTCATATGACTCTGGGCTTTCTGTAAATGTTTATTTGCCATTTCTCTGGCCTTGTGCAATTTTTCCTTAAAAGTGGACACATAGTCCAGAAGAGAAATTTCAGGTGGCTCTTCTTCGAGCCATTTCTCCTTCAAAGCAGTGAGTGGACCCCTCACTATGTGTCCAAACACTAATTCAAAAGAGCTGAACCCCAGAGATTCCTGTACAGTCTCACGGACTGCAAATAAGAGGAGATGTACTCCTTCATCCCAATCCTTCTCATTATCCTCCCCATATGCCTTTATCATGGTCTTCAGTGTTTGATGAAAGCGTTCTAGAGCTCCTTGACTTTCGGGATGGTAGGCACTTGATGTGTACTGCTTAATTTTGAGCTCATACATCACCTGCTGAAAAAGGTTTGACATAAAATTTGAGCCTTGGTCCGATTGCACTGACCTGGGTAGACCGAAAGTTGTAAAAAATTTTATCAAGGCCTTAACTATTGTCTTAGTTTTAATATTTCTTAGAGGTATAGCTTCAGGAAATCGTGTAGAAGCACACATGATGGTAAGAAGATATTCATTTGCAGATCTTGTTTTTGGCAATGGGCCAACACAATCAATAATAATTCTACTAAATGGCTCCTCAAAAGCAGGGATTGGTTGAAGGGGAGCAGGAGGAATCTTCTGGTTGGGTTTTCCTACAATTTGACAGGTGTGGCAGGTTTTACAAAATTCAACAACATCCTGTCGAAGCTTGGGCCAGTAAAAACATTGCTGAATACGAGAGTAGGTTTTCCTAACTCCCAAATGTCCAGCCATTGGATTTTCATGAGCCAGGCTTATTATTTCATTCCGGTATTTAGTGGGGACAACTATTTGATAAATAACCTCCCAATCACTATTGGAAGGTACTTCTGGTGGTCGCCATTTCCTCATAAGTACACCAGATTTTCTGAAATAACAGACAGGGGAGTTTTGGGCTTCAGCCTGTGTTAGAGCCTTTTCACGTGGCTCGGCAAGGTCAGGATAACTTTCCTGTTCCTGAATTAAAGATGTCCGGGAAATGACATTCAAGGAGGTCCCCCTATCACTCTCGGGTGTAGTGGCCTCTTTACAATGTCTGGACGAGTCATCACACTGACTCAAAAATGTCTGAGACAAATCAATGTCTTCAGAATCCGTAATTCTGTGACAGTTTTTATCCTCAGCTTTGCTGTTTAAATCAACACAACTGAGGTTGTTATCAACCTCAGTTTTCTTTGCCATGGACCGAGTCACAGCACATGCTGGAAAGGTAAAAGGAAAACATTCCTTCAAATTAATAATACTTTCATCTGTGCTCGGCTTATCCACCACTTGAGGTTCTACAGTGACTTTGTCACCAGCTAAGTAATTTCCCAATAATAAAGAAATATCTTTTACAGTTAGAGTAGGTCTGATTCCTACTGTCACAGTCCCATTTACTAAGCTACTTCTTAAATTTATTTTATGAAGTGGGACCTTTAAAGAGTTTGACTCAATACCTGATATTAGAACTTGTGCCCCTGTAGCACTTTCTTCAGAAAATGGCAAAATGCCTTCTAACATTAATGACTGAGTAGCCCCTGTGTCTCTCAGTATTTTTATTGGTAAGGAACAGTGCTTATCCCCATCAAGGGAAACAAAGCCTTCAGAAATAAATGGCTTATAATTTTCTAAAGCGTCTTGCTTTATAACATAATTTTCAGGGCATGGAGCACATGCTAGTGCATTCTGTGAAGTAGAGGACTCATTTTTCCTTTTTAACAGCCAGCAATCAGATAATAAATGACCTGCTTTCTTACAATAATTACAAGTTTTAGTTGAACTGTTGGGTCGTAATGGTGTAGGGCTGGCATTGGATGACTTATTCTCATTAGGCTTCCGATTAAATTTAGGTGGTGAAAAGTTTGTAGGATGGGAAGGATGATTGGAAGGATGAGTTTTATCTGAAGCTGGGCTAGGTCCACTTTGGAAAGAATTCTTGTGGGGCCAAAAATTTGTGGCGTTACGACTCATTTTATGAGTTAAGGCATAGTCATCTGCCAGTACTGCTGCTCTATTTAATGTGTCAACTTTTTGTTCATCCATGTGGGCCTTTATATCTGAATGTATGTTTCCTTTAAACTCCTCAATCAGCATCATTTCCTTTAATTTTGTAAAATCTTTCCCTATTTCTTTTGAGTGGCACCACCTGTCAAATAAATTTTGCTTTTCTCTGGCAAATTCCACATGAGTTTGATTTTCATTTTTATAATAATTTCTGAATTTCTGCCTATAGGCCTCTGGAACAAGTTCATATGCCTTAAGTATTGCCTCTTTAACAGCGTCATAATTGTTGCTTTGCTCAGAAGAGCGGAATAGATTTCTTGGGCCTTCCCTTTCAAAACACTTTGCAGTAGCAAAGTCCAGACATCCCTTGGCCATTCTAAACTTGTTGCCACTTCTTCAAAATGTGAAAAATATTTATCAACTTCTTTTTCTTGAAAGGGGGGAACTAGCCTAACATGTTTAGTTGCATCAAATCTACTTGGAGAAATTACATTTGAGCCTTGACGTTGAGATTCTAATTCTTTTATTTTTATTTCCTTTTGGGCCTGAATTTCTAATTCTTTTAAGTGCATTTCTTTTTGAGCTTCTATTTCCCTTAATTTTAGTTCCCTTTCTTTTTGAGCCTGAATTTGTTCCCTTTCTTTTTGAGCCTGAATTTGTTCCCTTTCTTTTTGAGCCTGAATTTGTTCCCTTTCTTTTTGGGTCTCTAATTCTTTTAATTTCATTTCATTTTCCTGCCTTTTCATTTCTTGTTGCATTTCTAATCTCTTTAGTTCTAATTCTACCTTTTTGAGTTCAAGGGCATCAGTAGGTTGTGCTTCAGAGACAGGTGACCCAGACTGAGGCAAAAGACCCTCCTCAATATAATGATTAACAATGAGCTGTTTAAGTTTATGCTTGTTCAGACCAGGGGTGGCAGGTAATTTTAGACACTGAGCAAGTTGAAATAAATCCTCCTTCTTAAGAGATTCTAAAAGGGCCAAACTTGGAGATCTTTCAAATTCAGAAATAAATTCTGTCACAATAAATACCATGATGAAAAGGTTTGCTGGTTCTCAGATTATATAAATAATAATACTGAAAGTTTCCAAGAAAGTTTAAATGTTTTGAAAGTGAGCCAAAATAATAATTGAAATATGCAAATAAAGCTTTCTCGTTATCTAACATTCAATCTCGGCAACGAGCCCCCAATTTCTGTTACGGTGTGCAATTATTAATGATATTGGTAACAGAAAGAAATCTGAGAATCAGCAACAAAACTATGAATGTAACTATTCTGAAATTTAATTAAAAACAATTGATATAAAAAAAAAAATGATACAAAGATCTTTTACACTAATTGTGTTACAGAAAATAAAAAAAACAATGGTACTTATCAATTATAGAATTAGTCCAAAGTTCAGTTTGACAGAATCCAGTAATCCAGTGGTGAAGTATCTTCTGAAGAAAGTTACCAGCTGGTAGATGTAGTATTAAAACCAAGAATGTCTCTTCAGAAACAGTATACTGTAGATTTATAATAAAATTTTCACTTAGAAATTTCAGCAGTCTCCAATAAAATATAATAAAATTCTCCGCAAAATTCAAATGGAGTAAAAATCCAAGAAGTATTGGCGCCACAGGTAATTTCCAAACAATCCAGTAGAATCCTGGCTTTTCACAAAATATTCTGTTTCACAGAAAGTATAAATTCTCTTTTCCAAGACGAACAAATTCTCTTCAAAATTCTCTTTTGGAATCAATCTTCCAAATTCACAAAGAAGCACTGCTTCTATAATAAATGCACTGCTCTGAAACAATAATAATCTCCAATGGAAACAATTGAAGTTAGTCTTTCTGAAATAGTTTTCTAAAATGAGTTTTTGAATTCTGTTGACAAACCTTTATATAGTAACCAGATAGAATGTCCCAGAAGAGGAAGTTTCTGCAATGTTCTATTAGTTTCTGGGGGATTCTGTTAAAGTTCAAGTAAACAAGGTCATTGACCTATTTAAACAATTAAACAATCAACAGCTATATGTACAATATATCAGTGTAACAAAGATGTAAACAAGGTCACTGAGTGCAAAAGAGTTAGAACAGTCAGAAAATGCAGAAATAAAAAAAAAATCTTTCTCACATAATTATCAACTTAAGGATATATCAATCTCAATATAATATGGGGGCTATAACAAGGCACAATGAAGTCGGGTCAACTTGAAACCTCCTCGGGCGACTTTGGCAAAGAAAGTTGCGACGTAGAGGGAAACATGAAGGGGTGTGATCGAAAGGATTCAACAACTGCAGGTTCATATCTGGGCTAGAACCTGAGGCAGAATTGGAACCGGCAGGAAGGCGTAGCCGACAAGACCGTCCCAAAGGAGGGCCAGAGCATCCACGGCGAAAGCCAGAGCATCTGGACATGGGGACACGAAAGTGTCCACCTGATGGTTCCAACGAATCGCAAAGAGATCGATGGAACATCGCCATGTGGAGCATCCACTTGGTGGAAAAGAACCTGCCCCGTCGGGACAGGGAGTCGGCTAGTGCGTTCAGACGACAGGAAATGTGATGAACAACCACCCCGGCGTTGACATCCTGAGTGAGTAGTAGAAGATCCCGAGCCAATTCGTACATTGGAACAGAGTGCATCCCACCCTGATTCTGAATGTAAGCAACCACTGTCGAATTGTCCAACAACAGAAGGACCTGATGATTCGACAGGTGAGGGATCCACTGTCTGAAACTCAGAAGAAGTGCAAGAAGCTCCTTCTGGTTGATGTATGGAAATGCCCGATCCTGGTCCCACATCCCATGAAGGGAAAGACCTAGAGGATCCAACATCGCACCCCATCCGAGAATGCTGACATCTGCCGTCAGAACACGATCGGACGTGGTTAAGTCCAACGGGACACCCTGCATGATCAACTTGGAGAGGTCTGACATGCAGCCAACCTAGAGGAATGAGATCCGTCACCGAACTGCAGAGAACCGAGCAGCCGGAGAATACCCCGTGCTGTCGTGGATGTGGACTGGGAATAGAGTCAGAGCAAAAGCTGAGAGAATCACAGCCCTGGTCTGGGGAACCGCCACCGTGTTGAACTGAGTGCGGAAGGCCATCCCCAGATAACAAAACGACTGAGAAGGGACCAGATCCGACATCTCCTCGTTGCCTCTGAATCCTAGCGACGTGAGGCAAGCTCAACAGAGTGTCGACATCCAACTCCAGTAAGGCAGCATTGGAATGCCTCTGGAGGATATTGTCTAGATATGCCGAAGTAGTCACCCTGGACTGTGTGCGATGGAAGGCCATCACATGCGACATCAGTCGGGTGAAGGTCCAAGGAGCCAGGTTGAGGCCGAAAGGCATGGCCTACAACTGGGAAACTCGCCCCAGAAAAGCGAACCTGAGATACTTCCACGACACCCGATGAATCGGAACATGGAAGTAAGCATCTTGCTGGTAAATGCTGGAAGCGAAATCTCCCTGGGGAATGGAACGGCGGACCAACCTGAAAGTCTCCATGCTGACCTTGGGAGCAATGATAGACTGGTTCAGGATACTCAGATCGATAACCGGTAAGAGTTGGCTGCCCTTCTTCGGCACCAAGAACAGGTGGGAATAAAACCCCACTGACTGAATGTTCTTGATGACCTCGATTGCCCCCTTGGCCTGGAGATTGTCTATCTCCGTGGACAAAAGCTCCCGACATAAAACGTCTGAAGGAACTGTGGTTGGAAGAGGCACTCTGGACAGAGTGGGGTGCTTTCGGAAGGATATTCGCAGCCCGGACCGAACAACATCTAACACCCAAGGATCAGATGTGATGATGGCCCAACGGTCTGCGAACTCTGCTATCCTTCCTCCAACCTGGACGAATCGAGATGAGGACATTCAGTTCGAGCCCCGACGAGGTCCACGAGAGGAGAAACCACCTCCTCTACTGAATGAAGAATCCTGAGACTTCCCTCTAGCCTGCCAATGCTTACCCTTACCCCGTGAGTAAGAAGTAGAAGCGGTGGCAGAAGGATCAGCCTTTTGCTTTGCAGAGGAAGCAGAAGGGCACTTGTTAGGCTTTGAACGGTCCCTGCCTCCCCTAGAAGGCTGATCAAGCTGACGAAGCAGCAGCTGATCTTTGGAATGACGTAGGACATCATCACGGACCGTCGACATGGAACCCATGGAACAGTAGTGGACCTGCCAAAGAAGCAGATCGAAGAGCAGCGGGCTGCCCCCAGGAAGGGATCGGCCTGTGTCCAGCACAGAGTCCCTTCAAACTAGTTCCAAAATAGCCGTGTCACAGGCATGTGTGTGAGTAAGATGCATGAGCATCTTGGACAGCACACGCAAAGGAGCCTGTACATCGTCAAACCTATGTGGAGGCAGATAGGCAACTGAGGCAGAGACGACATGATCAGAGAGAAAGCATACCCAGCAATTCTCCCGATAAGCCCAACATGGACTCCAGAGTTGTCATAGGAATGACGGCAGACTTGGGCTTGGAAAGCCCGTGGGAATTGGAGTCCTGATCCAAACCCGTCAAAGTCTGGGAGACTGACGGATTGGCAAAATCATAGTAACGATAACGCACTGGAGGCAAAAAGGTGTCAACCCTGGTGAAGAACGGAGCCTTCATACTCTAAGCTGAGTTCCAAGGCTGAAAATGCTTCAACCACCTGTCATGACTGGCAGAAGACGCCCAGAAGCAGGTTGCTCCACAGGCTGTATGCACGCGACCGATGATCGTGGCCTGGCTGACACTGTCGGCTCGTTTGATGGTTTGAGATCCGGAAGGAACCCAAACACAAAGTCAAGAGCTGCCCCCAAGTCCCCGGAGTCGGATGACACATAGCCCAGCATGGGCAAACCAGCCGACGCCTCCCATGGTGTAGGCACACCAGGGGGATCAGAAAGCAGCCTGTTTCCAATCCCGGGAGGCAGCGCCATAGGGGGCGCCTGGAAACCACTCGCTACCTCACTGGAAGCAACCGGAAGGCTCTTGACAGAACCTGAGTAAGGAGAGGGCCTCCCTAAGCTCACTGCCCGTACCGGCCAGTTTGACATGGGACGAACCAGCAGTGGCTTCACACCTGACCATCTTAACCAGCGAAGGGTCACGATCCTCCCATACACCCAAAGTGGGGCGACGGGCGGCAGCCGAAACATCTGAGGGCAGATGTGTATAGGGGTACAACACACCCCGAGGATCAACATAGCGGGAACTCAGGAGAGTTGCCGCGGACCTCTGCGGGGCAGAAGGTCCAGGCTGCACAGAAGGCGTTGGTCCCGCAACACTGGCCGTGTGACCAGAATGAGTGGACGGAAAACACCAATGAAAAAACTGTGGTACTCGACGGCACAGAGACCACAGTAGAGGGTTTGGCCGGCAGCCACTTCCAACTTTGCCGAGTTGAAGTCCGGGAAGGCTGAGACCGATACCCCACATGTACACTACCAGACACCGCTCCAGACCACTGCAGGTATAAAACTGCTGTGCTCAATGGCTGAGAGGACACAGCAGGGGGTTCAGTCGGCAGCCACTTCTGACTTCGCCGAGTTGAAGTCGGGGAAGGCTGAGGCCGTAACCCCACAACCACACTACAGACATCCCTGCAGACCCTTGCAGGGATAAGCCGAGGCCGGCTAAAAACGGTGCCGGATGACGCTGTCGACGGAACAGCAGTAGCAGCAGATACGATGGGAGCTGTTGGAACTGGCGGAAAAGGGGAGAGAGCCACCTAGCTCGGCCTCCAAAGGAGGAGTCACAACCCTAGTGACAGCCTCAGATGTCGACTGGAGAGGGTGCATAGTGCCGGAACCAGGCATCTCTTCACCAGAAATCCAACAGTTCCCGCAGTATCCACCAGGGTAAAAAAAACTGCACATCCCCCACGGATGGGGAATAACTCTCACCAGACGTGGTCGGGTCGGGAGGCCCCGAAACGACAACGGTCCACACCCACCGTGGATGTGGGAGGAGCTGCACATCCCCCACGGAGGGGGTATAACTCAACCAGACGTGGTCGAGTCAGGAGGCCCCGAAACGACAGCGTTCCCCCCCCCCCATGGGTGCGGGAGGAGTTGCACATCCCTCACGGAGGGGGTATAACTCACACCACACGTGGTCTCATGAGGCCCTGAAACGACAGTGGTCCACACCCACCGCGGGTGTAGGAGGAACAGCCAAGAGAATGCACCAAAGGCGAGGGCAAAGGGAATTGCCCTAAAGGAACCGAACTGGAAATAACAGAGGTGAGAGCAGTAGAAGAAAAAGGTGAACTCAACAGATACCGAAAGTGGAAGAACACCCTCAACTACGAGAGAAGGTGGCAGAAAAAAAACGGTGGGTACACGACAGAACCCACATGGACGACAGGGGCCAAAAAACCCAGAAATTCAGCCCTCAACAGAGTGAAGAATCCTGTCCAGACAGTCCCTCATTGACACCTAACTCCAATA
Source organism: Pictodentalium vernedei (assembly GCA_031216915.1). Lineage (NCBI taxonomy): Eukaryota > Metazoa > Mollusca > Scaphopoda > Dentaliida > Dentaliidae > Pictodentalium > Pictodentalium vernedei. The sequence continues at coordinate 521,512,641 of CM062294.1, read as the reverse complement.
ACAATTTAAATTTATCAACCCAAAAATTTCATTGTCGAACCGCGTTGACAATATGTCAAAAAAAAAACATTCGCGAAAACGGAATATATAAACAATATACAATGAGAATGTGGTTGAAAATATTAACAAGAATATATAAAACACAGTCCTGTTATTATACGATCTTCAGATCCATAATTCCAGTCACAGGAAAACCATTATCGACGAGTTGAATTATCACTGTATCATAATGCAAAGATAGCGCAACACGTCAACCACGTTGCACGGACAAAAGAAGAATGGTTTTGATTACTGCTTGAGCACTGGTTAACGGAAGTCGTGGAATTGTACTAAGAGAAGAGCATCCCTAACTAGGTGTGCGCCGATGGCGCTCGACCCAGTTTTGTCTTATTTTTACGTGGTGTTTTTACACCACTTTTCTTTCCCAAATCTCTTGGGAAAGATTAAAATAGAGAGTATTTTATCCGAGTTAGGTTCTTCCACTGTAGTGCAAGCCTGTAGTAAACAATTGTAAGGTGGGTTGATAAGAAATAACTTTCTCTAGAACAGAATATAAAGATCTGAATTCTCAATTCTAATAAAAACACTATTGCGAATTCAGCTTGTCTGATGTCCTAGACTTGTTCTTGGATATCCAAAGTAACTCTAGTCATGGACAATTTTGCTAATTTTTCTCCGTTTAAAGCACTCACCAAAATGTGGTAGCACACTTTCAGGTATCTCTGGAACTCACTTCTACCAGTTTAGTTGTATGCAAACATTTGCTCGGGTTCTGTGCAACACAACCTTAACTTTGCTGTATAATATGCCTGTGTTATTTAGAGATTAGTTGATTTTCAGAATCAAGAAGTTTTGCCTAAAATATGTTCACATTAACTACTTATAAGACTTTTTTTTGGTAATTTATCTTTGTCAAATTCGGATAATCTTCAGATTTTCAAGCCTTCCAAGACTATATTTTAGATACGGGACGTTTTCAATGGAATAATAATTCCCAAACTCTCTCTTTTTTCTCTCTAATTCCCAAACTCTCTCTTTTTTTTTTCTCTCTCTCTCTCTTTAGAGACAGAGAGAGAGAGAGAGAGAGAGAGAGAGAGAGAAAGAGAGAGAGGAGGAGGGAGGAAGGCAGGGAGTGGGAGGGAGTACCAGCCTATTTCAGTGGCCACAATTGTACTGTAGCTGTCATAAATCTAATAGACCAGTACGTATTTCAGTGTTTGAAAATGTCTGTTTGTCATGCGAAAAAACACCCAAGATTTGCTGAAGAATGGATTTCTCTTTTTTGGAGGCAACACGCATAGAACATAATTAAGGGCTTCATAAAAAGTGATTAATGAAATCAGAATTATGTGTTGCCCTCCATTCCACACGCACTTGTACCCATTTATTATTTTTTGTAATTTTTTGAATGTACTGGGGGAGACGTTGATAGAGGCTATGCCTGTTTGTCAAACCCTATTTCTATTTTGAGAAATAAAATTATGTTTAAAAAAAAAAAAAAAAGACTTCTTACGCAATGTAATCTGTTTTCTGGTAGATGCGAAGTCAACAGTTCCGAGGCCGTAAAATATATTAAAGCTAAAATTATGCATTCAAAGATGATGTGTTGCTCTCAAAACATGATACATGATTTACCTTTCATATCCCATATAGCCATCACATCAGCTAGGGTTCCTGTCCGCCTCACTTTAACAGTATGTGTAGCCAGTTCATATGCGGGAAGATGTTGGGAAGTTTTCAATGGCTTGCCTTCTGGACGTTTGAAAGTATCGTTGCTTGTATCAGACTCTACAATACAAACAAAAATAACCAAATAATTCAAATTTGTTACTCTGTATTTGTTAACCCTTTACCTAACATAAAAAGCAGACGACACTTGCCAAAAAATTCTTGAATAACTAATTTTGTTATTTTTTGTCTCAAAAACATAGATTATGACCCCTCGTTGGAACGAGCTCAACGAGCTCGTTCCAACGAGGGGTCATAACCTATGTTTTTGAGACAAAAAATGAAAAAATCGTGACATCGACGCCATAGCTGCGACGGGTTGGTGGTGCAATCTGCGGGTGAAAAAATGATTCTCAGAAGCAATCTGCAGATAATAGTGAAATAAAAAAAAAAAAAATTTCAAGTTCATCAAGGGCCATAACTCCAAGAAAAATATTTGGAACAACACATGCATTGAACAGTGGCTATACATCAAAAGGATACACTTACATGCCAAATATAAAGTCATTCCAACAAGTATTTCAAAAGTTATTGAGTTTTGAAACTCGTTGGTCACAGACAGACCGACCGACAAATTCGCTGGTCAGACAGACCGACCAACCGACCGACAGACAGACCGACAGACCGACATTGCCACTTATAGACCTGCTAGTCGCAGCTAAAAATAATGAAAATTAATTGGCGATTTTTTAGAATAGCGCTGGCCAGTTTTGACCGTTACGTTGGGTAAAGGGTTAATGTCATATTTGACAGATAAAATGTTTGATGCTGGTCAGCCATTCTTGATTTCATTATCAAATCTAGAGCTGAAACGGTTAAACGGTTTTCTTGATCGATTAATCATATGGGTTAACCTTGGTTAACTGATTAATCACTTGTTTTAGTAGGTAGGTGAATTACTGCCATACCATTGATGATTTATAGCATTAACCCGTTTACCCAAAGTAATGGACAAAACAGGCAAGCACTATATATAAAAATCTCCTTCAAATTTTTATTATGTTTTCAATTTTTGTCTCAAAAACATAGCTTATGACCCCTCAGTGGAATGAGCTCATTCCACTGAGGGGTCATACGCTATGTTTTTGAGACAAAAATTGAAATTTTTTTTAGTAATTCAAGAATATATTGATAATGTGTGTTTATATTCTTCCACCTCACCCCTGACAACAAATTTGTTGATATATCCTCAAATTTTATTGGCTAAGAATGTCACATGTATAATCCCATATATGGTGGGTGTCACTTTAATACACAGTTACCTAGAGTTATCTTTCTTGGGTGAGTAGCTGTCATTACTATTTCGATGCATTTCCACTCACTTCAAATCTTCAAAATTTGAATTAAAACAAGAGAATTTAGGCCTAAAAAAATTAAAAATCTGTTTCTCAGGCCCTCCCACATGGTCCTTTTGGCTGCCGCATGCTCTCTTTTTATAGCCAATGTGAATTTAAAACAAGAGGCCCCACGGGGCCTGAAGCGCTCATCTTGGACAGAACACAATTTAAACAGAGTCCAAGAATGAGTCTACATTAAGCAAGCCATCTCCATAGGCTACACTGTCAATCCTTGAGTCCCTCAGGAGTGACAAAAATAATCCGGGCATCATGCCTTTTCTTCAGTTGATCATAAGTAAAATGTAGAGCTCCCCTATGAAGCCCCTTGATATAACCTATGTGGATTAATCTTAGTACCTCTAGAGGGTACTGAATACAAAATTTTTAATTCTTCAGCAAAATGGCCAATTCCGGCTCCCATAGAGAGCCCAAATATTAACCCAGGCTCTTGATTTGAACACAGTTAAATCTGACTTCCCTAGAGATGTTGTGTACCGAATATGAAAGCATTCTGACTGTTGGATCTGAAGAATAGTCCAGGCACATTAGACATAAAAATGAGAAAGTAAGGAAAAAAATCGGAGAAAGCTGATTTTTTTATATGTTTCCGGGACACACATTGCAGATAAAGTGTGAAAAGTCCCCGCGAATCGGAGTTGAGCTTTTTTAGTCATAGTGTTTTTTGATGAAAAAAAAAAATTAAAAAAAAATTTGACCCAGCTCCATATTTCTCATTCTTATTCACCTTAGTAGGGTGAGAATCATAAATATCGTGCTGAATTATATTGAGAATACATATCCCCAACAGAAAATGCCAACTTTGTACCAATCCTCACACTCAATGGTGAAATATTCACGAAAATGTACAAAATTACGAAAACATTTTTATTGTTTTCATACACACAACGGTACACAACGTCCATTAAATCAAATCTACGACTACTTTGGGAGTTAAATTATATATCAAAAATTGCAGAAAAGCAGTGGCTTTATAATGATATATAACAATAGTCATTTATTCCATAATGAACTGGTGAAACGTGTGAAATATTAACCATACCCCCTAAACTCAAATTCAAACAGCATCGACTTTTCTCATTCAAATACCGTATTATAGCATCATTGTTTCAATTTCCATAGATTAAACATATTTTTATTTGCCATTCAACAATGCAAATCAGGATTGGAGGACAAGTGCTGACCACTTAGAAAACCCTCCGCTCCTGAATTTCCATGTTCGATTAAATCAGGGACTGAACGTTTGTCCAGTGACGTTTGACCAACCACTTTATATCAAAGCAGTGGAGATTGTGTCTTCGTCAGATAAGTTGACAAAAGTTTTCGTTAGACTCGGCGGCTTCCATATGATTATGTCATATTTAGGGGCAATTGGTTCGATCATGGCTGGTAGCGGCTTGGATGAACTTTGGGGGACTGTTTATGCTGGTGGGTCAATCCATCATTTGATCAGTGGTCATGCATATTCAAGAGCAGTTCGTGCCCATTTGCTAACACAAATTGCCATTACAAAACTTGTGTTTGAAGAAAGCCGAACACTAGATAACATAGACTGCACAGAAGTCAATGAAATATTCTGTAGACTTGCCAGAGGTGACTGTACAACAGCTGACGCTGTCAATCAAGAAAGTGTCAACCATCTACTGTCAAAATTACACGAACTGCTCCAGAATGCGTCCGTAGGATGCACAGGAGAGCTTTGGGTACAATACTACGAGCAAATAGGTCTTCTCCAGTTGTTCTTGAGAGCAGAGTGCACAGGCGACTGGGAACTCCACACATATTGTGTTCGCAATATGATTCCAGTATTTCACGCAGGTGGTCATTTTGCATACGCAAAAAGTTCTCATCTCTATTTGCAGCAGAATGAATGAGCTAACAGAAATAATGCAACAGGATGATTTGAAGTTGTTCACTGAGAAAGGTTACTTTACCATAAGGTGCTCAGATAAATTCTGGGACGGGATATATTCTGATCAGACCATAGAGCAGTGTTTAATGAGAATGTTCAAGCTCCCTGGTGGTCTCACACATGGCAGGGGAATAACCGATAGCACTGTTGCGAAATGGGTACATGGACTACCTCTTTGCCTTCCGATATGTAATGCTCTCGAAAATTTTGTTCATGTTCACACTGGTCATGGCGAACAACATCGGGATCTCCGTCAAAGTTCACAATTGACTGATGCCAATGATATCACCAAATTATTGAACTGGCTCAGAGTGCATTCCCCCTTTCAGAATAGAGATCCACTACAATTAGTCTCTATAGCGACCGGGCTTGTGGCCGACGAAACTGTGAACTGTGACCAAGTTCGCAAAATTGGTGAATGTTGCGTATCGAATGTTGTAAGCAAAACGTTCAACAGCATCAAACTACGACGTGTTGACACTGTGAAGTCTTTCGCATCGATGGCAAATAGCATCAAAGTCCGTGGAAGTAAGGTAGTGATTGACCCCACAATTCTGTTCAACCGCATCACATGTGTTATTCAGTCACAAGCAGAGATGGAAGAGTATCTCAAATATGAACTCGCCCCGAAACCACCAGCATTGTTTGATTCTGCTGGAATGAGGAAGACACAGAAAAGCACGCTCGGTAAGATCCTCAAAACATACGGTTCCGTGCAAACTAAAATCCCAGAACATTCTCTGTTTGTTGTAGATGGTGGATTTTTATTGAGGGCAGTTGTATGGCCTAAACAGTCGTCACATAAGGACATATGTACATCATATTCCAATTATCTAGTGAGACATTTTAGGGGCGAACGTCGTGGTTGTTTTTGATGGTTATGCTTGTACAATGTCGACAAAGGGCATGGAACAAGCCCGTAGATCTAAAGACAGGTATTCCATTGATATCAATATCTCACCCGAGTTACCAGCCACCACACCCCAATCTGATTTCCTTGCAAATGCCAAGAACAAAACCCAACTGATCGATCTTCTAATGTAGGAGCTATCTGCTATCAATATTCAGTCCAAGCAGGCCAAGGCTGATGCTGATGTACTGATAGCCGAAACTGCACTTGACATCGCTCAAGATGACAACAATGTTGTCGTTGTGGGAACAGACACAGACTTGTTAGTCATTCTTACCTCTCGAGTTCAACCGGGATGTAATATTCACATGATGTATTCCATTACCCCAAACTTACTAGTTTCAGTTAGTGAAATAGCAACCAAAATGGGTGACCATAGAAGCAACCTCCTTGTAGCACATTCTATAAGTGGTTGTGACACTACTTCTGCACTCTTTCGAGTTGGTAAGAAGAAAGTATTCAGTACAATTGTCTCCGATGTTACTAGCGACTCACAACAGTATGTCAACACAATTTTGGCGGATGACAGTACACCAAGTGCAGTAGCCGCTGCCGGGGAACAACTTCTCCTGATCTTATACGGGAGTAAAACTGTTTCCTCTCTCGACCAATATAGATATGTCACTTACAAGCGTTATGTAGCAAAATCTAAACTGAATAAACCCATCGACCTAGCCTCACTCCCACCAAGCAGCGATGCTGCACAACAACATGTCTACAGATGTTATCTCCAGGTCCAACAATGGCTGGGCACTTCGCTTCCTCCGACGGATTGGGGGTGGTCGCTAGACAATGGACTTCTTGTACCGACTGCAGCCACAAAGCCATGTGCCCCCGATAACCTACTGAATCTGATCAGTTGTGGTTGCAAGAATGCTTGTACAAAAAGGTGTGGGTGTAAGAAGGCAGGACTCTCTTGCTCAGGTTTGTGTAATTGCAGTTCGGATTCTTGTAACAACCACAAAAACACTGTCCTGTTGGAAATTTCTGAGTTCGATGAATAATATGTATATAGGTCATGTCATTTCTGTATATAGCGTTGATAATAGTCAATGTAACTTAACCCATGTTGATTGATTTGTACATTCTGTAAATATTATTTATTGATTTTTGTACATTCTGTAAATATTATTTATTGATCTAATGCTGCCAGACACAGACGTGTCTGTTCGGTCCCATGCCCAAAAATAGTTGAGTTCTCATGCTGACGAATTTTATGCCAAAAGGGGAACTCGGCCAGAAGCAGAGGAGGTCTTCCATAATGTCTATTTTGTAAGCAATGATAAAAGTCTTCAAATGGTGGTGGATTTTTTATCGTCTGTCCAACTAACATCCCGTTCTGTACTACGACCCTTTGGGCAAATCCGTTAGGAAAATTAAAAAATTTATAGTAATTTATATATTTTTTATACTTACCAATGACCCAGACTTAGCTGGTGCTAACTCTAACAAAACCAGGGCCAAACACAAATTTTGCCCCCCAATCCCCAAAATTTGCATCCAAAACAAAAAGAAATCATGTCCTAAAGGACCTCCATACTACGCCTCTACTGCGCATGCGCAGTGACGCAGACGTCCCGAAATTGGCGCCAATTATCATTCTTACTGGCAGTGCCTGGTCAGCGCTATGTACTCAGCGGGGAGGCAAGAGTTCCCAACACCAGGGAGGGCCATCCCCGTCTGGGTCATTGGTAAGTATAAAAAATATATAAATTACTATAAATTTTTTAACATTTTTATACTGTACCAATGACCCAGATTTAGCTGAATAGTAAACAGGCTTGAGGGCCTAGGACATAGAGGAAAATCCAATAAGCTCAACTATATAGAAAAGAGGTAACCCCTTAAGGAGAAAAGGAGTATTAGGCTTTACATGTATCTTTCTTATTTAATATTAAATTAGAAAGATACACTACCCTTAATAATTGAGCACAATAACATTCATGTTCTCTATTAACATCCAGTATATCCCTTATACTAATTATTTTTAAAGTAAGCCAATAAATAAAGTAGTCCAGAGAATTGAGACTCTTTATAGTCATTTAAAAGTGTCCGAGTATTGTATATTAAAGCCCGTTTGACACTTGACATATACAAATGCTTCACACCGAGCTACACTTTAAAAATAAGACATGAATGAATTTTAACATTAATATTACACTTTAAAACCATCCCGGAAGCGACTCAGAAATACTGACTTGGAGGAGGCATTCCCTTGCTTTTCACTATAAAGCAGGTGACCTAAGGGAACACCCGCCCCCCCCCCCCCCCCCCCCCTTCCCCTTGCCCTGGGTCAAATAGCCCAGAGCGAAGAGGGCAGCCGGACGGAGTCACTGCCGGAACTGAAAGCCTGCATAACTATAGTTGCAACTGTTTAGTGGACGACATTCTGAGCAACAGATAATGGACCTAAACAATGCAGGTCTCCAGAAATGGACTCAATATTTCTGAGATAAAAATTCGTAAATGTGGATGGCTGAGACCAATAAGCAGCCTTCATTAAATCTGTAATAGCAACACTATTAGCATAAGCCCAGGAAGTAGAAAGAGCTCTTACTTCATGAGCAGAAATCTTAAGCACAGACTGCTGAGAAGAAGATAAATTTTCATAAGCAGTACGGATAGTTAATTGAATCCATCTAGCAATAGAATGGACCGAAATGTCCTTTCTATTAGGCATCAAAGACAGAAAGAAACGTTTCCGTCCCTTTCTGATAAACTGAGATCTCTGTTTATAGATACGTAACGCTCTAACAGGACAGAGTAAAGGCCTACGCCCGTCTGAAGACGGAAGAGCCTTAATAACAATAGGTTCCGGATATTTATTAGGAGCCTGATTCTTAGCTAAAAAACCCACATTAGTAGTGAAGGTGATAGTGTTCCCGACACTACGATAGTGAGAGTCATCCACCGACAGTGCATGAAGCTCACTGACTCTTCTAGCAGAAGAGAAAGCTAAGAGAAAAGCTGTCTTATAAGATAAGAATTTGAAATCTACTGTCCCAAGAGGTTCAAATGGCTTTTCCTTCAATTTAAGAAGAACCCAAGCTAAATTCCACTTAGGAATTAATCTAAGAGTTCTGGGTCTATTTATCGAAAAGTTTCTAACCAACTTAGATAAAGACACATTAGATCCAATTTGTAAACTATCATGATGTGCATAGGTATCAGATAACATAGATCTATAACCCTTTATAGTAACAGGCTGCAGTTTGATTTCGTCAAACAAGTATACTAGAAAGTTTGCAATGTCTGGTATAGAGGGATCGAATATATCTACAGAATGATCCCTACACCAACGACGAAAAACCTTCCACTTAGCCGCATAGTTTAGCGAAGAGGAGGTCCTCCTACAGTTAGAAATCGCATCCACTGCTCGTCCTGTAAAGTGTTTGCCATGCAAGAAGGACCGCACAACGGAAAAACGTGAAGGTTGAGACCTTGCGGGTTGTGATGGAGTTGGCGCGATTTCCCCTGCGAAAGAAGATCCTCCCGCGGGGGAAGCTTTCGCGGTAGGTCCCACAACAGACACCTGAGTAGATTTATCCACGGTCTCTGTGGCGACAGAGATGCTACCAACAGAATCTTGCATTGAGATTGTTTTATCTTTAGCAATACTTGTTGAATTAACGGCGCTGGAGGATACGCATATCCTATCATTCCGTCCCAAGGGATCGACAGAGCGTCTACTGCAAATGCTCTTGGATCCGGACACGGAGATACATACATCTGCAACTGATTGTTGAGATGTGTCGCAAATAAGTCTATCATTGGCCGTTCCCATTGGTAGCAAATCTGATTGAATACTTGTTTGTTGAGAGTCCACTCCGACGGCAACAAGCGACCCTTTCGTGAAAGGGAGTCTGCTAGCACATTCAGACGACCCGGTATGTGACGGACCGAAAGAAGAACTTGATGTTCTAGCGCAAACAGAAGGATTCTTTCCGTTAGATTGAACAACGGAACTGAATGAGTGCCTCCCCGATTCTGTATATACGCCACTACTGTCATATTGTCGGATAGGATTTGGACATGAGCATTGTGAATAATGTCCATCCAGTGACGTAATGCAAGCCAAATTGACATCATTTCCTTGATGTTTATGTGCTTGCACAGGAATTGCGGATCCCAAAGACCCTGGCATCTCGAATCCGTTGGGATTAATGATGCACCCCAACCTGTTTGACTGGCATCAGTCATAATGGTAAAACTCGGATCCGGCAACTGCAGCGGAACTCCCTGAGTTAACCACTGAATGTTTGCCCAAGTCTGAATCTCTTGTTTCACTTGATCTGACAAGAGAACGTCTACATCGAGCGAATGAATTTTCACACTCCAATTCTGAGTCATGAAAATTTGAAGAGGACGTGTGCGTAACCGCCCCATCGGAATGAGATCCGCAGCGGCTCCGCACAGACCTATCAGTCTCATAAATTCTCTCGCTGTGACTTTGTCTGCGTGCAGACAATAGCGAGCGTAACAACTGACTAATTTCGCTCTGGTTAACGGCAGACGAACGAGATTGTTGTGCGTCTCGAAGCTCATTCCCAGATGAGTGAATGACTTGGACGGCACCAGATCCGACTTCTCCTCGTTTACTATAAAACCGAGGCGTCGGAGCAATAGAAGAAGATTCTGAACATCGTTCTGAAGCGTTAACTCGTTGCCGTACCTCTGAAGAATGTCGTCCAGGTAGGACGACGTTACCGCAGACGAATAAGCTCGGAAATAGATCATTACCGAGTTCATTACCCGATTGAAAGCCCAGGGTGCTAGATTCAATCCGAAGCACATCGCCCGGAATTGATACACCACTCCTAGGACTGCAAAGCGTAGGTACTTTCGGAATGTCGGATGTACCATGACGTGAAAGTACGCATCTTGAGATCTATGCTTGTTGCATAATCGTTCACCCGAATACTCGCTCTGACCGACCGAATCGTCTCCATGTAAAACTTCGGAGCGACGATCAGCTTGTTTATCCAGCTCAAATCTATGACTGGACGGAACGAGCCGTCTGGTTTCGGAACCAGAAACAGATGGCTGTAGAATCCCGGAGATTCCTGGTTTTCTACGACCTCTACCGCGTTCTTCATTAAAAGAGACTGCACCTCTGATAACAGAGCGTCTCTTTTCTGCGGATTTGACGGAAGATGAGTCCACTTTGGACTTCGAGTTAATGGAGGCTTTCGTTTGAAGGATATCTTTAGACCTTCCGAAGTCACTCCTCTCACCCAAGGGTCGTCCGTAATCGACGCCCATTCTTGTGAAAAGCTCGACAACCTTCCGCCAACCGGTACGCGATAGAGGTTTAAGCCATCACCTCCTGGACCTGCGAGGCCTGCGGTAGGAGAAACCACGTCCTCCACGACCCGCACCTCACCCCATCGACCTCGGGGCGTCCGACCGATTGTCCTGGCCTGAAGGACATCCCGAACGAGAGTCGCTACCCTGACGGTCTCTCGAATAAGACCAAGAGGACGCACCGGAACCTCTATAGGAACCTCTCTTGGGTGCATTAGACCCAGAAGTGCCTGTCTTATTCTTGTCTGCTGTATCCAACTTCTTAGAAGCAGATTTGAACAACAGAGAATCCGAAGCTTTCTTTTTAATTTTATCATAAATAGCAGAAAGCTTGCCGTCAAAGAGAAGTTCTCCTGAGACCGAAGCGACTCTAAGAGAGTTCTTCACCTTAGTATCCACTAGTGTGGATGTAGCTAGGGCTGCGTCACGTCTAACCAACTCCAGATTTGCCACTGAAAGGGCGGAGTTACACGTGGAATAAGCTACTGCCCTTGAAAGAAGTCTTAAAGAGGATTGTTTTTCCTGAAACTCTTTCCCTTGAAGGCGCAGTGATAACGCCTTAGTAAGGTGATCTGCGTAAGATAAGGCATCTAAATTGGCTCTGTTAGATGCAACAGCTGTTTCCAACACCGCAGTTGGAATAGAAGCCGATGACGGTAATGATAGCTCTAAGTCTTCCGCCTCGTCGTCCATACGCAGAGGAACTCTCGGGATACCCTGTCCTGCCGTATCGAACTTATTCCTTGCATTAATGAAAGGCAGGTTGAGAGTATTAGCGGACAAGAAACCTGCTTTCCCCGTCCTGGAAGCAAGTTTAAATATAGCGTCGTTCAATAATTCAAATGTTCTTGCAACATTATTGGACTGTGACGGAAACTCGGGAGCGATGTCCCTGAACCGCTCAAAAATTCAGAGTCCAATGACGCTATAATCCTCTTGTCCGGAACCGCAGCAGTCTGGCCCGACGGAACAACTTGAGGGAGAAAGTGCCGGATGAAGTCCACGGCAGCTTTATGTTGTTCCGAAAGGGATAGCTCCAAGTCATCCGTATCCCTTTCACCATCCAGTCGGACCTCATGATGTTCCCGGTCGTCCGCCCCCGATGCTTCGGCGGAGCGTACCGACCCAGCGCCGTCGGATAATTCTCGATCCGACACCGTTTCTGTCGGCTGCTGGGATGCTGCGATAAGCTGTGCTATCTGCACAAGAATGTCCGGCGTCGAGACCTGCGGAGGCACAGTCTTTCGCTGCTTCGCCGAGGGCAGCTCCGCATCAGATGGCTCCCGCATACTTTTCCTATGCGAACGTCCGGAGTCCATCGGTCTCGAATCCCTGGCTGCCGGATGGTGTGACCTGGTCGCCGAAGAATCCTTGATCGGCGAAGCTGGCAATATATCGGCGGTCACGCAGCCAAGGTGCGGTCGTGTGCGCTGACGAGAAGAGGAAGCCTTAACAGTCTCAGCGGACTGCTTATACAACGGAGCGTCCCGAGCGACGGACGTATGCTCCGCTAAAGACACATTTTGTACCACAACATCTGGTCCCAGATGTTGTTGTACGAGAGAGGGGCCTCTCTCGCTCGCGGCCCGGCTGGACCTGGACGAGCTAGGAACCGGACTCAAAGGCTTCCTCCGTTCTCGCTTACTATCCGCCGTCACTGGGTGTGCAGCTATTATGTTTATAGTGCTCGCATGAGCACTTTTGCCGCTAGCTCTGAATTCATTTGTGACGACGGACGCACACTTGTAGAAGATAACATGGAAACATCACCCTGTTCTTGTTCCTCTGAAATAGAAACTGAGAGAGTAGAGTGACCTTGCGGAGAAAGAGCCGGCATAGCCCTTTCTCCAGAAACAACATATCGTGACACACGTTTCCAATGTTTCTCATCCCAATATTTCACATATAGGACAGGGATTAATGCGAGAACACTGACTACAATTAATACAATGATCATGAAAGTCAGAGGAAGATTTCTTCCTATTACAATTTGAACAATGTCCCTTCATTGTGAAAGGACAACAACAAGTCCTAGTTACTCGCAAAAACCCCTGACACAAAGATACATAATAACATGATCCATTAATAAATGAAAAAACAATTGCAAATTAAAATAATTTTGAAAAAATATTTTTTCAGCGAAGCCCAAGTTGCTGAAAAGTAACGTTGAGCCCCGATGGATCCGATGGCAAAGTGTGGTCAAAAATTTTAAATTTATATTAAATAATTAATGAGACACTTACGGATAATATAAATGTATCTTATAGTGAGATAAACTACAGCAAAGGCAAACAGCCCCCCTCAAAAAAGGCTGTTGCCAATGTAAACAAACAGTGTAAAACACCAGAAAACATGACTCCAGGCACTGAAAAAACTGGCCCGGAATCAGTCATCAAAATTACACTCTATCTGATGCAAAACAGAGACTCCCAGGGGAGAATCTGCAGAACATCAGATGGAAGATGCAGAACACAACGTTATACACCCATGGGTGAAAACGTAACTATGGGGAAAATAACAGAAAACATTCTGTAACCAAGCAACTCTCCCAGGAAATTTTAGAAATGAATTTTCTCAAAAATATGCCAAAAGCATGGGAGAATTGCAAGGGGGGACTTTAGAAGGCTAGGGGAGAGGAAACACTGAATAAGCAGTGCAAAATTTAGCAAGAATGACAACAAGAGGCCCATGCCTCGAAAATAGGCAACTTAACATAATTTCATCAAAAAATTTTAAGTACAGCCCTGATTATTTTTTGTCACTTCTTTTTCCTCTCCTCCTTCTATCCTCCTTAGAATCACATTTTCTCCAAAAATTACGTGTCTGGCATCCTTTAAACTGAGATTTACAAGCACAAAGATCAGTGAGATGTTGACTGATGAAGGGCCAAACAGAGAAAGAATGATAATTGGCGCCAATTTCGGGACGTCTGCGTCACTGCACATGCGCAGTAGAGGCGTAGTATGGAGGTCCTTTAGGACATGATTTCTTTTTGTTTTGGATGCAAATTTTGGGGATTGGGGGGCAAAATTTGTGTTTGGCCCTGGTTTTGTTAGAGTTAGCACCAGCTAAGTCTGGGTCATTGGTACAGTATAAAAATATCGTCATTTTTTGTGTAAATCCGATACTTTTTTGTGAATTTTCAATAATTTTTCGCAGAAATTGTCACAGAAAGCACATTTTCCTCTAGGTAAATGTATATTAGACATTATGTAGCTCGAAATACGTGTAAACAAAAAATACAGTTGGATCAATTCGAGGTTACAAAGTTCGTGCGATTTTTTTTTATTTTTTTCAAACACGTTTTCGAAAAAAGGCTGTAGAAAAAAAAGCTCAACTGGGATTTTAGGGGACTTTTGTCTAATCGTTCAGTGACATGTACTCGACATTCCCTGAAAAAATCAGCTTTCTCCGATTTTTTTCCCTAGTGAAACCTAATGTTCTTGGGCTAGAAGAGAAATTGTAAAGAAATTTCTTCGAACTGCACTAAGTTCAAATTTGGGCTACCATAGCGAGCCCAAATATTGACCTATGGATCCGATTTGAACAAACTTGAATCTGACCCCCCTAGAGATGTTGTATACCAAATGTGAAAGCATTCTGACAAGTGAATCTGAAGAAGAAGATTTTTGAAGAAATTCCTTCATATTGTACTAAGTTAAATTTCATGTTCCCATATGGAGCCCAAATATTAACCTAGGCACTCGAATTGAACAACCTGGAATCTGACCACCCTAGAGATGTTGTATACCAAATATAAAAGCATTCCGACTGGTGGAGTGGATTTGAAGAAGAAGATTTTTAAAGAAATTTTCTCATATTGCACTAAGTAAAAATTTGGGCTACCATAGTGAGCCCAAATATATACCTAGGGATCTGATTTGAACAAATTTGAATCTGACCCCCATAGAGATGTTGCATACCAAATATCAAAGCATTCTGACTGATGGATCTGAAGAAGAAGATTTTTTTAAATTACCCTCCATATTGAACAAAGATAAAATTTGGGCTACCATAGGAAGCCCAAATATTAACCTAGGGACTTGGTTTGAACAATCTAGAATCTGACCCTCATAGCAATGATGTATACCAAATATTAAAAGATTCTGACTGGTGGTTCTGAAGAAGAAGATTTTTAAAAATATTCCCCATATTTCCCTATGTTAAAACTTCGGGCTCCTGTAGAGAGCCCAAATATGAACCAATGAGCTTTATTTCAACAAACTTCTATCTGACCCCCCTATGAATGCTGTATACCAAATATCAAAAGATTCTGATGATTGGTTCTGGAGAAAAGATTTTTTTAAATTTTTGCAAATATGCTGACTCAGCATTTTTTCGATGTCCATTACAGAACACCCTAACATAACCGATGGCAATTTTTTTTTACCATTCAATTCTACTGGTCATAAGGATACTTCATACCAAATAAAAGCTCTCTGTTCCGTGGGGTTTGGGAAATATGGGCGTTTGAAAATATTTCTATTTTTAGCTCCCAGGGTTCCCATGGGGATGCGGGAATTTTTTTTTTTGCATGGGTCAAGTACTTATGACCCAATACTACCACAAACCAAATTTGGTTCATACCGGACCATCGGTTCAGAAAATAGAAATTTTGGGCGGGGCCAAAAATCTTACCCCTCCTATTACAAAGCCAAATATTACTTCACGAACTTCGTTTGAACAAACTTTCCTCATATGGAAGCTCCATAGCAAATATCAAGTCATTGTACACACTGGTTCTTGAGAAGAAGATTTTTAAAATATTTTGGAGCATTTTCCCCCACTCCCTCCCTATGGGGCTGGGCATGCTGAGTTGAACAAAAATGAAATGCCCCTTTGGGACCATCACTCACACAAACTTTCACTTGAATTGGCTCAGTGGCTTTGGAGGAGAAGACCAAGATGAGCTAAAAATTAAAAATTAAATGGTTTATGTCTGATATTTTACCCAAGTTAAAAAAATTGATAAATTTGTCCCTTGAGTGCAAGAAGGCTTTGCAATGCTTTAGCATTGCAAAGCCTTCTTGCACTCAAGGCATGAAATACACCACCAACCATGCTATTCCGTAGATTATGAGGCCTAAAACTTGAACCAAGAACATGAACTTTGATGGCAAAGAAGTAATTACCGAAATAAAAAATAAAATAAAACAAGAGGCCCCACGTGGCCTTAATCGCTCACCTGACAAAGTGACTCTAAGAAGTATTTTAGGTCACCTTCACCATGTCATGCCTCATCAACATTAACTGGTTGAGTGATAGATTTTGTTTGAAGTTCAACATTTGTTACCTAAAATTAGTTTTATTTAAAATCATTGGTGTGTGGCCAATCTCCAATGATTTTTAATAAAGCAAATTTATCTCTGCAGACAAACTGGTTTAGCATGAAGCACAAACAAGGAATGTGAAGAGATAGCCTTGGACATCTCTCCCCAACTGTGGATATCTTCCATGTGCTACATGTATATATTTGCATGCAAGAAAACAAAAATTTTCACAAATTTTATTTTTTTTTATCATCATTGGAACAAGCTCAAACAGCTTATTCCAATAGGGGTATGGGAAGATCAGGTATATTTTTGAGACAGAAATGTGAATATATAAATAATGGTGTTTTTTTGTGAATGATGCTGGAGAATTTTGCGTAAAGATATGGTAAATGGTTTGTTCTAGATACAGAATGATGCAAAAGTATTTAAATTTGATTAGGCAAGTTGTTCCTATAATGCATTTAAAAATTGAAGTAACTGTTTTTTTGCTGACGAACTTTTAGATGTGTGTGTCTGTGTTTGTGTGTGTGTGTGTGTTTGTGTGTGTGTGTGGGGGGGGGGGGGGGGGTAAGAGTGTTCTTGCAAACAAAATTCCTGAATAAATGGAAAATTTTATTTTTTGTGTGAAAGACATAGTGCGTGAATGTTGATTGGAACAAGCTTAGAGAGCTCATTTTAATGTGAAGTCATAAAGCTGTGTTTTACGTACGAAATTCTGGAATAACTAAAAAAATTGCTTATTTGACTCAAAAAGCATGGTGTGCGACCTCTCATTGGAATGAGCTCAAAAAGCTCATTCCAATGGGGTATTTACAAGCGATAAGTACATGTATGTTTAAGAGACAAAAATTAAAATTTGAATAGCGATTTTTGCGAAGAATGCTGACAAGTTTTGGCAGTTATGCTGGTAAAAAGGTAAGATATGCAAAGTGGTTGTTTTTTAGAGGCGACATTTAATTAAGGGGAATTAACCCTTGATTACTGAGGTAACTTCTAAAAGTACTGAAATTTCATGAAGCAATGTGAATAACAGACAACAGTTGCCTAAAAATTTCATGAATAAGTATAATTTTTATTCTTTTGTCTCGAAAACATGGCATATGACCTTTGTTGGAATGAGCTGAATGTGTGTGTTCCAATGAGGGGTCATAAAATTTGAACGAAGATTTGTGTGAATAATGCATTAGTACTGCTAGATTTGGGTAAACGGTTCACCCTGGATACCACCCCTTCTATAGTAGATCTTTTCTGCAAATTTTGTCTAAGATTCTATCAACTTTACAAATAAATATGTTCATGAATCACAATCAGATCCACCCTACAATGTTGCATACCAAATATCAAAAGATTCTGCCTGCTGGATCTGGAGAAGAAGATTTTTTAAGAAATATGCCTGAAATGCACTAAGTTAAAATTTGGGCTCCTATACGGAGCCCAAATATAAACCCAGGGGGCCGATTTGAACAAACTTGAATCAGATCCACCCCACAATGTTGCTTACCAAATATGAAAAGATTCTGAAGCTGGATCTGGAGAAGAAGATTTTTTAAGAAATTTGCCTGAAATGCACTAAGTTCGAATTCGAGCTTCTATAGTGAGCCCAAATATGAAACTAGGAAGCCGATTTGAACAAACTTGAATCAGATCCACCCCACAATGTTGCATACCAAATATCAAAAGATTCTGCCTGCTGGATCTGGAGAAGAAGATTTTTTAATAAATTTGCCCGAAATGCACTAAGTGCGAATTCGGGCTTCTATATTAAGCCCAAATATGAATCCAGGGGGCCGATTTGAACAAACTTGAATCAGATCCACCCCGCAATGTTGCATACCAAATATGAAAAGATTCTGCCTGCTGGATCTGGAGAAGAAGATTTTTGAAGAAATTTGCCTTAAATGCACTAAGTGCGAATTCGGGCTTCTATATTAAGCCCAAATATGAATCCAGGGGGCCGATTTGAACAAACTTGAATCAGATCCACCCCGCAATGTTGCATACCAAATATCAAAAGATTCTGCCTGCTGGATCTGGAGAAGAAGATTTTTGAAGAAATTTGCCCGAAATGCACTAAGTTTGAATTCGAGCTTCTATAGTGAGCCCAAATATGAATCCAGGGGGCCGATTTGAACAAACTTGAATCAGATCCACCCCGCAATGTTGCATACCAAATATCAAAAGATTCTGCCTGCTGGATCTGGAGAAGATGATTTTTTAAGAAATTTGCCTGAAATGCACTAAGTTCGAATTCGAGCTTCTATAGTGAGCCCAAATATGAATCTAGGAAGCCGATTTGAACAAACTTGAATCAGATCCACCCCACAATGTTGCATACCAAATATCAAAAGATTCTGCCTGCTGGATCTGGAGAAGAAGATTTTTTAATAAATTTGCCCGAAATGCACTAAGTCCGAATTCAGGCTTCTATATTAAGCCCAAATATGAATCCAGGGGGCCGATTTGAACAAACTTGAATCAGATCCACCCCGCAATGTTGCATACCAAATATCAAAAGATTCTGCCTGCTGGATCTGAAGAAGAAGATTTTTGAAGAAATTTGCCCGAAATGCACTAAGTTTGAATTCGAGCTTCTATAGTGAGCCCAAATATGAATCCAGGGAGCCAATTTGAACAAACTTGAATCAGATCCACCCCGCAATGTTGCATACCAAATATCAAAAGATTCTGCCTGCTGGATCTGGAGAAGATGATTTTTTAAGAAATTTGCCTGAAATGCACTAAGTTCGAATTCGAGCTTCTATAGTAAGCTCAAATATGAATCTAGGGAGCCGATTTAAACAAATTTGCATCAGATCCATCCCACAATGTTGCATACCAAATATCAAAAGATTCTGTCTGCTGGATCTGGAGAAGAAAATTTTTTAAGAAATTTGCCTGAAATGCACTAAGTTCGAATTCGAGCTTCTATAGTGAGCCCAAATATGAATCTAGGAAGCCGATTTGAACAAACTTGAATCAGATCCACCCCACAATGTTGCATACCAAATATCAAAAGATTCTGCCTGCTGGATCTGGAGAAGAAGATTTTTTAATAAATTTGCTTGAAATGCACTAAGTTAAAATTTGGGCTCCTATACTAAGCCCAAATATAAACCCAGGGGGCCGATTTGAACAAACTTGAATCAGATCCACCCCACAATGTTGCTTACCAAATATGAAAAGATTCTGCCTGCTGGATCTGGAGAAGAAGATTTTTTAAGAAATTTGCATGAAATGCACTAAGTTCAAATTCGAGCTTCTATAGTGAGCCCAAATATGAATCTAGGAAGCCGATTTGAACAAACTTGAATCAGATCCACCCCACAATGTTGCATACCAAATATGAAAAGATTCTGACTGCTGGATCTGGAGAAGAAGATTTTTGAAGAAATTTGCCTGAAATGCACTAAATTCGAATTCGAGCTCCTATAGTGAGCCCAAATATGAATCTAGGGAGCCGATTTGAACAAACTTGAATCAGGTCCACCCTACAATGTTGCATACCAAATATCAAAAGATTCTGCCTGCTGGATCTGGAGAAGAAGATTTTCAAAGAAATTTGCCTGAAATGCAGTAAGTTCAAATTTGGGCTCCTATACTGAGCCCAAATATAAACCCAGGGGGCCGATTTGAACAAACTTGAATCAGATCCACCCCACAATGTTGCATACCAAATATCAAAAGATTCTGCCTGCTGGATCTGGAGAAGAAGATTTTTTAATGTTTTTCCCATTGCCTACAGTGTTAAAAAGTGCTGACTCAGCACTTTTTCAAAGTCCCGAAACTGTACACTATGATAAAACCGATGGCAATTTTTTTTTACCAATCCTTTCTGTTGGTCCTAAGGAAGCTGCACACCAAATAAAAATTTTCAGTGCCGTGCAGTTTTGGAGATATGGGCGTTTTAAATTTTTTCTATTTTTAGCTCCTGCGGTTCCCACGGGGCTGCGGGAAAAATTTTTTTTGCATAAATCAAGTACTCATGACCCAATAAGCCCTCACATAAAATTTGGTACAAATCAGCCTCTCGGTTTGGAAAATAGAAATTTTGGGCGGGGCAAAAAATTTTGCCCCTCTCATAACAACGCCAAGTATAGCCCCACAAACTTCTCTTGAACAAATCTGAGTCTACACCTCAAAAGGAAGCTGCACACCAAATATCAAGTCTCTGCTACTGCTGGTTCATGAGAAGAAGATTTACAAAGATTTTGGTGCCCCTTGGGGGCGTGGCACCACCCAGGAGGAGGGGCAACTTCATTTGAACAAATCTGAATTGGCATTAGGTAATAAACATTTAGCCAACATTTGAATAAAATTGGGCTAGTGGTTTAGGAGGAGAAGTCGATAATGTAAAGTTAACGCCGGACGGACGACGACGGACGCCGGACGACGGACGCCGGACAGAAAGTGATTAGTAAAGCTCCCCTTGAGCTTCGCTCAGGTGAGCTAAAAATGCTCGCCCGCATGCAGTTTTACAAATAATGGCCTGGGAAACAGAAGATCTACTTTGTGTGGCCTTAAGTACCATTTTCAAGGTACCATATTTATTGATTTAAAACATTAAATATTTTAAAAATGGACAGAAAATATTATTTGTAGTTCATAAAGTTTTTTGTTGTTTTTACGATTCCATCGATTTTTTATGCTGAAGCCAACATTTTCTTTACAGTTTACTCAACAGATTAAAAGATTTTAATGGAGACAGCCTTGAATGAGCTTCTAGCTTCCTGCTGCTGAACCCATTTCCTTGTTACCTATGTGTAAAATATCAATGTGATTTTTTTTGATTGCTATTGGAAATAAATATTGTGTAAACAAACAGATAAAAAGTGATTTTTTGAACATTTAAAAGTGATTTGTTAACCCTTTACCCAACGAATCGGCCACATCCGACCGCGTAATATGCAAATTCAGTAGTTGAAAAAATATTATTTTTCAAAAAATTTCAACTCATCGAGCTCGTTCCAACAAGGGGTGACATGATATGGTTTTACTGAAATTTTTTGAATTTGAAAAATTTGAAAAAACAATATTTAAAATAATAAATTTTGATATCGTTTGCGTTGGGTAAAGGGTTAACCTTTTTTCAGGTGATAATGACAGTAAATGTATGCAAAATTGTTGCTTTTGATTCAACTTTTCATTAAGTATATTCCTGAAGAGCATCAGGTAACTAATAATACATTACAGTTAAAACTAGAAGTTCTGCCATGAATGCGTGCAAATAGCACGTCGATCTGCACATTAATCTACGCGTTATGACCATAGTCAGGGCTTATATTTCGACGAGAATCGATTCGCACAAAGATTCGCGCAATAAAACCGACGAGAATCCATGTAGATTCTCGCTGCACCTCTGCTAGGATTCGCGTGAAAAGAATTGAGTCAATTTAACCCTTTATTTAACACAGCGGCAACAAATTAACCAGCAGAAGGCTAACATGACCTGAAATATCCTGACACTATGTCAATTATTTATTTATTAATGTTTAAGGTCACATATTTATGCACAATGGCTAATCATGACCATGACAGTTTTACAGGTGGAGGAAGCCGGAGTACACGGAGAGAACCACCGAGCAACGACGAGCAGCTGCCAGGTCCCCAACATCGTAACTCTGCACTGCAGCACAGGCAGGGTTAGATTGGTTGAAGACATGCGTACCATCGACGTGGAGTACGCTTTAGTACTCAGCGTTATCGTGCCCCCATACGGGCAATGGAGATGAAGTGTCTTGCCCAAGGACACAACACGGTTGCCGCAGATGGGATTCGAACCGAGGACCTCTCGGCTTGCAGCCTGCACCTCTACCTACTGAACCACCGCGCTCCCCGACACTATGTCAATAAAATCTTACAAATATGGTAAATATTGCTCATTTAATTATTTTATCATCTATTTATTATTTATTGTTTAAAAATTATCAAATTTAGTTTTAAAAATTAAAAAGGTGTGTTAGGTAAAAAGTTAACATGTGTTATCAGTATACAACAGTGGTTCAACCTTGGTGACGTCATGGGATCCTGGGACACTTATAGTAGATACGGATTCTCGCAAATTTAGACGAAATATAAGCCCTGATAGTAAGGCCATCAAATTCTGTACATACGGCCTGTGCACAAGCAATGTTTCAGCCAATGGACCTCCGGGTAACTCAGAGGTCCATTAGCAGAAACATTCCCTGTGTTTGCTATGAGTAACCAGGAGAACCTGCCATGCTTTGGATGCTATTCGATATGGCAATTGCGTGCAATTCCTGCATGCAATTAAGCCTAGATAAGTGCACAGTTCATGACAGGACTTCTAGTTTTAACTGTAGCTACAAAGGCACCACCATGCAAAAGAATTTAACATGTGAATTTCTTCATTTCAAGCAATGAATTTTAAATCTTAGTGTAAGAGGAGATAAATTTAAAAAGTTACAACTCAAAATTTCAGAAGCATGTACCAGTCCTCTTTTTATTTATTTATTGGTGTTTAAGGTCACATATTTCTGCACAATGGCTAACAATGACTGTGACAGTTTTACGAGTGGAGGAAGCCGGAGTACCCGGAGAGAACCACCGAGCAACAGCGAGCAGCTGTCAGCTCCCCAACATACCAACTCCCCACAAGCAGGGTTAGCATTGGTTGAAGACAGGTGCACCATCGACGTGCAGTACGCCTTAGTACACAGCATCACCGTGCCCCCATGTGGGCAATGGAGGTGAAGTGTCTTGCCCAGGGACACAACGCAGTTGCCGCAGGTGGGATTCAAACCGAGGACCTCTCGGATTGTAGCCTGCACCTCTACCAACTGAGCCACCGTGCCCCCAGTCCTCTTTCTTTAATTATGCAAAAAATATTGAACCGAATTAAGTTCAAAAACCTTGGAAGCGCTGTGCACAGAAGAATTTCACACAGAAGTCAATGCTCATGTTTCCGTAGACCATTCCAGAATACATGGTTTATTCCGGGCATGCGCAGACAACTTGGATTACCAATCTGGTTGGTTTCTTTGCAAACCGTCATTCTGGAATATCATTCCGAATTATTCTGAGTAAACCACCTCGCGAGCAGGTTTAGATTGTTTACCTTTTATTCCTGACATGCGCAATTATCAACAAATAGTGGAAAATATTTCCCTGTTCGTTATATTCTCCAAAAACGTTTGAGTGATCAAGGCAATAACAAATATGTTAGGTACATGGAATTCAGCAAAATATTTAAACATAGCATACCCACAAATAATTGATGAAAATAAAGAGAAAGAACTTTGGAGTCAATTAAACAACAGGCCCACTGACCCACCCCCAAATTGAATAAATGATTTTTTTAGACCCTGGAATTCATTTCTTTTTTTTGGCGAAGCGACCACTCTTGACCGCCCATAACTGACTCATTTATTTCCCCTTGACCCGAAACCCTGATTATTGTGACAGAACATTACATCAGGGTGTGGAATCCTAAAAAGATGAACGTCGAGGGGGGGGTGGAGTACAACCAACTTTGTTACAAGGCTCAAATCCTACAGACGCAAAAATTCTGAAAACTGAAGATCTGGAAACCTTTCTCCACCCCACCCCCACCAGTTAGAAATTTGAGGGGTGTGACCACACCCTGCCCCATTATAATGCTCCAGCCAAGCTGTGTGAGTTTGCCTCCCCCACCTTCTCCCTGGTGAGATCGGATATTGTTACTGAACCTTAACAACGCGGCGGTGCATTCATGACCTTCTTGTTCACGGGAACTCTGTGGTGAGAGTGCACAGACAGGCTTTGCTGGTTCTCAGTATACTGATAACCAACAAACAGTGGGACCAAATACTGAATTTCTTTTTTAAATTCTCGCTCAAATAATGTCAACGAGCAGAGTTGTATGGACGCAATGGCGAGAACCTGTCCCAAATCTCCCAGCGTCCTGGCCAGTTGCGTCGCCAGGGCGGTGGGGTGGGGTTGGGGGGGGGGGGGTGAGTGTGGGCTGGAGGCTCAGGTTAACCTAAAGCTTTAGCAGCCCCCCCCCCCCCCCCCACCCGCCCTAAATAAAAAAGAAATATTGACCCAAATGCTCTCCAATATAGGGCTACACAGGCTGCAATTGCCTCATATTCGATCTTGGAGTACTAAATTTTGTAAAATATTCTCGGAGATGGCCTTGTCCAAACTAGGCCCCTCTGGTCGTCACACGCCTCTTTCCACATCCTTGTCCTAACTAGGGCCTCCGGTCGTTACCCGCTCCTCCCACTTCCATGAAGGGAAGTGGGAGGAGGGATACGAACGACGGGAGGGTGCTAGCTTGGACTAGGCAAGGACTCCCGAAACCCCACAACATTACAAATATCATGGTATGCCCCCGCCCCTACAAAAAATGGCTAGAAATGGCTAGCCCCCTCCCCTTCAGTTATAGAATCCTGGCTACGCCCCTGAACAAATGGGAGTCGAAATAATAATAAAAACTCAAGTGCCCTGTCCAGCGTTTGTTTGTAAATTTTGTGTTTCTTTTTAATCTGGTCATATTGACCTACCTATCCATAGGAGAGCTATGCTGTTTTATACAGATGCGGCACTGCGATGAGCAAAAACAGCATCCATGTTGTCATTGACAACATCATCAACAAAAATTGCGAGTGCAACTTCCTCAAATTCCATTCTGGTTTACATTTGAAGTGCAATTTGCTGTTTCCTCGCGATTACTGTTCTGTATCTTCACTGCGCATGTCACACTATTCCATGTAATCCGGAATAGACTATGGAAACATAAGCAATGTAAGTTAAACAGAATACAATTTCACAGAAGAAATTGACATAGAAGTCAATGTAAAATATAAGCTAACCCTTTACCCAACATAATGGCCAAAACCAGCCAGTGCTATTCTAAAAAAAATCGCCAATTAATTTTCACTATTTTTTTCATTTTTTGTCTCAAATACATAGGTTATGACCTCTCATTGGAACAAGCCCGTCGGGCTCGTTCCAATGAGGGGATCATAACCTATGTTTTTGAGACAAAAATGAAAAAAATTAGTTACTCAAGAATTTTTTTGCAAGTGTCATCTGCTTTCCATGAACAGGAGTATTCAATTAAACCTTTACCCAGCATAATGGCCAAAACCAACCAGCACTATTCACAAATATTGCAAATTAATTTTCATTATTTTTTTTCATTTTTTGTCTCAAAAGCATAGCTTATGACCCTCTTTGGAACGAGCTCATTGAGCTCGTACCTATGAGGGGGTCATAACCTATGTTTTGAGACAAAAAATGAAAAAAAATTAGTTACTCAAGAATTTTTTTGCAAGCGTTGTCTGCTTTCCATGTTAGGTAAAGGGTTAAATGGAATATAATTGAACAAAAAAATTCCTCAACAGGAAAATGAAAAAATTTAAAGTAATTTATATATTTTTTATACTTACCAATGGCCAAGACTTAGCTGGTGCTAACTCAAAAATATCTAGGGCCAAACACAAATTTTGCCCCCCAATCCCCCAAATTTGCATGCAAAACCAAAAATTAGAAGTCCTATTTGGTCCTCCATACATTTACTCTCCGCACATGCACAGATGCCAGGAAGTCACTGAAACTGGCGCCAACATCATTCTTTGTAAAAAAGATTATAATATAATAATTCAGCAGGGAGGTATGAGTGCCCAGTAATGCCCACTCATGGGGGGGGGGGGGGGGGGGTGCATTCCCGTCTGGGCCATTGTTAAGTATAAAAAATATATAAATTACTTTAAATTTTTTTCATATTTTTATACTGTATAGCAATGGCCCAGACTTAGGTGAATCGTAAAAAGGTGAAGGGCCTAGAACTGCCGAAATAGTAGATCAACATAGATCAAATCCTTCAATCCATGATGAAGAAAATTAGAATAATTAGAATTTACATGTATGTCTCTTTTTACCATAACAGATGAGACATATCCTAATATGGATCCCAATTATGTAAATCCTAAATCTGAGCATGAAATCATGCTAATTAGGATGTCACAAGTTCACAATTTTTAAGGCTAGCCTGGACTCAGCCCTAAAAATTAGGATGGCATATTTGAGAATGAGAGAAAATTGCCCATAAACCTACGCCATACAATAATACTAGAGCTGGAAGCCGAATATAGTACGGACAAAACAGCTTCCTTCATAGTTACATACCCAATAAGCCAGAGAAGTGAACAAAATGACCCTCCCCCCCTTTTTCTGAACATATCTTCAAAAGAAAGAGGGGAGAGCTCTGGAATCAATAAGCGGTACCAGGAAACAATATAAATAAATATCGATCAGGCACTCAGGAATTGATTCATGAATAATAAATGGTGCTTAACGCCACTTCACAAGCCAAGGCTATAGTGATGATTTTGGTAAACAATATTATCCGCTACAAAATATGCACAGCAGGCGGCGTATAAAGGTACAACGAAATCAGTGAATAATAATTTTACATACACATATTATAGCGAGATACGATGAACAATCTCTGCAGAGAAAACACGCTTCAAAGATCATTCACAGGAGGCCTCTGTACAATTAAATCCAGTAAGAATACTATCCAATGTGTACTATTTGGTATCTACAACTATAAACACGTGAGAATATGCGATTTGAGAACCGACAAAATAGAGACCAAGATTTAGAAATGGAGGTAGGTATGATTAACCAGCTCCAACACAAGCCGCCCCCGAAATATATAATAATTTCAAGGTCCACCAAAGCGTTAGCGTAATAAAATATTGTGCGAGTGCATTAAAATCCAGCCTGTAATCATCTAAAAAAACACTATGTGGTTATGCAGTCACCTATGAACTCAAATAGCAGCAATTATGATGATTTAATAAGTGGTTGCATATTAGAAATCAGAAAATAAACACCGGGAACTAATGTAACAAAACTGCATATATGCCTATGAGGGTGCCATGCAACATGACCCAAATGCATAGTATGTATGTATTAAGATATATATACGTGACAGTGTTAGAGTGGGGGGGGATTCAAATTCATGTCAAAACCTCCTCACCCACATTACTTAATCATTGCTGGTCCAGCCAGCAAAAATATAGTAACCGCAAAGCTCCCTCACGTCTGACATACTCTGTTATGCCACTGAGAGCGGAGAATGACGTGAAGAACAAAACTTCCCTTGAAGAAGAAAACCCTCTCGTGGGGGAAGCTTCTGGCAAATGTTCAATAACAGACACTTTAACCTCAATGCAATCAATAGAAACAAATGAATTGAAGGTCACACATGTCCTATCATTCATTCCCATGAATACGGCTGAGCATCAATTGCATGTGCTCAAATGCCTAATATTGGCGACACAAATGATGGAAACTATTATTCCTGTGCGCCGCATACTTAACTATCCTGAAGCGATCCTACATAAGATCATGTAATAGCCATACAGTTAGAATAAGCCCAAGATGCTGCCAGCACTTTTACTTCATGCGCTGAAATCTTAAGCACTGACTGCTGTTCGGAAGATAAATTTTCTTGAGCAGTACGAATAGCTAATTGAATCCATCTAGCAATATAATGAACTGAAATGTCCCTTCTATTGGAAATTAATGACAAAGAAGCGTTTCTTCTCTTCTGATAAACTCTGATCTTCGTCTACAAATACATGATCGCTAATAATATAAATTCAATGATGTAGTGTAAACAAAAAGACATCATTTCTGAATATGTGGTCTCCAAGAACCTAGGGTCCCAAGATCCCTGTATAGAGAGACCATCGGACTCAGGATTGTAACCCAATATATGAACTCACTTCCGTCATAATTGAGAAAACCATTAAATATATGCCCAAACTTGACCTTATGTTAAAAGATTTGCTAAAACAAAATGGGTCTAGAGTGAAAAAACATCTACCACTCCAGTTAAGAATAACTGGAGGGGATGTGTGCGTAAGCGACCCATCGAAATAACATTCATAGCCGCTCCGCACAACCCCATCCGACGCATAAAATTTTCCGCTGTTAATGTGTCAGATAAAAGATAAAAGCAAGCCAAACAACTGGCTAATTCACTCTATGAAACACCAGATGAACCAGCCTGTTGAAAATGAATTGTAGGATACGTGTATCCTATCATTCATCCCATGAGACATTATCTAGTTCATTATTCAAGTGATCTAAAGAACTATACTCGCTGCATCGCCGAACGCTCGCATTTCGACTGAAAGATTATCATAAATAACCTAAATCCAGTTCAAGTCAAAATCGGTCAGACCGAGCTCTATAAGAGCCTCAAGCCACTGGCTGAGGGGTGTCTGATCAGTAAACTCAAACAGACCTAAACTTTAAATGTATGTG
The DNA here is from genome assembly GCA_031216915.1 of Pictodentalium vernedei. Lineage (NCBI taxonomy): Eukaryota > Metazoa > Mollusca > Scaphopoda > Dentaliida > Dentaliidae > Pictodentalium > Pictodentalium vernedei. The sequence continues at coordinate 521,483,874 of CM062294.1, read as the reverse complement.
ATCAAACAACGGTTACAATACAGAAGATGATGATAAGAAACCGTAATACTTCTTCCTACAGGAAGTTAAATATGGCGTCGTCTACATAATCAAAGACCTGTGACATCCGTGTAGACTTAACCGGAAAGAGATCTTATTATCCTGCTCTTTGTCCGGATGAAGTCAGCGTCTAACAAAGCTAGCGGTTTCTCACAATTACTCGCAACACTGTGATTCACTGGAACAAGTTCAAGGAAAGGATAATGTATAGTATCCATATCATCCATGAGTTTTTCCGAAAGGGAAGGTTATTCTCATCCGTATCCCTTTCATCATTCGTCTAAATCAGTTTTAGAATCATGGTCACTGGCATCTGAACAGGCAGATGACTGGACCGATCAAGCACCATCCGACAGCTCAAGTTTTGAGATTGACGTTGAGTGCTTCTGCCTTAGCAGGAATACTGTGATGAGCTGTGCAATCTGTGACAGCACGTCCATTACGGAGGCCTGAAGAGCAGCGGTCATGTAGTGCTTATCCGCCGGCTGCTCCTGGGGCAGTGTGTCCTAGATGGCTCTTAACTGCGGACGTCCCGATGAATGATGCCTCGTTTCCTTGGCTACTAGATGGTGTGACTTCCTCGACAGAGTGGACCTACTGACGATGCAGACTAGATATCCAAAGTCACGTAGCCAAGGTGTGGTCGAGAATGCTTAGTAGACGCTGAAGAAGCCTAATTAAACGGAGATTCTGGACAAAAGGCCTGTACGTAAGCTCCGAATGACGCAAGTTTCTACCAACAGCATCTGGCCCCAGATGTTGTAAAAAGAGAGAGTGGGCTCCCTCTTGCTTGTGGTCCTGGGAGACCTAGGTGAGCGTACCTCGGAACTTGCCAGCTTCCTCCTTACCATCGTCGCAGGGTGAACATGATTGGATTTTATAGTGCTCGCTACACCCTTGTTCTCTCCTCGACCGCTACGGACATATCCGGCACCATGACACCCATATTCTGAGTGAAATAAGCACCAGTTGAGCTAGCTGGAGACAAGGTCATAAACCCTATATTCTAAGGTCTAGGCCCTTGTCTTATATCATTGAGCACTTTTGCCGCTAGCTCTGATTTACTATGTAAATGCGACACACCTGGTGTCACGATCCTCATATTCAAGAGTAACCACTTCACCGGCAACAGGGAACTAAAACCACTAATCGCGGTTTATAGCCCTGTGCAATATAAGGAGCATTTTAGCCTTATATAGAGGAAGCTGTAAGACTAGCCGACCCCAGCCGCCTATCAGACGGGACGCCCCGGACAAGAGGCATGGATGTAAACTCCGACTGACGCAAGTTTCTACCAACAACATCTGGCCCCAGATGATGCTGTAAGAGAGAGAGACCTCTCTCTTGTTCGCGGTCCTGGCAGACCTGTACGAGGATACCTCAGAACTTGCTGGCTTCCTCCTTCCGTCATTGCTGGGTGAGCATAATTGTATATTATAGTGCTTGCTCCACCCTTGTTCTCTCCTCGACCATTACAGACTTATCTGGTGTCATGACACCCATATTCTGAGTGAAAGAAGCACCGGTTGAGTTAGCTGGCGACAAGGACAAAAATCACATGATCTGTGATCAGGGGCCTTGTCTTATATCATTGAGCACTTTGCCACTAGCTCTAATAGTGCATTGTAGTCCAACTGCATCAGTTCTCAGAGGCTTGAGTAACTGCTTCACCGATCGAGTTAGCTGGTGACAGGGAACTAAAACCATATGCCATGGTTTTTAGCCCTGTCCAAATGCGACAACGGACTTTTTGTGCGGTCGTGTGTGCTTATCGAACATAGAGGAAGCCGTAAGACTAGCCGACCCCGGCAGCCTATTAGAAGGAGCGTCCCGGACAGGAAGGCATGGACATAAGCTCCAACTGACGCAAGTTCCTACCAACAACCTCTGACCCCAGATGTTGTTATAAGAGAGAGGGGCCTCTCTCTTGCTCGTGATCATGGTAGACCTGGACGAGCATACCTCAGAACTTGTCTGCTTCCTCCTTTCCTTTCTGTCGTCGCAGGGTGAGCATGTTTGTATTTTTATAGTGCTCGCTACACCCTTGCTCCTCTTCTCGACCGCTACGGACATACCCGGCGTCACACCACCCATATTCTGCGTGATAGATCTGCTGGTTGAGCTAGCTGGAGACTAAACGTAAACCCTATATTCTAAGGCCTAGGCCCTTGTCTTATATCATTGAGCACTTTTCCGCTAGCTCTAATAGTAGTATAATGCGATGACGGAAGCACACTCTCTGACCGCGTCACAAACCACACCATGTTCTTGTTCTTCTGTAAATAGAAATCTAAATTTTATAGTAAATTTCCTTTCTTATTATACCTACCACAATTGTTTACTACAGGCTTGCACTACAGTGGAAGTCCCTAACTCGGATAAAATACTCTCTATTTTTGTCTTTCCCAAGCAAGTTGGGAAAGAAAAGTGGTGCAAAAGCACCAATAAAAATAAGCCAAAACTGGGTCGAGTGCAACCGGCGCAGACCCAGTACGGGACGCTCTCTCCCAAGTACAACTCCACGACTTCCGTTGCCAGTGCGCATACCGTCTCTAAAGACTCATTCTTTTTGAATCCGTAAACGTTAGAGTTATGTGATCAGCGGGGAGGAAAGATTCTTTACCCGTAAAGAAGACGGGAGGGCCTCCATGTAAACAATTGTGGTAGGTATAATAAGAAAGGAAATTTACTATAAAATTTAGATTTCTTATCAACCTACTCACAATTGTTTACTACAGGCTGAATAGACAAAAGGCTGGAGGGAATCGCATAACCAACCCCCACATAACCCTAGTGCACTGGAACCGTGAAGCAGAAGGAAGAGGTCCCGAGGCTTATCAACCAGAATGTCGCAATCATTGGTAAAGGACAATGAAAAGAGACATATGAGCCTGTGTGACACACAGACAGAAAAAAGGGCAGTAACAGCACAAGGCTGAAACTGACCTTCAAGAAGCCTAATGGCTATGGCAGACAACAGCCTGAGCAGAAGAAAGAGGACCCAAGGCAAAAAGGTCCTCCGACTGCTCCTGCAACTGGCGTAAATAAAAGGTGGAGAAAGTAGAAGCATTTCTCCAGTAGGCTGCCTGCATAACATCCGACAACTTGACGGAGTTAGAATAAGCCCAAGAGGTAGACAGTGCCCGCACCTCGTGGGCAGAAATACGATTGGTAATACAATCGCCAGCTGCTAAACGACTATAAGCCGTACGAATAGCAAGACAAATCCATCGAGAAATGGATTGAGGAGAGATCTTCTGTCGACCCGGAATGAGAGACAGAAAAAACCGTTTTCTGCCCTTCCGTATGAAGCGTGTCCGATCAAGATAAATGCGAATAGCACGGACCGGACAGAGCAAAGGGCGAGTACCCTCAACAGAGGGAAGAGCCCTGATACAGATAGGAGGAGGAGTAGTATCTGGTAACTGATTCTTAGCCAAAAAGGAGCAATCAGTGGTAAAAGTAACACTGTTGGGAGAACTCCTAAAAAAGGCCGGGTCAACCGAGAGGGCGTGAAGCTCACTAACCCGTCTGGCCGAAGCAAATGCCATCAGAAAAGCCGTCTTGTATGTGAGAAATTGCATATCCACCTGGGATAAAGGTTCGAACGGCGCCCCCCCCCCCCCCCCCCCCCCCCCCAAGCAAAGCAGCACCCACGAAAGATTCCATCGTGGAGTAAGCTGCAAAGTCCGAGGCCTTTTCAAAGAAAAGTGCCGAACAAGCTTGGAGAGGTAAGGATTAGTGCCGATACGACGCTTCCCCACATAAGAAAAAGTCTCTGAAAGCATAGACCTGTAACCCTTGATGGTAACAGGCTGGAGACCCCGAGAATCAAACAGATATACCAGAAACTCCGCAATCTGTGAAATCGAAGGATTGGCATAATCAACAGAGTGATCAGCACACCATCGACAGAAGACCTTCCATTTAGCTGCATAAGCTAAACCAGTGGAGTGCCTCCTTGAAGAAGAAATGCACTCCACTGCTCGTCTCGAAAAACCTCTACGGAGGAGACAGGACCTGACAAAAGATATGCGTGAAGGCACAAGGAAGTCGGGTCGACGTGAAACCTCCTCGGGCGACCTTGACAAAGAAGGTCGCGACGTAGCGGGAGACGTGCCGGAACCGCCGCCATCAGCGAGCGGAGCTGATTGATCCACACCCGCTGAGGCGACAGGGGAGCGATCAGAATGATTCGACAACTGCAGGTTCGAATTTTGGCGAGAACCTGAGGAAGAATCGGAACCGGCGGGAAGGCGTAGCCGACTAGACCGTTCCAATCGAGTGACAGAGCGTCCACGGCAAAAGCCAGAGGATCTGGACACGGGGACACGAAAGTGTCCACCTGATGGTTCCAACGAGTCGCAAAGAGATCGATGTGGGGACGTCCCCAGAGATCGCAAAGCGACTGGAACACTGCCCTGTGAAGCATCCACTCGGTGGAAATAACCCTGCCCTGTCGGGACAGGGAGTCGGCTAGGACGTTCAGACGACCGGGAATGTGACGAACAACCACCCCGGCGTGAACCTCCTGAGCGAGCAGTAAAAGATCCCGAGCTAACTCGTACATCGGAAGCGAGTGCGTGCCGCCCTGGTTCCGAATGTAAGCAACCACTGTCGAATTGTCGGATAGTAGAAGGACCTGGCGATTCGACAAGTGAGGGATCCACTGCCTGAAACTCAGAAGAAGAGCAAGAAGCTCCTTCTGGTTGATGTGTAGACCTGCTTGATCCTGGTCCCACATCCCGTGTAGGGAAAGACCGAGAGGATCCAACGTCGCACCCCATCCGAGATCGCTGGCATCTGCCATCAGGACGCGATCGGACGTGGGTAAGTCCAGCGGAACACCCTGCGTAATCCACTGAACATCTGTCCAGGGAAGAAGGTGAGGATACAGAGAGTCCGGAAACGGAAGCACCTGATCCAGAGAATCTACATTCGGTCTCCAACGACTGAGCAGAAAGTGTTGGAGAGGTCTGACACGCAGCCGACCTAGAGGAATGAGATCCGTCACCGAACCGCAGAGACCGATCAGCCGGAGAAAACTCCGAGCGGTCGCGGACCTGGACTGGGACAGAGTCAGAGCAAAAGCTGAGAGAATCACAGCCTTGGCCTGGGGAACAGCCACCAAATTGAATTTGGTTTGGAAAGACATCCCCAGATGACAAAACGACTGAGAAGGGACCAGGTCCGACTTCTCGTTGACTCTGAATCCTAGCGACGTGAGCAAGCTCAACAGAGTGGCGACATCCGATTCCAGTAAGGCAGCATTGGAATGCCTCTGGAGGATATCGTCCAGATATGCCGAAGTAGTCACCCTGGACTGTGTGCGATGGAACGCTATCACATGCGACATCAGTCTGGTGAACGCCCAAGGAGCCAGGTTGAGGCCGAAAGGCATGGCCTTGAACTGGTAAACTCGCCCCAGAAAAGCGAACCTGAGATACTTCCGTGACGCCCGATGCATCGGAACGTGGAAGTAAGCGTCTCGCAGGTCGATGCTGGCGGCGAAATCTCCCTGGTGAATTGAATGGCGGACCGACCTGAAAGTCTCCATGCTGAACTTGGGAGCAATGATAGACTGGTTCAGGACGCTCAGATCGATAACCGGTCGGAGTCGGCCGTCCTACTTCGGCACCAAGAACAGGCGGGAATAGAAACCCACTGACTGAACGTTCTTGACGACCTCGATCGCCCCCTTTGCCAGGAGATTGGCAATCTCCGTGGACAAAAGTTCCCGACGTAAAACGTCTGAAGGAACTGTGGTTGGAAGAGGCACCCTTGACAGAGTGGGGTGCCGTCGGAAGGATATGCGCAGCCCGGACCGAACAACATCTAACACCCATGGATCGGATGTGATGGTGGTCCAATGGTCTGCAAACTCTGCTATCCTTCCTCCAACCTGGGACGAGTCGAGGTGAGGACCTTCATTTCGAGCCCCGACGAGGCCCGCGAGAGGAGAAACCACCTCCTCTGCTAAATGAAGAATCCTGAGACTTCCCTCGATTCTGCCGACCCCTACCTTTACCCCGTGAGTAAGAAGCAGAGGCGGCGGCAGAAGGACCAGCCTTTTGCTTCACAGAGGAAGCAGAAGGGTACTTGTTAGGCTTGGAACGGCCCTTGCCTCCCCGAGAAGGCTGATCAAGCTGACGAAACAGCAGCTGATCTTTGGAATGACGTAGGACGTCATCCCGGACCGTCGACACGGAACCATGGAAAAGTTGCGGACCTGCCAAAGAAGCAGATCGAAGAGTAGCACGCTGCTCCTCGGGAAGGGATCGTCCTGTGTCCAGCACAGCGTCCCTTCGAACTAATTCCAAATTGGCCGTGTTACAGGCATGCGTGTGAGTAAGGTGCATAAGCGCCTTGGACAGCACACGCAAAGGAGCCTGTACCTCGTCAAACTTATCTGGAGGCAGATAAGCAGCCAAAGCTGAGACGACGTGATCTGAGAGAGAAAGCATGCCAAGCATCTCTCTAGATAAGCCCAACGTGGACTCCAGAGTCGTCATTGGAATGACGGCAGACTTGGGCTTGGAAAGCCCGAGGGAAGTGGAGTCCTGATCCAGAACCGTCAAAGTCTGGCAGACTGACGGATTGGCGGAATCGTAGGAACGATAACGCACAGGAGGCAAAAAGGTGTCAACCCTGGTGAAGAACGAAGTCTTCAAAGCCTTGGAATTCAGCTTGGCATCCAATGCTGAAAAAGCTTCAAGCACCTGTACCGACTGGCACGGTCGAAGGCGCCCAGAAGCAGGTTGCTCCATAGGCTGTTGGCGCGCGACCGAAGATCGCGGCCAGGCTGACACTGTCGGCTGGTTAGCAGGTTTGAGCTCAGGCAGAAACCCAAACACAAAGTCAAGAGCCGCCCCCAAGTCCGAAGACTGCTGGCCCTCGACCTCAAGCATGTCGGACTCCTCCCCAGAGTCGGAAGACACATAGCCCATCGTGGGCAAACCAGCCGACGCCTCCCATGGTGTCGGGACACCAGAGGAATCGGAAACCGGCCTGTTTCCAATTCCGGGAGGCGGCGCCATAGGAGGCGCCTGGAAACCACCCATAGCCTCGCTGGAAGCAACAGGAAGGCTCTTTGAGAGAACCTGAGTGAGTAAGGAGAGGGCCTCCCTAAGCTCACTGCCTGTACCGACCGGTTCGACAGGGGAGCGAACCGGCAAAGTGGCTTCACCTCTGACCCTCTTAACCAGCGAAGGGTCACGATCCTCCAAAACACCCGACGCGGGACGACGGGCGGCAGCCGAAACATCTGAAGGCAGACGTGTATAGGGGTACGATGCACCCCGAGGATCAATATTGCGAGAACTCATGAGAGTCACCGCGGACCTCTGCGGGGCAGAAGGTCCAGGCTGCACAAAAGGCGTTGGTCCCCCAAAACTGGTCGTGTGACCAGAGTGAGCGGACGGAAACGCCACGGAGTTCATAGTGTTTCCACTATGAACATCCGAATCCAAAGACACAACTGTGGTACTCGACGGCGACGAGACCACAGCGATGGGCTCGGCCGGCAGCCCCTTCCGACTTCGCCGAGTTGAAGTCAGGGAAGGCTGGGGCCGATATCCCACGTCTACAGTATCGGACAGTTCTGCAGTCCCCTGCAGCGAAAAGCCGAGGCCGGCTGAAACAGACAACGAAGCAGACGGACCAGCAGCAGTAGTAGATACGTCGAGAGTCGTTGAGGCTGGTGAAATAATGGAGAGAGCACACCGGCGCGGCTCCGAAGGAGGAGTCACAACCCTAGTGACAGCCTCAGATGTCGACTGGAGGGGGACCGTAGTCCCGGAACCAGGCATCTCTACACCAGAACACTCAACGGCTCCCGCAGTATCCACCACAGGAAAAGACTGCACATCCCCCACGGAGGAGGAATAACTCTCACCAGACAGAGTCGGCTCGGGAGGCCCCGAACGACCACGTTCTCCTTTCCCGCGGGAGCGGGAGGCACGGCCACGAGAACGAACGACACGATTTACAGACGCCCAAAAGGTGGAAGACCATGTTCCACAGACACCACACGGCCGCTCGGCCGAACACCCATTACAGGAGGAACACGACGAATGTACATCGTCCACATGCTTAGGCAGCAGACACTGCCCACAAGGAATTGTCCTAGGCATGAAAGAGGTGAGAGGAGCAGAGAAGGTGAGATCAGAAAACAGAACACCCCCAAAGAGAGAAAGGTGACAGAAACAAAGACCCCAGACGGCCGACCGGGAACCACCCAACAGGAAGACTACTCTCAACAGAAAGAAGAAACACTGTAGGAGTGGTACCCCGCTGACACCTAACTCTAACACAATTAAAAAATTTTGCAAAAAAAGCATTAACAATAATTGTGAAATAATCTAAGTCCGAACCGCGTGGCCCGCGAAATTCGCGCGCGACTCGAGAGAGAGCAAATAAATATACATGATGGACATATAATAGAAAAAAGAGAATATAAAACACTGTTCCTGAGAATACAAAGGATACACTGTGGTATAATGAAGCAGGAATCATCAAACATCGAGTTGGTGGAACACTGATAAGCATGCAAAAACATCTCGACACGAAGCGGATTTTAAAAAGAATGAGTCTTTAGAGACGGTATGCGCACTGGCAACGGAAGTCGTGGAGTTGTACTTGGGAGAGAGCGTCCCGTACTGGGTCTGCGCCGGTTGCACTCGACCCAGTTTTGGCTTATTTTTATTGGTGCTTTTGCACCACTTTTCTTTCCCAACTTGCTTGGGAAAGACAAAAATAGAGAGTATTTTATCCGAGTTAGGGACTTCCACTGTAGTGCAAGCCTGTAGTAAACAATTGTGAGTAGGTTGATAAGAAACTAACAAACTATAGTGACATTTTAGTGAGAAGACCAGCAGTGTCCCCTCGCTGCGAGAGGACTGCTAGAGTCCACTCGCCTAACAACAAACCATGACACCAGTCAGCAACATTGTCCAAATCTGACATATGGTACAAGAATTAGTGGTAGTACATCGACTATAAACAAGACAACGACCATGTAAATAGAGGAAAGGCTTCCTCTTATTTGCCCTATCAGAGAAAGATTATTACCTAAGATCTAATATAGGTCAATTGTACAACCACCAAATCTACATAAATATAAGATAACATTAAAATAACAGATGAAATAAATACATCCAAAAGAAAAATTCCTTCAAAAAATAAAAAAAAACATTTGAAATTTTTTTTCTTATATAAAAGCCCAAGTTCCCCAAGGAATGATGAGCCCAAAAGAGCCTAAGTGTGGACAAAATTATAACAAGTGTTTGACCACCGAGGTGGTATTAGTACCCTACGGCACTTTTGTGACATAAGGTGTTTTTGTCACAGAAGACACTAGAGTATATAAGCATCTTGGATTTTGAAAAAAAAAATTTTGAGCGTGCATAATCCCCTCACAACCCTTTATCCATGTACCATATATGAAAGGCGTAGCTTGAACCATGTTGGAGGGAGGGAGGGGTGGTAACATAAAATAGTGAAAATCTTAAAAAACACAACAATAATGGCCGCCATTCTGCCATCTTGGATTTTGAAAACATAATGTTGAGCGTGCATCATCCCCTCAGAACCATTTATCCATGTACCAAATATGAAAGGTGTAGCTTGAACCATGTTGGTGGGAGGGGTGGTAACATAAAAATAGTGAAAAAAAGCTTAAAAAACACAACAAAAATGGCCGCCATTCCGCCATCTTGGATTTTGAAAAAAAAATTTTGAGCGTGCATTATCCCCTCAGAACCATTTATCCATGTACCAAATATGAAAGGTGTAGCTTAAAGCATGTTGGAGGGAGAGGTGGTAACATAAAAAACAGACAGACAGACAGACAGGCAGGCAGGCAGGCAGGCAGGCAGGCAGGCAGGCAGGCAGGCAGGCAGGCAGGCAGACAGACGGACGGACGGATGGACGGACGGATGGATGGACGGACGGATGGATGGATGGATGGATGGACGGATGGATGGACAGACGGATGGACGGATGGACAGACGGACAGACAGACGGACAGACAGACGGATGGAGTGCAATCCTATAGTCCCCTTATGGGACTAATAATATGTAATAAAATTAACTGCCACACTACCGGAATATTTTATGTTACTTACAACTGTCGTTTCTCTAAATAATAGGAAACTACCTAGAGCATTGTCAATGTAAACAACTTCAAACAAAAACCGGAAACAAGACCCCAGGAAAACACAGCCCGAAGTCAGTAACAGAAATAAACTATCTGATGTAAAGCAAGATCTTCATCAGAAGAAAAAACGATACATTGGACGTATGATGCATGACCAAAATGTCCAAACACCCCAAGGGTGAGGACGTAACCATGGGGATATACATACAGAATAATCTTCTGTATAATACGTTAAACTCCCAAGAAATTTTTATAAAAAATTTCAATAAAACAAGCCAAAAAGCTTGGGAGCTTAACTGGGGGGGATCAAGGGAAGGTAGGGAAGGAATACTAAACAAACAGTGGACAGATCATTATCAATCAATGATGACGAGAGGCCCATGTCCCGAAATTGGGAAACATGAACTAATTTTTATAATTATTATAAAATTACAGCCCTGAATGTTTCAAACCACTATTTCTTCCTTCCTTCATCCAGTTGTGTCCTTGGATCCACCAAAATAACCATTGATTTGTGTCTGGCATCATTAAAACTGAGATTTAAAAGCACAGATGTCAGTTTGTTGTTATCTGACTGAGGGCCAAACAAAGAATGATGTTTGCGCCAGTTTCGGTGACTTCTTGGCGTCTGCGCATGCACTGAGAGTAAATGTATGGAGGGCTAGATAGGACTTCTAATTTTCGGTTTTACATGCAAATTTGGGGAATTGGGGGGGCAAAATTTGTGTTTGGCCCTAAATATTTTTGAGTTAGCACCAGCTTAGTCTGGGCCAATGATATACAGTATAAAAATATTGGTGAGCATGCATGTCTATTACAGTACGTGGAGAGTGGATTGTAACTAAATCACCCGCAGAGTGGAGTTATCATCCAAGCTATAACTTTCAAATTTTGTACATATCGACAAAAAACACAAGCAATGTTTCAGCCAATGGACCACCGGGTTAAACCCGGAGGTCCATTGGCTGAAACTTTGCTTGTGCTGGTTTTGCTTTGCAACAAATTTGCAATTATTGGTTGGGTGGAATCTCCACCCTGGGGGTGTTTTAGTGTTAATACACTCTCCACGTACTGTAGGTAGTAATCGATTATGACAAGTTTCTGATGAAAAATTGACTCACTCACCCAGGAGGAGCTGTGCATACAAGAATTTCACATGGGAATCAATAATCTTTTAGTTCAAGAGAAGGTAATTCAGTTAAAAACTGCCACAACACAACAATTAGAGTTTCTGAAAAAGTCTACTTGCTAGTTAAAGTAAAACCTGTCTTGAGAGACCACCTGTTTTGAGAGACCACCTGTCTTGAGAGACCACATCTGCAAGGCACCGATTGGTTTTACTCTATAATGGACCTGCTATGGGAGACCACCTGTCTTGACAGACCACTGTGACCTCGAATTGAATGGTTTCGCACGCCAAAGGCATGCAGGGACGGTTTGGGAAGCAAGCCACTTTTGACTCTCTTTGACAGTTTAGCGCCGTTTATGGTGTTTGCTTTTCTTTTTGGGTGGAGGTGGCTGGGAAGGAGTAGTGGCTGTTGGTGTAGTTGGACTCTTGATGATGGAGGACTGAAAAAGGTGGAATGGTCTAGTCCTGGCTGCTTCAGGAGTGCAGGCTGCTTCAGGAGTGCTGTGGCTGGCATGCTGTTCCAGGAGTGCTATCGCGTTCTTGATGCATTCAGCCGATTCTTTCTTTGTTTCTCTGATTTCATCCCGTATTTGCTGTAACAGTATCCATGCCTGATCCTGATCTGGAAGGAGGGTTGAGACTGGAGAGGGAGACTTCAGAGAGCCAGTTTCCATTTCCATCTCCGACTCTCTGGTGACATCGCCATCCTCCTGGTTGCCCCTCAAAGGAGAGGCAGCTGGGGAATGGATGGGAGTTACAGGAGTTGGAGGGGGGGAATAGTAGTGGCCCTCCTCCGTCTTCTCTTCCACCTTCTCTTCCTTCTTCCTTTTCAGGAACGATTCCAGCCGCCGGGCATTCCGGCGCCTGGTGGATTGGCTCTTTTTCTTCTTGTTCTTCTTTTCAGGTCCAGGCTTCTTCAGGTGAGGACCAGTGTGAGAGGGGTTCCTCTCACCAAAGGTGCTACCTCTCCCCGAAGAAGGTGTGGTGGTGTTCTCCTCCGAGTCAAACTCCAGTGTCAGGAGGACACTCTTGCCTCTTGTCTGGAGAGTCCAGTTGAGAGGGCAAGAGACGCCCAGAGCTGACAAAGCTTTCTGTAGGTTGGTTGGTAAATCCAAAGTAGCCATCATGAATGCTTTGTGATTGTTCAGGTGGTGTTCAGACTCTGAAGTCAGAGGTGCGAATGTCATGTGATGTAAGTGTCCTGTCCACTGTTACCTGAATGAAATGGTTTCGCACGCCGAAGGCGCGCAGGGACGGTACGGGACTTTAACTGTAGATGATTTGGGTTGTCTGGGCGTGGCAAAGATGGAAAATGGAAATGGTACTCAGCGCCGTCTATGTTTCCTCCTGTTCTTTTTTGGAGGAGGAGGCTGTGATGGTGATACCTCTTTTGGTGGTATTGAAGGAGGGGTGCTGGAGGGCTGACTAGGTTGGTATGGTCTAGCCCTTGCAGCTGTCGGTGATGGAGATCTCTCTGGAGTAGTGCGCAGATAGTGGTTACTGACACTCTGTAATGCTCCTCTAATCGTGCTTTCCAAGAGTCTGCGGTTATCCAGGGTATTCAGCGTTTGTTGGAGAATTGCTAGATGTTCGTCATCCCTGACCTTTTCCCCAAGGATGCTTACCACGGACTCCACGGTGTGAGCTTCCTGGATGGTGTCCTGGTCGGAAAAGACTGGAAGAGCAAGAGTGGGTGCAGCTACATGTGCGGTGTCCGGCTCAACTTCCTGCACCATAAAGAAACCTCCCTCCTCCATCTCCTCTTCCGAGGAAGAGTGCGATGGGCTACAGATTGGAGTGTTGCCTGGCGAACCAACGGCCTCCGGACCTTCCACAGGAGTGGGGGGAACCGGCGTGGTCGTGGAACGGCCAGGGGTAGCAGGCATTGAGCTTTCAACGCCATGGTTAGCCTCCCTCTCTTCCTTTTCCATCCTTTTCTTCTCCATGAACACCGTCAGTTGGCGGGCATCGCTTCGTCTGGCGGAAGGTCCCTTCTTTCTTCTCCTTTTCTTCTTTCCTTTGGCTGCTTCTGTATTCTTGGCATCATCCTGCATGTCCGTATCACTTGGAGGGTGACCAGTGCGGGGGGAAATCCCCTCGCGAAAGGTGCTACACCTCTCCAAGGACGGCGGTTCAGTTTCCTTCTCAAAATTCACTGTCAGGTGAATTTTACCCTTGAGCACCTGGATGCTCCAGGTGGTAGCTAGGGTAGCCTTCACTCTGACCAGTGTCCACAACATGAGTATCAACTCAAGGCCAGGGGTGAGCATTAATAAGCCATGTTGCCCATTTTAGAGAGGGTTTGCACCTTCCAAGCATTGGTGACTGGGTCCTATTTTACCAGTAAAACAGAGCATGTTTGCTGCAGTGAACAGGCATTGCTTCACTTCCCGGGGTTCCCGCTGGAACTGAGCTGGTTCTAATGATATCCATATTTGTATGATTTTATTGAGAAACTTCCGAGATATTGTTGTCTGTGGTAGGCCTGTTCTGGTTAATTTTCTGGGCGTTTTTGGTCACTACATTAGGTAAAGGGTTAAATTTCTCATCGCATTCAGGGAAAACTTGCTGCTTGAAATTTGGGTATATCGATATCGGTATGCAGAGGGTTAAATGGTAACAGGACACCTTTATGTGAACAAAATGTATCTGCTTCTAACTAAATTAACCCTTGAAGGCCCATTTCCGATTTTTACAACCTCAAAACAGGTACCATTAACATGCAATCATGTGGCGATCCTGTTGATAGAAGACATATTATCTTGGCCATGATTCCTAGTCCAATCTTGGCTGCCTAAATGGGCAGCCATGACTTGACTGGAAATCACTACTTAGCTACTGGCAATGCATACAGTACGTGGAGAGTGTATTATCACTAAATCACCTGCAGAGTGGAGATTCCACTCAAGCAGTAATTGCAAATTTGTTGCAAAGCATAACCAGCACAAGCAACGTTTCAGCCAATGGACCTCCGCGTTAAACCCGTTGGTCCATTGGCTGAAACATTGCTTGTTTTTTTTTGTCGATATGCACAAAATTTGAAAGTTATAGCTTGGGTGATAACTCCACTCCACAGGTGATTTAGTTACAATCCACTCTCCATGTACTGTATGTTGTGGTCTATTGGGGATTCAAGAAAATTTGACAGTCCCTCAAGGATTAAAAGAACATCCCAGGCCTTTAGATTAACCCAACTTCACACCATTTACAGGTGTTCTGAAATAAGAGGTGTGAAGGCAACAAGAAATGTATATAAATTCTATTTGCCTTTTCAGCATTTGAGAATAACTTCCATCATAATGTTACCATAGAAACCAAAAGAAAGGCATGGGAATAAAACATAACAGGATAAGACTATTATTTCTGGTTTTAATGCGTCCAAATTAGGGCAAAACGGTGTGCCCAAAACATAACATCCAGTCTATTAATAGCCATAACAGCTTTTTAATAGAGTCCAAATCTGGCATCTGACACTCAATAAATTAAATGATCGATGTGCTAGATTATTTTAGGTAATCAGAATTTCTTCTTTGGTATTTGTTTTATTATAATATATAATGTATATATTATTCTGGTGTCTCTCATTGTGACAGGTACAGACATTTGGTCCCTGTATTACCAAACCTGATACCTGTGACAGTTATTAGGATCCTGCGGAGTAGAGTATAATTACTAGCACAGATACTTGCAATTCTGCATAGATGTATGAGGCAGCTTTATTCTATTAGGCAGTACACCCTGTATAAGGATAGTTTTGATTTATTTGAATTATTTTTTAGCAGTCTATCTGTCACCAAGACAGGAAAGTAATAGTTTACATTATACAGTGGAGCCCACTTAATTGAATATCGCTTAATTGTATATCCCTGTTAATTGAATATAATTTTCAAACACAAAACCATTTATCATACCTTCAGTACAAATTTGGTCTGTTAATTGCATATGGGTTGTAGAGTAAACTCCTGTTAATTGTATATAAATTTTTGTAATATGTCGAAAAATTACTGTGACATGCACCAAATTCCAATTATTTATCAACCTTTTTTGCCTCACTACATCCAATACAGACATTTATTCTATTATATATATGAGCTCTGTCAAACAAGATATAATAGAATAAATGCTCAGTTTACCTCCAGAACACAGGAAACTGACCAATTCCCTGTTAATTGTATACTTCTGTTAATTGAATATTTTTCACTGGCAAAATGGATATTCAGTTAACCCTTTACCCAACGAATCGGCCGCATCCGCCCGCGTAATATGTAAAGTTAGCAGTTGAAAAAATATTATTTTTTCAAAAAAATTCAACAAAACCATATCATGTGACCCCTCGTTGGAACGAGCTCATCGAGCTCGTTCCAACGAGGGCTCACATGATATGGTTTTGTTGAAATTTCTTGAAAAAATTGAAAAAATGATATTTAAAATAATAAATTTTGATATCGTCTGCGTTGGGTAAAGGGTTAAGAGGATTCTACTGTATAAAAATTCCAAGGGTGAATTTTAGAGCAGGTTAAGGCTGTACTAAGCATACATATGTTACTAAAATAAGGTCTGACAAAAAGCATGTAAGATAGTTTTCAAATAATAGTTTACACTTATAAAATTCATCTTAATATTTTCTCATCTTAACCCTTTGATACTTTTGTACGTCTTATGACGTACGGAATCAAACAGCGCGTTGATATTTTGTGGTCATTTGTTATTATTTTACGATTTTTTAAAGTTTTAACCTCAATTCCTATTTTCTCCCGAATAGTGCTCAGCGACAACCATTGAGCCAAATGTTATCGCAGCTTAAAATACTAATATAATCATGTTGTCAAGACTTCTTAACTGGTTGAGTGCTAAGAAGCCACTATCATGGCTTTCAAAAAATGAGGATACCAGAGCAAAAGACTTTCTTTGCTCACATTTAATATTCAGTCAAGCACAAATAATATTTTGTTTACATACATTTGTTTTATTACAAATTATTGGAGAGTGCCTGTGGGCACTCTCCAATAATTTGTAATAAAACAAGTTCTGAAAAACAAACTCAGACCACCAAAAATAATCTAGCCCTCAACCAGCTAATCACTAATGTGAAAAATATCTTGTAATTTGTACTTTTCGACGTTTGACGTCGCATTTTGAAAAAAACGTTGAAGAAACTGAATTCCCAGTGACTTTTGAATGTCAGGATAATTAAAGCCTGAAAAGGTTAAATTCCAAGGGCGAATTCTATAGCATGTTAAATTTATAATATGCATTATGGATATTAATAAAATATTCAGATCTGACCATAATCTTTACCTGTTATTATTCATTGAAAAGCTCTCTTTATCTTTTGCCTTTTGTCCTGCAACACTATAAAATCTCACCGATTAGAGGGAAAGGTGAGAACACTGAACTCCATGAGCTCTGTCAAACAAGATATAATAAATTAAATGCCTGTATTGGATGTACTGAGGCCAAATGGGTCTAAAAACAAAGAAAAACTGGGGAGAGTCACGGTAATTTCTCGACAGGTTACAAGATTTTTTATTCAATTAACTGGAGTTTAATCTATGACCGATATTCAATTAACAGGTCAAATTTGTACTGGAGGAATGTTAAATGGTTTTGTGTCAGGAAATTATATTCAATTAACATGGTTATTCAGTTAAGACATATCCAATTAAGTGGGCTCCACTGTACAAAAGAATACATGCACAGTTTATCACTAGAATGTAGAAAATAAACAAATTTCAGTTAATTGAATACACTTGAATTTTTTTAATTGGCAAAGTGACAAATCAATTAACAGGGTCCCAATGTATTCCCTCTATTATTCCATTGTAACATCCAAAGGTTTGGAAACAAGGATAACTCTTATACAGCAGTCAATGACTTCCATGAATTTGATAGTTATACATCTCATTAATTACCTGATAAGTCATCTTCAATCATTGTCTCAGGACGAGGTCTTGAACGTTTTGTAGGTGGCTGATCAATATTATCGTTCTCTGAACTGTAAATTAACAATAAACCAGACAAGTATATATAATGTCAGTTATTATATGACTTCTCCGTTTTCTTGGCTTATTACCATTTCAAGTGCTGGAAATGAACAAAATTGAAGGGTGCAGTTTTAAGCTCCTGTGAAATCAGAGATGGGAGTAAATTGCACCCAAAAAATGTTAGTATAGGAATTTTCAAGGGAATACTGTCACCAAACGCCAGAAACCTTAACATTTTTTAACTCTAGTGGTATCTTCCATGCCAGTTCAATAGCAGCAATTAGATGAGTCCATATTCATTATTTGGGGTAGACCAATCAATAGTTTAAATGTGCAGCCCTGAGGCATCCCACACATTTACTGAACAGCCACCCTATTTAATGACGTATCATGTTCCTAGACAGAAAAGTGGCTGCTTGGGTTCAAAGGGTTGAATGTACAAGGAATTGCTGAATTATGACCGTAATTTGCCACTAGCCACAGAGTGCTTCTTTCTCAAAACAGAACACATTTATATGCCCTCACAGTATATTAGTGCTCCAAAACATTTTTCAACGAGTGCATTTTTTAGCTTCCGGAAAATAGAAAACACGGATACAGCAGGAGCAATTGCACTCGCACCCGTCTCATTTCCAGGACTGCATTTCATATCTTCAATAAATATTAATTAGTGCTTCATAACACCTTCAGTTGATTTGATTGGTCAATTTCAAATGAGACGCTTTCTGATTGGTTAAATTAGTGTTATTTCAAAACTGATATTGACATTCTTGTACTTATGTTATATTGATTTATAATGCATCAGGGTTCCCACTCTTTTGAGAAAATCAAATTTAAGCACTTTTTAAGCACTTTTCAAGGGTTAAAATTGGATTTTTAAGCACTATTTCCCAGCCGTAAACATTGATTAATAATAACTTAAATTCAGTACCACACAGTGTTCAAAGCTAAGAAATGATGAGATATTTGTTTTAATACATGTACATATTATAGGCAAGTCAAACAGTTATGCTTACCTCTGAAGTCACCGTTTGAAAATCCAAAGTAATCTGCTACACCAAATACTGTTAAATATCTCGATTTTGTTTCACCACATGTGAATTTTTTTGCAATCTGACTGTCCGAAAACATTCGCGTAAATAAAGACGTTATGTCACAGTTACTATTGAAAGAGCAATGTGTGGTTGAACAGTGCACGACCCACTGTACTTCAGCACTCAAGACACTGGTATCTGTAGAAAAGTGACTCGAAATTAATCGTTGAGAATTGACAGTCGAGTTTGTAACAGACTCAGTTGAAGTTGATGACGCTGAAATTTCTTCCATCAAATTATTATTAACTGGGGATAATTTCGATGTTTCCGAATCGGTTTTCACAAACAGGTCCATTTTGGGACCACTAAAATCCTTTGAAAATTTGATACGTCAGACGCTTCTCCCATAGAACCAATGCTGAAGTCCTTTCTGCATACAGAACACGATGCTTTATACTTGTTTTCTTTCACTTCAGTTATCCAAGTATACTTTTTTACCCACGTAGGGTTATAAACACATTTTCCAGTGGGCATTTTACTTTACAAAAACACACACGCTGCTAAAATTTCATCACCTCCTGTGAGACTGTGCAATCGCGAACATTTTCAAGCGTCTCACTTTTCAAGACAAGATAAGAACTGTTGCAGGCACAAATTGTCACATGCGTATTCAACTTCGTAATCCAACCGCAAATTTCTCGTTTTTTTTTTTATTTTCAAAATTTGTTAATTAATATTAACTCGTTGAGTTGCAAATTAGATTTTGAATTGGCTTTAACAATGGAATTCAAGGACTTTTCAAGGATGTTGGCTTCGATGTTAAGCACTTTTCAAGGATAGAAGTGAATTTAAGAACTTTTCAAGGAGGGGGCCCAAATTCAAGCACTTTTCATTTTGCGTACGAACCCTGTGCATGATGTTCAAAGTGAAATTCCATCCTTTAACCATTTACTATCCAAAAGATG
The DNA here is from genome assembly GCA_031216915.1 of Pictodentalium vernedei. Lineage (NCBI taxonomy): Eukaryota > Metazoa > Mollusca > Scaphopoda > Dentaliida > Dentaliidae > Pictodentalium > Pictodentalium vernedei. Next base: position 521,464,567 of record CM062294.1, on the reverse strand, counting down.
TGTGCTTGGTAACTATGGTGTCATATGATAAACAGAATATGAAATTTGTTATTTGGTCACTCGATATTTATGAAATTTGTCCACAAATTTTCTTAAGACTTGTTTCATCATAATAATAATAATTTTCAGCCTAAAATCCACAAAAAGTGCTCTTTGGCTTTACATACAAAAAAAAGGAAAAGGGAAATGATTTATTATCTACATATTGGTGCAGAAAGCTTGTTTGTAGAGATGCCTTTTCAAACCAGCTTTGAATGACTCAGTTTCCTGCGGTAGTCTCAGGTGACTCGGTAAAAGGTTCCAGAGATTAGGGGCGGCGATCAAAAAGGCCCGGTCACCCGCAGATGCTAATTTTGAAACAGGTTGGACCAAGGTGTGCGAGTCCGAAGAATGGAGGTCTCTGGCAGGTGTGTAGTATGTGACCAGATCTGATAGATATGATGGTGCCAGGTCATTAACACATTTATATGTCAGAAGGATTATTTTATATTGAATTCTTTGTTGGACAGGAAGCCAGTGGAGGTCAGCTAGGATAGGTGTTATGTGGCATGACTTCCTATTTCAAGTTACACACCTAGCAGCACAATTTTGGATATGTTGAAGCTTATCCAGTGACACCTTTTTGCATCGGTATAGCAGTGAGTTGCAATAATCAAGACGACTGGTGACAAAAGCGTAAAAGTCGAGTGAGCAAAACACTCATTCCCTATCCTATATTTCATGTGATTTCATTAAAGTTATGCTTTTTTAACTCACTGAAGATCTAACTGTGATGCCACAAAGGGATGTGATAGGAGACTAGACCCCCCCCCCCCCACCCCCCCCGCCCACACACACACCTTTCCTGAAAAAAGTCAACTTTTGTAAATTGATGCCTGAAATCCCTAAAACAGTGTCATGTACCCTCACCTGGTATTTCTTGGGTTATTTTGCTATAGTTATGCCTTTGCTTTCCTGCTTACTTGAGCCTTTAAAAAGGAATTAAGGGTGCGCCAATTGACATGAAAAGTTAATTTTATTTTTCTCCTGAACCTTTGCCTACTCCTAACACAGAATAATGTGAAATGAAGCGAGAGTAAACAATATACACAGAACGACATGCGCGTGTGAATGGGGTAATTGATGAGGCATGAGTGCCAGCATGGAAGGATAAAACGAGAGGACGTAGACCTCGAGTTTTATCCTTCCACGAGGTCATAAGTGCCATATCGATTAACCCATTCACATGTGCATATCATTCTGTGTTTATTACATGCCTTAACGCACAAGTGCCATATCGATTAACCCATTCACAAGCATGTGTCATTGTGTTTATTACATGCATTCACATCTATAAAAACAATTATAAGAAGGACACTCAGCAATTCATTTAACAACTATTAACAAAAAGAACACATTTTATCACCAACCAAATTTGCGTACTCATACTCTTCTTCTTCTTCTGGATATTCATTATCCCCTTCATATATTATACAGACTCTGTTTCTTCTTCACTATATTCTTACACATTCTGGTGCTTTAATTTCCCCATTTTGAGGATGGGGGGGGGGGGGGGGGCACTGTAATTTTTAGGGAGTCCATGGCCCACCTAGGCCCACCCACTTGGCTATGCCACTTAATGTTACAGCCATATCTGTCAATGTAATTCACAAAAGTTGCCATTTAAATTCTATCGTTTGCTTCCAAAATAAAGCTTATGACCCCTACCACGTGTTCCAGTGTATTTGAGGTAATTAACTGGTAGAGTGCTGGAAGCCCATAATTGGGCTTTATCCTGAAGTGTTGGTACCGCAATTTAAAGGCTTCATATTCTGTGGATGTGCTTCATATTATTTTTGAAGTGATATTATTTTATCTGTTAGGATTTGCCTTGTTACAATTTATGGGAGAGTGCCCACTGGCACTCTCCCATAAATTGTTACAAGGCAAAGATGCACAAACAAATTTTAAGGACCAAAAATAATTTAGCACTCTACCAGTTGATGAAAATGTTTAGTTATTCTGATTTTATTGGCAACTGTCATCCTAGACATGTTAGCTAAAGGGTTAAGTTATCTACCTTTTCAGTCCAGACACACATGAACGTGGCAGGCGAAAAAGTACAGAAGTGCCGCGAAACTTCAACTGCCCAACAGCAGTAAGAAATTCTCCAAGTGGTAATACCTCTTTGGCTGTCTTACCGAACAATCTGAAACAAAATTAAATAATACAGATGCCAATAATAATATTCAACAGTGTATTGTGGGTTGCTGAAAATGATAAATTTTAAGTAATTTGTATATTTTTTATAATTACCAATGGCCCAGACTAGCTGGTGCAAACTCGATATTATCAAGGGCCAAACACAAATTTTGAACCCCCCCATACCCAAAATTTGCATACAAAACCAAAAATTAGAAGTCCTATTTGGCCCTCGATACTTTTACCATCTGCAGATGTGCAGAGGTCAGTAAGAGACCGGAATTGGCGCCAACATCATTCTTTGTAGATGGGCGTACTAATAATAAATCAGTGGGGAGGTATGAGTGCCCACTCATAGGAGAGCCATCCCTATCCAGGGCTTGATTTAATCTGAAAATTTTGAATAGCAATTTACTATTCACCCTGGAAAATTGATTAGCAGTGGATCCAAAAGCACTTGAAACTAATAAATCTTGAATAGCAAAATTCAGAAATTGGAGAGCAAAGTGCTATGCTAATCCAGTTAAATCGAGCCCTGCTATCTGGGCCATTGGTAAGTATAAAAAATATACAAATTACTTTAAATTTATCATATTTTTATACGACAACCAATGGCCCAGACTGGCTGAATCGTAAAAAGGCGGAGGGCCTAGGACTTAAGAATTAGCAGACCAAATATAGCTCCTAAGCCTGCATTCCAAGCTGAAAGGAAATTAAATTTAAAAGGAATTACATGTATGTCTCACTATACAATAACAGAGAAGACATATCATAAATAAGGAACCATATCCAAGTAATTCCATATTCTTAGCATGAAAGATTATGCTAATTGGGGTAACAAGCCCCCAATTTTTAAGGCTAGTCCAGACTAAGCCCCATAAATTAGGATGGCGTATTTGAGAGTGAGAGACTAACCCCCACAAACATACACCATATATAAATAATAAACAAGCTGTATCTAGGATCAGATATAATCTACAGACAAAACAGCTTCACTCATAGTTACACACTTATCAAGCCAGAGAAGATTTTACAAAAATTCCCCCCCTCCCTTTTCTTTTGAAGGAAGATTCTTCAAAACAAAGAGGGGAGTGCTCTGGAATCAGTGAAAAGCGGTAACAATTAAACAATATATATTCGTCCAACAGGCACCCAAATATTAATTATTATTAATTACTGGTGCTTAATGCCACTTCAGAAGCCAAGGCTATCGAGGCAATCCTGGTAATTAATAGTGCACACTTCTATCGTATACCCGAGACGGAATACATAGATCTAAAACCAGTAAATAATGAGTACAACCATACACTTGTCCAATAGAATCCATATGGAAAGTATCTGAAGAGAAAACACGTTTCTATTTCTAAGGCAACCAACAGGTGACCCCGTTCAGGGGTACAATTAATTCCAATAATAACACTCCTATTGATACATGCGAATGTACGAGAATGTGTACTGTATCTTCATAGAAACCTGGATTAGAACATGGAATGAGCTATGATTAAAAAACCCGTCACAGACCGTCTCCCGAAATAATTAATTGTTTCCTAGGTCCATAAAAACCAATGACTGTTCGGGGAAGAATATAGTACTCCAAATAATTATGCAAAAAAATGAGAACATATGCATGCAAAGACGGCCTATTCACAGTTCCATAACTGATCCAAATAGCCCCAAACTTTTCATGAGCTCTATGAGTAGAGCAAGAATTTATATAATCTGTCAATAATGTATCTGCATAATAACACACATATTATGCTCGCAAGCAATAAAATCCTGCATGTACACATCTGAATACAGCCTGTAACCATGGTATGACCAAGTGATACAAGTGTACCCAGGAAACTATCGAACCCCCTTCAACTGCATTACCTGAATTACTCCTGTGTTAGTCATCAAATAGAATAGGAACCACAGGGCTCCCTCGTGTCTCACCGACTCCATAATGCCACTAAGGGCGGAGAGGAATGTGAAGAACAAATACACCGTATTGACATAATCACACCAGATAAATATGGCATTTGCAAGGCTGATAACCTACCGCTAAGTGGAAAGCAACAGAAGTCTATTCTTGATGACCTCTATTGCTTCAATACAAGAGAGCCTGTACCTCCACTAGGAGCATCTCCCTTTTGAAAGGATCCGCCGTTAGATTTGTCCAACGCGAACATCGTGTAAGTTCATGGCCACAGGCCTTCCGAGACAACACTTTACCCACTGATCTTTCATAGCATAAATCCAGTTTCTCGTGAAGATGATAACCTTCCATCAACTGGTAAGCAATAGAGGTCTTATTCATTGCCTGTACAACTAACAAGCTTACGGAAGGAGAAACTACGTCCTCCCCACGAAGAACCTCATCCCATCGACTTAGGGGCATCTGACCTATAGTCTGGATCAGACCTGCACCCCTTTCCCGAGTCGCTATACTGACAGCCTCTGGAGTAAGTATAAGAGGGTTTATTGTACCCTCACAAGGAGTTCCCTTAGCTGATTTAAGTGTTACGGCCTCACTTACCCCGGTCTGCTGAAGCATGTTGTTGAGATGCAGACTTCAGTAGCAGTGTACTGGAAGCTTTCTTGTAGCCTTTTCATAGACTAACAAAAGCTTGTCATCAACGGAGTATATCCTGAGACCGCAGCGACTCAGAGAGAGCTTTTCCCCTTGTCGTCTACAAGTTATGATGATGCAAGGGCTGCATCACATCTGATCAACTCCCAATTTGCCACTGTCAGGGCAGAGTTGTATGTGGCATACATGACTGCCCTGGAAAGAACTCTAAACAAGGAACAACGTCCTCAGATTCCTTCCCATTAAGATGTTGCACCATAGCTCTGGTGAGGTGATCTGCGAAGGACATCACGTCCAGATTCACTCTATTGGATAAGATAGCCTAGTCCATCACTTCTGAGTGAATATAGAATGATGCAGGTAGGGACATATTTTCATCCCCGGCCTGCCTTTCTAAATGCAGAGAAGCTCTCTGGACATCTTCTCGAACCATTTTAAATGAATGTGGTCCAAGGAACGGTATATTTATTGAAGATCCTCTTTTCTCCAGACAAAATCGGTGTCCATGTGCTGTTCTGAAAAGGAAGAGTAATCCTCTTCCTTGTCCCTTTCATCATCCGACCAGTTCAGCTGTGACATCCGGTCATTCGCATCTGCGTGTACAGATGACTGGACTGTCCCATCATCATCCGACAGCTCACCACCAGAGTCTGAGGGAGGCTTTTCTTGCACTTGCTGGGATGCTGTGATCAACTGAGCAATCTGCGACAGCAAGTCCGTTACTGAGGCTTGCAGAGTAGCGGTCCTCTGTTTTTTTGTCTCCTTGCAACCCCTTGGACTAAGTGGAGATAGATCTTTTCTCTAAAAGTTCTGATGAACAAAGCCTCGGATCGCTAGCTACTGGATGGTCCGAATTCATGGGCGAAGACTGGCTGCAGCTTCACACAACTGGCTGGATATCCGAAGTCAGGTAGCTAGCATACGGTCATGTGTGCTTTTATAACGTAGCGGAAGAAGCTGTGACTGAAGCCGACCACAGCTGCAGTCTAGATGGAGCATCCCGAGCAGCGGGTGGACATATGCTCTGGCTCGAGCAACTTTCTCAAAACAACATTTGGCCCCAAATGTTGTTGGGTTAGAGAGGGACCTCTTCCGCTCGTAGTCTTATCAGACCTCGCCAAGCCTCCCGAAAAGAGAACTTGGTTCGGGCTTGTGCAAGTTTCTCAAAACAAGATTTGGCCCCAAATGTTGTTGGGTTAGAGAGAGGCCTCTCCTGCTCACAATCTTATTAAACCTCGCCGAGCCTCCAGAAAAGAAACTTGCTGACTTCCTCCCTATTTCCGTCATCACTGGGTGAGCTTTTGATTTTGAGGTGGTCGCCTTACCCAAATTTACACTTCTTTCAACCACAATGGACTTACCCAGTGTCACGGCTCCCATGGACAGAGTGACCGCTTCACGGGTCGAGCTAGCAGCTTGCAAGGGATTAAGAACACTAACTAGAGGCCTTAACCCTTGCTTATATTCATGAGCACCATGTAGCTTGCTTTAATGGGGCAACAGAGCTTCACGACGGTAGCACACTTTGGATGGGTGTCACAATACCATCACCATGTTCATGTTCCTCTGAAATAGAAACTGAAAAACTTGAAGTATATTATGTTGAGAGTTCTGGCATAGAAACCTCACTGCCAACAACGTATCGCAACAACCGTCTCCAATGTCTGTCATGCAATGTACACAGTAGGACAAGAATACGCAGGCGTGCACCGACTACAGGCAAGGCAACAAGCATGTAAATCCAAGGAAGACTTCCTCATCTTGCATTTAGAGCAGTAAGCTTTCATAATTACAATCAAAAGACAAAGTTGATAGCACTCCTACAAACTTCACAACAAAATATTTGATAAAGATACATGAATAATCACTATCAAAATTAAATTAAAAAATTTATAAAAACAAATTCCGAAAAAATTTTGAAAAAATGCCTAAGTTCCCAAAGGGAACATTATGAGCCCAAGGGCATCCCGATAGAGCCTAAGTGTGGACAAAATCTAAATATTATGAGCTACACTACCAGAATAATAATCAATGTATCCTACAGTAATTCAACATATAATATAAAATACTACATATATTTGAGGACGTTGCCAATGTAAACAATGTCAAGGAAAAAAACGGAAACAAGACATCAGGCACACAAAAAGGCCTAAAGTCAGTAAACAATTAAAATGCTACCAGATGCAAAGCTAGATCTTCATACGAAGTAAAAATGATACATCGGACAGAAGATACAAGACAAAAGGACCTAACACAAGCAATGTGTGAGGACATAACCATGGGGATAAACAGAAAAAATATTCTGTAATGCATGTTAAACTCCCAAGGAATTTAATAAAAAAATTCAATAAAAATAGCCAAAAAGCTTATGAGTTTAACAGGAGGGGTTCATGGAAGGATAGGGAAGGAATACGTAACAAACAGAGGATTAATCATTAGTAAGAATGATGACATCAGGTGTATGTCCCTAAAATGGGAAACATGAAATAATTTTTATAATTATTATAAAGTTACAGCCCTGAACGTCTGAAACCAACATTGTTCACTTCCATCATCTATTAAGAGCCTTGGATCCACCAATTCTTGCATTGATTTGTATCTGGCATCCTCAAAAAAGGAGATTTTAAAGCACAGATGTCAGATCATTGTTACTGACTTTAGGGCCAAACAAAGAATGATGCTAACGTCAATTCCAGTCTCTTCCTGATCACTGCGCATGTGCAGATGGTAAAAGTATGGAGGGCCAGATAGGACTTTTAATTTTCGTTTTTGTATGCAAATTTTGGGGATTGGGAGGGTTCAAAATTTGTGTTTGAGCTTTAGTACTGAAATGGTTAATTGGATAACCGGTTTGAAACTGGTTATCTATCTAACCGATTAAAAAAAACGTCAACCGGTTATCTGAAATATCGATAGTGATCGTCATTCAACAGTTAAAACGTAGTAAATCTGCCACTTCTCCTTTGGGATAGATTACACCTCCAAGCAGCGCTGTATGTATTGAGAAATAATCGACTTTGGCGTTCAAGACTTCATTAATGATCGGCAATTTCCGTGAGTTCTGAGTAACCGCAGAAACTATTCCGTAGTATGTATACAAATGAACGCTGTCGAGTACTCAACAACGTTCGTTTGTATACAAACTACGGAATAGTTTCTGAGAATACTGCTTTCCAATTCCTATAGTTTTGATCCCAGTTTCGGTGAGATAATATGGCTACGGTTAACCGGATATTATCTGGTTATAGCTCTCTGTTAGTCGGTTGTGGAAATGAGCCAACCGTTTCAGCCCTATTGAGTTTATACCAGCTAGTCTGGGCCATTGGTTGTCATATAAAAATATGGCATAAGGAAATATATATGTAAAACGAATACACAGATCTAGAACGACATGCATGTGTGAATGGGTTTATCGATATGGCATTTGTGTCATTGCAGATGGAAAAAACTCTAGGCCTGCAGCCTCTCTTTTTCTCCTTCAATGCTGGCATAGTCGTAGGTGCTCCACGCTAGCACTCATTTTAACCTTCTGCGCTGGCACTCATGCACCTGTGGCCGCTCGTTTTATCCTTCTGTGCTGGCACTCATGCTATATCGATTAACCCATTCACATGTGCATGTCGTTCGGTGTTTATTACATGCTTTTACATCTATAAAAGCAATTATTACAAGGACACTCTGCAATTCATTTGATAACTACCAACAAAAAACAAATTTGAGTACTCATACTCTTCTTCTAGATATTCATTATCCCCTTCATATATTGGCTCTATTTCTTCTTTGCTATTTTCGTACACATTAAATCCTTCAGGTTTAGACATTTTATTCAGTTATTTCACAATTATTTTAGTTTTGGGTGATCAATCGTCTGCTCAATGATTTCCATTCGGCACATGTATGCAGAACAGATTTTCATTTTCTGCATGGTTTAGTGTTGCTGTAGATGGAGATTTCATTGAAAAGGCATATAATAAAAATTTTTATTGTCCATTCAAAAAAGCTTGATGAACTATCTCAAGATGTTAGGGAGACAAAAAAATTCCAGTGAAATGTCAATCATTTTGTATCCACCCACTGTAAACAACCTGTTCTCATTTTCCCAATCCCCTTCTGGAAAAAGTACAAAATTTAGAAGTGGCCAAACGTACAGGACTTGGGGACTTTCCATTTCCCACCCGACGGAATGGTAAGCTGTTTGTCTGCATCAAAACAACAGTTTATATCTAGAATTTTCTAGGGCAAAGATCGATACAGGCACTTCTGGCATGAGGCCAGCATACTTGTCCACTCTTAACTAAAGATGCCTTGATCTCTGATCCACTAACCAGGTGCCTTGTATCTGTCATTTAACCCTTTACCCAACGAATCGGCCGCATCTGCCCGTGTAATATGCAAATTCAGCAGTTGAAAAAATATTCTTTTTCAAAAAATTTCAACTAAACCATATCATGTGACCCCTCATTGGAACGAGCTGATTCCAACGAGGGTTCACCTGATATGGTTTTGTTGAAATTTTTTGAAAAATTTGAAATAATGATACAGTAAAAGCTGTCTTGAGAGACCACTGTCTTGAGAGACCACCTATCTTCAGAGACATCTACCAGGCACCGATTGGTTTTACTCTATAAAGGACCTGCTGTGGGAGGCCACCTGTCTTGAGAGACCACCTGTCTTGAGAGACCAACGAAATGATGATTTCGCGCGCCGAAGGCGCGCAGGGACGGTATGGGGGACAAGCCCCTTTCAACCCTCTGTGACTGTATAGGATGGCTCTCACATGTCAAGGCGTGTTGAAGGAGGAAAAGGATCCGGTACTCGGCAGGTGTCTCCAGTAGTATCCAGTTGTGGATGGGTAGTATCATTGGCAGATGTCGGTTGAACCCTCAAGTGAGGACCAGTGTGGGAGGTTGGGTCCTCTCACAAAGGTACTACCTCTCCCCGAGGGTGCAGTCGATCTGGATTTTCGGGCAAATATAGTCTGCCGCTTCGAGGATGATAATGAGTGATCGCCATCACTGGCAAGTATAATCTGCCTCAGGCTGCCTCTGTTATAGTTGGACTCTTTGGAGGAAAACAACGACTCCTTTCGGGGACCACCAAGAAGAAGACCCAAACTTCCCTGGTTTGGGGGCAGGCCTACATTGTAATCCTATTGGGTTGGGACAAAAGATGTGCACTGCGCTTACAAAAAGGGGCAGAGGCGGGACGCAGGACCAACGCTCGCCTCCCTTAAAGTGGTTGACCACTTTTAGGGATGGAGCGGAGGATGTTCAGGAACCGTGGGGGTGACTGTTTCCATAAAGGTTAGACTGTCTGTAGAGGTTATTGGGGTGCTGGTCAAAAAAACATCTTCTGTGTACCTGCTTAAAAGAAGCTAGAATTAGTTTTCATTAGAATATGTAAACTGTAAAGATAAAAGTAGCACCTCTTTAGTTGCGTGTCCTTGTGGTATCTGCTGTGTGTGTGTGGAGAATATGGAATGCACGAATCTTTACATTCGTAAGAGCACTAACATACTCTCGTGTGGTATTGTGCTGTGTGTGTGCTTGTCGCTATGGGGGAGAGTATGAAATGCACGAATTTTTACATTCGTAAGAGCAGTAACATACTCTCGTGCTTGGGACCCCAATCGTTCCCTATTTATTATTTAGTTTTAAGATGCAGGGGATCGCGAGCGTTTTAAGTGGGCTGAACTTCCTAGTTTGCAGCAGGACGGTAACAGGTCTAGCACACTAGACCACACCCGAGGGTGTTTCTTTCCTGTTGTGTCCTTCGCTGGAAGTGGCCTTATTTAGGTTAGTTTAAGTTTATTTGAAGTTGAGGGTGCCGGGGATCGCGATCGTTTAATGTGGGTTGAGCTTCCGAGGCTGTCAGCGGGAGGGCAACAGGTCTAGCACACCAGACCACACCCGAGGGTGTTTCTTTCCTGTTGTACCCTTCGCTGGTTGCGGACTTATTTATTTTAATTTAGTTTAGGGGTATTTGGGGGCGTCGGGGATCGCAGTTCACCTTGTCATACCCCAGTTTTTATTCGAGCGGTCTTAGTTTTGATTGCAATTTTTGGGCTTTTGTCGGCTTTCGCAAATTACTCCAAGTTCGGAGATTAGTTCGCTGTCGGCTAACCGGTCATGATTTTTCGCGGCCAGGGTGGCTAGGCGGTCTTTAATGGTGGGGATATTGGCCCTGTCGTGGAGTGTTTTGATAGGTGTGTCCCATGGGGCATGGAGGGCAACTCTAAGCGTGTGATTTTGGACCCTCTGGAGTTTACCCATATTAGTTTGGTTGAGATCAGTTAGTATGATTGCACCGTATTCGAGTACTGGGAGCACAAAGGATTTGTATAGTTTGAGTAGGGTGGACTGGTTGGCCCCCCATGAAGTTCCTTTAATCATTTTCAGTAAGTTAATTCGTTTGGTAGCTTTTTTCGCCATGTCGTCGGTATGTTTGTTGAAGGACAGTTTTTGATCAATGGTGATGCCCAGGAATTTCGCTTCTTTGCATTCCGGAAGGGTGTTATCCATAAGTTTAAGGTCAAAATCACGTTTATTTTTCTTGCAGGTAAAGGTGATTCCTTGGGTTTTATTGGCGTTTAGCTTAATTCTCCATTTGGCACACCATTGTTCTAGGTCATCGAGAGTGCGTTGCAGGGGTTTTTGGAGCAGATTGGCCGTATTGTTAGAGTCCCAGAGGCCCTTATCATCCGCGAATTGGGAGACTTGAACACGATCCTCGGTGAAGTTAAGGTCATTTACATAGAGGATGTAAAGGAGGGGGCTTAGGACGGATCCTTGGGGGGTGCCTGCTTCAAGGGGGACACTGTCAGACATTTCGTTGTTCACTCTGACTTTAATTTCGCGATCATTAAGGAAAGAGGATAGTAATCTGAGCAATTTCTTGGGGAGTTTCATTTTTGATAATTTGTAGCGCATTCCATTATGCCAAACGGAGTCAAATGCTTTTTCGATGTCTAACAGGACTGCCGCGCCTATTTGCTGATTGTTGATAGCGGTTTTCATTTGGGTGACTAGTCGGTAGACATGTTCGATGCCTTCTTTCCGGTTTCTATAGGCTCTTTGCCATTTATTGAAAAAATCGATGTCTTCAAGATGCCCCCTGAACCAATTGGTAAGGATTCGTTCGAATGTCTTACCAATGCAGCTGAGGAGGCTGTTTGGGCGGTAGCTGGTTGGATCGGAGGGGTCCTTGTCAGGTTTTGGTATCATGACACCGATGGCTTTTTTCCAACATTGGGAAAGTAGCCATGGGTGAGGCATGCGTTGAACAGTTTGTTTAGTTTTTCGATTAGAGAGTTTGGGCTTTGTTTTAGAATTTTGTAGCTTACTTCGTCTTCGCCGGGTGAGGAGGAGTTTTTGCATTTTTTTATGACGTTGATGATTTCATCATTGGTGATGGGGGTGACGAGGTCATCGATCGCGTTGATGGCGGCGTCATCATTGCCCATGCCTTGATACGGGCAATGCGTTTTTCTTAGGAGGTCGGCAAAATTGTCGGCCTGGTCTTTGTCGGTCCCCGTGAAGAAACTGTCTTCCCTTTTAAGAGGTTTGGCAGCAGCTTTGCCACCCTTGTTTTTTTGCCCTGTTAGGATTTTGAAAGAGTCCCAGAATTTTTTGGCATCTTGGACCCCGTTTAGATTGTCTGTTGCCTTTCCCCAGTTCGCTTGTTTTTCAGTTTGAGGGCTTCCTTGACTTCGCCATGAAGGCGGTTATATGTTTTTTTGAGGTCAGCTTTCTTGCCGGGGTCAGTTTCGGTTTTAAGAGCGCGAAAAGCTCTACGTTTGGTTTTGATTAGTGACAGTGTGTCGCCCGAGATAGTATTTCTCCCGGGGCGCACTTCTTCTTTTGGGCATATTTTGTTTAGGGTCGAGTTAATGGATCTCTACTCTATGCCCTCGCACTGGCTTTCGAGTTCCGCTGCATTAGATGGGGGGGGGGGGTGTTTGTGAGTTTGATATCGATGATTTCGCGGTAGAGATTCCAATTAATTTTTCTAAAATTTCTGCGGAGCGTGAAGGGGTACCTGAGTGGGTCACTTCCTAGCTGCAGTGTGGCATGGACCACTGTGACCTGGTACCAACTTGTATTTTTATGCCATAATAGACCTGTCTTGAGAGACCGCCCCTTTGAAGACTGAAACCATGACAAAAACTTTTTACCTGTTCTGGAATTGGAAAATCCAATGTGGTTATACTAACATAATTAAAAGTATTAAAAGCTCTTAATTGGGTTTCAATTGCTAACTCATTAAAGATTGAGATGTTTTACAAGACCCATGTGAAAAGATTAGGATTATTGCTGAATAAACAATTTCATACATACCTGAAATGTGACAGATAGGAATAAAAAAAAAAATTGTGTTGAAAATCTTTTTGTAACAAATTGAAATGGACTGTTATAAAAATTATAAAAATAAATTAGTGTTGAAAATCTTCAATGAAGATTTTCAACACTAATTTATTTTTATAATTTTTATAACAGTCCATTTCAATTTGTTACAAAAACTTCATAAAAAAGAACAACTACAAAGTAATTACAAAAATCCATTATTGTCCATTTCTGAATTTTGTGGTTGGTTATTCACTGACTTGAGAAAACCTGTTTTGAGAGACCACCTGTCTTGAGAGGCCACTTTTGTGTGGCCAAAAGGGTGGTCTCTCAAGACAGGTTCTACTGTATCTAACATAATAAATTTTGATATCGTCTGCGCTGGGTAAAGGGTTAAGAGTATCCAGAGTAGTCCTCAAGCTCTCAACTGGTAGAGTGATAAAGTACTGTATAAACAGGAGTATTTTTTTTAAAGATATCACCCTACAGCAAAAGGAGTCTTAGTTTGGCAAGATACTGATCATAAATAATTGTTTTGTTGCAATGTATTGGAGATTGGCAGTTGGAACCCTCCAATAAATGGTAACAAAATTATTTTATAGTAATATTATTCTTCTTCCACTGAGCCAACAATAGATTAGCACAAACAATATAAAGTCACTATAGTGGCTTTCAGAACTTTTCAGTGGAGCCCTGATAGTGGCTTCTAGCACTCAACCAGTTAATGCTTGCACTCACTGGTAGAATATGATCCATATTTGGAGTATTTAGGTGAACACTTTGTGTCCCTCACTGAGCATTAACCCTTTGGCCAACGAAGACGATTTCAAAATTTATTATTTTAAATCTCATTTTTTAAATTGTTTCAAAAAATGTCAACAAAACCATATCATGTGACCCCTCTGAAACGAGCTTGTTCCAAAGATATGTTCACATGATATGGTTTTGTTGAAATTTTTCGAAAAGTTAAAAAATTTATAGTAATTTATATATTTTTTATACTTACCAATGACCCAGACTTAGCTTAGCTGGTGCTAACTCTAACAAAACCAGGGCCAAACACAAATTTTGCCCCCCAATCCCCAAAATTTGCATCCAAAACAAAAAGAAATCATGTCCTAAAGGACCTCCATACTACGCCTCTACTGCGCATGCGCAGTGACGCAGACGTCCCGAAATTGGCACCAATTATCATTCTTACTGGCAGTGCCTGGTCAGCGCTATGTACTCAGCGGGGAGGCAAGAGTTCCCAACTCCAGGGAGGGCCATCCCCGTCTGGGTCATTGGTAAGTATAAAAAATATATAAATTACTATAAATTTTTTAACATTTTTATACTGTACCAATGACCCAGACTTAGCTGAATAGTAAACAGGCTGGAGGGCCTAGGACATAGAGGAAAATCCAATAAGCTCAACTATATAGTAAAGAGGTAACCCCTTAAGGAGAAAAGGAGTATTAGGCTTTACATGTATCTTTCTTATTTAATCTTAAATTAGAAAGATACACTACCCTTAATAATTGAGCACAATAACATTCATGTTCTCTATTAACATCCAGTATAACCCTTATACTAATTATTTTTAAAGCAAGCCAATAAATAAAGTAGTCCAGAGAATTGAGACTCTTTATAGTCATTTAAAAGTGTCCGAGTATTGTATATTAAAGCCCGTTTGACACTTGACATATACAAATGCTTCACACCGAGCTACACTTTAAAAATAAGACATGAATGAATTTTAAACATTAATATTACACTTTAAAACCATCCCGGAAGCGACTCAGAAATACTGACTTGGAGGAGGCATTCCCTTGCTTTTCACTATAAAGCAGGTGACCTAAGGGAACACCCGCCCCCCCCCCCCCCCCCCCCCCTCCCCTTGCCCTGGGTCAAATAGCCCAGAGCGAAGAGGGCAGCCGGACGGAGTCACTGCCGGAACAGAAAGCCTGCATAACTATAGTTGCAACTGTTTAGTGGACGACATTCTGAGCAACAGATAACGGACCTAAACAATGCAGGTCTCCAGAAATGGACTCAATATTTCTGAGATAAAAATTCGTAAATGTGGATGGCTGAGACCAATAAGCCTTCATTAAATCTGTAATAGCAACACTATTAGCATAAGCCCAGGAAGTAGAAAGAGCTCTTACTTCATGAGCAGAAATCTTAAGCACAGACTGCTGAGAAGAAGATAAATCTTCATAAGCAGTACGGATAGTTAACTGAATCCATCTAGCAATAGAATGGACTGAAATATCCTTTCTATTAGGCATCAAAGACAGAAAGAAACGTTTCCGTCCCTTTCTGATAAACTGAGATCTCTGTTTATAGATACGTAACGCTCTAACAGGACAGAGTAAAGGCCTACGCCCATCTGAAGACGGAAGAGCCTTAATAACAATAGGTTCCGGATATTTATTAGGAGCCTGATTCTTAGCTAAAAAACCCACATTAGTAGTGAAGGTGATAGTATTCCCAACACTACGATAATGAGAATCATCCATCGATAGTTCAGGAAGCTCACTGACTCTTCTAGCAGAAGAGAAAGCTAAGAGAAAAGCTGTCTTATAAGATAAGAATTTGAAATCTACTGTCCCAAGAGGTTCAAATGGCTTTTCCTTCAATTTAAGAAGAACCCAAGCTAAATTCCACTTAGGAATTAATCTAAGAGTTCTGGGTCTATTTATCGAAAAGTTTCTAACCAACTTCGATAAAGAGACATTAGATCCAATTTGTAAACTATCATGATGTGCATAGGTATCAGATAACATAGATCTATAACCCTTTATAGTAACAGGCTGCAGTTTGATTTCGTCAAACAAGTATACTAGAAAGTTTGCAATGTCTGGTATAGAGGGATCGAAAATATCTACAGAATGATCCCTACACCAACGACGAAAAACCTTCCACTTAGCCGCATAGTTTAGCGAAGAGGAGGTCCTCCTACAGTTAGAAATCGCATCCACTGCTCGTCCTGTAAAGTGCTTGCCATGCAAGAAGGACCGCACAACGGAAAAACGTGAAGGTTGAGACCTTCCAGGTTGTGATGGAGTTGGCGCGATTTCCCCTGCGAAAGAAGATCCTCCCGTGGAGGAAGCTTCCGCGGTAGGTCCCACAACAGACACCTGAGTAGATTTATCCACGGTCTCTGTGGCGACAGAGATGCTACCAACAGAATCTTGCATTGAGATTGTTTTATCTTTAGCAATACTTGTTGAATTAACGGCGCTGGAGGATACGCATATCCTATCATTCCGTCCCAAGGGATCGACAGAGCGTCTACTGCAAATGCTCTTGGATCCGGACACGGAGACACATACATCTGCAACTGATTGTTGAGATGTGTCGCAAATAAGTCTATCATTGGCCGTTCCCATTGGTAGCAAATCTGATTGAATACTTGTTTGTTGAGAGTCCACTCCGACGGCAACAAGCGACCCTTTCGTGAAAGGGAGTCTGCTAGCACATTCAGACGACCCGGTATGTGACGGACCGAAAGAAGAACGTGATGTTCTAACGCAAACAGAAGGATTCTTTCCGTTAGATTGAACAACGGAACTGAATGAGTGCCTCCCTGATTCCGTATATACGCCACTACTGTCATATTGTCGGATAGGATTTGGACATGAGCATCGTGAATAATGTCCATCCAGTGACGTAACGCAAGCCAAATTGACATCATTTCCTTGATGTTTATGTGCTTGCACAGGAATTGCGGATCCCAAAGACCCTGGCATCTCGAATCCGTTGGGATTAATGATGCACCCCAACCTGTTTGACTGGCATCCGTCATAACGGTAAAACTCAGATCCGGCAACTGCAGCGGAACTCCTTGAGTTAACCACTGAATGTTTGCCCAAGTCTGAATCTCTTGTTTCACTTGATCTGACAAGAGAACGTCCACATCGAGCGAATGAATTTTCACACTCCAATTCTGAGTCAGGAAAATTTGAAGAGGACGTGTGCGTAACCGCCCCATCGGAATGAGATCCGCGGCGGCTCCGCACAGACCTATCAGTCTCATAAATTCTCTCGCCGTGACTTTGTCTGCGTGCAGACAATAGCGAGCGTAACAACTGACTAATTTCGCTCTGGTTAACGGCAGACGAACGAGATTGTTGTGCGTCTCGAAGCTCATTCCCAGATGAGTGAATGACTTGGACGGCACCAGATCCGACTTCTCCTCGTTTACTATAAAACCGAGACGTCGGAGCAATAGAAGAAGATTCTGAACATCGTTCTGAAGTGTTAACTCGTTGCCGTACCTCTGAAGAATGTCGTCCAGGTAGGCCGACGTTACCGCAGATGAATGAGCTCGGAAGTAGATCATTACCGAGTTCATTACCCGAGTGAAAGCCCAGGGTGCTAGATTCAATCCGAAGCACATCGCCCGGAATTGATACACCACTCCTAGGACTGCGAAGCGTAGATACTTTCGGAATGTCGGATGTACCATGACGTGAAAGTACGCATCTTTGAGATCTATGCTCGTTGCATAATCGTTCACCCGAATACTCGCTCTGACCGATCGAATCGTCTCCATATAAAACTTTGGAGCGACGATCAGCTTGTTTATCCAGCTCAAATCTATGACTGGACGGAACGAGCCGTCTGGTTTCGGAACCAGAAACAGATGGCTGTAGAATCCCGGAGATTCCTGGTTTTCTACGACCTCTACCGCGTTCTTCATTAAAAGAGACTGCACCTCTGATAACAGAGCGTCTCTTTTCTGCGGATTTGACGGAAGATGAGTCCACTTTGGACTTCGAGTTAATGGAGGCTTTCGTTTGAAGGATATCTTTAGACCTTCCGAAGTCACTCCTCTCACCCAAGGGTCGTCCGTAATCGACGCCCATTCTTGTGAAAAGCTCGACAACCTTCCGCCAACCGGAACGCGATAGAGGTTTAAGCCATCACCTCCTGGACCTGCGAGGCCTGCGGTAGGAGAAACCACGTCTTCCACGACCCGCACCTCGCCCCGTCGACCTCGGGGCGTCCGACCGATTGTCCCGGCCTGAAGGACGTCCCGAACGAGAGTCGCTATCCTGACGGTCTCTCGAATAAGACCAAGAGGACGCACCGGAACCTCTATAGGAACCTCTCTTGGGCGCATTAGACCCAGAAGTGCCTGTCTTATTCGTGTCTGCTGTATCCGACTTCTTAGGAGCAGATTTGAACAACAGAGAATCCTTAGCTTTCTTTGTAATTTTATCATAAATAGCGGAAAGCTTGCTGCCAAAGAGAAGTTCTCCTGAGACCGAAGCGACTCTAAGAGAGTTCTTCACCTTAGAATCCACTAGTGTGGATGTAGCTAGGGCTGCGTCACGTCTAACCAACTCCAGATTTGCCACTGAAAGGGCGGAGTTACACGTGGAATAAGCTACTGCCCTTGAAAGAAGTCTTAAAGAGGATTGTATATCCTGAAACTCTTTCCCCTGAAGGCGCAGTGATAACGCCTTAGTAAGGTGATCTGCGTAAGATAAGGCATCTAAATTGGCTCTGTTAGACGCAATAGCTGTTTCCAACACCGCGGTTGGAATAGAAGCTGACGACGGTAATGATAGCTCTAAGTCTTCCGCCTCGTCGTCCATACGCAGAGGAACTCTCGGTATACCCTGTCCTGCCGTATCGAATTTATTCCTTGCATTAATGAAAGGCAGGTTGAGAGTATTAGCTGACAAGAAACCTGCTTTCCCCGTCCTGGAAGCAAGTTTAAATATAGCGTCGTTCAATAATTCAAATGTTCTTGCAACATTATTGGACTGCGACGGAAACTCGGGAGCGATGTCCCTGAACCGCTCAAAAAATTCAGAGTCCAATGACGCTATAATTCTCTTGTCCGGAAGCGCAGCAGTCTGGCCCGACGGAACAACTTGAGGGAGAAAGTGCCGGATGAAGTCCACGGCAGCTTTATGTTGTTCCGAAAGGGATAGCTCCAAGTCATCCGTATCCCTTTCACCATCCGGTCGGACCTCATGATGTTCCCGGTCGTCCGCCCCCGATGCTTCGGCGGAGCGTACCGACCCAGCGCCGTCGGATAATTCTCGATCCGACACCGTTTCTGTCGGTTGCTGGGATGCTGCGATAAGCTGTGCTATCTGCACAAGAATGTCCGGCGTCGAGACCTGCGGAGGCGCAGTCTTTCGCTGCTTCGCCGAGGGCAGCTCCGCATCAGATGGCTCCCGCATACTTTTCCTATGCGAACGTCCGGAGTCCATCGGTCTCGAATCCCTGGCTGCCGGATGGTGTGACCTGGTCGCCGAAGAATCCTTGATCGGCGAAGCTGGTAATATATCGGCGGTCACGCAGCCAAGGTGCGGTCGTGTGCGCTGACGAGAAGAGGAAGCCTTAACAGTCTCTGCGGACTGCTTATACAACGGAGCGTCCCGAGCGACGGACGTATGCTCCGCTAAGGACACATTTTGTACCACAACATCTGGTCCCAGATGTTGTTGTACGAGAGAGGGGCCTCTCTCGCTCGCGGCCTCGCTGGACCTGGACGAGCTAGGAACCGGACTCAAAGGCTTCCTCCGTTCTCGCTTACTATCCGCCGTCACTGGGTGTGCATCTATTATGTTTATAGTGCTCGCATCACCCAAAATTTCCTCTTGGACCGTATCGGACAAACCCGGCTGCCGAACCATTCGGTGAATGGACGCTACACCGGGCGAGTTAGCGGACGACATTTGTCTAATCTCCATGAGCACTTTTGCCGCTAGCTTTGAATTCATTTGTGACGACGGACGCACACTTGAAGAAGATAACATGGAAACATCACCCTGTTCTGGTTCCTCTGAAATAGAAACTGAGAGAGTAGAGTGACCTTGCGGAGAAAGAGCCGGAATCGCTCTTTCTCCAGAAACAACATATCGTGACACACGTTTCCAATGTTTCTCATCCCAATGTTCACATATAGGACAGGGATTAATGCGAGAACACTGACTACAATTAATACAATGATCATGAAAGTCAGAGGAAAATTTCTTCCTATTACAATTTGAACAATGTCCCTTCATTGTGAAAGAACAACAATAAGTCCTAGTTACTCGCAAAAACCCCTGACACAAAGATACATAATAACATGATCCATTAATAAATGAAAAAACAATTGCAAAACAAAATAATTTTGAAAAAATATTTTTTCAGCGAAGCCCAAGTTGCTGAAAAGTAACGTTGAGCCCCGATGGATCCGATGGCAAAGTGTGGTCAAAAATTTTAAATTTATATTAAATAATTAATGAGACACTTTCGGATAATATAAATGTATCTTATAGTGAGATAAACTACAGCAAAGGCAAACAGCCCCCCTCAAAAAAGGCTGTTGCCAATGAAAACAAACAGTGTAAAAACACCAGAAAACATGACTCCAGGCACTGAAAAAACTGGCCCGGAATCAGTCATAAATTACACTCTATCTGATGCAAAACAGAGACTCCCAGGGGAGAATCTGTAGAACATCAGATGGAAGATGCAGAACACAAACGTTATACACCCATGGGTGAAAACGTAACTATGGGGAAAATAACAGAAAACATTCTGTAACCAAGCAACTCTCCCAGGAAATTTTAGAAATGAAATTTCTCAAAAATATGCCAAAAGCATGGGAGAATTGCAAGGGGGGACTTTAGAAGGCTAGGGGAGAGGAAACACTGAATAAGCAGTGCAACAATTAGCAAGAATGACAACAAGAGGCCCATGCCTCGAAAATAGGCAACTTAACATAATTTCATCAAAAAATTTTAAGTACAGCCCTGATTATTTTTTGTCACTTCTTTTTCCTCTCCTCCTTCTATCCTCCTTAGAATCACATTTTCTCCAAGAATTACGTGTCTGGCATCCTTTAAACTGAGATTTACAAGCACAAAGATCAGTGAGATGTTGACTGATGAAGGGCCAAACAGAGAATGATAATTGGCGCCAATTTCGGGACGTCTGCGTCACTGCGCATGCGCAGTAGAGGCGTAGTATGGAGGTCCTTTAGGACATGATTTCTTTTTGTTTTGGATGCAAATTTTGGGGATTGGGGGGCAAAATTTGTGTTTGGCCCTGGTTTTGTTAGAGTTAGCACCAGCTAAGCTAAGTCTGGGTCATTGGTACAGTATAAAAATATAATATTTTTTCAGCTGCTGAATTTGCATATTACGCGGGCAGATGAGGGGATTCATTGGGTAAAGGGTTAACCCACTTGGACATGTGACAAGACAGTTGACTAATTCAGCATGGTGTAGTCTTCCAAAGAGTTGATGTTCAAATTCCACCACTTGAGCAGACTCAACACTATAGGCACGTGAAGTCTGTCCAGTGTAAGGAGATCTGTCATAGATATGCAAAGGCTGATAAACAAAGGAATTCCATGGCCATGAATTCTCTCACAAACATTGTCGAAATCTTTTCTCATACAATTGGGACCTGAATTAGCTTCCCTTTGGTGATGAAGTCCATCCCCAGGTATATGTATGTTTGAGAAGGAATGAGGTCAGACTTCTCAACATTGTCTTTAACTGGTTGAGTGCTGGAAGCCCATATTTGGGCTTTACTCTAAAGTGCAGGTACTACCATTCACAGTCTTCAAACCCTGCAAGTGTTCTTTAAATTATCTTTGAATATAAATTATTTGGTCTGTATGATTGTCCTTGTTACAATTCATGGGAGAGTGCCTGAAGGCACTCTCCCATGAATTGTAACAACGGTAAGATTTGTGAACGTATTTTGATGACTAAAAATAATTTAGCGCTCAATCAGTTAAAATAAAGTGACTGGAGCAGATCTGACATGCAAGGCAAATTGTCAGACTGTCAAATAGTAATACCTTGAAGTGAATACACACTACATAGACAGTGTATTGTCTATAAATCACCCGTGGAGTGATGATTTCTCTCAAGCAATAAATGCTGATTTGATGCAAAGCATAATAAGCATCAGCAAAGTTTCAGCCAATGGACCTCCAGGTTAAACCTGGAGGTCCATTGGTTGAAACTTGGCTTGTGCTTCTGTACGAAATTTAAGAGTAGTACATTGGTTGATACGTCCACTCCATGGGTGATTGGGTTACAATCCACCCTCTACGTACTGTAACCAAAACAGCATACAAGTATATGTGTTGAAAAAATTCCAGGTGCAATTGCACTCCCATGCAATGTGAGGAGGGCAATTGTTTTGCACTCCTTGATTTTCTAGACTGACAGGCCTGATACATTCCTTCAGTTTATTTATAAGATCCATCTCCATCTTCCAAAATATGAAATCTAACCATACCAAGGCAGTTCTTGTAAAGGATCTGGAATTTTTGTTACAGAGAAAATGAAAATCTGAATTATTTTCTCCTGAATACATGAATTTCGGGACAATTTATATCTTTAGGTGGGCATAAATGTTTATGGCACAGTATAATGTATCAGTCATCCACAACACAACTGACAATCAATTAATCCTTTGCCTAATTAATTGGCCACATCCGCCCATGTAATTTACAAATGAAGCAGTTGAAAAAAAAACAAAAAATTTAAACAAAACTATGTTATGTGACCCCCTCATTGGAATAAGCTCATTCCATTGAGGGGGACAAAAGATATGGTTCTGTTGAAATTATTTGAAAAATTTAAGAAAACATTAATTAACCCTTTACCCAACGAATCGGCCGCATCCACCCGCGTAATCAGGGTTCGACACTAACCCACGTCCGACCGACATTGTCTAGTAGATTTTGGTCCGGTCGTGCTGTATTTATTTATTTTTTTATTTATTTATTGTTGTTTATGGTCACATACTTCTGCACAATGGCTAATATGACCACAACATGGAGATAAAGTCAAGGTCAGTCAACCGTTTATACCCCATGTTGCCTATTTTAGAGGACTCGCACCCCAAGCATTAGTGACTGGGTCCTATTTTACCAGTGAAACAGAACTTGTTTACCACAGTAAACAAGCACTGCTTCCCGGGGTTCCCACAGGGGCCAGTCATGCTGTTTCTCTGTCAAACTTGCCCGACTGGTCGTCCTCATTTTTCTAGGGCAATAACTGATTAATTGAAAAAAAACTATCACTTTTTTTATTCCAGTGAGACCGAATGAGATAGAGTCGGATCAACACACAAATATAATATATTTGTGTGCTGATCCGACTCTATCTCCTTCTATTATCATGTCGAAACATACTGTGATAATATCGTTGAGTTATCTCCTGTTGCACCTGTGAAGAAGGGATAATGTTGGACGTGGTCAGAGGTGTGGTCAATGCCATCTTGTCAGTTTTAGTTGAGTTATTACCTGTTGCAAATTGAAAATTTGTTATGCAGAGAATGAAAGACAGCGTCGTAGGTGTGTCCAATATGTCAATCAGAGTGACGTCATCAAGTTTCAACTGTGTCAGTGTGACTGTCACAGTGTGTGGAAAGTTAAAAAATTTATAGTAATTTCTATATTTTTTATACTTACCAATGACCCAGACATAGCTGGTGCTAACTCTTAAAATATAGGGCCAAACACAAATTTTGCCCCCCAATCCCCAAAATTTGCATCTAAAACCAAAGAAAACATGTCCTGAATGGCCCTCCACACTTCACCTCTACTGCGCATGCGCAGTGTCAAGGACGTTCCGAAATTGGCGCCATTAATCATTCTTATAACCAGTGCCTGATAAGCGCTATGTACTCAGCGGGGAGGTATGAGTTCCCAACTCCTGGGAGGGCCATCCCAGTCTCTGTCATTGGTAAGTATAAAAAATATATAAATTACTATAAATTTTTTAACATTTTTATACTGTACCAATGACCCAGACATAGCTGAATAGTAAAAAGGCTGGAGGGCCAAGGACATAGAGCAAGTTGGAATACGCTCAATTATATAAAATAGAGTCATCCCCTCTAGGGAAAAAGAAGTATTAGGCCTTACATGTATCTTTCTTATTTATGATAAATTAGAAAGATACAACACCTTCCAAAATTGAGCATCATACATCCCTGTACTCTATTAATATCTAGTATAATCCTTATACTAATAATTCTTAAAGTAAGCCAATAAATAAAGTAAGTCTAGAGAATAGAGACTCCTTATACTCTTTAAAAGTGTCTGAGGATTGTATAATAATGTCCGTTGACACGTGCTATATTCAAAAGCTATACTTTAAAAACTAAGACCTGAATGAATTTTTTAAAACATAACTTCTCACTAAACAACCATCCCAATAACAGCTCAGAATTACTAACTCCGGAGGAGGTATCCCCTTGTTTTCATAGTAAAACAGGTGACCCAAGGGAACACCCTCCCCCCCCCCCCCCTTTTTCTTGCCCTGGGTCAAATAGCCCAGAGTGAAGAGGGCAGCAAAACGGAGTCACTGCCGAAACAGACAGCCTACCTAGCTATAGTAGCAACTGTTAAGTGAATGACATTCTGAGCAGTAGATAATAGACCTAACAATAGAGGCCTCCAGAAATGGACTCGGTATTTCTGAGATAAAATTCATGAATGTGGATGGCTGAGCGCAATGAGCAGCCTTCAAAAATCTATAATAGCGACACTATTAATGTAAGCCCAAGATGTAGAAGAACTCTTACTTCATGAGCCGAAATCTCAAACACAACTGCTGAGTCAATGATATACCATAAGCAGTATCGATAGTTAATTGAATCCATTAGCAATAGAATGGAGCGTAACGTCCTTCTATTAGGCATCAAAGACAGAAGAAGCTTACGCCCGTAGTAATAAACAGATATCTGTTTATAAATACATAAACTCTAACCGGACAGAGTAAAGGCCTATGCCCGTACGAAGACGGACGGACCTAAATAACAAAAGGTTCCGGATATTTATTAGGAGCCTGACTCTTATGCAAAAATCCAACCTAAATAGTAAAGGAAGTAGTGATTCCGAAACTACGAAAGTGAAAATCATCCACCGATAGTGCATGAAACTCACTGACTCTTCAGTAAAAGAGAAGCCAACAGAATTACTGTCTAAAAGGTCAGAATTTGAAAACTACTGTTTCCAGAGGCTCAAATGATTACTTAGCTAAATAAGAACCGAAGTTAAATTCCGTATAGAAATTTAATCTAATGATTCTAAGTCTATTTATCGAAAAGTTACTAACTGACTTAGATAAAGAGACATAAGACTCAATTGTATACTATCATAGAGTACATAGGTATGAGGTAACATAAACCTATAACCTAAATAATAACAGGCTGCAGTAGATCTTGTCAAACAAGTATACTAAAAAGTTGCAATGACTAGTATGGAGGGATCAACAATATCAACATAGTGATCCCTACACCAACGATGGAAGAGCCTCCACTTTAGCCACATAGTATAGCGAAGAAGAGGTTCTCCTATAGTAAGAAATTGCGTCCAAAGCTCGTCCAGTACAATGCTTACAATGCAATAAGGACCACACAACGGAATACGTGAAGGTTGAGACCTTGCGGGTTGTGATAAAGATGACACGATTTTACCCAGCGAAAAAAGATCCTCTCATGGAGGAAAATTTCGCGTTAAGTCCCACAGTAGACATCAGAGTAAATTTACCCACGGTCTCTGTGAAGACAGAGATGCTATCAACAGAAATGTATTGTGGTTGTTTATCTTAGCAATACTTGCTGAAACAACAGCGCAGGAGGATACGCATATCCTATCATTCCGTCCTATTAGATCAATAGAGCGTTAACAACATAAGCTCAGAGATCCGGACATGTAAACACAAACGTCTGCAATTGATTAGCAAGTTGTGCCGTAAATAAATTATCATTAGGCGCTCCCATTGATAGCAAATCTGATTGAATACTTGTTTGTTGAGAGTCCATTCTTACGGCAACAAGCGACCCATAAGTGAAAGGGAGTCCGGTAATACAATCAGACGACCCGGAATATGACGGACCGAAGCAGAACTTAGTGTACTATAACAAACAGAAGGATTCTTTCCATTAAATTGAATAACGGAAACGAATGAGTGCCTCCCTGGTTCCGGAGATACGCCAGTACTGTCGAATTAACGGACAGGATTTGGACATGCGTTTCTTAATAATGTTCATCCAATGACATAAAGCAAGCCTAAAAAAACATTATTCCGTGGAAGATAAGTGCTTGCTTAGAGACTGCGGAACCCAAAGACCCTGGCACTTCGAATCCGTTGGGATCAATATTATATCCCAACCTGTTTGACTGGCAACCGTCATAATTATAAAACTCGGATCCGGCAACTGCAGTGGCACTCTCTGAGTCAACCACCGAATGTTTGCCCCAGTCTGAATCTCTTGCTACACTAGATAGACAAGAGAACGTGTAAATCGAGCAATTCATGGATTGCTGAAAAGTTGCCGTCGAAGAGAAGCTTCTCCGAGAACGAAGCGACTCAGAGAGTTCTTCACCTTACTATCCACGCGCGTGGATGTAGCTAGGGCTGCGTCACGTCTAACCAACTCCAAGTAGCCACTGAAGGGCGGAGTTATACGTGAACAAAGTACTGCCCTCAAAAGAAATCACATTGAGGATCATATCCCGGAATTCTTTCTCTTGAAGACGTAATAACAACGCCTCAGTAAGGTGGATTACGTATGATAAAGCGTCTAAGTTAAGTCTATTAGACATCATTGTCGTTTCCAACATTGTGGTTGGAAAAGACATAGACGGCGAAAAAGATTATTTCCAGTCTTTAACCACGCCATCTAGACGCATATGAACTCTCGGTATGCCCTGTTCTGCCAAAATAATTATTCCTATAAATGATAAAAGGCAGAAATGAGCATTGCGGACAAGAAACTAAACTATCATGCTTGGTAGCAGGCTTATATATATATAGCGTCGATAAATAATACACATGTTCTAATGACATTATTGGACTGTGTCGGTAAGTCAGGGACAATGTCCCTGAACCGATCCAAAATTCCATGTCCAATGACGCTATAAGTCTCTTATCCAACATCGCAGCAATGTAGTCCGAAATAACAACCACTGGAAGATAATGCCGGAAGATATGTATGGCAGCTTCCGATGTTACGAAAGGGAAAACTCGAAATCTTTCGAATCCCTTTCGCCATCCTGTCGGACCCAATAAAGCGTTCGGTCGTCCGAACCTGATGCAAACGCGGACCGCACCGACCCAGCGCCATCGGATAATTCCTGATTCGACCGAGAAACTGTCGATTGCTGGGATGCTGCGAAAAAACTGTGCTAACTCGGATAGCACGTCCGTCACTGAGGCCTGTGGAGAAGCGGTCCTATGATGCATTGCCGCTGGAAGCTCCGTGATCGTTACCCCGTGCATACTACTATTATGCGAGCGAACGGAGTGTATAGGCCTCATGTCCCTTGGCTACCGGATGGCGTGACCTGTTCGCCGTGGAATCACTGAATGACGAAACTGATCGAATACTCGAGGTCACGTAGCCAATGTGCGGTCGTGAGCACTGCTGTGAGGATGAGGAAGCATTATCGACAGTCTCTCGGACTGTCAATATAACGGATCGTCCCGAGCGACGGACATATGCTCCGAATGTAAAATATCTGAACCACAACATGCGGTCCCCTATGTTGTTGGACGAGAGAGGGACCTCTCTCGTTCACAGCCTGGACGGACCTGGACAAGCCAGAATCAATTTGTCCTCAATCCGCCGTCACTGGGTGAGTACTAAAGTTATTATAGTGCTCGCATCACCCAAATCTCCTTCCTAGACCGCAACGGACAAACCCGGCAGCCGAACCATTCGATGAATGTACGCTACACCGGGTGAGCTAGCGAATGTCACTCCGTCGATCCTACAAGGGACCTCTTAGGCGATAGACATATTCCATGAGCACTTATTGCCGCTA
The DNA here is from genome assembly GCA_031216915.1 of Pictodentalium vernedei. Classification (NCBI taxonomy): domain Eukaryota; kingdom Metazoa; phylum Mollusca; class Scaphopoda; order Dentaliida; family Dentaliidae; genus Pictodentalium; species Pictodentalium vernedei. Next base: position 521,436,672 of record CM062294.1, on the reverse strand, counting down.
GCTCTTCATTAACTATGACGACAGAGGCACACTTTTGAAAGACATCTACGTAACTTTGCGAACAAGAAACCAGAAATGCTTGGTAAAAGCAAGCATATAATAATAAATATATAGCGTCGTTCAATAATTCGAAAGTTTGTGTGACATTATTGGACTATGTCGGAACTGAGGGACGATGTCCCTGAACCGAACCAAAAATTTCTAAGTCCACCGACGCTATCAGTTTCTTATCCGGCATCGCAGCATTCTGGTCCGACGAAAGAACCTGTAGAAGATCAAGTCAGATGACATACACAACAACATATGTTGTTCCGAAAGGGAAAGCTCAAAATCCTCCGAATCCCTTTCGGTATCCCGTCGGACCGGATGAAATTTTTGGACGTCCGTACCCACTTCCGCGGAGCGTCCCGACCCAGCATCGTCGGATAAAACATTATGCGACAGATTCAGTTGTTGCTGGGATGCTGCGATAAGCTGTGCTATTTAGGATAGCACGTCCGTCCCCGAGGCCTGTGCAGAAGCGGTCTTACGATGCATTGCCGCCGGAAGCTCCATGTACGTTGACTCCCGCACACTTCCCTATGCGAACGTCCGGAGTCTGCAGGCCTCGTGTCCCTGGCTACTGGATGGTGTGACCTGGTCGCCGATGATTCACTGACTGGCGAAGGCTGACTGGATATCCGAGGTCACGTAGCCAAGAGCGGTCGTGTGCGCTACCATGAGAATGAGGAAGCCTTGTTGACAGTCTCTCCGGACTGACTATATGTCGGAGGGGCCAGATGTTGTTGTACGAGAGAGGGGCCTCTCTCGCTCGCCGTCCGGATGGACCTGAACAAGCTAGGAACCAGACTAAAAGGCTTCCTCTGTTCTCCCTCTAATCCGCCGTCACTGGGTGTGCATTTGGTAGATTTATAGTGCTCGCATCACCCCAAAACTCCTTTTAGACCGCAACGGACGAACCCGGCTGCCGAACCATTCGATGAATGGACGCTACACCGGGCGAGCTAGCGGACGTCAAACCTACTAGGGTCCTCTTAGGCAATTGGCGTATTTACATGAGCACTTTTCCGCTAGCCCTTCATTAATTGTGACGACGGAGGCACACTGTTGGAAGACACCACGGATACATCACCCTAATCTTGATCGTCAGAAATAGAAATTGATAAAGTAGAGTGACCCTGCGGGGAAAGGACCAGAATGTCCAATTCCCCACTAACATACCGTGACATACGCTTCCCATATTGTCATCGAAATCATCAGATACAGGACAGGAGTTAATGCGAGTACACTGACTACATATAGAATGATTATAAAAGTCAGAGGAAGATATCCTCTTATAACAATTGATCAAAATCCTTTCAATGTGAAAAGAAAACAAAGTCCTGGTACTCGCACCAACCCCTGACAATCAAAATACATAATAATAATATGATCCATTAACATAGAAAAAATAACTGAAATCAAAATATTTTGAAAAAATATTTTTTCAGAACAGCCCAAGTTTCTGAAAAGTAACGTTGAGCCCCAATGGATCCCAAGCCTAAGTGTGGACAAAAATTTTAAAAATATTTTAAACAATTTATGCAACACTTACGAACAATAATAATGTATCTAGTTATGATTAAATTAACATCAAGATATTATTTTCAAGAAATCCCCCCTCACACAGAGGGCTGTTGTAAATGTAAACAATAAGTGTAAAAACACTAAAATAAGACTCCAGGCACCCAGGCCCGAAATCAGTTACCAAAAATACACTATCTGATGCAAAACAGAGACTTCCAGGGAAGAAACTGCAGAACATCAGATGGTAGATGTAGAACACAACGCCTAACCACCCATAGGTGAAGACGTAAACATGGGGAAAAGAACAGAATTCATTCTGTTATTCAGCTAAAACTCCCAAGAAATTTTAGTAATAATAATTACAGAAACTATGCCAAAAGCATGGGAGAATAGCAAGAGGGGACTTAAAGGAAAGGGAGAGAGGAAAACACTGAAAAATCAGTGTAACTAAATAACAAGAATGACAACAAAATGGCTGCTGCCTCGAAAATAGGTAACTTAACATAATTTCATTAAAAAATTCTAAGTTACAGCCCTGATAATATTCTGTCACACATTTTTCCTCTCCTCCTTCTATATCCTCCTTAGAATCACCATTTCACTAATATTTATGTGTCTGGCATCGTTTAAACTGAGATTTACAAGCACAAAGATCAGTCAGATGTTAACTGATGAAGGGCCAAACTCAGAATGATTAATGGTGCCAATTTCGGAACGTCCTTGACACTGCGCATGCGCAGTAGAGGTGAAGTGTGGAGGGCCATTCAGGACATGTTTTCTTTGGTTTTAGATGCAAATTTTGGGGATTGGGGGGGCAAAATTTGTGTTTGGCCCTATATTTTAAGAGTTAGCACCAGCTATGTCTGGGCCATTGGTACAGTATAAAAATATTCCACTTTGAATCTGGAATATACTGTTTATTATCGTGATTTCTTGTGTGCAAATGGATTACAATAATATTCTCTTATGATTCAATAATTCGCTGGGAAAATTAACTTCTCGAAATGTATTTGAACCTGAAACTTATGTGCATGGTTTTATTGGACTTGTACAAATCTCAGTCTTTACACAGTACTTTTTCTTGAAAATGTGGCGATAGAAACGGAAAGTGACAATTCCATGAAATGAGAAACAAAATGTCAAGGTGAGTTTTCTTAAATTTCTTTATGGACAAAATGAATGCATGATAATATTACATCTGGAAATAGGTGTGTTGACTTACAATTTACAAGACGTGCCTTTTGGGGGGCACGATACATCAGGAAATGGACGTGAAATGATAGTAACTACATGCATCGTTTCACGCTCATTTTCTGATGTTATATGTAGCGCACCCCACAAAAAGTGAGCGCCTAAGTCCCAAAAGCAGCGAGCAACTAAATGCGCACCTGGGTTTTTCAAAATCGAAGGACTGTACCAGTAAGCAAAGTTGAGTTTACCGATAGTTTATAATAAAAAGAAATTGTGGTTCAATTGCAAAAGTTAAACGAATGTACGATATAATTTTTTTACCGTCGTGTCCCCGTTTTTCTCTAATTCCGTGGACTGGGTCAGGGCAAGTACAAATCAGGTCTGGGCTAGTAATTTTTGAAGCGACTAGACCGACATGTCGGGTGCATAAAAATGTTAATGTCGAACCCTGGTAATGTGCAAATTCAGCAGTTGAGCTGCTTGTTTCAACCAAGGGTCACATGATATGGTTTTGTTGAAATTTTTTGAAAAATTTTAAAAACTGATATTTAAAATAATAAATATTTATATCGTCTGCATTGGGTAAAGGGTTAAAATAAGAAATTTTGATGTTGCATGCATTGGGTAAAGGGTTAATAAGGAGGATCAGTACTAAGTTAATTTTACAGCACCATTGGGATGTAGAATTAAACTATTACTGAGACTAACTGGAAATACAGATTCACCCTGTAGAACACTGCATTTCACGTTAACCTTCAAAAAAGAGGGCTGAAAGGGTCAAAACATTTTAGGAAACAGTTTCATTTTGTAAAGGACAGGTAGAACCCTCCAGTTTCTGGAATTCATTAGAAGCCCTCAACCCTTTGGCGATTTGGGTTTAACTTCCCCGACTGAAAAGGTTAAATACAAGGTACCCAGCTGCATTACAGGAAAAATTTTAAGCTTGAAAATTTAGGTATTTTGACATCAGTGTGTACAGAGGGTTAATCACAATCCTTGGAACGGCCCCCACTAACCAACCTCAATGGTCAATTATACTTAACATTTACCAGTAGAAACTACATCATTTCAAGATTTGTCAAAAGCCATCTAACTGTAATGCAAGATGTGTGGTAAGTATGTACAGTACGGCCGCTGTGGACTGGTGACTTTCCACGGATGGGCAATATTTCCATGAACTCAATAATATTATATTCCAAACACTAATTATAGAAATAATCAGCAAAACTGTAATTAACTCTTAACACGCTGAGTATTTTCAAGATATTTTTCATAAAATCTAGTCATGGCTGCTATGAAGCAGCCATGACTAGATATGATGAAAAATTAACCTAAGTATAACACAAGAGCAATGCTAACGAGTGTGCTGATGCCCCGAAGGTAGCAAAGTCGGACTTGCATGTAAATAAATAACTTCTCAATGTTTGAAGAGAATTGGTTCATCCAAACAACCCTATCGGCTATGGTACAATTTACCTTAGTCAGAAACAGAGGACAAAAACAAACAGGGGTCATAACTCTACCAAACATGAATGGACGAATTACTAGGTATGAGGGCATAGGTTCCTCCGAGCTGCCCTATGACCATACCAAAGAACATTAAAATCTGACAACTGATGCTTGAGTTATAATACAAAATGTTCATATGGACGGATGGACGGAAGAACATACAGAAGTATGGAAGGACGGAGACCTTGACTACATACCCTCAAAAGATTTTTCGGGGGCACAACAAGAAATCATTGGTGAAAAAATCCATTCAATTTACTGGGGGAAAATGTGATTAAATATGCCAAAATTTTACAGATTCCAGTGACAAGAGAAATTTCCTATGCTGGGCAGGAATATCCGCCAACAACTCGCTGCTTCATTAATTGAAATTTTGTTGATGATTTTTTCATTAATGTCAGTCAACTGCTTTACTTTTCAAGCAGTCAAGAAGAGAACAACATTCACCATAATCGGGATGCATTCGACTGAACAAACTCAAATCAAACGATGAAAATAGAAATGCATCTCTCTGTATATGAACAGGAGCACCGCTGGGCAGTGGTATCATTATACAGCTGCTTAATCTAAATTCACTTATTTAGAACTAGAACAAGAGCTACGCCTGGTGTTGCATAATATGCCCGGCGAGAAATGCTCTGAGTTCAAAATTTTTCAAGTCAGAAAAAGTTCATACCTCATGCAAAGATTATACTCAACGCCAATTCAAACCTAACTTATAGTTTGGTTATAATTGAGTCACATGCCAGATTTGGTTATGGTCAAATAAGCAGAACTAAAGTTATCATCCGATAACCAGAATGGTGAAGGAAATGAGAGGTGTGACTGTCCCAGATAGGCCTGTCCATACCCCTTCATCCCCCACCATGATTATTCTAACATGAAAAGGGGCATAATTCTGGTAAAAAAGTCTTATCAAAACAAAAATCACAGTGCACAGGTTCCCATGGTAGTAAACATCCATACCAAATTTCAAAGGAATCGGCCCATAAACATCTGAGAAAATCTCCGGACAAAATTCTAGGCCTGCTTTTTCAAGTCAAAAAAGGGGCATAATTGTGGCAAAATTAATACGTCCATAACTATAATCGTAAAGTATAAAAAATATATAAATTACTATAAATTTTTTAACATTTTTATACTGTACCAATGACCCAGACTTAGCTGAATAGAAAAAAGGTTGGAGGGCCTAGGACAAAGGTAAATCCAATAGACTCAATTACATATAACAGAACTATCCCCTGAAGGAGAAAATGAGAGATAGGCTTTACATGTATCTTTCTTATTTCTATAAAGAAGAAAGACACAACACCACTGCAATTGAGCGCAATAACATCAATGATCTCTATTAACATCCAGTATAATCCTTTATACTAATATTTTTTAAAGTAAAGCCAATAAATAAGGAAGTCCAGCAAAATGAGACTCTATATACTCATATAAAAGTGACCGAGGATTGTATATTAATGCCCGAATAATACATGATATATACAAATGTTTCACACCGAGCAACCCTTAAAAAATATTACATAGATGAGTAAACATTAGCTTTACTTTAAAACCATCCCAGTACCGACTCGGAGTTACTGACTCCAAGGGAGGCATTTCCTTGTTTTACACTATAAAGCAGGTGACCTAAGGGAACACCCGCCCCCCTCCTCTTTCCCTTGCCCTGGATCAAATACTCCAGAGCAAAGAGGGCAGCAGGACAGAGTCACTGCCGGAACCGAAAGCCTACACATATATAGTTGCCACAGTTTAGTGGACGACATTCTGAGTGAAAAATAACGGACCTAAACAATGCAGATCTGCAGAAAAAGACTCAATATTTCTCAGATACAGATTCGAGAAAGTGGAGGGCTAAGAACAATATGCAGCCCTCATTAGAGCTGTAATAGCAACATTATTAGCATAAGCCCATGATGTAGAAGAACTCTTACTTCATGAGCTTAAAACTAAAGCACAGACTGCTGATTGAAGATATTATCATAAGCAGTACTGATAGTAAATTGAATCCATCTGACTATAGAATGGACCGAAATGTGGAGGAAACTTCCACGGCATGTCCCACAACAGACGCCTGAGTAGATTAATCCACGGTCTTGTGGAGCTAGAAATGCTACCAACATAATTTTGCACTGAGTTATATAACTTGAGCAATATCTGCTGAATCATCGATGATGGAAGATACGCATATCCTATAATTCCGTCTCACAAGATCGATAGAGCGTCTACTGCAAATGCTTGAAGATCCAAACATTGTCACACATACGTCTGTAACTTATTGTTGAGATGCGTCACGAAAAAGTCGATCATAAGCCGCTCTCCTTAGCAGCAAATCTGACTGAATACTTGATAGTTGAAAGTCCATTCTGGCGTCAACAAGCGGCCCCTCCATGAAGGGAGTCTGCTAATACTTTCAGACGACCCGGAATATGACGGACCGATAGGAGAATTTGATGTTCTAGTACAAACAGAAAGATTCCTTCTGTTAACATGAATAACAGAATGGATTGATTGTTTCCCTAGTTCCAAAAATTCGCTAATACCGTCGAATTGTCGGACAGAATTAGCACATGAGCATACTGAATGACGTGATCCAATAACGTAGCGCAAGCCAAAATGACATCATTCTTGATGTTAATGTCCTTAATTAGAAACTACGGATCCCTAAGATGCTGGTCCTTCAAATCCGTTGAGCTCAATGATACGACCCAACCTGTTTGACTGGCATCCGTCAAGACTGTAAAACTCGGATCCGGCAATTGCAGTGGAACTCTCTGAGTTGACCACTGAAAACCTGCCCAAGTCAGAAAATCTTATTCACTTGATTGACAAGAAGATGTCCGTATTGAGCGAAAAAAGTCTTCACCCTCCAATTCTGGATTAGAAGAAATTGGAGAGGATAAGTGCGTAACCGCCCCATTGGAATAAAATCACGGTAGCTCCACACAAACGTATCAGTATCATTAGATCTCTCGCTGAGACCTTGTCTTAGGGAAGACAAAAGTGAGCATAACAACTGAATAATTTCGCTCTGGGTAACGGCAGACGAACAAAAAAGTTGTGCGTTTCGAAGCTCATCCCCCAGTGGGTGAATGACTTGGATGATACCAGATCCGACTTCTCCTCGTTTACTTATGAAACCAAGACGTCGGAGCAATAGAAGCAGATTCTGCACATTGTTCTGAAGCATTAACTCATTGCCATACCTCTAAAGAATGTCGTCCAGGTAGGCCGATGTTATCGCAGACGAATAAGCTCAGAAATGAGTCATTACCGAGTCCATTATTCGAGTGAAAGCCCAGGGGGCTATATTCAGACTGAAGCACATTGCTCGGAACTGATACATGACTCCTATGATGAGGAAGCGAAGATACTTTCTATATGCCTGAAGTTCCATGACGTGAAAGTATGCATCTTGTGATCTGTGCATGTAGCATAGTCGTACACCCAAAAACTCGCTCTGACCGATCGGATGGACTCCATATATAAACTTGGAGACACGATCAGCTTGTTTATCCAGTTCAGAATAATGAGTGAGCGGAACGAGCCATCTGGTTTTTAGAACCAGAAAAGGATGGTTGTAGAAACCTGGAAATTCCTGGATTTCTACGATCTCTATCGCGATCATTCCAGAAGAGACTGAACTTCTGATGGAAGCGAGCCTCTTTCCTACTGACTTGATGGAAGCTGAGTCCATCTTGGACACCGAAATAACAGAGGATTTAGTTTGAAGGACAATTTAGTCCTTCCGAAATCACCCCTTGAATCCAAGGGACGTCCGTAATCTATTCCCAATTGAGAAACTCGACAGTCTTCAACTCACTAGTACACGATAGAGGTTAATACCATTACCTCCTGGTCCTGCGAGGCTTGCGGAAAGAGAAGCCATGTCCTCCATGGCCCGCACCTCGCTGGGTCGACCTAGGGGCGTCTGACCAGATGTCTCAGCCAGAATTACGGCCCCTACCTGACTCGCTACCCTGACGGTCTCTAGAGTAAGACCTAGAGGACGCATAGGAACCTCTATAGGAACTTGGACGTATTTGTCCCAGAAGTGCCTGTCCTACTCTTCTCTGCTGAATCCGACTATATGGAAGCAGATTTGAATAGCAGAGAGTCTAAAGCTTTCTTAGTTATCTGATCATAGACTGCGGAAAGCTTGCCGTCGAAGAAAACTCTCCGGAGACCGGATCGACTCTGAGAGAGTTTTTCACCTTACTATCCACACGAATGAATGTAGCCAGGGCCGCGTCACGTCTAACCAACTCCATATTGCCACTAAAAGGGCGGAGTTTTACGTGAGGTCCTTGAAAGAACTCTTAAGGAGGATGTACATCCTAGAATTTTTTTCCTTTGAGACGTAATGATAATGCTCTGGTAAGGTGATCTGCGTACGATGATGCGTCTAAACTAACCCTGCTAGACGATATTGTCGTTTCCAACATCGTGGTTGGAATTGACATTGACGGCGTTATAAACAATACTAGGTCCTGGCCTGGTTGTCTAGATGCAGAGAAACTCTCAGAATGCTCTGTCCTGCCGTTTCAAATATTTCCTTGAAATGATGAAAGGCAGATGTAGAGCATTTGCCGATAAGAAACCTGACCTGCCCATTTAGGTAGCAAGTTATAGAAATATAGCGTCATTCAACAGATCAAATGTCCATGAGACATATCTGGACTATGTCGGAAACTGAGGGATGATGTCCCTAAACCGATAAGAATTCTGAGTCCAGTGGCGCTATCAGCCTCTTATCCGGCAACGCAGCAATTTTGGTCCAGAGGAACAACGTCAGAAGATAATGCCGGATTCACTCTACGGCAATTATGTTGTTCCGAAAAGGGAAAATACAACTCATTCGTATCCCTTTCGCCATCCTGTCAGACCACTTGTAATTCTTGGTCGTCCGTGCCTGAACCTGCAGCGGAATGTACCGACCCAGCTTCCTAGGATAATTCCTGATCCGACAGTGTTACTGTCAGTTGCTGGGATGCTGCGATAATTTGTGCTATCTGCGATAGCATGTCCGTAACAGAGGCCTGTGGAGCTGCGGTCTTACAGGATTTAGCCGCTGGAAGCTTCTTGGACGCTAACTCCTGCATACTTCTTATATGCGAACGTCCGGAGTATGAAGACCTCGTATCCTTGGCTACCGGATGGCGTGACCTGGTCACCGTAGAATCCCTGGTCGACGATCACTACTGCAGTACCAATCCATTAATTTCCCATTAAATTCCATTAAAATCCCATTAAAACCATCATTTTCCATTAAATGTGGCCATTAATTTCCGTTTCTTTTTTTTTAATGGAAACTTGTGTTGCCCATTAAAAAGTTTAAATAACTGTATTTAATGGCCATGAAAAACAAGAAAACCCATTAAAAACTGTTAAAAATTAAAAAATATTCTTTGGATACATTTTCATGAACATAAAAACCCATTACTTTTCGTAATGAGGTGATTAACAGCAATTAAATGACAAAACTCTTCATCTTTTAATAGCCATTAATTGAACTGATGAATAAAACTTGTTTTCAATGGCAATGAAAATGTGAATTATTTTCTTCTCTTTAAGATAAAAAAAATTAATAGCAATTAATTATCAGAATAAATATTTTATGAAATTAATGACCATTAAAAACGTATCTGAATGTTTGGATGATTTTAATAGCTTTTGTATATCTACATGTCTCATACAATTTCTATCAAATATCATTATAATTTTTGGTGTTTAAGGCCACTTTCAGCATGTATGGCTATATCATGACCAGAATAAGTATGAAGTAACTGTATTAAAGATTAACTAACTGTTTCTACCCATTGTCAACTTGAGAGAACTTCCCTGTTCACCTTATAGGCATTGGTTATATCTACTTGACCCTGTTGTATACCAAAATGAAAAAGCACTACTTCAGTTAACTTTGTTCCCACAGAAAGCACACTATCAATTACACATGCAAATGTAATCATGTACAATGCATATGTATATCTATGCATTAACTTACTAATTTCATTGTCTACTATCAAAATATAACAGTTGAAATAATGCATATGTATACAATGTACTTTGAAAGGATGTGTTGGACATGCTAGTACATATACATGTGTACAACTAATCATGATATGATCACCATCTGTTTTGAAACACTAATTCGGAATGAGTAATAGTGTTGGGGTGCTTTGGAATTGGTGATAGGCCTATATAAGACAAGTAAGTATCCACTGGGTATGTTACGTTTCTTTGGAAACCGCCCACCAATTTTCTAGAATTTGCTTTAAAAATTCTCATAATTATCTTGTACATACGTTTCATTTTCAGATTTTGGGTTTTAATCCTCAATTTAATGAATAAAACAAACAGAAAACCATGCGGTGTTGTTTTCATTTTTTGTACAGGTTACTCTCGAAGCCAGAAATGGACGTAAGTATGTCAATCAACACTGCAAACCACCCCCTTGAAAACAGACACACATAGTCTGTTTATAAATAGCTGTTTTTTGTAAATATGTACATTTATTACGAATAAAGCAAAATATTGCTTCACACAAAATCAATAAAAAAAATCATAATATGAAGACCCGAAAAAATTTACACAGCAGAATATGAATAACAAAATAGTTGCCTCCCTTGTCAAAATTCAAAAAATTGATTTTACACCGAAAGTCATAACTTCACATGTTGCAGAGCATGATGAAATGATAAATGAGCATGTTTTATTGAACCAATAAGTCATAAATGATATTCCTGGTTATATTACTGTATAATTCTCATATACCAGAGTTGTAATTATTTTTAATTACCATTTTCTGATTAATTTCTGAACACCCGTTTTCACAGTGAGTGAGTTGTGCACGCTCGAAAGTGGCAGTGTTCTTTCACAATGAGTTGTGCACCGCTCGTAAGTGGCAGTGTTCAATCAGTATCTTTCTGATGATATTCAACCACTGTGAAAACTATATGTTGTGGGCGTGTCAGACAACTATTGACATCAGCATGCATACTCATTTGAAACAAGTGACAGCTTCCAAAAAACGAGGTCGACAGAAAAGTTAAAAAATTTATAGTAATTTATATATTTTTTATACTTACCAATGACCCAGACTTAGCTGGTGCTAACTCCAACAAAACCAGGGCCAAACACAAATTTTGCCCCCCAATCCCCAAAATTTGCATCCAAAACAAAAAGAAATCATGTCCTAAAGGACCTCCATAGTACGCCTCTACTGCGCATGCGCAGTGACGCAGTCGTCCCGAAATTGGCGCCAATTATCATTCTTACTGGCAGTGCCTGGTCAGCGCTATGTACTCAGCGGGGAGGCAAGAGTTCCCAACTCAGGGAGGGCCATCCCCGTCTGGGTCATTGGTAAGTATAAAAAATATATAAATTACGATAAATTTTTTAACATTTTTATACTGTACCAATGACCCAGACTTAGCTGAATAGTAAACAGGCTGGAGGGCCTAGGACATAGAGGAAAATCCAATAAGCTCAATTATAAATAAAGAGGTAACCCCTTAAGGAGAAAAGGAGTATTAGGCTTTACATGTATCTTTCTTATTTAATATTAAATTAGAAAGATACACTACCCTTAATAATTGAGCACAATAACATTCATGTTCTCTATTAACATCCAGTATAACCCTTATACTAATTATTTTTAAAGCAAGCCAATAAATAAAGTAGTCCAGAGAATTGAGACTCTTTATAATCATTTAAAAGTGTCCGAGTATTGTATATTAAAGCCCGTTTGACACTTGACATATACAAATGCTTCACACCGAGCTACACTTTAAAAATAAGACATGAATGAAATTAAACATTAATATTACACTTTAAAACCATCCCGGAAGCGACTCAGAAATACTGTCTTGGAGGAGGCATTCCCTTGCTTTTCACTATAAAGCAGGTGACCTAAGGGAACACCCGCCCCCCCCCCCCCCCTTCCCCTTGCCCTGGGTCAAATAGCCCAGAGCGAAGAGGGCAGCCGGACGGAGTCACTGCCGGAACAGAAAGCCTGCATAACTATAGTTGCAACTGTTTAGTGGACGACATTCTGAGCAACAGATAACGGACCTAAACAATGCAGGTCTCCAGAAATGGACTCAATATTTCTGAGATAAAAATTAGTAAATGTGGATGGCTGAGACCAATAAGCAGCCTTCATTAAATCTGTAATAGCAACACTATTAGCATAAGCCCAGGAAGTAGAAAGAGCTCTTACTTCATGAGCAGAAATCTTAAGCACAGACTGCTGAGAAGAAGATAAATCTTCATAAGCAGTACGGATAGTTAACTGAATCCATCTAGCAATAGAATGGACTGAAATGTCCTTTCTATTAGGCATCAAAGACAGAAAGAAACAATTCCGTCCCTTTCTGATGAACTGAGATCTCTGTTTATAGATACGTAGTGCTCTAACAGGACAGAGTAAAGGCATACGCCCGTCTGAAGACGGAAGAGCCTTAATAACAATAGGTTCCGGATATTTATTAGGAGCCTGATTCTTAGCTAAAAAACCCACATTAGTAGTGAAGGTGATAGTGTTCCCAACACTACGATAATGAGAATCATCCACCGATAGTGCATGAAGCTCACTGACTCTTCTGGCAGAAGAGAAAGCTAAGAGAAAAGCTGTCTTATAAGATAAGAATTTGAAATCTACTGTCCCAAGAGGTTCAAATGGCTTTTCCTTCAATTTAAGGAGAACCCAAGCTAAATTCCACTTAGGAATTAATCTAAGAGTTCTGGGTCTATTTATCGAAAAGTTTCTAACCAATTTCGATAAAGAGACATTAGATCCAATTTGTAAACTATCATGATGTGCATAGGTATCAGATAACATAGATCTATAACCCTTTATAGTAACAGGCTGCAGTTTGATTTCGTCAAACAAGTATACTAGAAAGTTATAGAGGGATCAAATATATCTACAGAATGATCCCTACACCAACGACGGAAAACCTTCCACTTAGCCGCATAGTTTAGCGAAGAGGAGGTCCTCCTACAGTTAGAAATCGCGTCCACTGCTCGTCCTGTAAAGTGCTTGCCATGCAAAAAGGACCGCACAACGGAAAAACGTGAAGGTTGAGACCTTGCGGGTTGTGATGGAGTTGGCGCGATTTCCCCTGCGAAAGAAGATCCTCTCGTGGAGGAAGCTTCCGCGGTAGGTCCCACAACAGACACCTGAGTAGATTTATCCACGGTCTCTGTGGCGACAGAGATGCTACCAACAGAATCTTGCATTGAGATTGTTTTATCTTTAGCAATACTTGTTGAATTAACGGCGCTGGAGGATACGCATATCCTATCATTCCGTCCCAAGGGATCGACAGAGCGTCTACTGCAAATGCTCTTGGATCCGGACACGGGGACACATACGTCTGCAACTGATTGTTGAGATGTGTCGCAAATAAGTCTATCATTGGCCGTTCCCATTGGTAGCAAATCTGATTGAATACTTGTTTGTTGAGAGTCCACTCCGACGGCAACAAGCGACCCTTTCGTGAAAGGGAGTCTGCTAGCACATTCAGACGACCCGGTATGTGACGGACCGAAAGAAGAACGTGATGTTCCAACGCAAACAGAAGGATTCTTTCCGTTAGATTGAACAACGGAACTGAATGAGTGCCTCCCTGATTCCGTATATACGCCACTACTGTCGTATTGTCGGATAGGATTTGGACATGAGCATCGTGAATAATGTCCATCCAGTGACGTAACGCAAGCCAAATTGACATCATTTCCTTGATGTTTATGTGCTTGCACAAGAATTGCGGATCCCAAAGACCCTGGCATCTCGAATCCGTTGGGATTAATGATGCACCCCAACCTGTTTGACTGGCATCCGTCATAATGGTAAAACTCGGATCCGGCAACTGCAGCGGAACTCCTTGAGTTAACCACTGAATGTTTGCCCAAGTCTGAATCTCTTGTTTCACTTGATCTGACAAGAGAACGTCTACATCGAGCGAATGAATTTTCACACTCCAATTCTGAGTCAGGAAAATTTGAAGAGGACGTGTGCGTAGCCGCCCCATCGGAATGAGATCCGCGGCGGCTCCGCACAGACCTATCAGTCTCATAAATTCTCTCGCCGTGACTTCGTCTGCATGCAGACAATAGCGAGCGTAACAACTGACTAATTTCGCTCTGGTTAACGGCAGACGAACGAGATTGTTGAGTGAATGACTTGGACGGCACCAGATCCGACTTCTCCTCGTTTACTATGAAACCGAGACGTCGGAGCAATAGAAGAAGATTCTGAACATCGTTCTGAAGCGTTAACTCGTTGCCGTACCTCTGAAGAATGTCGTCCAGGTAGGCCGACGTTACCGCAGACGAATGAGCTCGGAAGTAGATCATTACCGAGTTCATTACCCGAGTGAAAGCCCAGGGTGCTAGATTCAATCCGAAGCACATGGCCCGGAACTGATACACCACTCCTAGGACTGCGAAGCGTAGATACTTTCGGAATGTCGGATGTACCATGACGTGAAAGTACGCATCTTTGAGATCTATGCTCGTTGCATAATCGTTCACCCGAATACTCGCTCTGACCGATCGAATCGTCTCCATATAAAACTTCGGAGCGACGATCAGCTTGTTTATCCAGCTCAAATCTATGACTGGACGGAACGAGCCGTCTGGTTTCGGAACCAGAAACAGATGGCTGTAGAATCCCAGCGATTCCTGGTTTACTACGACCTCTACCGCGTTCTTCATTAAAAGAGACTGCACCTCTGATAACAGAGCGTCTCTTTTCTGTGGATTTGACGGAAGATGAGTCCACTTTGGACTTCGAGTTAATGGAGGCTTTCGTTTGAAGGATATCTTTAGACCTTCCGAAGTCACTCCTCTCACCGATGGCAAAGTGTGGTCAAAAATTTTGAATTTATATAAAATAATTAATGAGACACTTTCGGATAATAAAAATGTATCTTATAATGAGATAAACTACTACAAAGGCAAACAGCCCCCCTCAAAAAAGGCTGTTGCCAATGAAAACAAACAGTGTAAACACACTAGAAAACATGACTCCAGGCACTGAAAAAACTGGCCCGGAATCAGTCATCAATTACACTCTATCTGATGCAAAACAGAGACTCCCAGGGGAGAATCTGCAGAACATCAGATGGAAGATGCAGAACACAAACGTTATACACCCATGGGTGAAAACGTAACTATGGGGAAAATAACAGAAAACATTCTGTAACCAAGCAACTCTCCCAGGAAATTTTAGAAATGAAACTTCTCAAAAATATGCCAAAAGCATGGGAGAATTGCAAGGGGGGACTTTAGAAGGCTAGGGGAGAGGAAACACTGAATAAGCAGTGCAACAATTAGCAAGAATGACAACAAGAGGCCCATGCCTCGAAAATAGGCAACTTAACATAATTTCAACAAAAAATTTTAAGTACAGCCCTGATTATTTTTTGCCACTTCTTTTTTCCTCTCCTCCTTCTATCCTCCTTAGAATCACATTTTCTCCAAAAATTACGTGTCTGGCATCCTTTAAACTGAGATTTACAAGCACAAAGATCAGTGAGATGTTGACTGATGAAGGGCCAAACAGAGAATGATAATTGGCGCCAATTTCGGGACGACTGCGTCACTGCGCATGCGCAGTAGAGGCGTACTATGGAGGTCCTTTAGGACATGATTTCTTTTTGTTTTGGATGCAAATTTTGGGGATTGGGGGGCAAAATTTGTGTTTGGCCCTGGTTTTGTTGGAGTTAGCACCAGCTAAGTCTGGGTCATTGGTACAGTATAAAAATATAAACATGTCAATTTTGCTTGGGATATATAATTTTTTAATAAAGACTTATTACATTGAACACAGACATAATGTATTACACAAAGGACGAATTTAACAACACAAAAACCTCCACTCCAAAAAATATACATAATACAGTATTACAGTTCTATTTGGTAAGTACAGTGTTGCAACAGGTCAACTGTTTTTCCATTTGAATCTTGATGCCTGTAAATTTGACGTCTTGTCTCAAACAACTTTCGTCCAATTTGAAACTTTGGGGGTGGGCTTTGACTCGAGTAGGGCACCCTGGTTCACAAATCTGAAAAAGCGGGGGGTGGGCTTAATCACGAATATGGGCTTCGACATGGGTCAGTATGGTATGAACAATCATAAAATAATTAACTAACCGTATACTGATAATGATACTGAGCTCGGGAGGGGGGGGGGGGGCACCAAAAATTTGCAAGACGTGACGTGGGGGGGGGGGGGGGGGGATGGTGGATCTCTTGAGTGCGCCAAAAATGTGCATTTCCAACTTGTGCAATTTTTTGAATTTTTAAAAAATATATCAATATATCAGCTAATATATACCATCATTTGTGTTTCAAACCTTAAAGATGATCCAACTCTTAACATAAATACAACATCAGGAGGCTTTATATGTGAGAATATTGGGCTTAATCTGGGAAAATGTTACACGTTAGTAGGGGGGTGGGTGTCTTGTTCAAAATGTAGAAAATGTGCAGACAATATTTTGGGAACAATTCAAATGAAAATTTGTTCCCGTATATGTACACCTGCTCTGGCCAAGCCTGATAATGAACAGCTTGTCATTTGTAGATTGGGGCCCACAGCAGCCCACAGAGGTTTAAAGAACATTATGAAAACCCCCTAAAGACAGCTGTGCCTACTAAGTTTATAAGTTTATTTTGGATTTTAATGGGACAGTGGGGGGTGGGTGTCTGAGAACGGTAGTAGAAAATTTGCATGTAGGGGTGGGTGGGTGTAAAAAGGAGCCGAATAAAAAATAGGACATCACGTCTTGCAAATTTTTAGTTGCCCCCCCCCCCTCCCCCCAGCGCATGCTGAGCTTAAAGAAAAAAATCCATTGTAAATGGAAACTGAGAAAAGTAATCATAAAGTTCCATTGAACATTACTTCACCACTCCCAATTCAATTGGACACAGTCATCCACTTTATTTTGCATATTTTAGGATGTCCGACTGTGGTGGTGGAGACCAGGGGGGAGGGGGGCAAATGTGCATGTTCGGTAAGAAACATCGGCCCGATCTTGTGTCACTGATAAATTCATAATTATACCCCTACTTTCAAAGAAAATGGGGGTATACTGGATTACATGCGTCCATCCGTCCGTCCGTGTGTGAGTCCGTCCGAGAATATTCATAAAAACTTATCTCGGGTATCGAATGTTCTATTGCAATGAAATTTGCCATGAACACTTCTTTATGGTATAGGCTTTAAAAAAAGGATTCAACGATATTTCTCACATTCTCCTTTTTAGAGTTATCCCCCTTTTTTGACTTAGAAATTGTAGGAAATAGACATTATTTGTCAGTTCAGCCTGTATCTCAGGTTTGGGTTATCGGATTTCAGTGAAATATGGCCTGCAGTTTGCCTATGACAAAGGCTTCTGTCTCATTGCATAAAACTTCGGCAAGAAACATCGGCCCGATCTTGTGTCACTGATAAATTCATAATTAAACCCCCACTTTCGAAGAAAATGGGGGTATACTGGATTACATGCGTCCATCCGTCCGTCCGTGTGTGAGTCCGTCCGAGAATATTCATAAAAACTTATCTCGGGTATCGAATGTTCTATTGCAATGAAATTTGCCATGAACACTGCTTATGGTATAGGCTTTTAAAAAAAGGATTCAACGATATTTCTCAAATTCTCCTTTTTAGAGTTATCCCCCTTTTTTGACTTAGAAATTGTAGGAAATAGACATTATTTGTCAGTTCAGCCTGTATCTCAGGTTTGGGTTATCGGATTTCAGTGAAATATGGCCTGCAGTTTGCCTATGACAAAGGCTTCTGTCTCATTGCATAAAACTTCCAAACATCAAACAATTTACCATACCTTTTGACTTGGAAATTACTGGTAATTGTTGAAAACTTTCGAAGAAAATGGGGGGGTATACTGGGTTAGGGTTATCGGATTTCAGTGAAATATGGCATGCAGTTTGCCTATGACAAAGGCTTCTGCCTCATTGCATAAAACTTCCGAACACCAAACAATTTACCATACCTTTTGACTTAGAAATTGGTGAAAATTTTCGAAGAAAATGGGGGGGGGGGGGGGGGGGAGGTGGGTGGGGGGCGGGGGGGGGGGGGGGGTATACTGGATCCATCTGTGCATTCGTCATCAGTCCATACAAGAATATTCATAAATAATATTTGTTTGTCACAGGTATGCCCACACTAGGCGGTACACCACGTGGGTTTATGCACCGGACGAAAGTCCAGCTCTTGTTGTGTTTCACTGGGATGCATTTGACACAATGGCTCAATCACAGGTAGGGCCTATTGTACTCTTGGGTAATGAATCATCAGTCGAAGAAGGGTGCGAATTGTCTAATTGTGTGTACGAGTTGACATGTACATGTACGCTTGCCTTGGGTATGTCTGTCTCAACTCAACACAACCCAAGCGGCGAAAACCGTTTAGACGCGCGATTGCCAAAAATGCACTTAGTCATCAGCACGTTTAAAACTGACGGATTTTGAGAAACAGAAAGAAATAATCCAGTATGGACAATCTGAGCAGTCAGGCTGTTGAAACCATGAATGGTTTGTTTTCTGATGCATGTCGAAATTTTGAAGGAACTTGTCTAATTTAAGCGAGCACGAAGTTAAAAACCACTACAGAAATGACGAAAGTGTTGCATGCATTTCGTATCAGTGCTGAATATTGTTTTTCTCAAAAATGGGGAATTTGTTGGGATATCAATAGGAATAAGGTGAAAACGGCATCAACCGGTTGAAAATGAACCTACTAACTGTCAGATACAACACTTGAATAGGTTTTTGTTACTTTAGGTACTGGGATGTTTCGACCCGGGATGTTTCGGCCTCCATATAATGAGGAGCCGGGGGTGTCGGGTCGGGTCAGTAATATAATTTTGGGGGTTGGTACAGCCTCTGGGTCCAACGCTCTCGATCCCTGTGCTGTACTCTTAAGTGCCAAATAATAGTGATGGCTGAATAATAGTGATGGCAGGGATTTTTCTTGGTGTAATGGGTCCTACTAATTACAGACCAAAACCGTCCAAAAGTGCTAATTACCGACCAAAAATCAATAAGTGACGACCAAAAACATAAATGAGCACCGACCAAAAATATAAGATTTTTTTAGAATCTCGTAGGTTTTAATCAGTGAGTTGTGGGTGATTAAAAATAGAGGTAGTGGCCGACCTCCAGCAGGAGAGAATTTTCAGGGAAGATGCTATCGTGGGGATAAGGTGAGTCGGTGTTGTCTCTATAAAACAGGGTTATTGTGGTATTATATCAACGGATAATAATCTGGGGGTGGGGGGGGGGTGGGGGGGTTGAAACTCACATTGAGTGAAAATCGGAGTGTTTTTTTTTTTGGGGGGGGGGGGGGGGTTGAAAGTTAACATGTTACATATCATTATATTAATATAACCTTGTTGTTCTTCAAAACAAAAATAGTGTTAATGTTGAAAGATATTCGTAGTAAAAAGAACAAATGCACCCCATAAATAAATGTACTAATGAAATGTATGTACGGTTCATGCAAGGATGGTTGATTACCATTAAATCACAGTTGGGTGGATTTTCCACTTGAAGATTATTTACAGTTTCTGAAAACAAAGTGCCTGTTGCAAAATCAGATTTTCACACTAGTCCATGAGCTCAACATTATTAGCTTGTTCTTTTTGTTACTTTTTTTTGAAAAATTGAAAATATTCATCAGGTGGAAAATCTACCCCCACCTCGATTTAGTAGTAATACACCCACCAGTTGAAAGAAAAAGTGATAAAAAGTTAAAAAATTTATAGTAATTTCTATATTTTTTATACTTACCAATGACCCAGACATAGCTGGTGCTAACTCTTAAAATATAGGGCCAAACACAAATTTTGCCCCCCAATCCCCAAAATTTGCATCTAAAACCAAAGAAAACATGTCCTGAAAGGCCCTCCACACTTCACCTCTACTGCGCATGCGCAGTGTCAAGGACGTTCCGAAATTGGCGCCATTAATCATTCTAATAACCAGTGCCTGGTAAGCGCTATGTACTCAGCGGGGAGGCAAGAGTTCCCAACTCCTGGGAGGGCCATCCCCGTCTGGGTCATTGGTAAGTATAAAAAATATAGAAATTACTATAAATTTTTTAACATTTTTATACTGTACCAATGACCCAGACATAGCTGAATAGTAAAAAGGCTGGAGGGCCAAGGACATAGAGCAAAATGGAATACGCTCAATAATATAAAATAGAGTCATCCCCTGTAGGGAAAAAGAAGTAATAGGCCTTACATGTATCTTTCTTATTTATGATAAATTAGAAAGATACAACACCTTCCAAAATTGAGCTTCATACATCCATGTACTCTATTAATATCCAATATAATCCTTATACTAATAATTTTTAAAGTAAGCCAATAAATAAAGTAAGTCTAGAGAATAGAGACTCTTATACTCCTTAAAAGTGTCTGAGGATTGCATAATCATGTCCGTTGACATATGCAGAATTAAAAAGCTATACTTTAAAAACTAAGACTTGAATGAATTTTTAAAACATAAACTTCTCCCTAAACAACCATCCCAATAACAGCTCAGAATTACTAACTCCGGAGGAGGTATCCCCTTGTTTTCATAGTAAAACAGGTGACCCAAGGGAACACCCTCCCCCCCCCCCCCTTTTTCTTGCCCTGGGTCAAATAGCCCAGAGAGAAGAGGGCAGCAGAACGGAGACACTGCCGAAACAGACAGCCTACCTAGCTATAGTAGCAACTGTTAGTGAAAAACATTCTGAGCAGTAGATAATAGACCTAACAATAGAGGCCTCCAGAAATGGACTCAATATTTCTGAGATAAAAATTCATGAATATGGATGGCTGAGCGCAATGAGCAGCCTTCAAAAATCTATAATAGCGACACTATTAATGTAAGCCCAAGATGTAGAAGAACTCTTACTTCATGAGCCGAAATCTTAAGCACAACTGCTGAGTCAATGATATACCATAAGCAGTAGCGATAGTTAATAGAATCCATTAACAATAGAATGGAGCGTAACGTCCTTCTACTAGGCATCAAAGACAGAAGAAGCTTACGCCCCTAGTAATAAACAGATATCTGTTTATAAATACATAAACTCTAACCGGAAAGAGTAAAGGCCTATGCCCGTACGAAGACGGAAGGACCTTAATAACAATAGGTTCCGGATATTAGGAGCCTAACTCTTATGCAAAAATCCAACCTAAATAGTAACGGAAGTAGTGATTCCGAAACTACGAAAGTGAAAATCATCCATCGATAGTGCATGAAACTCACTGACTCTTCAGTAAAAGAGAAACCAACAGAATTACTGTCTAAAAGGTCAGAATTTGAAAACTACTGTTTCCAGAGGCTCAAATGATTACTTAGCTAAATAAGAACCGAAGTTAAATTCCATATAGGAATTTAATCTAAAGATTCTAAGTCTATTTATCAAAAAGTTACTAACTGACTTGGATAAAGAGACATAAGATTCAATTGTAAACTATCCTAGAGTGCATAGGTATGAGGTAACATAAACCTATAACCTTAATAATAACAGGCTGCAGTATATCTTGTCAAACAAGTATACTAAAAAATTGAAATGAGTAGTATGGAGGGATCAACAATATGAACATAATGATCCCTACACCAACGACGGAAGAGCCTCCACTTTAGCCGCATAGAATAGCGAAGAAGAGGATCTCCTACAGTAAGAAATCGCGTCCAAAGCTCGTCCAGTACAATGCTTACAATGCAATACGGACCACACAACGGAATACATGAAGGTTGCGACCTTGCGGGTTGTGATAAAGATGACACGATTTACCCAGTGAAAAAAGATCCTCACATTGAGGAAGATTTCACGTTAAGTCCCACAGTAGACAACAAAGTAAATTACCCATGGTCTCTGTGAAGATAGAGATGCTATCAACAGAAATGTATTGTGGTTGTTTATCTTAGCAATACCTGCTGAAACAACAGCGCCGGAGG
Source organism: Pictodentalium vernedei (assembly GCA_031216915.1). Lineage (NCBI taxonomy): Eukaryota > Metazoa > Mollusca > Scaphopoda > Dentaliida > Dentaliidae > Pictodentalium > Pictodentalium vernedei. Next base: position 521,414,409 of record CM062294.1, on the reverse strand, counting down.
ATACGCGTATCCTATCATTCCGTCCTATAGATCAATAGAGCGTTAACAACATTAGCTCAGAGATCCAGACAAGCCAACACATACGTCTGCAATTGATTAGCAAGCTGTGTCGTAAATAAATCATCATTGGGCGCTCCCATAGATAGCAAATCTGATTGAATACTTGTTTGTTGAGAGTCCATTCTGACAGCAACAAGCGACCCCTAAGTGAACGGGAGTCCGGAAAACAATCAGACGACCCGGAATATGACGGACCAAAACAGAACTTGGTGTACTATAACCAACAGACGGATTCTTTCCATTAAATTGAATAACGGAAACGAAAGAGTGCCTCCCTGGTTCTGGAGATACGCCACTACTGTCGAATTAACGGACAGGATTTGGGCATGCGTTCCTGAATAATGTTCATGCAATGACATAAAGCAAGCCTAAAAAACATTATTCCGCGGAAGATAATTGGTTGCTAAGAGACTGCGGAACCCAAAGACCCTGGCACTTCGAATCCGTTGGGATCAGTATTATATCCCAATCTGTTTGACTGGCAACCGTCATAACAGCAACACTCGGGTCCGACAACGGCAGTGGCACTCTCTGAGTCAACCACCGAATGTTTGCCCCAGTCTGAATCTCTTGTAACACTAGATAGACAAGAGAACGTGTAAATCGAGCAATTCATGGATTGCCGAAAAGTTGCCGTCGAAGAGAAGCTTCTCCGAGAACGAAGCGACTCTGAGAGAGTTCTTAACCTTACTATCCACGCGCGTGGATGTAGCTAGGGCTGCGTCACGTCTAACCAACTCCAATCAGCCACTGAAGGGCGGAGTTATACGTGAACAAACTACTGCCCTCAAAAGAAATTACATTGAGAATAATATCCCGTAAATCTTTTCTTGAAGACGTAATGATAACGCCTCACGTATGATAAAGCGTCTAAGTTAAGTCTACTAGACATCATTGTCGTTTCCAACATTGAAGTTGGAAAAGACATAGACGGCGAAAAAGAATATTTCTAGTCTTTAACCACACCGTCTAGACGCATATGAACTCTCGGTATGCCCAGCACTGCCAAAATAAACTATTCGTATAAATCATAAAACGGCAGAAATGAGCAACGCGGACAAGAAACTAAACTATCATGCTTGGTAGCAGGCTTGTATGCATATATAGCGTCGAAAATAAAACACATGTTGTAATGAAATTATTGGACTGCGTCGGTAAGTCAGGGACAATGTCCCCGAACCGATCGAAAATTCCGAGTCCAATGACGCTATAAGTCTCTTATCCAACATCGCAGCAATGTAGTCCGAAATAACAATCACTGGAAGATAATGCCAGAAGATATGAATGGCAGCTTCCGATGCTACGAAAGGGAAAACTCGAAATCTTTCGAATCCCTTTCACCATCCTGTCGGACCCTATAAAGCGTTCGGTCGTCCGTACCTGATACAACCGCGGACCGCACCGACCCAGCGCCGTCGGATAATTCCTGATTCGACCAAGAAACAGTCAATTGCTGGGATGCTGCGAAACAACTGTGCTAACTCGGATAGCACGTCCGTCACTGAGGCCTGAGGAGAAGCGGTCCTACAATGCATTGCCGCTGGAAGCTCCATGATCGTTACCCCGTGCATACTACCAATATGCGAGCGAACGGAGTGTATAGGCCTCGTGTCCCTTGGCTACCGGATGGCGCGACCTATTCGCCGTGGTATCACTGAATGACGAAACTGATCGGATACTCGAGGTCACGTAGCCAATGTGCGGTCGTGTGCCCTGCTGTGAGGATGAGGAAGCATTATGGACAGTCTCTCGGACTGTCAATATAACGGAGCGTCCCAACCGACAGACATATGCTCCGAAAGTAAAATATCAGAACCACAACATGCGGTCCCCTATGTTGTTGGACGAGAGAGGGACCTCTCTCGCTCACAGCCCGGACGGACCTGGACAAGCCAGGAACCGGACTAACAGTCTTCCTCCGATCTGTCCTCAATCTGCCGTCACTGGGTGAGTACTAAAGTAATTAAAGTGCTCGCATCACCCAAATCTCCTTCCTAGACCATAACGGACGAACCCGGCAGCCGAACCATTCGATGAATGCACGCTACACCGGGTGAGCTAGCGAATGTCACTCCGTAGGCGATAGACATGTTCCATGAGCACTTATTGCCGCTAGCTCTTCATTAACTATGACGACAGAGGCACACTTTTGAAAGACATCTCCGTAACTTTGCGAACAAGAAACCAGAAATGCTTGGTTATAGCAAGCATATAATAATAATATATATAGCGTCGTTCAATAATTCGAAAGTTTGTGTGACATTATTGGACTATGTCGGAACTGAGGGACGATGTCCCTGAACCGAACCAAAAATTTCTAAGTCCACCGACGCTATCAGTTTCTTATCCGGCATCGCAGCAATCTGGTCCGACGAAAGAAGCTGTAGAAGACCAAGTCAGATGACATACACAACAGCATATGTTGTTCCGAAAGGGAAAGCTCGAAATCCTCCAAATCCCTTTCGGTATCCCGTCGGACCGGATGAAATTTTCGGACGTCCGTACCCGCTTCCGCGGAGCGTCCGACCCAGCATCGTCGGATAAAAAATATGCGACAGATTCAGTTGATGCTGGGATGCTGCGATAAACTGTGCTATTTAGGAAAGCACGTCCGTTCCCGAGGCCTGTGCAGTAGCGGTCTTATGATGCATTGCCGCCGGAAGCTCCGTGTACGTTGACTCCCGCACACTTCCTATGCGAACGCCCGGAGTCTGCAGGCCTCATGTCCCTGGCTACCGGATGGTGTGACCTGGTCGCCGATGATTCTCTGACTGGCGAAGCTGACTGGATATCCGTGGTCACGTAGCCAAGAGCGGTCGTGTGCGCAACTATGAGAATGAGGAAGCTTTATTGACAGTCTACTCCGGACTGACTATATGTCGGAGCGCCCCGAGCGACGGACGTATGCTCCGAATGCGAAACATTTTGTACCACAACATCTGGGGCCAGATGTTGTTGAACGAGAGAGGGGCCTCTCTCGCTTGCCGTCCGGATGGACCGGAACGAGCTATGAACCGGACTAAAAAGGCTTCCTCCGTTCTCCCTCCGATCCGCCGTCACTGGGTGTGCATTAGGTTGATTTATAGTGCTCACATCACCCCAAAATTCCTTCTAGACCGCAACGGACGAACCCGGCTGCCGAACCATTCGGTGAATGGACGCTACACCGGGCGAGCTAGCGGACGTCAAAGGCCGTCGAACCTACTAGGGTCCTCTTAGGCAATTGGCGTATTTACATGAGCACTTTTCCGCTAGCCCTTCATTAATTGTGACGACGGAGGCACACTGTTGGAAGACATCACAGATACATCACCCTAATCTTGATCGTCTGAAATAGAAATTGATAAAGTAGAGTGACCCTGCGGGGAAAGGACCGGGGTGTCCAATTCCCCAATAACATACCGTGACATACGCTTCCCATATTGTCACCGAAATCATACGATACAGAACAGGAGTTAATGCGAGTACACTGACCACATATAGAATGATTATAAAGTCAGAGGAAGAATTCCTCTTAATACAATTGATCAATATCCTTTCAATGTGAAAAGAAAACAAGTCCTGGTACTCGCACTCACCCCTGGCAATCAAAATACATAATAATAATATGATCCATTAAAATAGAAAAAATAATTGAAATCAAAATATTTTGAAAAAATATTTTTTCAGAACAGCCCAAGTTTCTGAAAAGTAACGTTGAGCCCCAATGGATCCCAAGCCTAAGTGTGGACAAAAATTTTAAAAATATTTTAAACAATTTATTCAACACTTACGAACAATAATAATGTATCTAGTTATGATTAAAATAACATCAAGATATTATTTTCCAGAAATCCCCCCCTCACACAGAGGGCTGTTGTAAATGTAAACAATGAGTGTAAAAACACTAAAATAAGACTCCAGGCACCCAGGCCCGAAATCAGTTACCAAAAATACACTATCTGATGCAAAACAGAGACTTCCAGGGAAGAAACTGCAGAACATCAGATGGTAGACGCAGAACACAACGCCTAACCACCCGTAGGTTAAGACGTAAACATGGGGAAAAGAACAGAATTCATTCTGTTATTCAGCTAAAACTCCCAAGAAAATTTATTAATAATAATTACAAAAACTATGCCAAAAGCATGGGAGAATAGCAAGGGGGACTTAAAGGACAGGGAGAGAGGAAAACACTGAAATATCAGTGTAACTAAATAATCAGAATGACAACAAAATGGCTGCTGCCTCGAAAATAGGTAACTTAACATAATTTCATTAAAAAATTTTAAGTTACAGCCCTGATAATATTCTGTCACACATTTTTCCTCTCCTACTTCTCTATCCTCCTTGAAATCACCATTTCACTAATATTTATGTGTCTGGCATCATTTAAACTGAGATTTACAAGCACAAAGATCAGTCAGATGTTAACTGATGAAGGGCCAAACTTAGAATGATTAATGGCGCCAATTTCGGAACGTCCTTGACACTGCGCATGCGCAGTAGAGGTGAAGTGTGGAGGGCCTTTCAGGACATGTTTTCTTTGGTTTTAGATGCAAATTTTGGGGATTGGGGGGCAAAATTTGTGTTTGGCCCTATATTTTAAGAGTTAGCACCAGCTATGTCTGGGTCATTGGTACAGTATAAAAATATTCCAACCATGCAGAAATGCCACAGAGGGGAGGGAGGCAAGCTGGCCCCAATATCGATCTCTTTTTCAAACGCGTTAGAATGCTGTTCCATTTCAGGGTAAACTTGTGTGTGCCATAACTTTAATTTTAATTACCATTAACAATTTAATAATTGTTAAAAGACCTGATCTGAGAAACTGCTGCATTATAATTATTAAGTGCTATTGAAACTGGTGTTATTTTTAATTGCTATTAATTTATCCATTGAAACTAATGTTAATTTTAATAGCCATTAATTTTATCCATTAAACTGGTCTTATTTTTAATGGCTGTTAATTTTATCCAATAAAACTAGTGATAACTTTAACAGCTATTAATTTTGCCATTAAACATGTTCCTTTTAATGGAAATAAATGACCATCAAATGTTTTATGTCATTAAAAGACACTTAAAAATATTTTTACAGGGGGACGTTAAATAACAATTAATGGCTATTAAATATTAATAAAATTATGACAATTAAAATGGTATTTAATGGTTATTAAAGAAGTGGAGAACCCTTAAAATGTTTAACACTTATTTAATGGCATTGGCCATTAATTTCTTGAAAATTAATACCGCTTAACTATGTTCCTTTTAATGGAATTTAATGGGTGCACTTAATGGGATTTTAAAGGGATTTTAAAGGGATTTTAATGGGATTTTTTAATTGGATTTTAACAACCTTTTAATACCCTGAGTCTGCAGTAGTGGATGTTGGTTGAATATCACTGGTCACGTAGCCAAGGTGCAGTCGCGTGTGCTGGCGTGTGGATGAGGAAGCCGAAAGAGCAGTCTCTCCGGACTGTCTATATAACGGAGCGTCCCGAGCGGTGGACATATGCTCTGACTGAGGAACGTTTTGTACCAGAACATCTGGGCCCAGATGTTTTAGTATGAGAGAGGGACCTCTCTCGCTCGCAGCCCAGATGGACCTGGGCGAGCTAGGAACCGGACTAATAGGCTTCCTCCATACCATCTTGTATCCATCGTCACTGGGTGTGCACATTGTATTTTATAGTGCTCGCATCACCCAAATCTCCTTTCTGGGCCATTCGATGAATGGTCACTACACCGGGCGAGCTAGTGGATGCCAATGCCGTTGATCCTACTTGGGACCTCTTAGGCAATTGACGTATCTGCATGAGCACTTTTACCGCTAGCTCTTCATTTGACTGTGACGACGGAAGCACACTCTACGAAGACATCACGGTAACAATACCTGTTCATGTTACCCTATGAGACCTGTGGAGCTGCGGTCCTACGTGAATTATCCGCTGGAAGCTCCCGGGACGTTCATTCCGGCATTTATATAATATGCGAACGTCCCAACTGGAAAGGTCTCGTATCTTTGGCTAGCAGATGGAGTCACCTGGTCGAAGTGTATTCCTTGGTCGGCGAAGCAGGAGCACCAGGGACGTTCAATCCTGCATTTATATAATATCCGAACGTCCCCTGGAAAACTGTGGTCACATAGCCAAGGTGAGGTCGTGTGTGTTGACGAGGTTGAGGAAGCCAATATAACAGCCGCGTCAGACTGTCATGCGACAGAGCATCTCGAGCAGGAGGAGTGGACGTAAGCTCCGACTAAGCGAACAAACATACAACAACATCGCGGCGCAAATGTTGATGCAAGAGAGAGGGGGCCTCTCTCGCTCACGGTCTGGGTGGATCTGGACGAGCTAGCTACCTGACTGACAGGCTTCCTCCATACTATCCTCGGATCCGTCGTTGCTGGGTGTGCACATCTGATGTTTTATAGTGCTCGCGTCACCCAATCTGCTTCCCTGGACCACGACGGACGAACCCGGGTGCTGAGCCATTCTTTCCTGGTGAATGGTCACGACACCAGGCGGACTAGCGGGCGATCAATGCCTTCGAACTAGCGAACTCCCGGCATTTGTTGTATTAACTTGAGCACTTCCCGCTAGCCCTAATATTGCAACGACGGAGACACACTTGTTAAAGACATCATGGAAACATCACTCTGAATTCTGAAAAAGAAACTGATAATATAGAGTGACCGTACGGAGAGAGGACCTAATGGACCCCTTACCGCTAACAAAATACTGTGACACACGTCTCCAATGTTGTCATATCAATCAACACACACAGAGCAAGAATTAGTGCGAATACACTGACTATAAGAAACACAATAAACCTGTGAATTAGAGGAAGATATCTTCGCATTACAATTGAAGAATATTTTTTCAACATGAAAAAATATACACAGTCATATTACTCGCACTAACCCTTGAAATAAATATACATAATATATTATAATCCATTATAACATTTCAAAAGAAAATAATTTCAAAAAAAAAAAAAAAAAATTTTGAAACAATTTTCAGAAGAGCCCAAGTTCCCAATGGGAACAATGAGCCCAAATGGATCCCAAAAAAGCCTAAGTGTGGACAAAAATTTTAAAATCATTTCGAAAAATTAATGTAACACTTACGGACAATATTAAAGTATCTTGCTATGAACTGAACTAAGGAGAGGACAAGTAATCACTATAAGAAGTAACCGTTGTCAACATAAACAAAAAGTGTAAACAAACCGGAAACATGACTCCAGGCACTGATAAACATGTCCTGAAATCAGTTACCAATTTAAACACTATCTGATGCAAAACAGAGACTTCCAGAGAAGAAACTGCAGAACATCAGATGGTAGATGCAGACCAAAACACCTAACCACCCAAGGGTGAGGACGTAAACATGGGGAAAAAAACAGAAAATAATTCTGTTTCCAAGTCAAAACTCCCAAGAAATTTTAGTAATAAACATTACAAAAAATAAGCCAAAAGCATGGGAGAATAGCTAGGGGGGAATAAAGGAAAGGGAGAGAGGAAACACTGATTAAACAATGGAACATTCATAGCAAGAATGACAACAAGGTCATGCCTCGAAAATGGGTAACATGAATAATTTCGTAAAATAATTATAAGTTACAGCCCTGAACATTTGTTTCCATTGTTTTTTCCTCTCCTCCTTCTATTTCCTCCTTATATCCACCATTTCTCTCATAATTATGTGTCTGGCATCCTTAAAACTGAGATTTACAAGCACAAATAACAGAGAAGTGTAACTGTATTGAGGGCCAAACAAAGAATGATAATTGTGCCAATTTCGAGACCTCCTTGACACTGCGCATGCACAGTGGAGTAAAAGTATGGAGGACCTTATAGGACATGTAATTTTCCGTTTTAGATGCAAATTTTGGGGATTGGGGGTAAAATTTGCATTTGGCCCTAGATATTTTAGAGCTAGCACCAGCTAAGTCTGGGTCATTGGTACAGCATAAAAATATTCTAGGTTTTTTTTTATTATTTATTTATATGTAATTAAAAGGAAAAATATGTACTGAAGGTATGATAAATGGTTCAATTTTGGAAATTATAACCAATTTGTTTCAACAGGGTTATTCAGTTGAAAGATATCCAATTAACTGGTTGAGTGCTAAATTATTGTTCAAAGGTGATTTGAAACACAAGAATTTATTTTCAAAGAAGCCATGCAACCAGCAAAGGAAGCCTTAGTTTCGAAAGAATTTGTTCGTTAAAAATTGTTTTGTTATATTTTATTGAAGAGTGACTGTACAATTTATTGGAGAGTGAATGTTGGCACTCGCAAATAGACTGTAACAAAACAATTTTATATAAACATTTATTTTCTACTGCTAGGAAAACAACAAGCCTGCGAAAACTCTGCAAAGCCACTAAAGTAGCTTTCAGCATTTTTCAATAGAGCAATGATAGTGGCTACCAGCACTCAACCAGTTAAGAGGGCTCCGCTGTATTTTTGGAAACATTACCTGGAGAAATAATATAACATACTTAGCACTTTTTACTGAATCTTCAGTTAAAGAATCATCATCAACTGGCAACTTTTTAGAGCACCGTATATCATGCATCATATTCCTGAAAATTGTATATATACATTAAGATAGGTATATGATTGGTCCATAGTATTATATATATACATTAGGATAGGTATATGATAGGTCCATAGTATTGTATATACATTAGGATAGGTATATGATAGGTCCATAGTATTGTATATATACATCAAGATAGGTATATGATGGGTCCATAGCATTGTATATATACATTAGGATAGGTATATGATAGGTCCATAGTATTGTTAATTACATGAAATCCATTTATGTTTTCTCTTTGATTATTTAACCCTTTACCCAATGCAATTGATATCAAAATTTATTATTTTAAATTTAATTTTTTTAAATTTTAAAAAAAATTTCAACAAAACCATATCATGTGACCCCTCATTGGAACGAGCTCAATGACGTCGTTCCAATGAGGGGTCACATGATATGGTTTTGTTGAAATATTTTGAAAACTTTAATTTTTTCAACTGCTCAATTTGCATATTACGGATGCGGGCGATTCGTTAGGTAAAGGGTTAACAAATAAGCCAAGCAATGAGCCGAAATAACATCTTTCAACTTTTTATTCCAAATTATACGTGTAGCTTATTAGGAAATGAAAAAAAATCAATAGCTCACATCTAGAGGTCACACTGAACACACATACCAAGTTACAAAGTGGTCCGATTGTAAATGTGCCCTGAAGGGTGTGCCAAAGGGAAATATTGAAGCCCGACTAAACTAAGTTCAAAGGTCGTTGCCAGCGGCAACATTTTGTTACAGAAATGGCAGAAAATCGATAACACCCATATAGATATCACCTCACACAAGCACACAAAGTTTCTGAGCATTCCAGTCATAAATGTGCCCTGCAGGGTGTGTCAAAGGGAAATATTGATGCATAACTGCACTAAGTTTTTACTAAGTGCATCAGAGGTCGTTGCCAATGGCAACTATTTTTGACAGAAATTAAAGAAAATTGATAGCTCCCATCTAGAGGTCACCCCAAACAAGCACACCAAGCTTCAAAGCGATCTGGTCAAAAATGTGCACTGCAGGCTGCTCCAAAAGGAAATATGGATGCATAACTGCACGAAGTTCATCGAAAGTCATTGCCAGCGGCAACATTTTTTGACAGAAATTGAAGAAAATTGATAGCTCCCATCTAGAGGTAACCCCAAACAAGCATATAAAGTTTCAAACCCTCCTGATCATAAAGGTGCCCTGTAGGGCATGCCATAGGAATATATTGATGGTGGACTAAATTAAGTTCAAAGATTGTTGCCAGCAACAACTTTTTTTGATGGAAATGGAAGAAAATCAATAGCCCCCATCTTGAGGTCACCCCAAACAAGCATGTCAGGTTTCAAAACAATTTGATAATAAATGTGCCCTGTAGGGTGTGCTAAAGGAAAATATTGAGGTCTGACTTAACTAAGTTCTAAGAACATTGCCAGTGGCAACATTTTTTGACAGAAATGGAAGAAGATCGATAGCTCACATCTAGAGGTCACCCCAAACAAGCATACCAAGTTTCAAAGCGATCTGATAATAAATGCGACCTGTGAGGTGTGCCAAAGGAAATTGTGGACATACGTATGTATGTATGCCAACGGTTGAGAAGTGATGGCAATAGCTCAGCTTGACTTTGTCAAGCTGAGCCAAAAATTACTTTAGGCCAAAAAAAAAAATCAATTGATTCTCAGGCAATTTTTTTTTCAAATCAATGAGGGAGGGAGGATTTTATTTTTATTTTTTATTTTTATTTCTTCCAGATGGTGAGAAAGGATTGAGAGGCAAAAGTCACTTTCTGATGTCTGTTTTTACCTGAAGAGCATGGAAAGTGCATATTGTAAAATGATATACAAATAAAACTCATTTTATTGAAAACTAAACCTGTTTTTCTTTATTTTCTGATATCACCACTTTTTGTATTTAGAAACAGAACTCTGACTTCACTTTTAAACTTTTACAAAGCAGAACTATTTTATGAATACTAGATATTATTGACCACCCTCGTATTATTTTGGTATCATTGTGAGTTATTTTGATAGAAATTAACATTTTTACGATAGAAATTTTAGAAGGGAAACAAAAACAAACCAGAATGGAAGCAAGCTTCCGGTGTCAACTTGGCATGGAACTTACACAGCACTTGTAACGTCATCAGCCGTCTGTCAAAGAGCCCCTCCCAAAGACCACGCCTATTAAAAATAGTTTGAACCCGTATACATCCGAGCGATCAAGTTTGATATTTAAAAAAGGGAAACATCACTTTATTTTTCCACTGCGGCGAAGCCCTTTCATTCATATCACTATCCGATCTCCCGTGGGTGAAATTAATAAATGGATAGGCCCAACTCAATACACAAAATAAGCTGGACGTGTCGGCCCGTAAAGACTTCGTTTGTTTACTTTGAATGAAGACGTCATTCGTATTGGGAAACGCACGTGTGTTTTGAGTAATCTCCCTTGATGCACAACTGCTCGGAAAAATCTGAATTTCAGATTCCATTCAGTGTTTGCCCATTCTTTCCCATTATGTTCATGACACGTCAGCAGAATTTGGACTTTTGTATTTCTTTAGTAAGTGATAATTCCCCACCCCGAAAATATACTTACCTGTACCAATAATTCTCACTATTTCTCATTCGTGTTTTCACAGCAAAAAAGGTTTACTTGACGCCAGTACCTGGCAAATTTAACGTTTAGTATTCGACAAGGTGGGTTATGCCTGTGTTGGACAACTCGCCCAACATCGACCGAGTCAAGTTTGCGTTTGAATTCCCCTGCCGTGTGCGCCCAATCTCCTGAAAATATGGCGAAAACCTTTCCCCTCTCACCAGGGGTCAGCCTGGCAGCTGACTTTAGGGAGAAGTGACTTCTCCCTTCAGAGACTTTAGGGAGACATCAGGACCCAGGAGGGAGAAGTCAGTGGACATGAAGGAGAAATCAGAAAAAAAAACATAAAACGTATATGACATCGTGACAAAATAAATGAACATAGATAGAGGACACAATTGTGGAGAAAAAAATAAATAAAAGTTATCCAAACATACAAACACACACAAAACTAAGTCAGATGGTTACATAACAGAATGTAGGTTAAAATCCCCCCCACCTCACCCCACAAAAAACTGTGTCGTTCATGGTTTCTGAATACCCCCTAACTCTTTGCCTAACAGTGATGACTAAGGTTACCGTGCAGTTGATTTTGTATTTGCCTCAACGATGTGGATTTGAAATTTAGTATGACCCATGGTGAGAGTGTTCTTCTCTGTAACAGAAGGTATATTCTTTTTTAAAAAATATTTAAAGTGTTTAAAATAAATTTCAAGTTCATATAAGAAGCTGGGTCATTCATGGTTTCTGAATACCCTAACTGAGTTGAAAAGCGTAGTTAAAAAAGTTTTCGATATCCTTCGTAAATTAAGCGTTATTAACAATTTGAGTTAATTAATTTCTTTGGTAAATGACAAAACATTTCAGTTGTCTCCCTTCCCGGCTGCGCTGGGTAATAATACACTGTTCAGAAAACTGACAATTTCTGCCAACGATCTTTCACTGACACGTGCGATTGGTGCTTTGAAGGACTGCCATTCTTATCCATCCAAATACCTGTGATTTCTATTGTAGCCTTATTACATTTAACCCCCTTCCAACAAACTTCACAAGTTTTCAAAGAAAAACATTCAATGCAAATTGCTGGGCGAATTTCAATGCAGCCAATTTTTCAGTGGAACAGAGCGTAACCGCAAGCAATTTCGATATGGACGAACTGTCTCCAATAAATTTTTTTTGTTTTGAAACGGTGGTTAACTTTAATAAATTCTAATTAACTCGATGCGTGTCTTGTGTGATTCGTTGTTTTGTCTGGTACTTTGTTTTTAAATAGCCATTTTGTGCTGGTTGCTATCAGTTGGGGAGAATTGTTCGAACGACTACGCCATTGCAATTCTTTTCAGAAATATAAAATTGGGCTAGTTTAGGCTATTTTCATAGCCGTGTGACGGACTTTAACAGCAAACGTGTTTACTGTTTTTTGCAGAAGCGTGTGTTTTTAAAAAATAAAACATAAGAAAATACAGTAAACTGCCATGTCTCCCAAGGAAGTTTGGGAGGACGACGCCTGTGTATATTTACCTGTTTATTCGTTGGTTTTGGGCCTTAAAACCAATAGTCCCTTTTCAATTTCCGTTTCCTATTTTCGTGCAATGACGGCCCAAATAAAAAGGCCCAACGCGGGCCATTTTTTTCAACGCGGCGGTGCCTGAGAATCAATTCCTTTTTTTTTTTGGCCTTATTAAGATATTGTTTCAGCTGTACATAAGGTAGCGAGTACAAAGCAAATTTTATTAAACTGTTAATAGCCCAAAATATAACTGTGTTGGTAACTGTTTACGAACTCAGCTACCCAGGTCATCGCCTGAGTTTTTCACCTCAAAATTGGATAGTTTACCCTACTGATGTAAAGAAGCACCCTTAATTTGGAGATCATTTTTAGGGAAAAAGTGCGACTTAATATACACTGGTTGGATATTATTTATTTATTATTATTTATTTATTAGTGTTTAAGGTCACACATTTCTGCACAATAGCTAATCATGACCATGACAGTTTTACGGGTGGAGGAAGCCAGAGTACCCAGAGGGAACCACCAAGCAATGGCGACCAACTGTCAGCTCCCCAACATACTAACTCCACACAAGCAGGGTGAGCAATGGTCGAAGACAGGTGCACCATCGACGTGCAGTATGCCTTAGTTGACGTCACCGTGCCCCCAATCAAAATTGTATTTCTTATGTGAATCTACTAAGATTTGGGCAAAACTTTACGTGAATCGATTCACATCAAAATTTTGCCCCTGTAAGTCTACACGAGATTTTGTATGGGTGAATTTTTTGGCCACATGATATACTTAAAGGGGCCTATATACAAATATGGATGATATGGCATTTTTGGCCACATGATATATTTAAAGGGGCCTATATACAAATATGGAATATATTTAAAGAGGCCTATTTACAAATATGGATGATATGGCTGAAATTTGACATCAAAAAGTATCACAACAGAAAGCTCAGCAGTCATTTCTAGTCAAGTGTTGTCTGCCTAAACTGGCAGACGACACTTCGACTAGAACTTACAGGGATGTATTTACATTCTAATAGAATAACCGGAAGTTAAAAAATTTATAGTAATTTCTATATTTTTTATACTTACCAATGACCCAGACATAGCTGGTGCTAACTCTTAAAATATAGGGCCAAACACAAATTTTGCCCCCCAATCCCCAAAATTTGCATCTAAAACCAAAGAAAACATGTCCTGAATGGCCCTCCACACTTCACCTCTACTGCGCATGCGCAGTGTCAAGGACGAAATTGGCGCCATTAATCATTCTAATAACCAGTGCCTGGTAAGCGCTATGTACTCAGCGGGGAGGCAAGAGTTCCCAACTCCTGGGAGGGCCATCCCCGTCTGGGTCATTGGTAAGTATAAAAAATATAGAAATTACTATAAATTTTTTAACATTTTTATACTGTACCAATGACCCAGACATAGCTGAATAGTAAAAAGGCTGGAGGGCCAAGGACATAGAGCAAGATGGAATACGCTCAGTAATATAAAATAGAGTCATCCCCTCTAGGGAAAAAGAAGTAATAGGCCTTACATGTATCTTTCTTATTTATGATAAATTAGAAAGAAACAACACCTTCCAAAATTGAGCAACATACATCCATGTACTCTATTAATATCCAATATAATCTTTATACTAATAATTTTTAAAGTAAGCCAATAAATAAAGTAAGTCTAGAGAATAGAGACTCTTATACTCCTTAAAAGTGTCTGAGGAATGCATAATCATGTCCGTTGACACGTGCTATATTCAAAAGCTATACTTTAAAAACTAAGACTTGAATGAATTTTTAAAACATAAACTTCTCACTAAACAACCATCCCAATAACAGCTCAGAATTACTAACTCCGGAGGAGGTATCCCCTTGTTTTCATAGTAAAACAGGTGACCCAAGGGAACACCCTCCCCCCCCCCCCCTTTTTCTTGCCCTGGGTCAAATAACCCAGAGCGAAGAGGGCAGCAGAACGGAGTCACTGCCGAAACAGACAGCCTACCTAGCTATAGTAGCAACTGTTAAGTGAATGACATTCTGAGCAGTAAATAATAGACCTAACAATAGAGGCCTCCAGAAATGGACTCGATATTTCTGAGATAAAAAATTCATGAATGTGGATGACTGAGCGCAATGAGCAGCCTTCAAAAATCTATAATAGCGACACTATTAATGTAAGCCCAAGATGTAGAAGAACTCTTACTTCATGAGCCGAAATCTTAAGCACAACTGCTGAGTCAATGATATACCATAAGCAGTACCGATAGTTAATTGAATCCATTAGCAATAGAATGGAGCGTAACATCCTTCTATTAGGCATCAAAGACCGAAGAAGCTTACGCCCGTAGTAATAAACAAATATCTGTTTATAAATACATAAACTCTAACCGGACAGAGTAAAGGCCTATGCCTGTACGAAGACGGAAGGACCTTAATAACAATAGGTTCCGGATATTAGGAGCCTAACTCTTATGCAAAAATCCAACCTAAATAGTAAAGGAAGTAGTGATTCCGAAACTACGAAAGTGAAAATCATCCATCGACAGTGCATGAAACTCACTGACTCTTCAGTAAAAGAGAAGCCAACAGAATTACCGTCTAAAAGGTCAGAATTTGAAAACTACTGTTTCCAGAGGCTCAAATGATTACTTAGCTAAATAAGAACCGAAGTTAAACTCCATATAGGAATTTAATCTAAAGATTCTAAGTCTATTTATCAAAAAGTTACTAACTGACTTAGATAAAGAGACATAAGACTCAATTGTAAACTATCATAGAGTGCATAGGTATGAGGTAACATAAACCTACAACCTTAATAATAACAGGCTGCAGTAGATCTTGTCAAACAAGTATACTAAAAAGTTGCAATGAGTAGTATGGAGGGATCAACAATATGAACATAATGATCCCTACACCAACGACGGAAGAGCCTCCACTTTAGCCGCATAGAATAGCGAAGAAGAGGATCTCCTATAGTAAGAAATCGCGTCCAAAGCTCGTCCAGTACAATGCTACAATGCAATACGGACCACACAACGGAATACATGAAGGTTGCGACCTTGCGGGTTGTGATAAAGATGACACGATTTACCCAGCGAAAAAAGATCCTCATTGAGGAAGATTTTGCGTTAAGTCCCACAGTAGACAACAGAGTAAATTACCCACGGTCTCTGTGAAGATAGAGATGCTATCAACAGAAATGTATTGTGGTTGTTTATCTTAGCAATACCTGCTGAAACAACAGCGTCGGAGGATACGCGTATCCTATCATTCTGTCCTATTAGATCAATAGAGCGTTAACAACATTAGCTCAGAGATCCGGACAAGCCAACACATACGTCTGCAATTGATTAGCAAGCTGTGTCGTAAATAAATTATCATTGGGCGCTCCCATAGATAGCAAATCTGATTGAATACTTGTTTGTTGAGAGTCCATTCTGACGGCAACAAGCGACCCCTAAGTGAACGGGGGTCCGGTAAAACAATCAGACGACCCGGAATATGACGGACCGAAACAGAACTTGGTGTACTATAACCAACAGACGGATTCTTTCCATTAAATTGAATAACGGAAACGAATGAGTGCCTCCCTGGTTCCGGAGATACGCAACTACTGTCGAATTAACGGACAGGATTTGGACATGCGTTTCTGAATAATGTTCATGCAATGACATAAAGCAAGCCTAAAAAACATTATTCCGCGGAAGATAATTGCCTGCTTAGAGACTGCGGAACCCAAAGACCCTGGCACTTCGAATCTGTTGGGATCAATATTATATCCCAATCTGTTTGACTGGCAACCGTCGTAACTATAACACTCGGATCCGGCAACTGCAGTGGCACTCTCTGAGTCAACCACTGAATGTTTGCCCCAGTCTGAATCTCTTGTAACACTAGATAGACAAGAGAACGTGTAAATCGAGCAATTCCTGGATTGCTGAAAAGTTGCCGTCGAAGAGAGGCTTCTCCGAGAACGAAGCGACTCTGAGAGAGTTCTTCACCTTACTATCCACGCGCGTGGATGTAGCTAGGGCTGCGTCACGTCTAACCAACTCCAATCAGCCACTGAAGGGCGGAGTTATACGTGAACAAACTACTGCCCTCAAAAGAAATCACATTGAGAATAATATCCCGTAAATCTTTTCTTGAAGACGTAATGATAACGCCTCAGTAAGGTGGATTACGTATCATAAAGCGTCTAAGTTAAGACTACTAGACATCATTGTCGTTTCCAACATTGTGGTTGGAAAAGACATAGACAGCGAAAAAGAATATTTCCAGTCTTTAACCACGCCGTCTAGACGCATATGAACTCTCGGTATGCCCTGCTCTGCCAAAATAAATTATTCGTATAAATGATCAAACGGCAGAAATGAGCATTGCGGACAAGAAACTAAACTATCATGCTTGGTAGCAGGCTTATATGCATATATAGCGTCGAAAAATAAAACACATGTTGTAATGACATTATTGGACTGTGTCGGTAAGTCAAGGACAATGTCCCTGAACCGATCCAAAATTCCGAGTCGAATGACGCTATAAGTCTCTTATCCAACATCGCAGCAATGAAGTCCGAAATAACAATCACTGGAAGATAATGCCAAAAGATATGAATGGCAGCTTCCGATGCTACGAAAGGGAAAACTCGAAATCTTTCGAATCCCTTTCGCCATCCTGTCGGACCCTATAAAGCGTTCGGTCGTCCGTACCTGATGCAACCGCAGACCGCACTGACCCAGCACCGTCAGATAATTCCTGATTCGAGTAAAAAACTGTCGATTGCTGGGATGCTGCGAAACAACTGTGCTAACTCGGATAGCACGTCCGTCACTGAGGCCTGAGAAGAAGCGGTCCTACAATGCATTGCCGCTGGAAGCTCCGTGATCGTTACCCCGTGCATACTACCAATATGCGAGCGAACGGAGTGTAAAGGCCCTGTGTCCCTTGGCTACCGGATGGCGTGACGTATTCGCCGTGGAATCACTGAATGACGAAACTGATCGGATACTCGAGGTCACGTAGCCAATGTGCGGTCGTGTGCCCTGCTGTGAGGATGAGGAAGCATTATCGACAGTCTCTCGGACTGTCAATATAACGGAGCGTCCCGACCGACAGACATATGCTCCGAATGTAAAATATCTGAACCACAACATGCGGTCCCCTATGTTGTTGGACGAGAGAGGGACCTCTCTCGCTCACAGCCCGGACGGACCTGGACAAGCCAGGAACCGGACTAACAGGCTTCCTCCGATCTGTCCTCAATCTGCCGTCAGTACTAAAGTAATTATAGTGCTCGCATCACCCAAATCTCCTTCCTAGACCGCAACAGACGAACCCGGCAGCCGAACCATTCGATGAATGCACGCTACACCGGGTGAGCTAGCGAATGTCACTCCGTCGATCCTACAAGGGATCTCTTAGGCGATAGACATATTCCATGAGCACTTATTGCCGCTAGCTCTTCATTAACTATGACGACAGAGGCACACTTTTGAAAGACATCTCCGTAACTTTGCGAACAAGAAACCAGAAATGCTTGGTTATAGCAAGCATATAATAATAATATATATAGCGTCGTTCAATAATTCGAAAGATTGTGTGACATTATTGGACTATGTCGGAACTGAGGGACGATGTCCCTGAACCGAACCAAAAATTTCTAAGTCCACCGACGCTATCAGTTTCTTATCCGGCATTGCAGCATTCTGGTCCGACGAAAGAAGCTGTAGAAGATCAAGTCAGATGACATACACAACAGCATATGTTGTTCCGAAAGGGAAAGCTTGAAATCCTCCAAATCCCTTTCGGTATCCCGTCGGACCGGATGAAATTTTCGGACGTCCGTACCCGCTTCTGCGGAGCGTCCCGACCCAGCATCGTCGGATAAAAAATATGCGACAGATTCAGTTGATGCTGGGATGCTGCGATAAACTGTGCTATTTAGGAAAGCACGTCCATTCCCGAGGCCTGTGCAGTAGCGGTCTTACGAAGCATTGCCGCCGGAAGCTCCGTGTACGTTGACTCCCGCACACTTTCCTATGCGAACGTCCGGAGTCTGCAGGCCTCGTGTCCCTGGCTACCGGATGGTGTGACCTGGTCGCCGATGATTCTCTGACTGGCGAAGCTGACTGGATATCCGAGGTCACGTAGCAAAGAGCGGTCGTGTGCGCTACCATGAGAATGAGGAAGCCTTATTGACAGTCTACTCCGGACTGACTATATGTCGGAGCGTCCCGAGCGACGGACGTATGCTCCAAATGCGAAACATTTTGTACCACAACATCTGGGGCCAGATGTTGTTGTACGAGAGAGGGGCCTCTCTCGCTCGCCGTCCGGATGGACCAGAACGAGCTATGAACCGGACTAAAAGGCTTCCTCCGTTCTCCCTCTAATCCGCCGTCACTGGGTGTGCATTTGGTTGATTTATAGTGCTCGCATCACCCCAAAACTCCTTCTAGACCGCAACGGACGAACCCAGCTGCCGAACCATTCGATGAATGGATGCTACACCGGGCGAGCTAGCGGACGTCAAAGGCCGTCGAACCTACTAGGGTCCTCTTAGGCAATTGGCGTATTTACATGAGCACTTTTCCGCTAGCCCTTCATTAATTGTGACGACGGAGGCACACTGTTGGAAGACATCACAGATACATCACCCTAATCTTGATCGTCTGAAATAGAAATTGATAAAGTAGAGTGACCCTGCGGGGAAAGGACCGGAGTGTCCAATTCCCCACTAACATACCGTGACATACGCTTCCCATGCTGTCATCGAAATCATACGATACAGAACAGGAGTTAATGCGAGTACACTGACCACCTATAGAATGATTATAAAAGTCAGAGGAAGACTTCCTCTTATTACAATTGATCAAAATCCTTTCAATGTGAAAAGAAAACAAGTCCTGGTACTCGCACCAACCCCTGGCAATCAAAATACATAATAAAAAATATGATCCATTAATATAGAAAAAATAATTGAAATCAAAATATTTTGAAAAAATATTTTTTCAGAACAGCCCAAGTTTCTGAAAAGTAACGTTGAGCCCCAATGGATCCCAAGCCTAAGTGTGGACAAAAATTTTAAAAATATTTTAAACAATTTATTCAACACTTACGAACAATAATAATGTATCTAGTTATGATTAAAATAACAACAAGATATTATTTTCAAGAAATCCCCCCCTCACACAGAGGGCTGTTGTAAATGTAAACAATGAATGTAAAAACACTAAAATAAGACTCCAGGCACCCAGGCCCGGAATCAGTTACCAAAAATACACTATCTAATGCAAAACAGAGACTTCCAGGGAAGAAACTGCAGAACATCAGATGGTAGATGCAGAACACAACGTCTAACCACCCGTAGGTGAAGACGTAAACATGGGGAAAAGAACAGAATTCATTCTGTTATTCAGCTAAAACTCCCAAGAAAATTTAGTAATAATAATTACAGAAACTATGCCAAACGCATGGGAGAATAGCAAGGGAGGACTTAAAGGACAGGGAGAGAGGAAAACACTGAAAAATCAGTGTAACTAAATAATCAGAATGACAACAAAATGGCTGCTGCCTCGAAAATAGGTAACTTAACATAATTTCATTAAAAAATTTTAAGTTACAGCCCTGATAATAT
The DNA here is from genome assembly GCA_031216915.1 of Pictodentalium vernedei. Lineage (NCBI taxonomy): Eukaryota > Metazoa > Mollusca > Scaphopoda > Dentaliida > Dentaliidae > Pictodentalium > Pictodentalium vernedei. The sequence goes on along the minus strand of CM062294.1, from coordinate 521,394,040 downwards.
TCTGTCACACATTTTTCCTCTCCTCCTTCTCTATCCTCCTTAGAATCACCATTTCACTAATATTTATGTGTCTGGCATCATTTAAACTGAGATTTACAAGCACAAAGATCAGTCAGATGTTAACTGATGAAGGGCCAAACTTAGAATGATTAATGGCGCCAACTTCGGAACGTCCTTGACACTGCGCATGCACAGTAGAGGTGAAGTGTGGAGGGCCATTCAGGACATGTTTTCTTTGGTTTTAGATGCAAATTTTGGGGATTGGGGGGCAAAATTTGTGTTTGGCCCTATATTTTAAGAGTTAGCACCAGCTATGTCTGGGTCATTGGTACAGTATAAAAATATAGGTAACTTAACATAATTTCATTAAAAAATTTTAAGTTACAGCCCTGATAATATTCTGTCACACATTTTTCCTCTCCTCCTTCTCTATCCTCCTTAGAATCACCATTTCAATAATATTTATGTGTCTGGCATCATTTAAACTGAGATTTACAAGCACAAAGATCATTTAGATGTTAACTGATGAAGGGCCAAACTTAGAATGATTAATGGCGCCAATTTCGGAACGTCCTTGACACTGCGCATGTGCAGTAGAGGTGAAGTGTGGAGGGCCATTCAGGACATGTTTTCTTTGGTTTTAGATGCAAATTTTGGGGATTGGGGGGCAAAATTTGTGTTTGGCCCTATATTTTAAGAGTTAGCACCAGCTATGTCTGGGTCATTGGTACAGTATAAAAATATCATGTTTACCGTGGGGAGGGGGAGGAGGGGGGGGGGGGAGATTTTAAAATCATGTTTTATGGCCCCATATGGTCTAAAAGACCATTTTTAAATGAATTTTCATGTAAGTTTAAAGAAATAACAAATTTGTTGTTGGTAGGGAAATGTTGAAATCAAATAAGAAAAAACTTAAAAATCATTCTCTTTCAGAAACAAATGCTCAGGTTATACAACTTATTCTGCTTACAATTAACATTACTTTCGTTCAGTGTAAGAGAACTTGCTGCACAACAAGGGGTGGAAGTGTATTCAATATTCAGCTTCAATGTATCAATAGAATTTGTGTCAAGCTTGATGTTCCAAAAATGAACACATGCAATTAAAATGTTAAAGAAAATACTTACTTGAATTCTTCAAACTGCAATTTGCCATCAGAATTTGCATTATAGTATCTAAAAATAAATCTACACCGTAATTCAGCTGGAACACCACCATGCTGTGTAGTGGGATCCATTGCAGCAAGACCCAACATAACATCTTTAGCTGTCAAAAATTTTCTTTTATGTGAATCAAAAGCCCTGAAAATTTTACATAACAAAGAATACAGTAGAGCCCACTTAATTGGATATCTCTTAATTGTATATCCCTGTGAATGGAATATAAATTCCAAACACAAACCGTTTCCCATACCTTCCGTACAAATTTAACATGTTAACTGAATATAGGTTATAGAGTAAATTCCTGTTAATTGAATAAAAAATCTTGTAACCTGTCGAGAAATTACCTTGACTCTCCCCAGTTTTCCAATGTTTGACCTATTTGGCCTCAGTACATCCAATACAGGCATTTAATCTATTTTATCTTACAATCAACATGTATTTATTTTGTCTGTATTAACTCCGCAACTGTCATGTATCCGATCCCCTGATACAGATATTTGTATCAGGGGGTCGGATACAAGCACGTTCCTTTCGCGTGAGTTCCATTTTTTTTCTTTTCGTTCATCCGTGCGAATAAATAGTTCATATATATTTGTCTACGTTCTTGACTTATCCCCAATATATTGTAAGATAAAATGATTATTACCATTATGTGGATGTACAAAATATGTATCCGAGTCTCACTCCGCGTTCTAAGGGTAGATCACGACTCGTCTTCGACTCGTTGTGATCTGCCCTTAGAACTCAGATATATATTTTGTACATCCACATAATGGTAATAATCTCTATATATCTTGTTTGACAGAGCTCCATGAGCTCTGTCAAACAAGATATAATAGAATAAATACTAACTTTATCTTTAGAATACAGGAAAGTGACACAATCCCTGTTAAATGAATACTCCTGTTAATTGAATAATTTTCATTGGCAAAGTAGCTATACAATTAACAGGGTTCCACTGTACTTGGAAATGCTGAAATTAAAACTCAGTTTGATCAATAGGAGATAGAGATTAGTTGCAATACAATCGTCTTTATTGATTTTGGTTATGACTTAGAAAATGAGATTTACACAAGGCAACCACCTTACTGGTGTCCTGTTTGCCTTCAGCATCTTCCTTATTGGGATCACCTCCTGAAGGTAAGAACCAAATATGGAAGCAAATTTAAAATGAGAAATGCTGGGCAATGCATATTATTATGCTAGTAAATTTGTTTATCCAATCAAATGAAGTTACTAAGAGACATAGACTCCGCAATATTAGGTTAAGGATGGCTGAAAAGCACCCAATATTAATTTAATATTAGGTGCCCATCAGCCATTTTGTTTTATCATTATATCCACACGCCTCAGCTTTTAATTTACACGTACGTACATGCTGCAGTGCATTCGTACAGAAGAACCACCATATAAAATAGCCCTGTCGTATAAATATTACATTCGATTGAATGAAACTGTTATAATAAAATGTCAAACCAGCCCAAAATACTGGCGGTTATAGAACAAGTCACGAGTGATAAATTAGAATGCATAAGCAAAATTACTCCCCTTGCTGCGTATGTAAACATCGTCTGCTTTGTTTACATTTTTCGAGAAGTGAGCATCATTTAACTATTCATTGAATTAACTTCCCTAACGACATTTTAGCATGCCGTGCATAATAAATACGTTACAGGGCATTTAGTTGGCAGATACAGTGTCATATACAGCTCAGAGAAAACTATATTAGGTTCGTCTTTCTCTTCGCTGTATATGACACTGTATCCGCCAACCAAACGCCCTGTAACTTATAATACACTGTTGTGCTGTACAAATTGTACCACACCTTATAATAATAGTTTTGCAGTGTGTTTATAAAATAAAGGAGGTACACTTGGACCAAAGTGTAGGTACATCTTGTCCTGAGCAATAATCAATGCTGTTGGAAAAACTAATGTTATTATACTGGTCTGTAGTCCAGTTCTAACACAAAATTCCCATCATCACGAAACTTGTTATTGCACGGAAACAAAAAATCTATTTATACTAACAGTAATCTTGACCTTTGACCCATTGGACCTGAATGTAAACCCAATCATTGATACTTTACCCTTCACCTGTGCATGAAGTTACAGTTTTGTAAGAGTGATGGTCGAGTGGATAAGGGCATTGCTCTCCTACACCTGATATTGCCAGGACCAAGTTTCTTGAGGTGTCCAAACATGTTCTTGTAGCATCCATTGTGGCCCTAATTTGTCTGGATCCATCTGGCTGACTGAACATCTGTCAATCCATTTATCTGTTCACCTGTTTCACTCATTTCCAGACAAAAAATTTTGTATCGTTGACTGTACAATACTCATACTTTATACGTAGGTTGCCCATAATGAGGCAGTCAGGAAGGTTGTATTTGGAGTCAATAGGACAAAAATCAAGGCTACTGTTACTTTTAGTAAATTTGGTTTCTGTGCAATAACTTTAGTTTCCTTTTACAGAATTATCATCAATGGTTCAAAGCTATAGCCAGCCTATTTCTGATGACTCTTGGCCATCAGCTGTCATCATTATAATGCCTAATTCTTGCCTCTACAAAAGCTGGTAAGAAAAATATGAAAAGTTACAATCACAAAAGATGAACACTCCACCAGCTAAATATTTCTAGAAATTATCATAAACTCAAGTCATAACTGCTGTAAAGCAACTTAGTGCAGAAATTGACCAACTGGTCACGGTTAAGTTTCTATTTAAATCAGTCAGAATTAGCGCTGGCCACCAGGAGTGGCTTATGCCCCCCTCCCCACTCCCCCCCCCCCCCCAACCCTCCAAAAAAAATCCCCATTCTGATACAATAACCTCACCAATAATTTAAGTTATGGAGCAGAAACCAATTCCAACTTAAGATCACTGTGACCTTGACCTTTTGCAGAAGAACCCCAAAAGAAAAATGGTCATCATTGCAAACACAAGTGGAATTTATATAGCAAGGGAAATGAACTCCAGGAACATATCAAGTTCAAAGTCACTATGATCTTCTTCTCTGTCAAGTTTGGTTTTGAACAGCCAAGTGGAATTTAAATTAGAGAGCAAAAATCAATCAATTCTAAGAAACTTAAAAATATATTAGGTTCTTTCTCTCATCATACCCAATCCATGTGTCAAGTTTTGATTCTATTGAGCAAGAAGAATTTTCATTAGAGAGCAAAAAAACAACCAACACCTGGAATTTTTTCAAGTTCAAGGTCACTGCAACCTTGACCTTTGGCATAATGACTCCAAACTAAAAACGATTCTTCATTTCATCATACTCGAACTACATGTGAAGCTTGGTTTCGATCAGCCAAGCATACCAGAAAATAAGTGGTCAGACATGGACAATGTCAGGTACAAAAAGGCCAATGTCAGACTGAGGTTTAAAATCATCAGTCAAAATGTCTGATGCCAAAATTATCAATGAAGTTCAGTGATCAGAACATCATGCATGCTGGAAATCATGTACATAACTAGCAAGCCTAAAATTAATGATTATTGTGATTTTTGGCCCTGGCATGTTGGGAAGTGTGAAGAAAGTGACTGTACAGCTCATCAGTATTAACAGCATGTGAAGGAATACGATTTGATATAGTCATACATGTATCTAAATTATGTCTGAAGGGTAATTCAGTTCCAATTCAGAATGAAACCAATCATACCTTGTTTGGCAGGGCTCAATGAGCCCTGCCAAACAAGGTATGGTTGGATGAATTCTGAGCAGTTTTAAGCTGAAGGTACATGTACACCCTGAACACATTATTTCGAATACTCAAACTCCATTCTGTAATATGTCAGATATCATTCTTAAACGACAGACATGATTTAGTTGGTGTCTGACATTTTGTCTGGAAGTGCAATGAAAATTATTTTCAGGCTTGCAGCCAAGCAGCATTTTAATTAGAGAGCAGAAACCAACTCTGTTTGCAGAGGGATAGGCATAAGCTGAACACTTGACATGCGATGGACGCATTCATCATCCAGAGGAAATCTAGTACACCTGTCCACTAGAGCTCGATGAGCTTGTTCCAATGAGGGGTCGCATGATATGGTTTTTGTTGAAAATTTGTGAAATTTTTTTTTCCAACTGCCTAATTTGAAAATTACTTGGGTGGATGCGACAACCCGTTGGGTAAAGAGTTAATATAATTTTGAGAAGACAAAGATTTACTGCTGGAAATAATGATAATACCTATAAAGGTTGTCAGAGATGGCCTCATCTGCACCTTTGCTGACAATATACTCTTGAAAAACCACTCTATTCATGTACTGACTTGGAAAACAGTAGTCTGCAAACTCTTGAAATAATAAATCTTGTTCTGTTAAAATAAAAGAGATATGATTACTGAACAAATTTAAAAATTATTTCACATCACACAACACAGTAGCAATGCAAATATTCATACCTAAAAGTATACTATTCAAAAAAAGGAGGGAATACTTGATAAGAGTGAGATATATGAAGAAATATAATTATATTTTCATCAAAAAGACAGTTGAAGCATTGCACTGTAACATCTGGTGAATGATTTCCGTGATAGTTGGGTGTCTGCTAAGCAGACGTTGTGCAAATGGCACCACATGAGCTGCTAACATGTTGTCACGGTAGTACTGCCCTGTGACATGCCCTTAGATGACATGTAATGTTGTTCTGCTTGTCATGGTTATGCCTCCCCATTTTGCATGTGCTTGTTATGCTTGCAACAAATTTGCAATTATGGCTTGGGTGGAATCCCCTCTCCATGGGTGATTTAGCAGTAATATATACTCCACGTACTGGAAATGTTGTAAAAGTGCATAGCATTTAATGAAAATTGCATAGCAGTTTTTAAATCTTAAATTTCACGGCTTTATAGTGAAAAGCAAGGGGATACCTCCTCCGGAGTCAGTAATTCTGAGTCGGTACCAGGATGGTTTTAAAGTGTAAAGCTAATGTTTAAATTCATTCATGTCATATTTTTAAAGTGTAGCTCGGTGTGAAGCATTTGTATATGTCACGTGTTAAACGGGCGTTAATATACAATCCTCGGACACTTTTAATGAGTATAAAGAGTCTCAATTCTCTGGACTTACTTTATTTATTGGCTTACTTTACAAATAATTAGTATAAAGGGTTATACTGGATGTTAATAGAGAACATGGATGTTATTATGCTCAATTATGAAAGGTGTTGTGTCTTTCTAATTTGTCATAAATAAGAAAGATACATGTAAAGCCTAATCCTCCTTTACTCCTCGAGGGGATAACTCTATTATATATAGTTGAGCTTATTGGATTTTCCTCTATGTCCTAGGCCCTCCAGCCTTTTTTGTATTCAGCTATGTCTGGGTCATTGGTACAGTATAAAAATGTTAAAAAATTTATAGTAATTTATATATTTTTTATACTTACCAATGACCCAGACAGGGATGGCCCTCCCAGGAGTTGTGAACTCGTACCTCCCTGTTGAGTACATAGTGCTGACCAGGCACTGCTTGTAAGAATGATAATTGGCGCCAATTTCGAGACCTCCTTGACATTGCGCATGCGCAGTGGAGGAAAAGTATGGAGGACCATTTAGGACATGTTATTTTCAGTTTTGGATGCAAATTTTGGGGATTGGGGGGCAAAATTTGTGTTTGGCCCTAGATTTTTGAGAATTAGCACCAGCTATGTCTGGGTCATTGGTACAGTATAAAAATATCAATTAATTTTTTATTTTGTGTGGACTAAGGCCACAAAAAATAAATTAAATGATTCTCAGGCCTTTTTTTAAATCAGTTAGAGAGGAAGGGTTTTTTTTTTTCTGGGATGTAGTGAGCATGGATTGAGGAGCTTTCCAAACTCTTTTCACATACATAATATATAGACAGTGCATACTATACTGAATAAACCCAGGGGGTGCGTGAATTAAACAAGGCCAAACGTATATGAGTGGGCTTATTTTTGAGAGGTAAAGCCTGCAGGAAAATGTGGATGCAAAGTTGACACAATGCTAAGCGACTCGGTCAACCCCATAACAAAGATGCATTAACCATTTACCTGATGAAAAATTTACAACTTGAATAGTTGAAAAAAGAAAGTGCAAAACAATTTCAACAATACCATATCATGTGACCCCTCATTGATAAAGCTCAATGAGCTTGTTTCAATGAGGGGTCACATAATACGGTTTTGTTATTTTGAAACATTTGAAAAAGAAATAATTAAAACAACAAATTTTGATACCATGAGCTATGGGTAAGGCTAAACAAAATTAATCTTTTGATTCTCAGGAAGCGGCGCATTCGTTTTTTCGGCCCATGTCCATCATATTTAATTCGAAGGCAAAATTCAAAATGTATAAAACCATCACATGGTGTTATTTTAGTGGTATTGCATCGCAATTTGTGATGCAATATGTTGTATACACTGATACATTATCGTTAGTCTCTTCGCGAAATGCGATACAATTCTCATATGTGTGTACAAAATAAATAAAGTGATTTTTTTGGTGGAATCAAAATCCAAAAAAATAAAAAGAGTATTATTTGTTTTAAAAAACTTTTATTACTTTTTCTCTGCATTTTAGTTTTTCCATATTGATTTTGTGTTGTATGATTACTGTTATTTAAGCTCTAGTATTTAATTTTAGGCTCTCACAGCTGGCTTTCAGGCATCGGCGACCATTCCATCAGGAGTAAGAAATAACTACACTATGAGTCGGAAGTAGTTGTAGCAAAACCCCAATTATTTCACGGTCTTAATTGAGGTCATAAACAAAAATATAAACGTAACGTTTATGAAAAAATATAAAACCGATAAACGTGTTTGCCGATCGTCTGCAACCAGAGTGGGAAACACAGATAAACTATAGAGCTTTTCACGTTGTTGGTCGGAAAAATCGTTTTTTGAACGTTTACTTCGTTTAGTTGAATTGCACAATTCCTGCAGCTTCGAAGATCGGAGACAAGTTCATGGTGTCGGCCCAGAATTTCACATGCTGTTTTAAAAGCCCTGTGAATATTCAACGAAAATGCATAAGATAAAAAAAGGCAATGGTATTCTGCCAAACCAGTGATGAGAGTAAAAAACAAGACAGTATGCCTCGTAACATTATAGATGGGAAAGAAATTTTGAAAATGCAGTGAGGCAAAACATGGAGTTGAAATGTGACTTCTCCTTCAAAAATTTCCGATTGACCTGAACCGGTGAACGCACCCCCCCCCCCCCCCCCCCCAAAAAAAAAGATTATCTTTCGTGCGAATCACACATAACAGGGTTATTTCCATACCCATAAATAGAAAAAATAACACACCTCCAAGCGCAACACAAAGGGAGAGCCTAGCAGCCCCCACCACAATTTTGCCAGGGCTTTTAGATTCGTTGGGAAAATGTTTGTTTGTTAGTGGTTAACGTCACATATTTATGCACTATGGCTAATCGTGACACAACATGGAGATGAAGTCAAGTTTAGTCAATCGTTGATCAACATGTTGCCCATTTTAGAGGACTTTCACCCCAAGCATTGGTGACTGGGTCCTATTTTACTAGTAAAGCGGAAATGGTTTACCACAGTAAACAAGTGCTGCTTACTTCCCGGGGTTCCCACGGGGAGAGATTCGTTGGGAAAAAATAATTCAGGCCTTTTGTGTGTACTGATGACGGTAAGGTAGCCTATACTTTCCTGAATTATCATGAGCCATTTCTGTCATTGTGATTGTCCCTGTGTTCACAGCAAAAAAAATATTCAAATATTCACCCGAAGAGTGGAACAGGACAAGTCAGCCACGTGCTCGACCCAAGTGGAAAACTTGGAAAGTTAAAAAATTTATAGTAATTTATATATTTTTTATACTTACCAATGACCCAGACATAGCTGGTGCTAACTCTTAAAATATAGGGCCAAACACAAATTTTGCCCCCCAATCCCCAAAATTTGCATCTAAAACCAAAGAAAACATGTCCTGAATGGCCCTCCACACTTCACCTCTACTGCGCATGCACAGTGTCAAGGACGTTCCGAAATTGGCGCCATTAATCATTCTAATAACCAGTGCCTGGTAAGCGCTATGTACTCAGCGGGGAGGTAAGAGTTCCCAACTCCTGGGAGGGCCATCCCCGTCTGGGTCATTGGTAAGTATAAAAAATATATAAATTACTATAAATTTTTTAACATTTTTATACTGTACCAATGACCCAGACATAGCTGAATAGTAAAAAGGCTGGAGGGCCAAGGACATAGAGCAAGATGGAATACGCTCAATTATATAAAATAGAGTCATCCCCTCTAGGGAAAAAGAAGTATTAGGCCTTACATGTATCTTTCTTATTTATGATAAATTAGAAAGATACAACACCTTCCAAAATTGAGCATCATACATCCATGTACTCTATTAATATCTAGTATAATCCTTATACTAATAATTTTTAAAGTAAGCCAATAAATAAAGTAAGTCTAGAGAATAGAGACTCTTTATACTCCTTAAAAGTGTCTGAGGATTGCATAATCATGTCCGTTGACACGTGCTATATTCAAAAGCTATACTTTAAAAACTAAGACTTGAATGAATTTTTAAAAACATAAACTTCTCACTAAACAACCATACCAATAACAGCTCAGAATTACTAACTCCGGAGGAGGTATCCCCTTGTTTTCATAGTAAAACAGGTGACCCAAGGGAACACCCTCCCCCCCCCCCCCTTTTTCTTGCCCTGGGTCAAATAGCCCTGAGCGAAGAGGGCAGCAGAACGGAGTCACTGCCGAAACAGACAGCAGAACGGAGTCACTGCCGAAACAGACAGCCTACCTAGCTATAGTAGCAACTGTTAAGTGAATGACATTCTGGGCAGTAGATAATAGACCTAACAATAGAGGCCTCCAGAAATGGACTCAATATTTCTGAGATAAAAAATTCATGAATGTGGATGGCTGAGCGCAATGAGCAGCCTTCAAAAATCTATAATAGTGACACTATTAATGTAAGCCCAAGATGTAGAAGAACTCTTACTTCATGAGCCGAAATCTCAAACACAACTGCTGAGTCAAAGATATACCATAAGCAGTATCGATAGTTAATTGAATCCATTAGCAATAGAATGGAGCGTAACGTCCTTCTAATAGGCATCAAAGACAGAAGAAGTTTACGCCCGTAGTAATAAACAGATATCTGTTTATAAATACATAAACTCTAACCGGACAGAGTAAAGGCCTATGCCCGTACGAAGACGGAAGGCCTTAATAACAATAGGTTCCGGATATTAGGAGCCGAACTCTTATGCAAAAATCCAACCTAAATAGTAAAGGAAGTAGTGATTCCGAAGCTACGAAAGTGAAAATCATCCACTGATAGTGCATGAAACTCACTGACTCTTCAGTAAAAGAGAAGCCAACAGAATTACTGTCTAAAAGGTCAGAATTTGAAAACTACTGTTTCCAGAGGCTCAAATGATTACTTAGCTAAATAAGAACCGAAGTTAAATTCCATATAGGAATTTAATCTAATGATTCTAAGTCTATTTATCAAAAAGTTACTAACTGACTTAGATAAAGAGACATAAGACTCAATTGTAAACTATCATAGAGTGCATAGGTATGAGGTAACATAAACCTATAACCTTAATAAAACAGGCTGCAGTAGATCTTGTCAAACAAGTATACTAAAAAGTTGCAATGAGTAGTATGGAGGGATCAACAATATGAACATAGTGATCCCTACACCAACGACGGAAGAGCCTCCACTTTAGCCGCATAGAATAGCGAAGAAGAGGATCTCCTATAGTAAGAAATCGCGTCCAAAGCTCATCCAGTACAATGCTAACAATGCAATACGGACCACACAACGGAATACGTGAAGGTTGCAACCTTGCGGGTTGTGATAAAGATGACACGATTTTACCCAGCGAAAAAAGATCCTCTCATTGAGGAAGATTTCGCGTTAAGTCCCACAGTAGACACCAGAGTAAATTTACCCACGATCTCTGTGAAGACAGAGATGCTATCAACAGAAATGTATTGAGGTTGTTTATCTTAGCAATACCTGCTGAAACAACAGCGCCGGAGGATACGCATATCCTATCATTCCGTCCTATTAGATCAATAGTGCGTTAACAACATTAGCTCAGAGATCCGGACAAGCAAACACCTACGTCTGCAATTGATTAGCAAGCTGTGTCGTAAATAAATTATCATTGGGCGCTCCCATTGATAGCAAATCTGATTGAATACTTGTTTGTTGAGAGTCCATTCTGACGGCAACAAGCGACCCATAAGTGAACGGGAGTCCGGTAAAACAATCAGACGACCCGGAATATGACGGACCGAAACAGAACTTGGTGTACTATAACAAACAGAAGGATTCTTTCCATTAAATTGAATAACGGAAACGAATGAGTGCCTCCCGGGTTCCGGAGATACGCCACTACTGTCGAATTAACGGACAGGATTTGGACATGCGTTTCTGAATAATGTTCATCCAATGACATAAAGCAAGCCTAAAAAAACATTATTCCGCGGAAGATAAGTGTTTGCTTAGAGACTGCGGAACCCAAAGACCCTGGCACTTCGAATCCGTTGGGCTCAATATTATATCCCAACCTGTTTGACTGGCAACCGTCATAATTATAAAACTCGGATCCGGCAACTGCAGAGGCACTCTCTGAGTCAACCACCGAATGTTTGCCCCAGTCTGAATCTCTTGCAACACTAGATAGACAAGAGAACGTGTAAATCGAGCAATTCATGGATTGCTGAAAAGTTGCCGTCGAAGAGAAGCTTCTCCGAGAACGAAGCGACTCTGAGAGAGTTCTTCACCTTACTATCCACGCGCGTGGATGTAGCTAGGGCTGCGTCACGTCTAACCAACTCCAATCAGCCACTGAAGGGCGGAGTTATACGTGAACAAACTACTGCCCTCAAAAGAAATCACATTGAGGATAATATCCCGGAATTCCTTTCTTGAAGAAGTAATGATAACGCCTCAGTAAGGTGGATTATGTATGATAAAGCGTCTAAGTTAAGTCTACCAGACATCATTGTCGTTTCCAATATTGTGGTTGGAAAAGACATAGACGGCGAAAAAGAATATTTCCAGTCTTTAACCACGCCGTCTAGATGCATATGAACTCTCGGTATGCCCTGCTCTGCCAAAATAAATTATTCGTATAAATGATAAAAAGGCAGAAATGAGCATTGCGGACAAGAAACTAAACTATCATGCTTGGTAGTAGGTTTATATGCATATATAGCGTCGATAAATAATACACATGTTCTAATGACATTATTGGACTGTGTCGGTAAGTCAGGAACAATGTCCCTGAACCGATCCAAAATTCCGTGTCCAATGACGCTATAAGTCTCTTATCCAATATCGCAGCAATGTAGTCCGAAATAACAATCACTGGAAGATAATGCCAGAAGATATGAATGGCAGCTTCCGATGCTACGAAAGGGAAAACTCGAAATCTTTCGAATCCCTTTCGCCATCCTGTCGGACCCCATAAAGCGTTCGGTCGTCCGTACCTGATGCAACCGCGGACCGCACCGACCCAGCGCCGTCAGATAATTCCTGATTCGACTAAGAAACAGTCGATTGCTGGGATGCTGCGAAAAAAACTGTGCTAACTCGGATAGCCCGTCCGTCACTGAGGCCTGTGGAGAAGCGGTCCTACAATGCATTGCCGCTGGAAGCTCCGTGATCGTTACCCCGTGCATACTACTAATATGCGAGCGAACGGAGTGTATAGGCCTTGTGTCCCTTGGCTACCGGATGGCGTGACCTATTCGCTGTGGAATCACTGAATGACGAAACTGATCGGATACTCGAGGTCACGTAGCCAATGTGCGGCCGTGTGCCCTGCTGTGAGGATGAGAAAGCATTATCGACAGTCTCTCGGACTGTCAATATAACGGAGCGTCCCGACCGACGGACATATGCTCCGAATGTAAAATATCTGAACCACAACATGCGGTCCCCTATGTTGTTGGACGAGAGAGGGACCTCTCTCGCTCACAGCCCGGACGGACCTGGACAAGCCAGGAACCGGACTAACAGGCTTCCTCCGATCTGTCCTCAATCCGCCGTCACTGGGTGAGTACTAAAGTAATTATAGTGCTCGCATCACCCAAATCTCCTTCCTAGACCGCAACGGACGAACCCGGCAGCCGAACCATTCGATGAATGTACGCTACACCGGGTGAGCTAGCGAATGTCACTCCGTCGATCCTACAAGGGACCTCTTAGGTGATAGACATATTCCATGAGCACTTATTGCCGCTAGCTCTTCATTAACTATGACGACAGAGGCACACTTTTGAAAGACATCTCCGTAACTTTGCGAACAAGAAACCAGAAATGCTTGGTAATAGCAAGCATAAAACAATAATATGTATAGCGTCGTTCAATAATTCGAAAGTTTGTGTGACATTATTGGACTATGTCGGAACTGAGGGACGATGTCCCTGAACCGAACCAAAAATTTCTAAGTCCACCGACGCTATCAGTTTCTTATCCGGCATCGCAGCATTCTGGTCCGACTAAAGAACCTGTAGAAGATCAAGTCAGATGACATACACAACAGCATATGTTGTTCCGGAAGGGAAAGCTCGAAATACTCCGAATCCCTTTCGGTATCCCGTCGGACCGGATGAAATTTTCGGACGTCCGTACCCGCTTCCGCGGAGCGTCCCGACCCAGCATCGTCGGATAAAAAATATACGACAGATTCAGTTGATGCTGGGATGCTGCGATAAGCTGTGCTATTTAGGAAAGCACGTCCGTCCCCGAGGGCTGTGCAGTAGCGGTCTTACGATGCATTGCCGCCGGAAGCTCCGTGTACGTTGACTCCCGCACACTTTCCTATGCGAACGTCCGGAGTCTGCAGGCCTCGTGTCCCTGGCTACCGGATGGTGTGACCTGGTCGCCGATGATTCTCTGACTGGCGAAGCTGACTGGATATCCGAGGTCACGTAGCAAAGAGCGGTCGTGTGCGCTACCTTGAGAATGAGGAAGCCTTATTGACAGTCTACTCCGGACTGACTATATGTCGGAGGGTCCCGAGCGACGGACGTATGCTCCGAATGCGAAACATTTTGTACCACAACATCTGGGGCCAGATGTTGTTGTACGAGAGAGGGGCCTCTCTCGCTCGCCATCCGGATGGACCTGAATGAGCTATGAACCGGACTAAAAGGCTTCCTCCGTTCTCCCTCTAATCTGCCGTCACTGGGTGTGCATTTGGATGATTTATAGTGCTCGCATCACCCCAAAACTCCTTCTAGACCGCAACGGACGAACCCGGCTGCGGAACCATTCGATGAATGGACGCTACACCGGGCGAGCTAGCGGACGTCAAAGGCCGTCGAACCTACTAGGGTCCTCTTAGACAATTGGCGTATTTACATGAGCACTTTCCGCTAGCCCTTCATTAATAGTGACGACGGAGGCACACTGTTGGAAGACATCACAGATACATCACCCTAATCTTGATCGTCTGAAATAGAAATTGATAAAGTAGAGTGACCCTGCGGGGAAAGGACCGGAGTGTCCAATTCCCCACTAACATACCGTGACATACGGTTCCCATGTTGTCATCGAAATCATACGATACAGAACAGGAGTTAATGCGAGTACACTGACCACATATAGAATGATTATAAAAGTCAGAGGAAGACTTCCTCTTATTACAATTGATCAAAATCCTTTCAATGTGAAAAGAAAACAAAGTCCTGGTACTCGCACCAACCCCTGGCAATCAAAATACATAATAATAATATGATCCATTAATAGAGAAAAAATAATTGAAATCAAAATATTTTGAAAGTTAAAAAATTTATAGTAATTTATATATTTTTTATACTTACCAATGACCCAGACTTAGCTGGTGCTAACTCCACAAAAACCAGGGCCAAACACAAATTTTGCCCCCCATTCCCCAAAATTTGCATCCAAAACAAAAAGAAATCATGTCCTAAAGGACCTCCATAGTACGACTCTACTGCGCATGCGCAGTGACGCAGTCATCCCGAAATTGGCGCCAAATATCATTCTTACTGGCAGTGCCTGGTCAGCGCTATGTACTCAGCGGGGAGGCAAGAGTTCCCAACTCAGGGAGGGCCATCCCCGTCTGGGTCATTGGTAAGTATAAAAAATATATAAATTACTATAAATTTTTTAACATTTTTATACTGTACCAATGACCCAGACTTAGCTGAATAGTAAACAGGCTGGAGGGCCTAGGACATAGAGGAAAATCCAATAAGCTCAATTATAAAATAAAGAGGTAACCCCTTAAGGAGAAAAGGAGTATTAGGCTTTACATGTATCTTTCTTATTTAATATTTAAATTAGAAAGATACACTACCCTAAATAATTGAGCACAATAACATTCATGTTCTCTATTAACATCCAGTATAACCTTTATACTAATTATTTTTAAAACAAGCCAATAAATAAAGTAGTCCAGAGAATTGAGACTCTTTATAATCATTTAAAAGTGTCCGAGTATTGTATATTAAAGCCCGTTTGACACTTGACATATACAAATGCTTCACACCGAGCTACACTTTAAAAATAAGACATGAATGAAATTAAACATTAATATTACACTTTAAAACCATCCCGGAAGCGACTCAGAAATACTGTCTTGGAGGAGGCATTCCCTTGCTTTTCACTATAAAGCAGGTGACCTAAGGGAACACCCGCCCCCCCCCCCCCTTCCCTTTGCCCTGGGTCAAATAGCCCAGAGCGAAGAGGGCAGCCGGACGGAGTCACTGCCGGAACAGAAAGCCTGCATAACTATAGTTGCAACTGTTTAGTGGACGACATTCTGAGCAACAGATAACGGACCTAAACAATGCAGGTCTCCAGAAATGGACTCAATATTTCTGAGATAAAAATTAGTAAATGTGGATGGCTGAGACCAATAAGCAGCCTTCATTAAATCTGTAATAGCAACACTATTAGCATAAGCCCAGGAAGTAGAAAGAGCTCTTACTTCATGAGCAGAAATCTTAAGCACAGACTGCTGAGAAGAAGATAAATCTTCATACGCAGTACGGATAGTTAACTGAATCCATCTAGCAATAGAATGGACTGAAATGTCCTTTCTATTAGGCATCAAAGACAGAAAGAAACGTTTTCGTCCCTTTCTGATGAACTGAGATCTCTGTTTATAGATACGTAGTGCTCTAACAGGACAGAGTAAAGGCCTACGCCCGTCTGAAGACGGAAGAGCCTTAATAACAATAGGTTCCGGATATTTATTAGGAGCCTGATTCTTAGCTAAAAAACCGACGTTAGTAGTGAAGGTGATAGTGTTCCCAACACTACGATAATGAGAATCATCCACCGATAGTGCATGAAGCTCACTGACTCTTCTGGCAGAAGAGAAAGCTAAGAGAAAAGCTGTCTTATAAGATAAGAATTTGAAATCTACTGTCCCAAGAGGTTCAAATGGCTTTTCCTTCAATTTAAGGAGAACCCAAGCTAAATTCCACTTAGGAATTAATCTAAGAGTTCTGGGTCTATTTATCGAAAAGTTTCTAACCAATTTCGATAAAGAGACATTAGATCCAATTTGTAAACTATCATGATGTGCATAGGTATCAGATAACATAGATCTATAACCCTTTATAGTAACCGGTTGCAGTTTGATTTCGTCAAACAAGTATACTAGAAAGTTAGCAATGTCTGGTATAGAGGGATCAAATATATCAACAGAATGATCCCTACACCAACGACGGAAAACCTTCCACTTAGCCGCATAGTTTAGCGAAGAGGAGGTCCTCCTACAGTTAGAAATCACGTCCACTGCTCGTCCTGTAAAGTGCTTGCCATGCAAGAAGGACCGCACAACGGAAAAACGTGAAGGTTGAGACCTTGCGGGTTGTGATGCAGTTGGCGCGATTTCCCCTGCCAAAGAAGATCCTCTCGTGGAGGGAGCTTCCGCGGTAGGTCCCACAACAGACACCTGAGTAGATTTATCCACGGTCTCTGTGGCGACAGAGATGCTACCAACAGAATCTTGCATTGAGATTGTTTTATCTTTAGCAATACTTGTTGAATTAACGGCGCTGGAGGATACGCATATCCTATCATTCCGTCCCAAGGGATCGATAGAGCGTCTACAGCAAATGCTCTTGGATCCGGACACGGGGACACATACGTCTGCAACTGATTGTTGAGATGTGTCGCAAATAAGTCTATCATTGGCCGTTCCCATTGGTAGCAAATCTGATTGAATACTTGTTTGTTGAGAGTCCACTCCGACGGCAACAAGCGACCCTTTCGAGAAAGGGAGTCTGCTAGCACATTCAGACGACCCGGTATGTGACGGACCGAAAGAAGAACGTGATGTTCCAACGCAAACAGAAGGATTCTTTCCGTTAGATTGAACAACGGAACTGAATGAGTGCCTCCCTGATTCCGTATATACGCCACTACTGTCGTATTGTCGGATAGGATTTGGACATGAGCATCGTGAATAATGTCCATCCAGTGACGTAACGCAAGCCAAATTGACATCATTTCCTTGATGTTTATGTGCTTGCACAGGAATTGCGGATCCCAAAGACCCTGGCATCTCGAATCCGTTGGGATTAATGATGCACCCCAACCTGTTTGACTGGCATCCGTCATAATGGTAAAACTCGGATCCGGCAACTGCAGCGGAACTCCTTGAGTTAACCACTGAATGTTTGCCCAAGTCTGAATCTCTTGTTTCAGTTGATCTGACAAGAGAACGTCTACATCGAGCGAATGAATTTTCACACTCCAATTCTGAGTCAAGAAAATTTGAAGAGGCCGTGTGCGTAGCCGTCCCATCGGAATGAGATCCGCAGCGGCTCCGCACAGACCTATCAGTCTCATAAATTCTCTCGCTGTGACTTTGTCTGTATTTAGACAATAGCGAGCGTAACAACTGACTAATTTCGCTCTGGTTAACGGCAGACGAACGAGATTGTTGTGCGTCTCGAAGCTCATTCCCAGATGAGTGAATGACTTGGACGGCACCAGATCCGACTTCTCCTCGTTTACTATGAAACCGAGACGTCGGAGCAATAGAAGAAGATTCTGAACATCGTTCTGAAGCGTTAACTCGTTGCCGTACCTCTGAAGAATGTCGTCCAGGTAGGCCGACGTTACCGCAGACGAATGAGCTCGGAAGTAGATCATTACCGAGTTCATTACCCGAGTGAAAGCCCAGGGTGCTAGATTCAATCCGAAGCACATGGCCCGGAACTGATACACCACTCCTAGGACTGCGAAGCGTAGATACTTTCGGAATGTCGGATGTACCATGACGTGAAAGTACGCATCTTTGAGATCTATGCTCGTTGCATAATCGTTCACCCGAATACTCGCTCTGACCGATCGAATCGTCTCCATATAAAACTTCGGAGCGATGATCAGCTTGTTTATCCAGCTCAAATCTATGACTGGACGGAACGAGCCGTCTGGTTTCGGAACCAGAAACAGATGGCTGTAGAATCCCAGCGATTCCTGGTTTTCTACGACCTCTACCGCGTTCTTCATTAAAAGAGACTGCACCTCTGATAGCAGAGCGTCTCTTTTCTGAGGGTTTGACGGAAGATGAGTCCACTTTGGACTTCGAGTTAATGGAGGCTTTCGTTTGAAGGATATCTTTAGACCTTCCGAAGTCACTCCTCTCACCCACGGATCGTCCGTAATCGACGCCCACTCTTGAGAAAAACTCGACAACCTTCCGCCAACCGGAACGCGATAGAGGTTTGAGCCATCACCTCCTGGATCTGCGAGGCCTGCGGTAGGAGAAACCACGTCTTCCACGACCCGCACCTCGCCTCGTCGACCTCGGGGCGTCCGACCGATTGTCCCGGCCTGAAGGACGTCCCGAACGAGAGTCGCTATCCTGACGGTCTCTCGAATAAGAGCTAGAGGACGCACCGGAACCTCTATAGGAACCTCTCTTGGGCGGATAAGACCCAGAAGTGCCCGCCTTATTCGTGTCTGCTGAATCCGACCTTTTAGGAGCGGATCTAAACAACAGAGAATCACTAGCTTTCTTTTTAATATTATCATAAATAGCGGAAAGCTTGCCGTCAAAGAGAAGATCTCCTGAGACCGAAGCGACTCTAAGAGAGTTCTTCACCTTAGAATCCACTAGTGTGGATGTAGACAGGGCTGCGTCACGTCTAACCAACTCCAGATTTGCCACTGAAAGGGCGGAGTTACACGTGGAATAAGCTACTGCCCTTGAAAGAAGTCTTAAGGAGGATTGTATATCCTGAAACTCTTCCCCTTGAAGACGCAGTGATAACGCCTTCATAAGGTGATCTGCGTAAGATAAGGCATCTAAATTGGCTCTGTTAGACGCAATAGCTGTTTCCAACACTGCGGTTGGAATAGAAGCTGACGACGGTAATGATAGCTCTAAGTCTTCCGCCTCGTCGTCCATACGCAGAGGAACTCTCGGTATACCCTGACCTGCCGTGTCGAATTTATTCCTTGCATTAATGAAAGGCAGGTTGAGAGTATTTGCGGACAAGAAGCCTGCTTTCCCTGTCCTGGAAGCAAGTTTAAAAATAGCGTCGTTCAATAATTCAAATGTTCTTGCAACATTATTGGACTGTGACGGAAACTCGGGAGCGATGTCCCTGAACCGCTCGAAAAAATCAGAGTCCAATGACGCTATAATTCTCCTGTCCGGAAGCGCAGCAGTCTGGCCCGACGGAACAACTTGAGGAAGAAAGTGCCGGATGAAGTCTACGGCAGCTTTGTGTTGTTCCGAAAGGGATAGCTCCAATTCATCCGTATCCCTTTCACCATCCGGTCGGACCTCCCGATGTTCCCGGTCGTCCGCCCCCGATGCTTCGGCGGAGCGTACCGACCCAGCGCCGTCGGATAATTCTCGATCCGACACCGTCTCTGTCGGCTGCTGGGATGCTGCGATAAGCTGTGCTATCTGCACTAGAATGTCCGACGTCGAGACCTGCGGAGGAGCGGTCTTTCGCTGCTTTGCCGAGGGCAGCTCCGCATCAGATGGCTCCCGCATACTTTTCCTATGCGAACGTCCGGAGTCCATCGGTCTCGAATCCCTGGCTGCCGGATGGTGTGACCTGGTCGCCGAATAATCCTTCATCGGCGAAGCTGGCAAGATATCGGAGGTCACGCAGCCAAGGTGCGGTCGTGTGCGCCGGCGAGAAGAGGAAGCCTTAACAGTCTCTGCGGACTGCTTATACAACGGAGCGTCCCGAGCGATGGACGTATGCTCCGCTAAAGACACATTTTGTACCACAACATCTGGTCCCAGATGTTGTTGTACGAGAGAGGGGCCTCTCTCGCTCGCGGCCCGGCTGGACCTGGACGAGCTAGGAACCGGACTAAAAGGCTTCCTCCGTTCTCGTTCACTATCCGCCGTCACTGGGTGTGCATCTATTATTTTTATAGTGCTCGCATCACCCAAAATTTCCTCTTGGATCGCATTGGACGAACCCGGCTGCCGAACCATTCGGTGAATGGACGCTACACCGGGCGAGCTAGCGGACGACATTTGTCTAATCTCCATGAGCACTTTTGCCGCTAGCTCTGTATAAATTGTGACGACGGACGCACACTTGAAGAAGATAACATGGAAACATCACCCTGTTCTGGTTCCTCTGAAATAGAAACTGAGAGAGTAGAGTGACCTTGTGGAGAAAGAGCCGGCATCGCTCTTTCTCCAGAAACAACATATCGTGACACACGTTTCCAATGTTTCTCATCCCAATGTTCACATACAGGACAGGGATTAATGCGAGAACACTGACTACAATTTATGCAATAATCATGAAAGTCAGAGGAAGATTTCTTCCTATTACAATTTGAACAAGTTCCCTTCATTGTGAAAGAACAACAATAAGTCCTAGTTACTCGCAAAAACCCCTGACACAAAGATACATAATAACATGATCCATTAATAAATGAAAAAACAATTGCAAAACAAAATAATTTTGAAAAAATATTTTTTCAGAGAAGCCCAAGTTGCTGAAAAGTAACGTTGAGCCCCGATGGATCCGATGGCAAAGTGTGGTCAAAAATTTTAAAATTATATAAAATAATTAATGAGACACTTTCGGATAATATAAATGTATCTTATAATAAGATAAACTACCTCAAAGGCAAACAGCCCCCCTCAAAAAAGGCTGTTGCCAATGAAAACAAACAGTGTAAACACAGAAGAAAACATGACTCCAGGCACTGAAAAAACTGGCCCGGAATCAGTCCTCAATTACACTCTATCTGATGCAAAACAGAGACTCCCAGGGGAGAATCTGCAGAACATCAGATGGAAGATGCAGAACACAAACGTTATACACCCATGGGTGAAAACGTAACTATGGGGAAAATAACAGAAAACATTCTGTAACCAAGCAACTCTCCCAGGGAATTTTTAGAAATGAAACTTCTCAAAAATATGCCAAAAGCATGGGAGAATTGCAAGGGGGGACTTTAGAAGGTTAGGGGAGAGGAAACACTGAATAAGCAGTGCAACAATTAGCAAGAATGACAACAAGAGGCGTTTGCCTCGAAAATAGGCAACTTAACATAATTTTAACAAAAAATTTTAAGTACAGCCCTGATTATTTTTTGCCACTTCTTTTTTCCTCTCCTCCTTCTATCCTCCTTAGAATCACATTTTCTCCAAGAATTACGTGTCTGGCATCCTTTAAACTGAGATTTACAAGCACAAAGATCAGTGAGATGTTGACTGATGAAGGGCCAAACAGAGAATGATATTTGGCGCCAATTTCGGGACGACTGCGTCACTGCGCATGCGCAGTAGAGTCGTACTATGGAGGTCCTTTAGGACATGATTTCTTTTTGTTTTGGATGCAAATTTTGGGGATTGGGGGGCAAAATTTGTGTTTGGCCCTGGTTTTTGTGGAGTTAGCACCAGCTAAGTCTGGGTCATTGGTACAGTATAAAAATATATATTTTTTCAGAACAGCCCAAGTTTCTGAAAAGTAACGTTGAACCCCAATGGATCCCAAGCCTAAGTGTGGACAAAAATTTTAAAAATATTTTAAACAATTTATTCAACACTTACGAACAATAATAATGTATCTAGTTATGATTAAAATAACATCAAGATATTATTTTCAAGAAATCCCCCCCTCACACAGAGGGCTGTTGTAAATGTAAACAAAGAGTGTAAAAACACTAAAATAAGACTCCAGGCACCCAGGCCCGGAATCAGTTACCAAAAATACACTATCTGTTGCAAAACAGAGACTTCCAGGGAAGAAACTGCAGAACATCAGATGGTAGATGCAGAACACAATGCCTAACCACCCGTAGGTGAAGACGTAAACATGGGGAAAGAACAGAATTCATTCTGTTATTCAGCTAAAACTCCCAAGAAATTTTAGTAATAATAATTACAGAAACTATGCCAAAAGCATGGGAGAATAGCAAGAGGGGACTTAAAGGAAAGGGAGAGAGGAAAACACTGAAAAATCAGTGTAACTAAATAACCAGAATGACAACAAAATGGCTGCTGCCTCGAAAATAGGTAACTTAACATAATTTCATTAAAAAATTTTAAGTTACAGCCCTGATAATATTCTGTCACACATTTTTCCTCTCCTCCTTCTCTATCCTCCTTAGAATCACCATTTCACTAATATTTATGTGTCTGGCATCATTTAAACTGAGATTTACAAGCACAAAGATCAGTCAGATGTTAACTGATGAAGGGCCAAACTTAGAATGATTAATGGCGCCAATTTCGGAACGTCCTTGACACTGCGCATGCGCAGTAGAGGTGAAGTGTGGAGGGCCATTCAGGACATGTTTTCTTTGGTTTTAGATGCAAATTTTGGGGATTGGGGGGCAAAATTTGTGTTTGGCCCTATATTTTAAGAGTTAGCACCAGCTATGTCTGGGTCATTGGTACAGTATAAAAATATTGACATTTTGATAACATGTTTTGGGGATCAAACCTCTTCACCCCCGGATCCCTTCTTATTATTAACGTAAGTAGGCCTAGAGGTTCGACCAAAAAAATTATCAAATATCATTTTTTCCATGTTCCCAGCTTTTACTCAGCAACTGTGAAGTCAGCAGGTCTATTATTATGTCCGCTCATCAGAGATGGAGGTTTTGCGGTGAATTGATATTCAGATCGCATGCATTTATCGAGTTGAAATGGATGAAGAGAAGCGTTTTCAAATGACAGAAAAAGAACAATGCAAGTGTTTTTCATGTGTTTTTGCATCAGTAACATTTGAAACGCCCCTTTTTCAAAAGGACAACGTGTATTTCACAGTCGTCAAAGTGAACACGATACATTTGTGAGAAGTCTGAGAAATTATGTTTAAGACAATTTCGCTCCCAGCACAGTTCACCCCAACATGTTAAATCGGACACCGACCCCTCCCACCATAGATGACCTTTATAGATATTTAGCTTTATGTTGCCTGGTTACATGTACCTCTTGCAGACCTGGTACACAGAAGATCGAGGGTGGATTTGAAAACATCCACCAGGTGGAAATTCCACACATACGGAATTGTCAGGCAAATTTGAATGAGTGTCAATATACATTGAGTCTCAGATTAGTCCTACAATCGGAAACTACAGACCAAGAATGGAAACAGTTTGTAATACCACTGGATAGTACATACCGATTACATTCTTGGTCTGTCGTTAACTTTTGTGGGGCAAATAATCTTGTTGACATGGATGACTCAACCCACTAGGCCTACATGTATTTCAATGGGAAGAGATGATTCGTCACATTTAAATAAATGACATTTTTATTGACCTTTCTTCTGTCGTTAAAATCTAATCCCCCCAAAAACACTTTACCTAATGCGGATAACATTGAGACTAACCAACAAAAAATGCATCCCACTAATTTCCGAGGGGACTAAATTTCTTGGGGGGGGGGGGGGGGGGGGGGGGGATCTAAACATTGTACCGAAATTAGGTCTAATCAGTTCTTTGTACACAACTTCTATACGGCTCAGACTAGAGGCCATATTTATGAACCAAACATTGTCTCAAAAATCTAGCATATGTCATGAAATTGTCTCGAATAACACACAACCTCCAGGCTCCCTTTTGGGATGTGTTAGTAATTGTGTATATTTTGGGGGAGCAGAAATTTTAAGCACCTCCCTCCCCCCCCACACACACACACACACCTACGCTACTGAATGGTGGACCCCCCACCCCCACGTCACACACATTAAAGACGACACTTGCAAAATAAATTCTTCAAAAAGTTAAAAAATTTATAGTAATTTATATATTTTTTATACTTACCAATGACCCAGACATAGCTGGTGCTAACTCTTAAAATATAGGGCCAAACACAAATTTTGCCCCCCAATCCCCAAAATTTGCATCTAAAACTAAAGAAAACATGTCCTGAAAGGCCCTCCACACTTCGCCCCTACTGCGCATGCGCAGTGTCAAGGACGTTCCGAAATTGGCGCCATTTATCATTCTAATAACCAGTGCCTGGTAAGCGCTATGTACTCAGCGGGGAGGCAAGAGTTCCCAACTCCTGGGAGGGCCATCCCCGTCTGGGTCATTGGTAAGTATAAAAAATATATAAATTACTATAAATTTTTTAACATTTTTATACTGTACCAATGACCCAGACATAGCTGAATAGTAAAAAGGCTGGAGGGCCAAGGACATAGAGCAAAATGGAATACGCTCAATAAAATAAAATAGAGTCATCCCCTGTAGGGAAAAGAAGTAATAGGCCTTACATGTATCTTTCTTATTTATGATAAATTAGAAAGATACAACACCTTCCAAAAATTGAGCTTCATACATCCATGTACTCTATTAATATCCAATAATCCTTATACTAATAATTTTTAAAGTAAGCCAATAATCAAGTAAGTCTAGAGAATAGAGACTCTTATACTCCTAAAAGTGTGTGAGAATTGCATAATCATGTCCGTTGACATATGCAATATTCAAAAGCTATACTTTAAAAACTAAGACTTGAATGAATTTTATAAACTTAAACTTCTCACTAAACAACCATCCCAATAACAGCTCAGAATTACTAACTCCGGAGGAGGTATCCCCTTGTTTTCATAGTAAAAACAGGTGACCCAAGGGAACACCCTCCCCCCCCCTTTTTCTTGCCCTGGGTCAAATAGCCCAGAGCGAAGAGGGCAGCCGAACGGAGACACTGCCGAAACAGACAGCCTACCTAGCTATAGTAGCAACTGTTAAGTGAATGACATTCTGAGCAGTAGATAATAGACCTAACAATAGAGGCCTCCAGAAATGGACTCGATATTTCTGAGATAAAATTCATGAATGGATGGCTGAGCGCAATGAGCAGCCTTCAAAAATCTATAATAGCAACACTATTAATGTAAGCCCAAGAAGTAGAAGAACTCTTACTTCATGAGCCGAAATCTTAAGCACAACTGCTAAGCCAATGATATACCATAAGCAGTACGCTAGTTAATAGAATCCATTAACAATAAAATGGAGCGTAACGTCCTTCTACTAGACATCAAAGACAGAAGAAGCTTACGCCCTTGTAATAAACAGATATCTGTTTATAAATACATAAACTGTACCCGGAAAGAGTAAAGGCCTATGCCCATACGAAGACGGAAGGACCTTAAAATAATAGGTTCCGGATAATAGGAGCCTAACTCTTATGCAACAATCCAACCTAAATAGTAACGGAAGTATTGATTCCGAAACTATGAAAGTGAAAATCATCCATCGATAGTGCATGAAACTCACTGACTCTACAGTAAAAGAGAAACCAACAGAATTACTGTCTAAAAGGTCAGAATTTGAAAACTACTGTTTCCAGAGGCTCAAATGATTACTTAGCTAAATAAGAACCGAAGTTAAAATCCGTATAGGAATTTAATCTAAAGATTCTAAGTCTATTTATCAAAAAGTTACTAACTGACTTAGATAAAGAGACAAAAGACTCAATTGTAAACTATCGTAGAGTGCATAGGTATGAGGTAACATAAACCTATAACCTAAATAACAACAGGCTGCAGTAGATCTTGTGAAACAAGTATACTAACAAATAGCAATGAGTAGTATGGAGGGATCAACCATATGAACATAATGATCCCTACACCACGACGGAAGAGCCTCCACTTAGTCGCATAGAATAGCGAAGAAGAGGATCTCCTATAGTAAGAAATCGCGTCCAAAGCTCGTCCAGTACAGTGCTTACAATGCAATACGGACCACACAACGGAAAACATGAAGGTTGCGACCTTGCTGGTTGTGATAAAGATGACACGATTTACCCAGTGAAAAAAAGATCCTCACATAGAGGAAGATTTCACGTTAAGATCCACAGTAGACAAGAGAGTAAATTACTCATGATCTCTGTGAAGATAGAGATGCTATCAACAGAAATGTATTGTGGTTGTTTATCTTAGCAATACCTGCTAAAACAACAGCGCCGGAGGATACGCGTATCCTATCATTCCGTCCTATAGATCAATAGAGCGTTAACAGTATTAGCTCAGAGATCTGGACAAGCCAACACATACGTCTGCAATTGATTAGCAAGCTGTGTCATAAATAAAACATCATTGGGCGCTCCCATAGATAGCAAATCTGATTGAATACTTGTTTGTTGAGAGTCCATTCTGACAGCAACAAGCGACCCGTAAGAGAACGGGAGTGAGATAAAACAATCAGACGACCCAGAATATGACGGACCAAAACTGAACTTGGTGTACTATAACCAACAGACGGATTCTTTCCATTAAATTGAATAACGGAAACGAAAGAGTGCCTCCCTGGTTCCGGAGATACGCCACTACTGTCGAATTAAAGGACAGGAATTTGGGCATGCGTTTCTGAATAATGTTCATGCAATGACATAAAGCAAGCCTAAAAAACATTATTCCGCGGAAGTTAAACTGATAGCTAAAAGACTGCGGAACCCAAAGACCCTGGCACTTCGAATCCGTAGGGATCAGAATATATCCCAATCTGTTTGACTGGCAACCGTCATAACAGCCACACTCGGGTCCGGCAACTGCGGCGGCACTCTCTGAGTCAACCACCGAATGTTTGCCCCAGTCTGAATCTCTTGTAACACTAGATAGACAAGAGAATGTAAAAATCAAGCAATTCATGGATTGCCGGAAAGTTGCCGTCGAAGAGAAGTTCCTCCGAGAACGAAGCGACTCTGAGAGAGTTCTTAACCTACTATCCATGCGTGGATGTAGCTAGGGCTGCATCACGTCTAACCAACTCCAATCAGCCACTGAAGGGCGGAGTTATACGTGAACAAACTACTGCCCTCAAAAGAAATTACATTGAGAATAATATCCCGTAAATCTTTTCTTGAAGACGTAATGATAACGCCTCAGTAAGGCGGATTACGTATAATAAAGCGTCTAAGTTAAGTCTACTATACATAATGTCGTTCCCAACATTGAAATTGGAAAAGACATAAACGGCGAAAAAGAATATATGCAGTCTTTAATCACACCGTCTAGACGCATATGAACTCTCGGTATGCCCTGCTCTGCCAAAATAAACTATATGTAAAAAAGATAAAATGGCAGAAATGAGCCACGCGGACAAGAAACTAAACTATCATGCTTAGTAGCAGGCTTGTATATATATATAAATATATAGCGTCGAAAAATAAAACACATGTTGTAATGACAATATTGGACTGCGTCGGTAAGTCAGGGACAAAGTCCCTGTACCGATCGAAAAATCCGAGTCCAATGACGCTATAAGTCTCTTATCCAAGATCGCAGCAATGAAGTCCGAAAAATAATCACTGGAAGAAATGCCAGAAGATATGCCAGAAGATATGAAAGGCATCTTCCGATACTACTAAAGGGAAAACTCGAAATCTTTCGAATCCCTTTCGCCATCCTGTCGGACCCTATAAAGCGTTCGGTCGTCCGTAGCTTGATGCAACCGCGAACCGCACCGACCCAGCGCCGTCGGATAATTCCTGATTCGACCGAGAAACCGTCAATTGCTGGGATGCTGCGAAACAACTGTGCTAACTCGGATAGCACGTCCGTCACTGAGGCCTGAGGAGCAGCGGTCTTACGATGCATTGCCGCAGGAAGCTCCGAGATCGTTACCCCGTGCATACTTCCAATATGCGAGCGAACGGAGTGTATAGGCCTCGTGTCCCTTGACTACCGGATGGCGCGACCTATTTGCTGTGGAATCACTGAATGCCGAAACTGATCGGATACTCGAGGTCACGTAGCCAATGTGCGGTCGTGTGCCCTGCTGTGAGGATGAGGAAGCATTAAAGACAGTCTCTCGGACTGTCAATATAACGGAGCGTCCCAAGCAACGGACATATGCTCCGAATGTAAAATATCTGAACCACAACATGCGGTCCCCTATGTTGTTGGCTTCCTCCGATCTGTCCTCAATCTGCCGTCACTGGGTGAGTACTAAAGTAATTAAAGTGCTCGCATCACCCAAATCTCCTTCCTAGACCGCAGCGGACGAACCCGGCAGCCGAACCATTCGATGAATGTACGCTACACCGGGTGAGCTAGCGAATGTCACTCCGTAAGCGATAGACATATTCCATGAGCACTTATTGCCGCTAACTCTTCATTAACTATGACGACAGAGGCACACTTTTGAAAGACATCTCCATAACTCTTCGAACAAGAAACCAGAAATGCTTGGATAGCAAGCATAAAATAATAATATATATAGCGTCGTTCAATAATTCGAAAGTTTGTGTGACATTATTGGACTATGTCGGAACTGAGGGACGATGTCCCTGAACCGAACCAAAAAATTTCTAAGTCCACCGACGCTATCAGTTTCTTATCCGGCATCGCAGCATATGTTGTTCCGAAAGGGAAAGCTTGAAATCCACCGAATCCCTTTCGGTATCCCGTCGGACCGGATGAAACTTTCGGACGTCCGTACCCGCTTCCGCGGAGCGTCCCGACCCAGCATCGTCGGATAAAATATATGCGACAGATTCAGTTGATGCTGGGATGCTGCGATAAACTGTGCTATTAAGGAAAGCACGTCCGTTCCCGAGGCCTGTGCAGTAGCGGACTTACGATGCATTGCCGCTGGAAGCTCCGTGTACGTTGACTCCCGCACACTTCCTATGCGAACGTCCGGAGTCTGCAGGCCTCGAGTCCCCGGCTACCGACCCAGCGCCGTCGGATAATTCTCGATCCGACACCGTTTCTGTCGGCTGCTGGGATGCTGCGATAAGCTGTGCTATGTGCACAAGAATGTCCGGCGTCGAGACCTGCGGAGGCGCAGTCTATCGCTGCTTCGCCGAGGGCAGCTCCGCATCAGATGGCTCCCGCATACTTTTCCTATGCGAACGTCCGGAGTCCATCGGTCTCGAATCCCTGGCTGCCGGATGGTGTGACCTGGTCGCCGAAGAATCCTTGATCGGCGAAGCTGGTAATATATCGGCGGTCACGCAGCCAAGGTGCGGTCGTGTGCGCTGACGAGAAGAGGAAGCCTTAGCAGTCTCAGCGGACTGCCTATACAACGGAGCGTCCCGAGCGACGGACGTATGCTCCGCTAACGACACATTTGTACCACAACATCTGGGGCCAGATGTTGTTGAACGAGAGAGGGGCCTCTCTCGCTTGCCGTCCGGATGGACCGGAACGAGCTATGAACCGGACTAAAAGGCTTCCTCCGTTCTCCCTCCGATCCGCCGTCACTGGGTGTGCATTAAATTAATTTTATAGTGCTCGCATCACCCCAAAATTCCTTCTAGACCGCAACGGACGAACCCGGCTGCCGAACCATTCGGTGAATGGACGCTACACCGGGCGAGCTAGCGGACGTCAAAGGCCGTCGAACCTACTAGGGTCCTCTTAGGCAATTGGCGTATTACATGAGCACTTTTCCGCTAGCCCTTCATTAATTGTGACGACGGAGGCACACTGTTGGAAGACATCACAGATACATCACCCTAATCTTGATCGTCTGAAATAGAAATTGATAAAGTAGAGTGACCCTGCGGGGAAAGGACCGGAGTGTCCAAATCCCCAACAACATACAGTGACATACGCTTCCCATATTGTCATCGAAATCATACGATACAGAACAGGAGTTAATGCGAGTACACTGACCACATATAGAATGATAATAAGGTCAGAGGAAGACTTCCTCTTAAAACAATTGATCAATATCCTTTCAATGTGAAAAGAAAACAAGTCCTGGTACTCGCACTAACCCCTGGCAATCAAAATACATAATAATAATATGATCCATTAATATAGAAAAAATAATTGAAATCAAAATATTTTGAAAAAATATTTTTTCAGAACAGCCCAAGTTTCTGAAAAGTAACGTTGAGCCCCAATGGATCCCAAGCCTAAGTGTGGACAAAAATTTTAAAAATATTTTAAACAATTTATTCAACACTTACGAACAATAATAATGTATCTAGTTATGATTAAAATAACATAAAGATATTATTATTTAGAAATCCCCCCCTCACACAGAGGGCTGTTGTAAATGTAAACAATGAGTGTAAAAACACTAAAATAAGACTCCAGGCACCCAGGCCCGAAATCAGTTACCAAAAATACACCATCTGATGCAAAACAGAGACTTCCAGGGAAGAAACTGCAGAACATCCGATGGTAGATGCAGAACACAACGCCTAACCACCCGTAGGTGAAGACGTAAACATGGGGAAAGAACAGAATTCATTCTGTTATTCAGCTAAAACTCCCAAGAAATTTTAGTAATAATAATTACAGAAACTATGCCAAAAGCATGGGAGAATAGCAAGGGGGAACTTAAAGGACAGGGAGAGAGGAAAAACACTTGAAAAAACAGTGTAACTAAATAATCAGAATGACAACAAAATGGCTGCTGCCTTGAAAATAGGTAACTTAACATAATTTCATTAAAAAATTTTAAGTTACAGCCCTGATAATATTCTGTCACACATTCTTTTCCTCTCCTCCTTTTCTATCCTCCTTAGAATCACCATTTCACTAATATTTATGTGTCAGGCATCATTTAAACTGAGATTTAAAAGCACAAAGATCAGTCAGATGTTAACTGATGAAGGGCCAAACTTAGAATGATAAATGGCGCCAATTTCGGAACGTCCTTGACACTGCGCATGCGCAGTAGGGGCGAAGTGTGGAGGGCCTTTCAGGACATGTTTTCTTTAGTTTTAGATGCAAATTTTGGGGATTGGGGGGCAAAATTTGTGTTTGGCCCTATATTTTAAGAGTTAGCACCAGCTATGTCTGGGTCATTGGTACAGTATAAAAATATCAAAAATTTCAATGCAGTGTCTCAGTGATAAGGTACCTGTCGGGATACCCATCAGGTGTCACAGCTTGGGTGAGGGAATTTGAAGCCACACAAATAGCCATTACTACAAGTGCCATGTACACATGTGTGGATAAAGTACACAGCTTTTGCATTAGTTTTTGATGCACATGACGCAGTTAGGGCAGAATCACTCATCAAGGGAAAAATTTATTCATTCAATTCATTATCGATGAATTTTGTGCACCGCTGTACAAGTAAAGGCAGGCCTTCTCTTCAGAAAGAGCCGTCAGAAAATGCTACTAATGGATGTTCTACTTGACTTTCTTTCACAGTTTGCAAAAAAGGACACTTTAATTTCGATCGAATGTTTCAATTTGAACTGATGAAAAGTCTGGGTGAAATTGAGTAGAGACGAATTGTCCTCAATTCCTAAAGCATGTGATGAGCAACGGCATTGTTCGTACGGTCTACGTTGCAGTTTCTCATTGTGGGCTGTCATTTCACTGGAAAATTAAAACTCTGGGTCACATTCCCCAACATCATTGCGAATAAATGATTGAAATGAAACAAATTCTCCTGTTTTCTGTCACTTGAACATGTTATTGTTCAATTCCAATCAGTGAATGAAGCAAGTGGTTCAGTGGACCTCGTCCGTGAATATAACTGACAGGTAGGCAAATGGCTTTTTGGAGGGGGGGGGGGGGGGCATTGCTAAGTGGTGTTTTTTGTAAGAGATGGGGGATAGTGTTAAGTGATAAATAGGGCGAGATGTTTGGAGGGAATTTCTGTGAGATAAAATAGCTACATTCTATGCAGGCGATTTCTGTGCTGCTGTCTTTTCTTTTAGTTTGCTCTTGTACATTCAAGTTGAAGCACATGTGCCAATACCCATTATTTGCCGAACGGATGAATGTTTATCTTCGTTTACAATCGGGAACAGAAATGAACTGTTACATGATATCCCTGGACGATAACCACAAAAAAAAAAAATGATAAACGCATTTATCTTCGGTTACAACCGGGAACAGAAACGAACTGTCAAATGATACTCCTGGAGAATAACCACGAAAAAAACGATAAATGCGTTTATTGGAAGTTTACAACTGCATTTCGATTCCTGATTATACCGCGGTTGTTCCTACAACTACTTCCGACTTGTAGTGTAGAGGCTCTAAAGGGCCTGTACTCGCTCACCTGGAACAACATATAATGAAAGTGTCAATGACACTGTAGCTCAACTTGTCAAGACAAAGACATGTACATGTATAGTATGTGACACAGCAATGACAAACATCTAGGTAACCTGATAACAAAGGTACATATAAAGTATTGTAACGGCCTGTACATAAATACTGACTGTTGCCTGTAACAAATGTATAGGTAAAGTATTGTAAAGGTGGGTGACAGTCAGATGCTAAACTAGAAAAAAATCTTTGAGCCCCAGAGTGGGTCTGACTGAACCCCAAAATATTTGTTCTCATAGCACAGTGATAACAAAGGCACCCCAAAACACACTCGTTCCTGTCCCAAGGTGAAAACAAAGGTACCTAAGAAGGTTTGTGAAAATCAGTTCATAAATACGAGCTGTATAGAACTTGTGACAAAAAACTGATTGGACCTAATTTCGGTACAAACTGGCCACTGGCAGCCATCTTGAATTTTGGACCGCACCCAGAAACACTCATTCTTGTCCCAAGGTGATAACAAAGGTACCCAAGAAGTTTTGTGAAGATCAGTTCATAAATACAGCCTCTACCCTGAGCCGTACTGACATGTGTGCTTACATTGTGTAAGTAGCACTGAATAAATCAAAGTTAATCTAATTTGCATAATTTCTGCACGAAAAAAACCCCTTACAATATGTAATGTATTCCATGTTACTAAACATTCACACAAAAATTTATTCAAATCAGAACTTTCATACAGAAGTTCTGTACAAAAGATTGATTGCACTAATTTTGGTACAAAATGGCTGCTGGTGGCCATCTTGAATTTCGGACCACACCCAAAAACATTCGCTCTCATCCCACGGTGATAACAAAGGTACCCAAGAAGTTTCGTAAAGATTGGTTCATAAATATGGCCTCTAGTCTGAGCCGTATAGAAGTTGTGTACAAAAAACTAATGAGACCTAATTTCGGTACAAAATGGCCACTGGCAGCCATCTTGAATTTTAAACAGCACTCAGAAACACTCATTCTCGTCCCAAGGTGATAACAAAGGTACCCAAGACATTTCGTGAAGATCAGTTCATAAATACAGACTCTAGCCCGAGCTGTATTGACATGTGTACTTACTGTGTGTAAGTCGCACTGAAAAAATCAAAGTTCATCTAATTTGCATAATTTCTGCACGAGAAAAAAACCTGTATTATATGTGATGTATCCCATGGTACTAAACATTCACACAAAAAAATTACTCAAATCAGCGCTTTCATATGGAAGTTCTGTGCAAAAATCTGATTGCACCTAATTTTGTACAAAATGGCTGCCATCGGCCATCTTGAATTTCGGACCGGACCCAAAAACACTCGTTCTTGTCCCACAGTGATACCAAAGGTACCCAAGAAGTTTCGTAAAGATCGGTTCATAAATACGGCCAATAGCCCAAGCCGTATTGGCTTTTGCACTTACAGTGCTGAAAGTAACACCAAAAAACATCAAAATTAGTCTAATTTGCACAATTTACGCTCGAGAAAAAAACCCGTATTACATGTAATGTATCCCATGGTACTAAACATTCATACAAAAATTATTCAAATCAGAGCTTTCATATGGAAGTTCTGTACAAAAAACAGATTTCTGCATCGTCGGTACAAACTGGCGGCTGGCGGCATCCTGAATTTCGGACCGCATCCAAAAACACTCGTTCTCGTCCCACGGTAATAACAAAGGTACCCAAGAAGTTTCGTAAAGATCGGTTCATAAATACGGCTTCTAGCCCGAGCAGTATCCAATTGTTGACGTACGGACAGACAGACAGATGGCCATGACAAAAGCTCAAATTTGGCTTTGCCAAAGTTGAGCTAAAAATGTAATTTCCCATAGGCTTTCATGATAACTATGAGCTGCAATTGTGGCCATGTTTGCAACATTACATCAACATTACATGAGGATCATTGGTAGAAGGTGTCCCAGTCCTCAATCATGTGGAGTTTCAAAACATTTGACTTCGTAGTTTTAGACGGGAAGATTTTTGCAAAATCCATCGATCAGAATCAGGGAATGTCTCTGGTGGCTATATTTTCCAAACAACAGGGCCAAAAAGAGGATCGTTTGTAGAGGGCCTCCTATAGACCATTCCTGCAAAGTTTGGTTCCAGGGAAGAATGTTGAAAATGTGATTTCCCATAGGGTTTCTATACTAACTATAAGCCCAATTGCGGCCATGTTTGCAACATGATCAACATTAACATGCAAAGTTTCAAAACATTTGGCCCTATGGTTTCAGAGAAGATTTTTCAAAATCCACCAATCAGAATCAAAAAAAGCTTCTGGCAGCTATGTTTTTCGATGCAGGGTAACAAAAGTTAAAAAATTTATAGTAATTTATATATTTTTTATACTTACCAATGACCCAGACTTAGCTGGTGCTAACTCCACAAAAACCAGGGCCAAACACAAATTTTGCCCCCCAATCCCCAAAATTTGCATCCAAAACAAAAAGAAATCATGTCCTAAAGGACCTCCATAGTACGACTCTACTGCGCATGCGCAGTGACGCAGTCGTCCCGAAATTGGCGCCAAATATCATTCTTACTGGCAGTGCCTGGTCAGCGCTATGTACTCAGCGGGAAGGCAAGAGTTCCCAACTCAGGGAGGGCCATCCCCGTCTGGGTCATTGGTAAGTATAAAAAATATATAAATTACTATAAATTTTTTAACATTTTTATACTGTACCAATGACCCAGACTTAGCTGAATAGTAAACAGGCTGGAGGGCCTAGGACATAGAGGAAAATCCAATAAGCTCAATTATAAAATAAAGAGGTAACCCCTTAAGGAGAAAAGGAGTATTAGGCTTTACATGTATCTTTCTTATTTAATATTTAAATTAGAAAGATACACTACCCTAAATAATTGAGCACAATAACATTCATGTTCTCTATTAACATCCAGTATAACCTTTATACTAATTATTTTTAAAACAAGCCAATAAATAAAGTAGTCCAGAGAATTGAGACTCTTTATAATCATTTAAAAGTGTCCGAGTATTGTATATTAAAGCCCGTTTGACACTTGACATATACAAATGCTTCACACCGAGCTACACTTTAAAAATAAGACATGAATGAAATTAAACATTAATATTACACTTTAAAACCATCCCGGAAGCGACTCAGAAATACTGTCTTGGAGGAGGCATTCCCTTGCTTTTCACTATAAAGCAGGTGACCTAAGGGAACACCCGCCCCCCCCCCCCCCTTCCCCTTGCCCTGGGTCAAATAGCCCAGAGCGAAGAGGGCAGCCGGACGGAGTCACTGCCGGAACAGAAAGCCTGCATAACTATAGTTGCAACTGTTTAGTGGACGACATTCTGAGCAACAGATAACGGACCTAAACAATGCAGGTCTCCAGAAATGGACTCAATATTTCTGAGATAAAAATTAGTAAATGTGGATGGCTGAGACCAATAAGCAGCCTTCATTAAATCTGTAATAGCAACACTATTAGCATAAGCCCAGGAAGTAGAAAGAGCTCTTACTTCATGAGCAGAAATCTTAAGCACAGACTGCTGAGAAGAAGATAAATCTTCATACGCAGTACGGATAGTTAACTGAATCCATCTAGCAATAGAATGGACTGAAATGTCCTTTCTATTAGGCATCAAAGACAGAAAGAAACGTTTTCGTCCCTTTCTGATGAACTGAGATCTCTGTTTATAGATACGTAGTGCTCTAACAGGACAGAGTAAAGGCCTACGCCCGTCTGAAGACGGAAGAGCCTTAATAACAATAGGTTCCGGATATTTATTAGGAGCCTGATTCTTAGCTAAAAAACCGACGTTAGTAGTGAAGGTGATAGTGTTCCCAACACTACGATAATGAGAATCATCCACCGATAGTGCATGAAGCTCACTGACTCTTCTGGCAGAAGAGAAAGCTAAGAGAAAAGCTGTCTTATAAGATAAGAATTTGAAATCTACTGTCCCAAGAGGTTCAAATGGCTTTTCCTTCAATTTAAGGAGAACCCAAGCTAAATTCCACTTAGGAATTAATCTAAGAGTTCTGGGTCTATTTATCGAAAAGTTTCTAACCAATTTCGATAAAGAGACATTAGATCCAATTTGTAAACTATCATGATGTGCATAGGTATCAGATAACATAGATCTATAACCCTTTATAGTAACCGGTTGCAGTTTGATTTCGTCAAACAAGTATACTAGAAAGTTAGCAATGTCTGGTATAGAGGGATCAAATATATCAACAGAATGATCCCTACACCAACGACGGAAAACCTTCCACTTAGCCGCATAGTTTAGCGAAGAGGAGGTCCTCCTACAGTTAGAAATCGCGTCCACTGCTCGTCCTGTAAAGTGCTTGCCATGCAAGAAGGACCGCACAACGGAAAAACGTGAAGGTTGAGACCTTGCGGGTTGTGATGCAGTTGGCGCGATTTCCCCTGCCAAAGAAGATCCTCTCGTGGAGGGAGCTTCCGCGGTAGGTCCCACAACAGACACCTGAGTAGATTTATCCACGGTCTCTGTGGCGACAGAGATGCTACCAACAGAATCTTGCATTGAGATTGTTTTATCTTTAGCAATACTTGTTGAATTAACGGCGCTGGAGGATACGCATATCCTATCATTCCGTCCCAAGGGATCGATAGAGCGTCTACAGCAAATGCTCTTGGATCCGGACACGGGGACACATACGTCTGCAACTGATTGTTGAGATGTGTCGCAAATAAGTCTATCATTGGCCGTTCCCATTGGTAGCAAATCTGATTGAATACTTGTTTGTTGAGAGTCCACTCCGACGGCAACAAGCGACCCTTTCGAGAAAGGGAGTCTGCTAGCACATTCAGACGACCCGGTATGTGACGGACCGAAAGAAGAACGTGATGTTCCAACGCAAACAGAAGGATTCTTTCCGTTAGATTGAACAACGGAACTGAATGAGTGCCTCCCTGATTCCGTATATACGCCACTACTGTCGTATTGTCGGATAGGATTTGGACATGAGCATCGTGAATAATGTCCATCCAGTGACGTAACGCAAGCCAAATTGACATCATTTCCTTGATGTTTATGTGCTTGCACAGGAATTGCGGATCCCAAAGACCCTGGCATCTCGAATCCGTTGGGATTAATGATGCACCCCAACCTGTTTGACTGGCATCCGTCATAATGGTAAAACTCGGATCCGGCAACTGCAGCGGAACTCCTTGAGTTAACCACTGAATGTTTGCCCAAGTCTGAATCTCTTGTTTCAGTTGATCTGACAAGAGAACGTCTACATCGAGCGAATGAATTTTCACACTCCAATTCTGAGTCAAGAAAATTTGAAGAGGCCGTGTGCGTAGCCGTCCCATCGGAATGAGATCCGCAGCGGCTCCGCACAGACCTATCAGTCTCATAAATTCTCTCGCTGTGACTTTGTCTGTATTTAGACAATAGCGAGCGTAACAACTGACTAATTTCGCTCTGGTTAACGGCAGACGAACGAGATTGTTGTGCGTCTCGAAGCTCATTCCCAGATGAGTGAATGACTTGGACGGCACCAGATCCGACTTCTCCTCGTTTACTATGAAACCGAGACGTCGGAGCAATAGAAGAAGATTCTGAACATCGTTCTGAAGCGTTAACTCGTTGCCGTACCTCTGAAGAATGTCGTCCAGGTAGGCCGACGTTACCGCAGACGAATGAGCTCGGAAGTAGATCATTACCGAGTTCATTACCCGAGTGAAAGCCCAGGGTGCTAGATTCAATCCGAAGCACATGGCCCGGAACTGATACACCACTCCTAGGACTGCGAAGCGTAGATACTTTCGGAATGTCGGATGTACCATGACGTGAAAGTACGCATCTTTGAGATCTATGCTCGTTGCATAATCGTTCACCCGAATACTCGCTCTGACCGATCGAATCGTCTCCATATAAAACTTCGGAGCGATGATCAGCTTGTTTATCCAGCTCAAATCTATGACTGGACGGAACGAGCCGTCTGGTTTCGGAACCAGAAACAGATGGCTGTAGAATCCCAGCGATTCCTGGTTTTCTACGACCTCTACCGCGTTCTTCATTAAAAGAGACTGCACCTCTGATAGCAGAGCGTCTCTTTTCTGAGGGTTTGACGGAAGATGAGTCCACTTTGGACTTCGAGTTAATGGAGGCTTTCGTTTGAAGGATATCTTTAGACCTTCCGAAGTCACTCCTCTCACCCACGGATCGTCCGTAATCGACGCCCACTCTTGAGAAAAACTCGACAACCTTCCGCCAACCGGAACGCGATAGAGGTTTGAGCCATCACCTCCTGGATCTGCGAGGCCTGCGGTAGGAGAAACCACGTCTTCCACGACCCGCACCTCGCCTCGTCGACCTCGGGGCGTCCGACCGATTGTCCCGGCCTGAAGGACGTCCCGAACGAGAGTCGCTATCCTGACGGTCTCTCGAATAAGAGCTAGAGGACGCACCGGAACCTCTATAGGAACCTCTCTTGGGCGGATAAGACCCAGAAGTGCCCGCCTTATTCGTGTCTGCTGAATCCGACCTTTTAGGAGCGGATCTAAACAACAGAGAATCACTAGCTTTCTTTTTAATATTATCATAAATAGCGGAAAGCTTGCCGTCAAAGAGAAGATCTCCTGAGACCGAAGCGACTCTAAGAGAGTTCTTCACCTTAGAATCCACTAGTGTGGATGTAGACAGGGCTGCGTCACGTCTAACCAACTCCAGATTTGCCACTGAAAGGGCGGAGTTACACGTGGAATAAGCTACTGCCCTTGAAAGAAGTCTTAAGGAGGATTGTATATCCTGAAACTCTTCCCCTTGAAGACGCAGTGATAACGCCTTCGTAAGGTGATCTGCGTAAGATAAGGCATCTAAATTGGCTCTGTTAGACGCAATAGCTGTTTCCAACACTGCGGTTGGAATAGAAGCTGACGACGGTAATGATAGCTCTAAGTCTTCCGCCTCGTCGTCCATACGCAGAGGAACTCTCGGTATACCCTGACCTGCCGTGTCGAATTTATTCCTTGCATTAATGAAAGGCAGGTTGAGAGTATTTGCGGACAAGAAGCCTGCTTTCCCTGTCCTGGAAGCAAGTTTAAAAATAGCGTCGTTCAATAATTCAAATGTTCTTGCAACATTATTGGACTGTGACGGAAACTCGGGAGCGATGTCCCTGAACCGCTCGAAAAAATCAGAGTCCAATGACGCTATAATTCTCCTGTCCGGAAGCGCAGCAGTCTGGCCCGACGGAACAACTTGAGGAAGAAAGTGCCGGATGAAGTCTACGGCAGCTTTGTGTTGTTCCGAAAGGGATAGCTCCAATTCATCCGTATCCCTTTCACCATCCGGTCGGACCTCCCGATGTTCCCGGTCGTCCGCCCCCGATGCTTCGGCGGAGCGTACCGACCCAGCGCCGTCGGATAATTCTCGATCCGACACCGTCTCTGTCGGCTGCTGGGATGCTGCGATAAGCTGTGCTATCTGCACTAGAATGTCCGACGTCGAGACCTGCGGAGGAGCGGTCTTTCGCTGCTTTGCCGAGGGCAGCTCCGCATCAGATGGCTCCCGCATACTTTTCCTATGCGAACGTCCGGAGTCCATCGGTCTCGAATCCCTGGCTGCCGGATGGTGTGACCTGGTCGCCGAATAATCCTTCATCGGCGAAGCTGGCAAGATATCGGAGGTCACGCAGCCAAGGTGCGGTCGTGTGCGCCGGCGAGAAGAGGAAGCCTTAACAGTCTCTGCGGACTGCTTATACAACGGAGCGTCCCGAGCGACGGACGTATGCTCTGCTAAAGACACATTTTGTACCACAACATCTGGTCCCAGATGTTGTTGTACGAGAGAGGGGCCTCTCTCGCTCGCGGCCCGGCTGGACCTGGACGAGCTAGGAACCGGACTAAAAGGCTTCCTCCGTTCTCGTTCACTATCCGCCGTCACTGGGTGTGCATCTATTATTTTTATAGTGCTCGCATCACCCAAAATTTCCTCTTGGACCGCATCGGACGAACCCGGCTGCCGAACCATTCGGTGAATGGACGCTACACCGGGCGAGCTAGCGGACGACATTTGTCTAATCTCCATGAGCACTTTTGCCGCTAGCTCTGTATTTAATTGTGACGACGGACGCACACTTGAAGAAGATAACATGGAAACATCACCCTGTTCTGGTTCCTCTGAAATAGAAACTGAGAGAGTAGAGTGACCTTGTGGAGAAAGAGCCGGCATCGCTCTTTCTCCAGAAACAACATATCGTGACACACGTTTCCAATGTTTCTCATCCCAATGTTCACATACAGGACAGGGATTAATGCGAGAACACTGACTACAATTTATGCAATAATCATGAAAGTCAGAGGAAGATTTCTTCCTATTACAATTTGAACAAGTTCCCTTCATTGTGAAAGAACAACAATAAGTCCTAGTTACTCGCAAAAACCCCTGACACAAAGATACATAATAACATGATCCATTAATAAATGAAAAAACAATTGCAAAACAAAATAATTTTGAAAAAATATTTTTTTAGAGAAGCCCAAGTTGCTGAAAAGTAACGTTGAGCCCCGATGGATCCGATGGCAAAGTGTGGTCAAAAATTTTAAAATTATATAAAATAATTAATGAGACACTTTCGGATAATATAAATGTATCTTATAATGAGATAAACTACCTCAAAGGCAAACAGCCCCCCTCAAAAAAGGCTGTTGCCAATGAAAACAAACAGTGTAAACACAGAAGAAAACATGACTCCAGGCACTGAAAAAACTGGCCCGGAATCAGTCCTCAATTACACTCTATCTGATGCAAAACAGAGACTCCCAGGGGAGAATCTGCAGAACATCAGATGGAAGATGCAGAACACAAACGTTATACACCCATGGGTGAAAACGTAACTATGGGGAAAATAACAGAAAACATTCTGTAACCAAGCAACTCTCCCAGGGAATTTTTAGAAATGAAACTTCTCAAAAATATGCCAAAAGCATGGGAGAATTGCAAGGGGGGACTTTAGAAGGTTAGGGGAGAGGAAACACTGAATAAGCAGTGCAACAATTAGCAAGAATGACAACAAGAGGCGTTTGCCTCGAAAATAGGCAACTTAACATAATTTTAACAAAAAATTTTAAGTACAGCCCTGATTATTTTTTGCCACTTCTTTTTTCCTCTCCTCCTTCTATCCTCCTTAGAATCACATTTTCTCCAAGAATTACGTGTCTGGCATCCTTTAAACTGAGATTTACAAGCACAAAGATCAGTGAGATGTTGACTGATGAAGGGCCAAACAGAGAATGATATTTGGCGCCAATTTCGGGACGACTGCGTCACTGCGCATGCGCAGTAGAGTCGTACTATGGAGGTCCTTTAGGACATGATTTCTTTTTGTTTTGGATGCAAATTTTGGGGATTGGGGGGCAAAATTTGTGTTTGGCCCTGGTTTTTGTGGAGTTAGCACCAGCTAAGTCTGGGTCATTGGTACAGTATAAAAATATAAGCAGCATTTGTAGAAAACCTCTTACAGACTATCCCTCTCAGGTTTGGTTCACGATGGCTCAGTAGTTCCAGAGAAGAAGATGAAAATGTGATTTCCCATAGGGTTTCTATGGGAACTGTACGCCGCAGTCGCAGCCATGTTTGTAACTCGATCAACATTAAATGAGAATCGTTGGTAGAGGAGGACCCAGTCATCATTTATGTGAAGTTTCAAAATATTTGGCCTGGCGGTTTCAGAGAAGATTTTTGAAAATCCACCAATAAGAATCAAAGAATGCCTCTGGAAGCCATGTTTTTTATCCGACGGTTATCCGACGGGAACAAAATGAGGATCGTTTGTAGAGGACCTCCCATAGACCATTCCTGCCAAGTTTGGTTCACACAGGCTCAGCGGTAAAAATAAAAACTGCTCTCCCTCATTTGTTTAAAAACAAAATTGCCTGAGAATCAATTATTGAAATTTGTTTGGTCTAAGGGGATCTTTTTCGTTGTAGCAATTTACATGTACCAGGATGGCTGTCATCGATGTTGTCTTTACAAAATCAGGGACTGGGTTTATTTACAAGGATGGGACTCTGAAGCTGAAATCTGAAAAGTTGGTAGGTGGATTTATTCTCGATTATGGGTTTATACACGTGTCAGTGTGGTAATTATACAAATAAATTCATTTAATTTTAAAAATAAAATTGTTTTGCATCTTTAGTTATAATAATAATAATAATAATAATAATAATAATAATAATAATAATAACAATAATAATTTTCAGCCGAAAATCCACAAAATGTGCTCTTTGGCTTTACATACAAAAAAAGGGAAATGATTTCTTATCTACATATTGGTTCAGAAAGCTTGTTTGTAGAGATGCCTTTATGCTCTTCAGATTTCAATTATATATACAGTATGTGTAGAATGGATGGTCACTAAATCACCTGTGGAGAGGAGTTATCACCCAAAGTATAACTTTCAAATTTTGTACATGTGGAGAAAAAACACAAGCAATGTTTCAAACAATAGACCTCAGGTTTAATCTGGAGGTCCTTTGGCTGAAATTTTGCTTTTGTTTGTTATGCTTTGCAACAAATTAGCAATTATTGTCTGGGTGGAATCTCCACTCTATAGGTGACTTAGTGATAATACACTCTCCACACACTGTACATCAATCAAGAAGTGTAAAGATCTTTGGGTCTCTTGATTTTGTAGTTATACAGTGGAACCCTGTTAATTGAAT
This sequence comes from Pictodentalium vernedei, assembly GCA_031216915.1. Taxonomy (NCBI): domain Eukaryota; kingdom Metazoa; phylum Mollusca; class Scaphopoda; order Dentaliida; family Dentaliidae; genus Pictodentalium; species Pictodentalium vernedei. Next base: position 521,350,764 of record CM062294.1, on the reverse strand, counting down.
AGCCACTTTGCCAATGAAAATTATTCAATTAAAAATAGTATTCAATTAACAGGGGTTGTGTCACTTTCCTGTATTCTAGAGATAAACTTACAATTTATTCTATTATATCTTGTTTGACAGAGCTCCATGAGCTCTGTCAAACAAGATATAATAGATTAAATGTCTGTATTGGATGTACTGAGGCAAAATAGGGCTATAAACAAAGGAAAACAAGGGCAAGTTAGGGTAATTTCTTGACAGGCTACATGATTTTACTCTACAACCTATGTTCAATTAACAGGTCAAATTTGTACTGGAGGAATGGTAAATGATTTTGTGTTGGAAATTATATTCACTTAACAGGGTTATTCATTTAAGAGATATCCAGTTAAGTGGGCTCCACTGTATTGGAAGACACCCCAAAGTATTAAAAACATCCAATGAGGAGGTTCAATTTCAAAGAGAGACTGCCTGATGAGAGTCAAAACAGGTTTTTCAGTCTCAATACATTTGTTTGAGATCAACACTTACCTTCATATCCTAATTTTGCTGACTTGACGAGTGCTTCTTGAGCAGTAATTTGTGATGACTTAGATTCAGAATCAAAGTATTCTACTGATGACTCGACTAAAACATCAGTTACTTTATTGGCTGAAAATGAAAAACATATACCTGTACAGTACGGAGTAATGGAGTAATGGAGGTCCATTGGCTGAAACACTGCTTATGTTTGATGTCCACATGTACAAAATTTGAAAGTTAAACTTTGCGTGATAACACCACTTCCTGGGTGAAGTGGTTACAGTCCACTCTCCAAGTACCATATATGTAATAAGATGTAATCACAAACTATAAAGTTTATGCAAATCTGTTCATTGGGGTCTATGGTCATATCTGTGTCTCTATTGCAGCCATAACCCAAGTATAAAGAACAGTTTAGCCAATCATGTGCAATTATGATTCCCACTTTAGAAAACGTTGAACCCAGGCATTAGGTCTAAAAAAGTTAAAAATCTGTTTCTTGGGCCCACACCCACAATCACCTCAAATATAACTATAATTGTTTCGGCGGTTTACGAGGTGCAGGTGCAAACGCCATGTTCATGTACGGCAGACGATAGATGATGGATGACGAATGGTGAGTGATCACTACAGCTCATCCTGACTTTCAATCAGGAGAGCTAAAAACCTAAATAAAACACAACTAAGTGCATGTAAATGGCATTTACATTAGCTGTTAACTTAAATAGTTTTTCTCAGTAGTAGTAACCAGCATATCCAGAATAGTTAACCCTTTACCTAACATCAGCTGTGATTGGTTAATTTGACACCTTCTAAAAGTCATAGTACTGTAGACATGAGAACAAAAAAAATGTAAGCTCCACTTCCATTGATCAGCTGTGATTATGCACGTGCTGATTGGAATTTCTCAACACCGAATGCTGGCGCCATGTCTGTTTAACTTTTTTCGTCACCGATAGACACAAACTTACCTACAAATATGTCACCTTCAGTGGGTGTGTTTTCAATTTTAACTGCAAACAATGACTTCAAAAGAATCAGAAATATTAAAAACTCACATGTTGTCCACCGCTTCAAGCAAATTATGAATGTGACTTCAATCAATTATATTTCCAGAAGTTTAGTATTAATACTCCTCGACCTCACTGAGTAACTGCCTCAAGTTCAAAATAAATTGTTTCACTCCGCTTAATTCTAACAATTGTCGTCGTCCAAGAAACATGAATTTATATTCCATTATCAGGCCTCGAAATACCAAGATTTTGATAAACCTTCCAGCAGGTTGCCTCATTTGACAATGGTTAACCTGTTGATCGGTAACCCAAGATTTTTTTCATAAACCTATTGGTTAACCATTGCATTAAAAGTATTAATACTGACAAAGCTTCTGACATACCCATCTACAGTTCCTCCCAAATAAGTTTGGCGTTTAGACACAAGGGACCCAAGGCAGGAGCAGTACAAAACAGGTACATACACAATGCCCCCCCCCCCCCCCCACATATACATACTACACATTCACATATGCACGCATTAACAGTTGTTGTTCTTTGCTTAATATGATTTTTGTGTCTAATAAAAATTAAAGAATTTTAATTGTTTATTTTATTGTGTGGCTTATTATTCCAGAAACCCAAACACATTTGTCTCGAACTGGGAGTGGGAATTGGGCAATTGTGTGGGGATGACATCATGGGGGCATATACCACCGATGGACGTCTGTATTACGAATACATTGAACTTTAGGAGATGGGAGTTGCAATGGCAGTCTCTGATTAACATTGGAAAAGAAATAATTGTAAATCGTATTTACCTTCCCCTACATTTTGGAATCCGGAGAATGTAAGCCAAAGTTCCAAACTAAAACTTTATTTGTGCCACAATGTTCGAAATCATTTGGAAAAACCCATGTTCACAACCAAGCTGGCTGTTTATTCAAATGGAATAAGCACGTAAATAACAAGTCAGCATTGGTGAATAAAAGACGTTTCCATAATGTGTTCGAAAAATTTTCTCATGGATTGGTAGGGTAAAAAGGGGCGGAATGCAAATAATTAACAACAGCTCATTTGATTTTCAATATGTCTCCTTTTTATTGTATCGAAGACTTATTTTCAGCTTCGCACAGTGCGAGATTTAATACCTCATGTGCGGTAAATGTATTAACAAAGCAGTTAGCTTCGTTTAGATGTAACAGACAATAGTCTTTCTCAGAATCGAAACAAATTGTTTCGAGAGCCAGAAGGGGCCACGAGTTGGTACTTCAGTACCGCTAATACTATAGATTTATACCCCCACAAGTACAGTAATGATTGAAACACACTGTATAATAACCACATGAGCATTTTGTTCTCGTTTTGTTCCCTGCAGTGCTTCTTTTAAATCAGTGGGAGGAAAAACGTTGAAAACTTTTCTCATCCCGTAACAACTAACTTCATCGGCCATCAGCGTGATTTTTGGTTAACCGATTGAGCGTTCGCCTGAAAATAAATCTGTGTAACCGATAGGCGAACGGTAAGAGTATTCGCCTCTTATTTCGTGGGGCCTGCATTATACTAGTGTTGAAACGATTACCTATTTTTCAAAGTCTACGGGAGTAATCGATTCAAAATCGACTAGTCGGCTTTTCTGTTGAAAACATAATTGTCTCAGTAAATTAGGTGATAAGATACTGTTACATGTAAGTTGATAACCCTTTCGTTTAATGACTCATTTGACAGGTGTTTGATGAAGTTTCCTTGTCAAAGTCATGAACATAGCTGTTCTCTTTTTCATATTTTGAGTTTTTTAAAACGTCGTGCATATTATAGCTTTAACCATTCAGTAAAAGAATTAGGATACCTGGGAAGTGCGTGCCTCCTAGTCCTCTGTCTGTACAGTGGAAAAAGTACCCAATGATGTTAAAACAGAAGTTTTGTGAATTTGTAAAATGTTTGAAGTGTGCTGCAATTTGCCCGGTGTAATTAATCAAAAACTCGAGGATCAAATTTTGTGATGGACAGTTTCCTCACCTTCATATCTGGTCTTTGCCAGCTAGCACCCAAACCAGTACAGTAATATCATAGAATATGGAGCTATGGCATTATTTTTATATCAATAAAATATAGTATCTTAGTGAGCATGCTCACATACCCCACGCGCCCCGATATTTCAAGCTCTAACCATTTTTTAAAAATAAACATAGATTCTAGGAATACTGCAGAAAACAGTGTTCTGTAGTTTCAACAGTATTGAAAGAATTCAAGCAGAGAAAAAGCCCGGAAAACTGTAATTTTGATGAACTTTTCAAAGTCTATGGGGCCGTAATTTTGGTAAAAATCAGTGGAGCGGAACAAAACCCAAACTTGTTCTGTAGGCCACCATGTTAGACCAACATATCAAAAATCAGCTCAATATCTGGAAGCGTGTAGGAAAAAAGTCCGGAAAACTGTAATTTTGATGAACTTTTCAAAGTTCAAGGGCCGTAATTTCGGTAAAAATCAGTGGAGTGGAACAAAATGCAAACTTGATCTGTAGGCCACTATGTCAGCCTAACATACCAAACATCAGCTCAATATCTGGAAGCGTGTAGAAAAAAAGTCCGGAAAGTTAAAAAATTTATAGTAATTTATATATTTTTTATACTTACCAATGACCCAGACTTAGCTGGTGCTAACTCCAACAAAACCAGGGCCAAACACAAATTTTGCCCCCCAATCCCCAAAATTTGCATCCAAAACAAAAAGAAATCATGTCCTAAAGGACCTCCATAGTACGCCTCTACTGCGCATGCGCAGTGACGCAGTCGTCCCGAAATTGGCGCCAATTATCATTCTTACTGGCAGTGCCTGGTCAGCGCTATGTACTCAGCGGGGAGGCAAGAGTTCCCAACTCCAGGGAGGGCCATCCCCGTCTGGGTCATTGGTAAGTATAAAAAATATATAAATTACTATAAATTTTTTAACATTTTTATACTGTACCAATGACCCAGACTTAGCTGAATAGTAAACAGGCTGGAGGGCCTAGGACATAGAGGAAAATCCAATAAGCTCAATTATATAGTAAAGAGGTAACCCCTTAAGGAGAAAAGGAGTATTAGGCTTTACATGTATCTTTCTTATTTAATATTAAATTAGAAAGATACACTACCCTTAATAATTGAGCACAATAACATTCATGTTCTCTATTAACATCCAGTATAACCCTTATACTAATTATTTTTAAAGCAAGCCAATAAATAAAGTAGTCCAGAGAATTGAGACTCTTTATAATCATTTAAAAGTGTCCGAGTATTGTATATTAAAGCCCGTTTGACACTTGACATATACAAATGCTTCACACCGAGCTACACTTTAAAAATAAGACATGAATGAAATTAAACATTAATATTACACTTTAAAACCATCCCGGAAGCGACTCAGAAATACTGACTTGGAGGAGGCGTTCCCTTGCTTTTCACTATAAAGCAGGTGACCTAAGGGAACACCAGCCCCCCCCCCCCCCCCCCTTCCCCTTGCCCTGGGTCAAATAGCCCAGAGCGAAGAGGGCAGCCGGACGGAGTCACTGCCGGAACAGAAAGCCTGCATAACTATAGTTGCAACTGTTTAGTGGACGACATTCTGAGCAACAGATAACAGACCTAAACAATGCAGGTCTCCAGAAATGGACTCAATATTTCTGAGATAAAAATTCGTAAATGTGGATGGCTGAGACCAATAAGCAGCCTTCATTAAATCTGTAATAGCAACACTATTAGCATAAGCCCAGGAAGTAGAAAGAGCTCTTACTTCATGAGCAGAAATCTTAAGCACAGACTGCTGAGAAGAAGATAAATCTTCATAAGCAGTACGGATAGTTAACTGAATCCATCTAGCAATAGAATGGACTGAAATGTCCTTTCTATTAGGCATCAAAGACAGAAAGAAACGTTTCCGTCCCTTTCTGATAAACTGAGATCTCTGTTTATAGATACGTAGTGCTCTAACAGGACAGAGTAAAGGCCTACGCCCGTCTGAAGACGGAAGAGCCTTAATAACAATAGGTTCCGGATATTTATTAGGAGCCTGATTCTTAGCTAAAAAACCCACATTAGTAGTGAAGGTGATAGTGTTCCCAACACTACGATAATGAGAATCATCCACCGATAGTGCATGAAGCTCACTGACTCTTCTGGCAGAAGAGAAAGCTAAGAGAAAAGCTGTCTTATAAGATAAGAATTTGAAATCTACTGTCCCAAGAGGTTCAAATGGCTTTTCCTTCAATTTAAGGAGAACCCAAGCTAAATTCCACTTAGGAATTAATCTAAGAGTTCTGGGTCTATTTATCGAAAAGTTTCTAACCAATTTCGATAAAGAGACATTAGATCCAATTTGTAAACTATCATGATGTGCATAGGTATCAGATAACATAGATCTATAACCCTTTATAGTAACAGGCTGCAGTTTGATTTCGTCAAACAAGTATACTAGAAAGTTTGCAATGTCTGGTATAGAGGGATCAAATATATCTACAGAATGATCCCTACACCAACGACGAAAAACCTTCCACTTAGCCGCATAGTTTAGCGAAGAGGAGGTCCTCCTACAGTTAGAAATCGCGTCCACTGCTCGTCCTGTAAAGTGCTTGTCATGCAAGAAGGACCGCACAACGGAAAAACGTGAAGGTTGAGACCTTGCGGGTTGTGATGGAGTTGGCGCGATTTCCCCTGCGAAAGAAGATCCTCTCGTGGAGGAAGCTTTCGCGGTAGGTCCCACAACAGACACCTGAGTAGATTTATCCACGGTCTCTGTGGCGACAGAGATGCTACCAACAGAATCTTGCATTGAGATTGTTTTATCTTTAGCAATACTTGTTGAATTAACGGCGCTGGAGGATACGCATATCCTATCATTCCGTCCCAAGGGATCGACAGAGCGTCTACTGCAAATGCTCTTGGATCCGGACACGGAGACACATACGTCTGCAACTGATTGTTGAGATGTGTCGCAAATAAGTCTATCATTGGCCATTCCCATTGGTAGCAAATCTGATTGAATACTTGTTTGTTGAGAGTCCACTCCGACGGCAACAAGCGACCCTTTCGAGAAAGGGAGTCTGCTAGCACATTCAGACGACCCGGTATGTGACGGACCGAAAGAAGAACGTGATGTTCTAACGCAAACAGAAGGATTCTTTCCGTTAGATTGAACAACGGAACTGAATGAGTGCCTCCCTGATTCCGTATATACGCCACTACTGTCGTATTGTCGGATAGGATTTGGACATGAGCATCGTGAATAATGTCCATCCAGTGACGTAACGCAAGCCAAATTGACATCATTTCCTTGATGTTTATGTGCTTGCACAGGAATTGCGGATCCCAAAGACCCTGGCATCTCGAATCCGTTGGGATTAATGATGCACCCCAACCTGTTTGACTGGCATCCGTCATAACGGTAAAACTCGGATCCGGCAACTGCAGTGGAACTCCTTGAGTTAACCACTGAATGTCGGATGTACCATGACGTGAAAGTACGCATCTTTGAGATCTATGCTCGTTGCATAATCGTTCACCCGAATACTCGCTCTGACCGATCGAATCGTCTCCATATAAAACTTCGGAGCGACGATCAGCTTGTTTATCCAGCTCAAATCTATGACTGGACGGAACGAGCCGTCTGGTTTCGGAACCAGAAACAGATGGCTGTAGAATCCGAGAGATTCCTGGTTTTCTACGACCTCTACCGCGTTCTTCATTAAAAGAGACTGCACCTCTGATAACAGAGCGTCTCTTTTCTGTGGATTTGGCGGAAGATGAGTCCACTTTGGACTTCGAGTTAATGGAGGCTTTCGTTTGAAGGATATCTTTAGACCTTCCGAAGTCACTCCTCTCACCCAAGGGTCGTCCGTAATCGACGCCCACTCTTGTGAAAAACTCGACAACCTTCCACCAACCGGAACGCGATAGAGGTTTAAGCCATCACCTCCTGGACCTGTGAGGCCTGCGGTAGGAGAAACCACGTCTTCCAAGACCCGCACCTCGCCTCGTCGACCTCGGGGCGTCCGACCGATTGTCCCGGCCTGAAGGACGTCCCGAACGAGAGTCGCTATCCTGACGGTCTCTCGAATAAGACCAAGAGGACGCACCGGAAACTCTATAGGAACCTCTCTTGGGCGCATTAGACCCAGAAGTGCCTGTCTTATTCGTGTCTGCTGTATCCGACTTTTTAGGAGCCGATCTGAACAACAGAGAATCATTAGCTTCCTTTTTAATTTTATCATAAATAGCGGAAAGCTTGCCGTCAAAGAGAAGTTCTCCTGAGACCGAAGCGACTCTAAGAGAGTTCTTCACCTTAGAATCCACTAGTGTGGATGTAGCTAGGGCTGCGTCACGTCTAACCAACTCCAGATTTGCCACTGAAAGGGCGGAGTTACACGTGGAATAAGCTACTGCCCTTGAAAGAAGTCTTAAAGAGGATTGTATATCCTGAAACTCTTCCCCTTGAAGGCGCAGTGATAACGCCTTAGTAAGGTGATCTGCGTAAGATAAGGCATCTAAATTGGCTCTGTTAGACGCAATAGCTGTTTCCAACACCGCGGTTGGAATAGAAGCTGACGACAGTAATGATAGCTCTAAGTCTTCCGCCTCGTCGTCCATACGCAGAGGAACTCTCGGTATACCCTGTCCTGCCGTATCGAATTTATTCCTTGCATTAATGAAAGGCAGGTTAAGAGTATTAGCGGACAAGAAACCTGCTTTCCCCGTCCTGGAAGCAAGTTTAAATATTGCATCGTTCAATAATTCAAATGTTCTTGCAACATTATTGGACTGCGACGGAAACTCGGGAGCGATGTCCCTGAACCGCTCAATAAATTCAGAGTCCAATGACGCTATAATTCTCTTGTCCGGAAGCACAGCAGTCTGGCCCGACGGAACAACTTGAGGAAGAAAGTGCCGGATGAAGTCCACGGCAGCTTTATGTTGTTCCGAAAAGGATAGCTCCAATTCATCCGTATCCCTTTCACCATCCGGTCGGACCTCCCGATGTTCCCGGTCGTCCGCCCCCGATGCTTCGGCGGAGCGTACCGACCCAGCGCCGTCGGATAATTCTCGATCCGACACCGTTTCTGTCGGCTGCTGGGATGCTGCGATAAGCTGTGCTATCTGCACAAGAATGTCCGACGTCGAGACCTGCGGAGGCGCAGTCTTTCGCTGCTTCGCCGAGGGCAGCTCCGCATCAGATGGCTCCCGCATACTTTTCCTATGCGAACGTCCGGAGTCCATCGGTCTCGAATCCTTGGCTGCCGGATGGTGTGACCTGGTCGCCGAAGAATCCTTCATCGGCGAAGCTGGTAAAATATCGGAGGTCACGCAGCCAAGGTGCGGTCGTGTGCGCTGACGAGAAGAGGAAGCCTTAACAGTCTCTGCGGACTGCTTATACAACGGAGCGCCCCGAGCGACGGACGTATGCTCCGCTAAAGACACATTTTGTACCACAACATCTGGTCCCAGATGTTGTTGTACGAGAGAGGGACCTCTCTCGCTCGCGGCCCGGCTGGACCTGGACGAGCTAGGAACCAGACTCAAAGGCTTCCTCCGTTCTCGCTTACTATCCGCCGTCACTGGGTGTGCATCTATTATGTTTATAGTGCTCGCATCACCCAAAATTTCCTCTTGGACCGCATCGGACGAACCCGGCTGCCGAACCATTCGGTGAATGGACGCTACACCGGGCGAGCTAGCGGACGACATTTGTCTAATCTCCATGAGCACTTTTGCCGCTAGCTCTGAATTCATTTGTGACGACGGACGCACACTTGAAGAAGATAACATGGAAACATCACCCTGTTCTGGTTCCTCTGAAATAGAAACTGAGAGAGTAGAGTGACCTTGTGGAGAAAGAGCCGGCATCGCTCTTTCTCCAGAAACAACATATCGTGACACACGTTTCCAATGTTTCTCATCCCAATGTTCACATATAGGACAGGGATTAATGCGAGAACACTGACTACAATTAATACAATGATCATGAAAGTCAGAGGAAGATTTCTTCCTATTACAATTTGAACAATGTCCCTTCATTGTGAAAGAACAACAATAAGTCCTAGTTACTCGCAAAAACCCCTGACACAAAGATACATAATAACATGATCCATTAATAAATGAAAAAACAATTGCAAAACAAAATAATTTTGAAAAAATATTTTTTCAGAGAAGCCCAAGTTGCTGAAAAGTAACGTTGAGCCCCGATGGATCCGATGGCAAAGTGTGGTCAAAAATTTTAAATTTATATAAAATAATTAATGAGACACTTTCGGATAATATAAATGTATCTTATAATGAGATAAACTACCACAAAGGCAAACAGCCCCCCTCAAAAAAGGCTGTTGCCAATGAAAACAAACAGTGTAAACACACTAGAAAACATGACTCCAGGCACTGATAAAAACTGGCCCGGAATCAGTCATCAATTACACTCTATCTGATGCAAAACAGAGACTCCCAGGGGAGAATCTGTAGAACATCAGATGGAAGATGCAGAACACAAACGTTATACACCCATGGGTGAAAACGTAACTATGGGGAAAATAACAGAAAACATTCTGTAACCAAGCAACTCTCCCAGGAAATTTTAGAAATGAAACTTCTCAAAAATATGCCAAAAGCATGGGAGAATTGCCAGGGGGGACTTTAGAAGGCTAGGGGAGAGGAAACACTGAATAAGCAGTGCAACAATTAGCAAGAATGACAACAAGAGGCCCATGCCTCGAAAATAGGCAACTTAACATAATTTCATCAAAAAATTTTAAGTACAGCCCTGATTTTTTTGCCTTTTTTTTTTCCTCTCCTCCTTCTATCCTCCTTAGAATCACATTTTCTCCAAAAATTACGTGTCTGGCATCCTTTAAACTGAGATTTACAAGCACAAAGATCAGTGAGATGTTGACTGATGAAGGGCCAAACAGAGAATGATAATTGGCGCCAATTTCGGGACGACTGCGTCACTGCGCATGCGCAGTAGAGGCGTACTATGGAGGTCCTTTAGGACATGATTTCTTTTTGTTTTGGATGCAAATTTTGGGGATTGGGGGGCAAAATTTGTGTTTGGCCCTGGTTTTGTTGGGAGTTAGCACCAGCTAAGTCTGGGTCATTGGTACAGTATAAAAATATTACGTGTCTGGCATCCTTTAAACTGAGATTTACAAGCACAAAGATCAGTGAGATGTTGACTGATGAAGGGCCAAACAGAGAATGATAATTGGCGCCAATTTCGGGACGACTGCGTCACTGCGCATGCGCAGTAGAGGCGTACTATGGAGGTCCTTTAGGACATGATTTCTTTTTGTTTTGGATGCAAATTTTGGGGATTGGGGGGCAAAATTTGTGTTTGGCCCTGGTTTTGTTGGAGTTAGCACCAGCTAAGTCTGGGTCATTGGTACAGTATAAAAATACTGTAATTTTAATGCATTTTTCAGAGTCCAAGGGTCGTAATTTCGGTAAAAATCAGTGGAGCGGAACAAAACGCAAACTTGTTTTGTAGGCCACCATGTTAGACTAACATACCAAAAATCATCTCAATATCTGGAAGCGTGTAGGAAAAAAGTCTGCAAAACTGTAATTTTGATGAACTTTTCAAAGTTCAAGGGCCGTAATTTCGGTAAAAATCAGTGGAGCGGAACAAAATGCAAACTTGATCTGTAGGCCACCATGTTAGACTAACATACCCAAAAACAGCTCAATATCTGGAAGCATGTAGAAAAAAAGTCTGGAAAACTGTAATTTTGATGAACTTTTCAAAGTTCAAGGGCCGTAATTTCGGTAACTAGAGGGGGTATCAGTACCCCGTGGCTCACCAACAGGTGGCCAATGTAAAGGGGTGGCTGGAGTAAAAAAAAAAAGTTCAAAACTTGCACACAAAAGTCCAAAATTAAAGAAAATAAGCAGCTAAAGGGTTAAATAATATAATAACCCCTAAGAAGCATGCTAACATAAAATAGGAACCATGGCAATATGCTACAAGGCAAGTCTCCACTTTGAAAAAAAGAAAGACAAACCTCAAAACCTGCACATAAAGGTAAAAAAAGTATCACATTTGTTTCAAAGGGTTAAAATTTAGAAAAATACCCTGAAAATATTACAATAACCAGCGTGGCAATACGCCAGTGAGATAAAACTCCACTTAAAAAAATATCAAAACCTGCACACAAAAGTACAAAACCTGCACAGAAAAGTCCAAAATTAAAGTAAATAAGCAGCTAAAGGGTTAAATAATATAATAATAGCCCCAAGAAGCATCCTAACATAAAATAGGAACCATGGCAATATGCTACAAGGTAAGTCACCACTTGGAAGAAAAGAAAGACAAACCTCAAAACCTGCACACAAAAGTACAAAACCTGCACAGAAAAGTCCAAAATTAAAGTAAATAAGCAGCTAAAGGGTTAAATAATATAAAAATAGCCCAAGAAGCAACCTGACATAAAATAGGAACCATGGCAATATGCTACAAGGTAAGTCAAAACCTGCACATAAAAGTAAAAAAAAGTATCACATTTGTTTCAAGGGGTTAAAATTGAGAAAAATACCCTGTCACAGTAACCACAATGGCAATATGCCAGTAAGGTGAAAGTCTACTTGAAAAATATCCACTTGGAAGAAAAGAAAGACAAACCTCAAAACCTGCACATAAAAGTATCACATTTGTTTCAAAGGGTTAAAATTTAGAAAAATACCCTGAAAATGTTACAGTAACCACCATGGCAATATGCCAGTGAGGTAAAACTCCACTTGAAAAAAAATATCAAAACCTGCACACAAAACTCCAAAATTAAAGTAAATAAGCAGCTAAAGGGTTAAATAATATAATAATAGACCCAAGAAGCATCCTAACATAAAATAGGAACCATGACAATATGCTACAAGGTAAGTCGCCACTTGGAAGAGAAGAAAGACAAACCTCAAAACCTGCACATAAAAGTAAAAAAAACATCAAAACCTGCACACAAACGTCAAAATGAGTCCAAAATTTGATTCAAAGGGTTAAAATTAAGACGAAATACCCTGGAAAAGAGTTAAATGTTATCGTGAACCCCCACAGCAATATGCAAAGAAGAAAACAATTTTTTTAAAAGCACAAAAATCCAAACCTGTAAACAAAAGAAGTCCAAAATTGAAGTAATTAAGCAGGAAAAGGGTTAAAGAATACAACGTAGCCCTAAGATGCATGTTTACATACAATAGAAAGCATGGACATATGCTACAAGGTAAATCTACACTTGGAAGAAAGAAAAAAAAAAAACATGAAAACCTGCACGCAAACGTCAAAATAAGTCTAAAAGTCTATTCAAAGGGTTAAAAAAAAATTAAAAATGCACTGGAAAGATATCAATGTTATAATAACCACCACTGCAATATGCAGTGAGGTCAACCTCACTTGAAATTGTCTTTTTTATCACAACCTGTACATAAAAGTAAGAATCTGCAAGCCTATGTCCAAAAGCTGTACATAAAAGTCCAAAATTGAAGTAATTCAGCAGGAAAAGGGTTAAATAATACAAACATAGCCCTAAGATGCATGTATATATACAACAGAAAGCATGGACATATGCTGCAAGGTAAATCTCCACTTGGAAGAAAGGGAAAAAAAACATCAAAACCTGCACGCAAACATCAAAATAAGTCTAAAAGTTGATTCAATGGGTTAAAATTAAGACAAAATGCCCTGGAAAAGAGTTAAATGTTATAGTGAACTACCAACCATAGCAATAGGCAGAAACTCTACACTTGGAAGAAAGGAAAAAAAAAAACCATGAAAACCTGCACGCAAACGTCAAAATAAGTCTAAAAATCTATTCAAGGGGTTAAAAAATTTTTAAAAATGCACTGGAAAGATATCAATGTTATAATAACCACCACTGCAATATGCAGTGAGGTCAACCTCACTTGAAATTGTTTTTTTTTATCACAACCTGTACAAAAAAGTAAGAAACTGTAAGCCTAAGTCCAAAAGCTGTACATAAAAGTCCAAAATTGAAGTAATTCAGCAGGTAAAGGGTTAAATAATACAAACATAGCCCTAAGATGCATGTTTACATACAATAGAAAGCATGGACATATGCAGTAAGGTAAATCTCCACTTGGAAGAAAGGGAAAAAAAAACATCAAAACCTGCACGCAAACATCAAAATAAGTCTAAAATTTGATTCAAAGAGTTAAAATTACGACAAAATACCCTGGAAAAGTGTTAAATGTTATAGTGAACCACTATAGCAATATGCAGAAAGTAAAAAAATTTTTAAAAAGCCAAAAAATCAAAACCTGTACACAAAAGTTCAAAATATTTGAGAGCGGACGCCGACACCGACATGAGGACTATGCCATAGGCTCACACAACTATCATTGGTGAGCCAAAAATCAGTGGAGCGGAACAAAATGCAAACTTGATCTGTAGGCCACCATGTTAGACTCACATACCAAAAATCAGCTCAATATCTGGAAGCGTGTAGAAAAAAAGTCTGGAAAACTGTAATTTTGATGAATTTTTCAGAATCCGAGGGCCGTAATTTTGGTAAAAATCAGTGGAGCGGAAAAAAATGCAAACTGGATCTGTAGGCCATCATGTTAGACTCACATACCAAAAATCAGCTCAATATCTGGCATACCAAAAATCAGCTCAATATCTGGAAGCGTGTAGAAAAAAAGTCTGGTAAACAAGTAGGACTGACGGACTGACGGACGGACCAGTCAAAAACATTATACCCCAGCAACTTCGTTGCGTGGGGTATAAAAAGTGTGGGCGATTTGGGTGAGGGACAGAATATTTGCATGAATTAACAGCATCTTTGAAGTTGTACATCAAAGTATTTTTCTTCAACGCGTGCCAGTGATTAGGTTAGGTGAAATCAGAGCTTGTAATGCTGCTGAAATCTAAGTTGTAACATTATCGGAATCAACAAACAACAATGATTGCATTGATATCCACTTCTCAATACAATTTAAAATAGGTCCACCACGAAGCAGAAACGTCTGATGTTTGTAATCATTAACCCCCCAATAAAATAGTTAGAAGATTTCTTTTTCTGTTCTATTGGTAGATAGTACCTGAGTTTGTGTGATTTCTTCACTGCTTAAGGTTTTATTTCAGACATCACACAAACTCAGGTACTATCGACCGATAGAACATGAAAAGAAACATTCTAATATTATATTACAGTGGAATCCTGTTAACTGAATAGCCACTTTGCCAATGAAAATTATTCAATTAACAGGAGTATTCAATTAACAAAGAGTGTTACTTTCCTGTATTCTAGAAATAAACTTAGCATTTATTCTATTATATCTTGTTTGACAGAGCTCCATGAGCTCTGTCAAACAAGATATAATAGATTAAATGCCTGTATTGGATGTTCTGAGGCGAAATAGGTCTATAAATGAAGGAAAACTGGGGAGAGTCAGGGTAATTTCTCGACATGTTACATTTTTATTCAGTTAACAGGAATTTACTCTATAACCTATATTCAATTAACAGGTCAAATTTGTACTGGAGGTATAGGAAATGGTTTTGTGTGGGAAAATTATATTCAATTAACAGGGTTATTCAGTTAAGAAATATCCAGTTAAGTGGGCTCCACTGCATTATTTTTTTTTTGTATGGCATATTAACTTCACTGAAGTATATAAATCTGTATAAGTACCTTCTGATAGTTGCTGATAAAATTTGACAGGTTCTAAACCCAGCAAACCTGTTGAAATAAAGCTAACATCTTCTAATTCATCATGACTAAACCACCTTCCATTCTCGCAGCACTGAAAACAAAATAATAATTATAGAATGTACCAGCTACATGTACAGTTAAAACTAGAAGTCCTGTCATGAAATGCGCAGAAATAGCACGTTGATATGTGCGTTAATGTGCGCGTTATAGCCCAAGTAAAGCTATCAAATTCTGTATATATGGCCTGTGCACAAGCAATTTTTCAGCCAATGGACCTCCGGGTTACCCGGAGGTCCATAGGCAGAAACATTGCATGTGTTTGCTATGAGAAACCAGGAGAACCTGCCGTGCTTTGGATGCCATTCAATATGGCAATTGCGCGCAATTTCAACGCGCAATTAAGCCTAGATAAGCGCACGATTCGTGACAGGACTTCTAGTTTTAACTGTAGTTAGAGCTGGGCAGTTGTAATACATTGGATTTGGTCAAGGTACTAACAACCCTTTATCCAACGAATCGGCCACATCTGCCTGCGTAATCTGCAAATTCAGCAGCTGAAAAATTACTATTTTCAAAAAATTTCAACAAAACCATTTCATGTGACCCCTCTTTGGAACGAGCTCAATGAGGCTTCACGATATGGTTTTGTTGAAATGTTTTGAAAAATTTTGAAGTACAGTTAAAACTAGAAGTCCTGTCATGAAATGCGCACAAATAGCACATTGATCTGCGCGTTAACCTACGCGTAATGACCATAGTAAGGATATCAAATTCTGTACATATGGCATGTGCACAAGCAATGTTTCAGCAAATGGACCTCCGGAGGTCCACTGGCAGAAACATTGCCTGTGCACATGCCATATGTACAGAATTTGATATCCTTACTATGATAACCCTGGAGGTCCATTGGCAGAAACATTGCCTGTGTTTGCTATGAGTAACCAGGAGAACCTGCCATGCTTTGGATGCCATTAGATATGGCAATTGCATGCAATTCCTATGCGCAATTAAGCCTAGATAAGCGCACAGTTCATGACAGGACTTCTAGTTTTAACTGTATGATATTTAAAATAATAAATTTTGACATCGTCTGCATTGGGCAAAGGGTTAATTGAATAGCCACTTAGCCAGAGGAAATTCAATTAACACGGATTTGATCTCGTGTCTGTATTCTCGAAATAAACTGAGAATTTAATCTATTGTATTGACACTGATTCTTTGCAAGATTTATCAAAGAAAATGTATTAAAAGTTAATTTTTTCACAAATTCAAATACTTTTCTTCTGTAAACATTTGTAGCTGAACCCTGCTAACCAAGTGTTACCAAAGAGTAAATCTTTTAAATAACTCAAAATTTTCATTTTTTCCATAAACAAGAGGCCCCAAGGGGCCTTAATCGCTCACCTGACAAAGTGGTTCAAAGAAGTATTTGGGGTCACATTCAGTTAGTCATGGTTCATCAACACTACAGAGGAATGAAGTCATGAAATTATTCATAACACTAGCGTCCATGTGAGATGACTATTATCATAGGTCTTCCTGACTGCTTTCAACACTATCAGCTGTAGACAAGCACTGCCAAACTTCCAAGGGTTGTTATGTCACTGCAGTCACCTCCCCCCTCAATAGGGAGCCCAAATATTAACCCATGGACTCGATTTGAACAAACTTTGATCTGACCCCCTAGAGATGTTGTATACCAAATATGAAAGTATTCTGACTTGTGGATCTGAAGAAGATTTTTAAAGAAATTTCCTCATATTACACAAAGTTAAAATTCGGGCTGCCATAGGAAGCCCACATATTAACCCAGGGACTCAATTTGAACAAACTTGAATCTGCCCCCCCCCCCCCCACCCCCCTTTAGAGAAGTTATATACAAAATATCAAAAGATTATAACTGATGGTTCTGAAGAAGATATTTTTAGTTTTGAAAATAATTTATAGGTGCTATCAGAGTAATGCCCCTTGTGGGCCATGGCAACTTTATTCAAAGAAAAGTGAATTGCCATATGATAAGAAACATGCATATCAAATTTGGTTCAATTCAGTCCAAAGGTTTATGAGGAGAAGTTGATAATGTAAAGTTCCCGACGGATGGTCGATGGACGGACATACAGACGATTGATACATTGTGCAAGTCTTTTGTCCAAATCATTGTGAGGTTATAGTTTTTCTGTATAGTGCCCCTCTGTGGGGTTATTTACTTGTATAAACCTACACTGTGGGTTTTTTTGTCAAATTATGCAGAAATTTATAAAATAACACTGTGGCGTTAGATCCAAAAATAGAGATCTAGCCCCCTAGAGGTGATTAAAACTGATAGAAATTAAATGTATTGTGAGGTTAACCACTGTAGCTTAACTTGACTGTGTATAGTGTTTGATGAAAAGGATAATATTCAATGTTTATGAAAGGATTATGAAATAAGACAACAATTGTGATAATTGAGAATATGTTAATTTCTGTTCCCTATATGTATTTATTTATTAAGATTTAATGACACTTTAACAGCCGAGGTCATATCGTGTCGGTGACAATTTTATGCGTGCAGAACCATGTGAACAATCGGGTTTAAGTGCCTTGCCCAAGGACACAATGCGGGAGTCCAAACAGATCGTTCAGATGGTCAACCATCCAAGGACTAACCAGCCTCGACATTTCTTAACTTCGGTGATCTGACGAGAACCGGTTAACACAATGCCACTATGTCCCCTTGTTCCCTATATGATATGTTTTCAATAAGAATAATTTGAGGTGTAGACTGTGTACTAAAGAACTGAGGCCTGGGTTAATGTGTCCTTCACAGTTAATGTACAATGTATGTCAACCAAAGTTACCAAGTTACAGTAAAATCATTCCAAAACAAATCATCAGTTACAATGAAATTCTTTCATAAATATAACTTGTAGACTTTGCTAAAGGAATGTAGGTCACTTGACAGTTTGGCAGAGATGGTTGACCGATTATGACCAAAATTAGAGAGTTTCATCTGGATATCATACCAAGTTATCCAAACAAGTTACAATGAAATCCCTTCATAAGAACAACCTATAGAAGTGCTAAAGGAATCTAGGTCACATGACCAGGTGGCGGTAACCACTGAACGATTGTGACCAAAATAGGACAGTCTCATCTAGACATCATACCAAGTTATCCTTCCAAGTTACAATGACATCGCATCATGAATATGAACTGTGCATTATACAGTTAAAACTAGAAGTCCTGTCATTAATTGTGCGCTTATCTAGGCTTAATTGCGCGTAGGAATTGCACGCAATCGCCATATCGAATGGCATCCAAAGCACGGCAGGATCTCCTGGTTACCCATAGCAAACACAGGCAATGTTTCTGCCAATGGACCTCCAGGTTACCCGGAGGTCCATTGGCTGAAACATTGCTTGTACACAGGCCATATGTACAGAATTTAACAGCCTTACTATGGGCATAATGCGTATATTAATGCGCAGATCGACGTGCTATTTGTGTGCATTTCATGACAGGACTTCTAGTTTTAACTGTACCTAGTCCACCAAAAAATTTGCAATGAAATCCCTTCATAAATGCAAGCTGTAGACGGTGCTAAAGGAATCTAGGTAACGTGCCCCTGCGGCCATCACAGTTGATTGCACCCGACCAAAAAGGATATTCTCATTTGGACATAAAATAGAGTCATCCTACGAAATTATAAGATCCCTTCATAGATACAACCTGTAGACTGTGCTAAAGGTTTTCAGGCCTGCTCAGCCATCACGGTTGACCGATCACGACCAAAAGGGGACATTCTCATCTAGACCTTGTATGGAGTCATTCTATCAAGCTACAATGAAATCCCTTCATAAATACAACCTGTAGACTGTGCTAAAGGTTTTCGGGTTTCGGGCTCACATAGACATCATGGTTCACCCATCGTGACCAAAAGGGTACGTTCTCATCTAGACATGAGCTCAAACCTGCATATGAAATTTTGTGATGATCGGACAAGAACTACGGGGTGTAGCCTGTGCTAAAGAAAATGTCAACAGACTCACAGACTTACAGACTGTCAGACTTCTGCACACGTGATGGCAAGAGTTTATCTTGACTTTGTCAATTTAAGCTAAAAATTAACCTTCATCTTGCACAAAGTTAACCTTCGGTCTCTAACAGGGAACCCAAAAATGAAACTAAGGACTTGATTTGAAAAAACTTCAATCAGCCTTCCTCCATAAGGATGAGGTATTCTATATATCAAAAGATTCTGATTGGTGGAAATGAGATAGGCAATTTTCAAATGAAATCGCAAACACATGGGTTTGTTTTGTTTACATCTGTGCCAGTGGGCAGAACTTCTGGCTGCAAGTGAATACTTGATTGACAACTAGACACATTGCCAAAGTTGATTGGTGATGAACCGATAATCAGAATCAGCAATCGGAACTGACCAGTTATGAGGCAATGGCCGATTATGACAACCGGCAGTTAAAAACTGTCAGTTTCCAGTTATTCTATATTTAACACTGACTATTAAAAATCCCTTTGATATCTGGCCATTTCAATAAAGTTTACCCATTAAAAACGTGTGAAGTGCTTAGCAGAAAATTTAGGGATTTTCAGAGCAGAGATATTATGGTATTTACCAACTGCAATCGATACGAGATCGCCACCATTTCCCGTAGATTGTAGAGTTCATGTAAATAGTGGAGAAACACATCAAGGGAGGTAACAAATTGAAAAAAGAACATTGAATAATAAATTCTGACATACATGTAAACCATGAATCATATGACTTCAAAACACACATTAACATCAAAATTATTATTCATTTAAGATACAAAGTATGTGTGCTCAGTATATCCCTGGTTAATACAGCCAAGTGTATTGTTTCCTTACACAAAACTGTATTAACACTATTTATCGGAATAAAACACAATCTTCACAAAAACAATGTCATGTGAAATAACGATCTTTTCCCCACACCCCAACCAAAATGCAAATATTATTTTGGCTAATATTGCCCAGCACTAAAAATGCATACTCAAAGAACTTATGTGGTATTAAGCTTTCGTAATTGATGATTTATCAACAAAATTCTGTAGTATAATAGGCACCAACAAGTTTTCTTCAGTGTCCCGCAGTAGAAGCTATACACCAGTAGTAGGGTTAAAAGCTAAAAATTAACATAAGGCTTTTCACAGGTACCGTACTAACACAGGTGAGCATGGTATAAATTTGGACTACCAAAAGGAGCCCAAATATGAAACAAATTTAAATCGGAGGACAAATATCAAGAGATTCTGATTGGTGGATCTAAACAAGAATTTTCCTCATATTGCACTTTAACCCTTTTAACCCAACGCAGACGATATCAAAATTTATTATTTTAAGCATCATTTTTAAAAAATTTTCAAAACATTTCAACAAAACCATATCATGTGACCCCTCGTTGGAACGAGCTCGTTCCAACGAGGGGTCACATGATATGGTTTTGTTGAAATGTTTTGAAAAATAATATTTTTTCAAATGCTGAATTTGCATATTACGCGGGCGGATACGGGCGATTCGTTGAGTAAAGGGTTAACAGTTAAAAGTTGGGCTCTAATAAAGAGCCGTAATAAGAACCCACAGACTTGATTTCTACAGACCTGAATGTGAACTCCATACAGATCCTGTATTTCAAATATCCCAAGTTAATCCTTAAAGAAAGGAGATTTTATACATTTTCGCTCCACTTTGAAAATCTATCTCCTATGGTATTGCAGTTGTTAAATGTCAAGTCTTGGCTGCCTACAGTGGCAGCCAAGACTTGCCTATAAACAACTGACAAGGTACTTAGAAAACAAGTTTTGGGTTTACCCAAACAATGCATGTTGGGGCACCTGTTCCTTTGCATTAAAAAGTTATCAAAGTCAGAATTAGGCTCTTAAGGGTTAAAATTCGGAAAAATACCGGTATATCTAAAGACTGTTCATATATCTGAACATACGTACCATAATCTCGACTTGAGCCATCACAATCAGAACAAATCAGCATGCCTTGATGATACAGTTTGAATAACCCTTTACCAGAGGCAGACAATGTCAAAATTTATTTTTTAAATATTAGTTTATCAATTTTTCAAAAAAGTTCAACAAAACCATATCAAGCTCGTTTGAATGAGGGGTCACATGATATGGTTTTGTTGAAATTTTTTGAATAATATTTGTTCATCTGCACAATTTGTGTATTACCCGGAAGGATGCGGCCAATTCGTTAGGTACAGGGATAATATTCTTTCGGGACTACAATTAAACAAGAGGCCCAAGGAAGCCTTAGAGCGCTCACCTGACATGGTGGTCTAAATATCAAACCAGGGACTTGACTTGAATATGCTGCATTTGCCCCTCCTAAAAGCATACACCAACTAGATGAAGCGATTGTGCCCACACAATACACAGGATTTTCCTTCTATTTTTAGTTCCTGCACTTTTATGTCCCAAAATTGAGATAAACGCATAAAAAAACAGATTTTATTTTATATTTTTGTTCGGAAATTTTCGAAGTCTCAAACAAAATTTTTTCAGACTAAAATTTTTTTTTCTTCTTAAAATGGACGAAAATGCATAAAAAACCCAAAAACTAATTTCCGGACTTTGGTCCAAAATTTTCTAGGGTCCCACCTGCCCCCCCAAATTTTCAGGGTAGAAAAAAATTTTTTTTTGTCTTAAAATTGACCAAAACGCATAAAATGAAAGAGTCAATGACTCTGTAGCTCAACTTGGATATGACAGGAATTAGTACTTGCTGTGACAAAGACAACTGAATAATGAATATGACAGGAATTAGTATTTGTTTTGGCCCAGTTAACAATAATAAAAGAATTACAAGGTGACTGTAATGGACTACAGATTAAGACCAATCATTGTAGATTATTATTTTTGTGTGGAAATTTTCAGTCCCAAACAAAATATTTTCAGACTAAAATTTTTTCTTCTTCTTCTTAAAATTGACCAAAATGCATCAAAACACAAAAAACTAATTTCCGGATTTTGGTCCAAAATTTTGTAAGTCCCACCCGGACCCCAAATTTTCAGTGTAAAAAAAATTTTTTTTTTTTTGTCTTAAAATTGGCCAAAAACGCATAAAAAACCAAAAAACTAATTTCCGGATTTTGGTCCAAAATTTTCTAAGTCCCACCCGGACCCCTAATTTGCATAATTTATTCACGAGAAAAACTCTGTATTATATGTAATGTATCCCATGGTACTAAACATTCATACAAAAATTTATTCAAATCAGATCTTTCATTTGGAAGTTCTGCGCAAAAATCTGATTGCACTTAATTTTGAACAAAATGGCTGCTAGTGGCCATCTTGAATTTCAGACTGGACCCCAAAACACTCCTTCTCGTCCCACAGTGATAACAAATGTACCCAAGAAGTTTCGTGAAGATCGGTTCATAAATATGGCCTCTAGCCCGAGCCGTATTGGGATTTGCACTCACAGCGCTGAAAGTAACACTAAATAAATCAAAGTTAGCCTAATTTGCATAATTTATGCACAAGAAAAAAACCTGTAATATATGTAATGTATCCCATGGTACTAAACATTCATACAAAAAATTATTCAAATCAGAGCTTTCATATGGAAGTTCTGTACAAAAATCAGATTTCGGCATCGTCGGTACAAAATGGCTGCTGGCAGCCATCTGGAATTTGGGACTGCACCCAAAAACACTCGTTCTCGTCCCACGGTCATAACAAAGGTACCCAAGAAGTTTCGTAAAGATTGGTTCATAAATACGGCCTCTAGCCCGAGCCATAGCAGCTTGGCACTTACAGCTCTGAAAGTAACACTAAATAAATCAAAGTTAGTTTAATTTGCATAATTTACGCACGAGAAAAAACCCGTATTATATGTGATGTATCCCATTGTACTATACATTTATACAAAACTTTATTCAAATCAGAACTTTCATACAGAAGTTCTGTACAAAAAACTGATTTTTGCATCATCGGTACAAAATGGCCACTGGCAGCCATCTTGAATTTCGGACCACACCCAAAAACACTCGTTCCCGTCCCAGGGTCATAACAAAGGTACCCAAGAAGTTTCGTAAAGATTGGTTCATAAATACGGCCTCTAGCCCGAGCCATAGCAGCTTGGTACTTACAGCTCTGAAAGTAACACTAAATAAATCAAAGTCAGTCTAATTCGCATAATTTACGCACGAGAAAAAAAACCCGTATTATATGTGATGTATCCCATGGTACTAAACATTTATACAAAACTTTATTCAAATCAGAACTTTCATACAGAAGTTCTGTGCAAAAAACTGATTTTTGCATCATTGGTACAAAATGGCCGCTGGCAGCCATCTTGAATTTCGGACCACACCTAAAAACACTCGTTCCCGTCCCAGGGTCATAACAAAGGTACACAAGAAGTTTCGTAAAGATCGGTTCATAAATACGACCTCTAGCCCGAGCCATAGCCAATTGTTGACGTACGGACAGACGGACAGATGGACAGACGGACGACGGGCCATGACAATAGCTCAAATTTGACTTCGTCAAAGTTGAGCTAAAAACCAAAAAACTAATTTCTGGATTTTCATCCAAAATTTTCTAGGGTCCCACCCGTCCCCCAAATTTTCAGTGTAAAAAAAAAATTTTTATTTTGTCTTAAAATTTAACAAAACAGGGGTTTCCGCTACACCAGCTGCGGGTCCGTCAACCGGACTCATTCCCCCCGCCGATCATACTATGATCAGTCAGAAAACCTGGTGGTTAAAATGTCGAGTACAATGCTGTATCGTAACGACACTCAAGATCCTTTGTTTCCACGTAATATAGGCATAATTATGTTGTATACTATGCCTACTATTGCTGGCGACAACCTGATACTTTATAACCCCCAGGCGAGAGGGGGAAACAAAGTTCAACTCCTAAAACATTGCCTATAAAATTTCGGACTCAAATTGTCATGTTTGGTCCAAAATCACTGGCTTTTATTTCGAGCAATAAATGATGTAATTGCACTTGCATGACATCACACATCCGCATCATGGTTCTTTTTGAATATTTTGTTCTCTCTGCATTTCCAATTATTTACGTTGGCACGTATCTGGTTATATAAAAAAATTGAGGTCAAGCATCGCGGTCACTGTCAGGATTCCTGGATTTTGTGTTGTTTTGGGTTTGTATTTTTATGAAACCTCAAACCAGATGTAGTATTGTGTGTCCTGTGGGAATTCAGAGAATTGTAGGAGGAAAAAATACAAATTTTCCACTTCAACTATTCAGCACATTAGCGACCCGAATGCCCCCAGTGAGCACCTAAAAATCAAAATTTTTCTGGGTTCTCTCCCCCCCAGACCCCCCCCCCCCCCCCCCCCCCCCCACCTTTTATACGCACGTGTCTTCGACACATGCGGCAGACTCCTTCAGTGTCTGAGTTTCACTTTCTTTAAACTACCAGACCCACAAATTTTCAATTTTCCCCTAGTGGAAACCCTGCCAAAACGCATAAAAACCAAAAAAGTCGTTTCCGGATTTTGGTCCAAAAGTCCCACGCAGACCCCAAATTTTCAGTGTAAAAAAAAAAAAAATTTTGTCTCAAAATTGACCAAAATGCATAAAAAAACAAAAAACTAATTTCCAGATTTTCAGCCCAAATATGAACCCAGGGATTTGGCTTGAACAAACTTGAATCTCACATCCCTAAGCATGCTGCATACCAAATATCAAAAGATTCCTATTGGTAGATCTGAAGAAGATTTTTAAAGAATATTCCTCATACTGCACTAATTTAAACATTTGGGCTCCCATAGAGAGCCCAAATATGGACCCAGGGAATTGATTTCAATAAACATGTGAAACAATCTTCCAAAGATGTTTTATGTGAAATTTGAAAGCTTTTGGAGGAGTGGTTTGAGAGAAAAGTAGTCTTACATGTTTTTCCCATTACCCACAGTGTTAAAAAATGCTGACTCAGCACTTTTTCAAAGTCCCAAAAAAGTACCCCATGATATAAAAACCGATAGCAATTTTTTTTTACCATTCCATTCTGTTGGTCCTAAGGAAGCTTCACACCAAATAAGAATTCTCAGTGCCGTGTAGTTTTGGAGATATGGGCATTTTAATTTTTTTCTATTTTTAGCTCCTGCGGTTCCAATGGGGCGACTTTTTGGCATAAATTAAGTACTTATGATCCAATAAGCCCTCATATAAAATTTGGTGCAAATCTGCCTCTCGGTTTGGAAAATAGAAATTTTAGGCGGGGCGAAAATTCTTGCCCCTCCCATAACGAAGGCAAATATACCTCCTCGAACTTCTCTTGAACAAATCTGAGTCTACACCTCAAAAGGAAGCCGCACACCAAATATCAAGTCTCTGCTACTGCTGGTTCATGAGAAGAAGATTTTTTAAGATTTAAGCACACTTTTGGGGCGTGGCCCTACCGAGGGGCGGGTCAACTTGATTTGAACAAACTTGAATTGACATATGATAGGAAACATGCACAGCAAATTTTGTGGAATTTGGTCCAGCAGTTCATGAGAAGAAGTCGATAATGCAAAGTTAACGATGGACGATGGACGGAAAGCGATCAGTTAAGCTCCCCTTGAGCTTCACTCAGGTGAGCAAAAAACTCAAGACATCTTGAAAATTGAATTGTGAGTAAATAAATAATGACAATAAACCGGTATTTTTACAATTTCACCGGTATTCAATTGATACTGGTTTTAATACCGGGATATATCGGAATTTTGATATACCGTGCAGCACTAGTCTCATCTCCTAAACAAAAGCAACATACTTGCAACAAATTCAAATGCTCTGAACAAATGACGAAAAGAATTATTTTCAAAATTTCCAGGATCAGTTTCATTTCTAAGTAGAAATCCTTTTCAATTTCCATTGCTAAGGCAGGTAACCATGACCAACCATATTTTGCAATTTGTGAAGACTTGCATCAACCAATGACTGTGAAGGAGGCACAAACAGGTTAGCACTTCAGAATGTCAAATATGGATCGACACATTCAAACATAATGCATAAAACTGATTTGAGATTAGTGTTCAACCGATGATCGAAATCGGCCACCCCAAGTAGCCAATTGTGGGCAATCGGATGACAACACCAACGGCTCATGGAACATCGGTTCAACCGATTGTTGCCAAGCATTTTATGTGATGATTCATTAACCACATTTTATTATCTTCTGCAATTGTTCAATTGTTAATGTAAAATGATGCCAATAATACCATTCAATAAAGTCGAGAAACAACCACAATTTGTATGCTTAATTTCTCTTGACGCCCTTTATGGGATATACAATTTAAACAACATGTAAACCTTACAAATGAGCGTACATGTGGCAAACGCCAGTTCATATTCCGGAAAAAGTGAAGGTTGCACTCCATTGACTCAGGTCGCAGTAAAATGACCAGACCCACGTATACCGCCCAAGTGTGCACGTCTGGTCATTTTACTGCGACCTGAGTCAACAACGTTTAACACTGTGATATGTGTTCAATTTAATGTAGTTCTTTCAAACCTCGACTAGTCTAGTAATGGACAGAATTACAATCGGAATCAGCATCGGAATCAGCCGAGTGTGAGCTCAAATAACCAGTAATCGGTCAGTGACCCATTTTTGGTAATCAGTTGAACACTATTTCAGATTCCACTTGACTTGCAACATTGCACGTTTTTTTCATTTCAGAAGCTTAACCACTAAAGGCATATTTCAAACTTTTACAACCTCAAAACAGGTGCCCTTTACGTGCCATCATGAGGAGGTTCTGCTGACAAGAGGCAAATTATCTAGGCAGTGGCTTCTAGCTATGTACAGTCTTCGCTGTCTGTTAAGGCAGCCAAGACTTTACTAGAAATCACTGCTATGCCACTGGACGTTTTAGAGCTGTAGGTTTTTAAATTTCTTGTTCAGTTTCGGTTTTGGTTTTTCAGCTGGAGTAAAACCTTGGTTCAGTTCGGTTTTCGGTTTGTTCATGAGGCCAAATAAAATTCAATAAAACTCATTATGCCCGGAGTCATAACTGAATGGCAGTGAAATTGAGTGAAACTCAATGAATGCCCAAAATAAGCTATAATACATGAAGAATCAGGAAGGCCAATATAAATAATTACCTAAATATACAGAACTTTTATTGTGCTTGGCCATTTTCGAGGTCTGACACCTATACGCAACTTGAGGAAAGCTGCAAACACAACTAAACTGAATGTCGGAAATTCACAGAATGTAGCCTTCACAGAGTAGTAAGAGTACCCAGATACTGCCACTGGCAGTGTCTGGGTACTCTCACTACTCTGGGATGGCTACATTCTGTGAATTTCTGCAGCAAGAGAGTATTTAATAAAAAATGAAAAACCTTAGATTACGGGATGTCGACGATTTCGGTTTTTAAAAAAAACTAAAAACCTCGGTTCGGTTTCGGTTAACCTACAGCTCAAGACGTTTTAAGGCTGTGGGCTTTTGGGAATTCAGGATACCTGTCCAGGCCCTTTAGGGTTAAAATAAAACTTTTGTAATGACAATGGCAACAGATGACAGTCATAACTACGTCTCATCAAAAACAAAGCCCAAAGTGCACAAATATCAAAAAGAAGAACTTCTCGACAGAGGAAACTATAAACTTACTTTGTTTGAAGATGCAAATGGTTCCACTCGAAATATGACATTCAGGTAACTAGAATTGCTAAAGTGGGTGAAATGTGTTTTGAAGACATGTATATCCTGGAGGCTGACTTTCTGGAAGGAGACCTGTAATGCAAGAATAATAGATACCGACATATAGATTAGAGGATTTATAATGCATCATGATTTAACCCTTTACCCAACGAATCGGCCACATCTGCCCGCGTAATATGCAAATTCAGTAGCTGAAAAAATAGTAAAACAGATTTCAACAAAACCATATCATGTGACCCCTCGTTGGAATGAGCTTGATGAGGTTGGAACGAGCTCGATGAGCTCATACCAATGAGGGGTCACATGATATGGTTTTGTTGAAATATTTTGAAAAAAATTAATAAATGGTTTTTGAAATAATAAATTTTGATATCGTCTGCATTGGGTAAAGGGTTAATATGAAATTTCTGTACCGAGTTCACAAAAAAGGATCGATTTTAGTGAACAAGGTTTATAAATTTCATGTCTGACGAATCTGAGATTCTTTTTATTTTTATCACCTATAGTTAAAACTAGAAGTCCTGTCATGAAATGCACACAAATAGCACGTCGATCTGTGGGTCAATCTACACGTTATGACCATAGTAAGGCTATCAAATTCTGTACATATGGCTTGTGCACAAGCAATGTTTCAGCCAATGGACCTCCAGGTAATCCGGAGGTCCATTGGCAGAAACATTGCCTGTGTTTGCTATGAATAATCAGGAGAACCTGCCGTGCTTTGGATTCCATTCGATATGGCAATTGCATGCAATTCCTATGCGCAATTAAGCCTAGATAAGCGCACAGTTCGTGACAGAACTTCTAGTTTTAACTGTATTGTGTAATTTAACCTTTTACGTAGCATAACAACTAAAACTGGCCTGTGCTGTTCACAAACAAGAAGGACGCCAACGCCCTATAGCTCACCAACATTCCTCTTTGATAGTAACTTTGGCAAACACAAGAACTGTATCAAACAGGCTCATAACATGCCACAAAGCTGACCTAAACATAACCTCTTAAAAGTAAAACACAGAAACTGACATAAACACTAAGTTAAACATGAAATTCCGAGCTAAACAGAAAACTAAACGCAACTAAAAATGTCAAGAAAAATGTTTAAAATGCAGGGTCTGAGGGGTTAATCATGGAACAATGATACTGAGGAACATGTATGATGAATATAAGTGCCATGGGAAGAGAAGAAGCACAGCAGCTGACCTAAACACTTAGTTAAACATGAAATTCTGAGCTAAACAGAAAACTAAACGCAACTAAAAATGTCAAAAAAAATGTTTAAAATGCAGAGAACGAGGGTTTAATCATGGAACAATGATACTGAGGAACATGTATGATGAATATAAGTGCCATGGGAAGAGAAGGAGCACAGCAGCTGACCTAAACACTAAGTTAAACATGAAATTCCGAGCTAAACAGAAAACTAAACGCAACTAAAAACGTCAAGAAAAATGTTTAAAATGCAGAGTATGAGGGGTTAATCATGGAACAATGATACTGAGGAACATGTATGATGAATATAAGTGCCATGGGAAGAGAAGGAGCACAGCCGCTGATCTAAACACTAAGTTAAACATGATATTCCGGGCTAAACAGAAAACTAAACGCAATTAAAAATGTCAAGAAAAATGTTTAAAATGCAGAGTATGAGGGGTTAATCATGGAACAATGATACTGAGGCCAATCCAAACACGTATGATGAATATAAGTGCCATGGGAAGAGAAGGAGCATATCGTGATGAGCTCATTCCAACGAGGGGTCATATGATATGATTTTGTTGAAATTTTTTGAAAAATTTGAAAAAATGATATTTAAAATAATAAAATAATAAATTTTGATATCGTCTGCATTGGGTAAAGGGTTAATGGTGATTATATGATAAACATGTTTCTGTGCATCTCAAATATAGAACAATGTTTACTAGTAAAATATTTGGTCCATAGAAATTTAATGTTTTAAGTGACTGTGTTAGATTATTGGGTGCTCAAAATCTATTCATCAATTAGTTTTGATACAATTTTCTGGAGAGGAGACCAACACACACAGTAGAGCTGCAGGTTTTTTAATTTCTTGTTCAGTTTCGGTTTTGGTTTTTTAGGTGGAATAAAACCTCGGTTCGGTTCGGTTTTTGGTTTGTTCATGAGGCCAAATAAAATTCAATAAAACTCATTCTTTTGTCCGGAATCATAACTGAATGGCAGTCAAATTGAGTGAAACTCAATGAATGCCCGAATTAAGCTATAATATATGAAGAATTAGGAAGGCCAATATAATAATTATCTAAATATTCAGAACTTTTATTATGCTTGTCCATTTTTCGAGGTCTGACACCTACATGCAACTTGAGAAAAGCTGCAAACACAACTAAACTGAAATGTCGGAAATTCCCAGAATGTAGCCTTCCCAGAATAGTGAGTGTACCCAGACACTGCCATTGGCAGTGTCTGGGTACTCTCACTACTCTGGGATGGCTACATTCTGTGAATTTCTGCAGCAAGAGAGTATTTAATAAAAAATGAAAATCCTTAGATTACGGGATGTCGACGGTTTCGGTTTCAGTTTTTAAAAAAAACTAAAAACCCCGGTTCAGTTTCGGTTAACCTACAGCTCTAACACACAGTATAGGCAACAACTCCAATTCACCTTCAGTTGCTTCAAAAGTAGAATAGCTTTTAACTCTTAACCCACTGAGAATTTTCAAAATATTTTTCACCAGCAGCGATGACTAGATTTAATGAGAAATTCATCTAAATTTAACTACAGAAATCACCACTCAATATGTCCATTCAAGTTGCCTCTTATTTAACTCGTTGCATGCTGCTGGCAGATATTCCTGCCCAGGACACAAAATATCTTGCCACTATGCAAGGCGTTAATCTAGAGGCTGCAGGAGGTAACAAGAGGGATACTACACCTCACCTACATTCTGCATTGCTACAGATACCGCAACAAACATCAAGAAAGTTCTATCACTTGCAAAATAAAGAAAATTAAATCTGCACATAAGAAATTTTTCACTAAGAATTTTAAAAAACAAGGCACAAATGCAATATGAAAGTAGTGGGGGCTATGTGATGCAAAGAAACTGACCGAATCCAAAATTCTTAGAACTTAAAATGACTATCACAACTAAGCAGTACAACTAAAAACTAAGTCATTTTGGGCAGAATTTCTTTTTTTGAAATCGAAAAAAAATCCATAGCTATACTAGGAAGGTTATTAGAAGTGAATACAACAACTGAAAAAATTAACTGACTTGAAGGTACAATGCTGACCTGAATGCAACCTCCCCCCTTGTGACCTTCACCTTGCAGATGCGGCGGAAACTATTATACGCGACACACCTTCTGACAGTCCTTAACATTTGTAAAATGTTTAACAATTGTACTGTGATTCGTTTCTGAGTTATGGCTGAGACACGAATATTGACCGATTTTTAGTGTGACCTTGGAATGTGACCTGGACCTTGAAGGTACGAACCCGGCTATGGTGTGTGACACATCCTCCCATGGTCCTTTATAATTGTGTGAAGTTTGGTGACTGTGGCCCTAACAGTTTTCGAGTTATTGGCTCGGACACACACACACATGGACAGACGGATGGACGGACACACGCCACTTCAATCACTTAAGTCGGGGGGCATAAAAATATTTAAATATTAAAAACATGTCATTTTTAAAGACTAAAAATTCTAAGGAGAAAGCGGAAAATATGAAGAGAGATCTTCTGCACGAGAAGTTTCTCAGAAATGTCTTTTACAGGACATGTGCTCATCTCGTGGATTTAAACATTCTTAGAGCGATGGGCGAGAGATGTCTGGGTTGCATGTGGGAGGGATCGATGGAGAGGCACACACCTGTTACACCGTGGAACACAAAGAGGCCATAATCCTGCATTTTGCATTGATGTTGGAAAAGCTTGATGAGGACAAGGTGATAGAGTGGTGAAAAACAATGATCAAGTGTCAAGGGAAACCGCAGCCTTTGGATTTAGAAATTGAGCAGTTTTGGAAAATGCCGAGAAATCTCACGAATTACAATCAAGGAAGTATTTTGCATTTATTACTGGATAGAGAATATTCGACTCAAATCTTGTGAAGGAAAAAAATACTAAATTAAAATAGCAACCGAAAACTAGAGGCTCTAAAGAGCCTGTAATCGTTCACTTGGAACTACATATAAAAATGGTAACTATGAGCTGCAATTGTGACCATGTTTGCAACATTACATCAACATTACATGAGTATCATTGGTAGTCCTCAATCACCAACATTTGAATCCATCAAACAGAATCAAAGAATGTCTCTGGCAGGCATATTTTCCAAATAACGGGAACAAAAAGAGGATCGTTTGTGGTGGGCCTCCTATAGACCATTCCTGCTAAGTTTTGGTTCACGTCGGCTCACTAGTCAGTAGTTCCAGAGAGAAGATAAAAATGGGATTTCCCGTAGGGTTTTTCTGTAGTAACTAACTATAAACTGCAATTGTGGCCATGTTTGCAACACGATCAACATTAAAAGAGGAATGTTGGTAGAGGGTGTCCCAGTCATCAACCATGCAAAGTTTCAAAACATTTGGCCCTGTGGTTTCAGAGGAGAAGATTTTTTGAAATCCATTAATCAGAATCAAAATAATGCTTCTGGCAGCCATGTTTTTCAATGCACAGTAACCAAAATGAGAAGCCTTTGTAGGTGAAATTGTGATTTCCCATAGGGTTTCTATAGTAACTATAAGCCACAATTATGGCCATGTTTACAACCCGATCAACATTAAAAAAATGACTGTCGATGGGAGAGGGGTCCCAGTCATCATTTATGTGAAGTATCAAAAAATTTGGCCTGACAGTTTCAGAGAAGATTTTTGAAAATCCACCCACCACAATCACAGAATGCCTCTAGCGGCCATATTTTTCAACCCACAGGAACAAAATGAGGATCGTTTGTAGAGGACCTCCCATAGACCATTCCGGTCAGGTTTGGTTCATGACAGCTCAGTAGTTCCAGAGAAGATGAAAATGTGATTTCTCATAGGATTTCTATAGTAACTATAAGCTGCACTTGAAGCCATGTTCACTACCCAATCAACATTAAATGAGGAAAGTTGGTAGAGGGGGTCCCATTCATCAAAAAATGCAAAGTTTCAAAACATTTGGCCCTGTGGTTTCAAAGGAGAAAATTAGTCAACATCCACCAATCAGAATCAAAGAATGCCTCTGGCGGCCATGTTTTCAAACTCATGGGATCAAAATGAGGATCGTTTGTAGAGAACCTCCCATAGACTACCCCTGCCAGGTTTGGTTCATGTCAGCTCAGTAGTTCCTGAGAAGATGATGAAAATGTGATTTTTCATAGGGTTTCTACAGTAACTATAAGCTGCAACTGCAGCCATGTTTGTGACCCAATCAACATTAAATGAGGATCGTTGGTAGAGGGGGGTACCAGTCATCATTTATGTGAAGTTTCAAAGCACTTGGTCTGGCAATTTCAGAGGAGAAGATTCTTGAAAATCCACCAATCAGAATCAAAGAATGCCCCTAGAAGCCATATTTTTCAACCGACGTGAACAAAATGAGGATTGTTTGTAGAGGACCTTCCATAGACCATTCTTGCCAAGTTTGGTTCACACTGGCTTGGCGGTTACAGAGAAGATGAAAATGTCAAAAGCTTATGGACGACGACAGATGCCAGGTAATGAGAAAAGCTCACATGGCCTTTTAGGCCAGGATTATTAAGAACAGAGCTCAAAATAAGCGGTGTCGCGTCGCTTTTTGCTATGCAAAACTTGCAAAAAGCTACACAATGTTCAATTATGTATAGCATTTTGCGATACAAGATAATCAACTGCAGTCTATTAGGCTGCAGTTGATTATCTTGTATCGCAAAATGTAAATGAAAATTTGCAAACAAATTTGAAAACTAGTTCACTGATGCTTTACTTCTGATTGTGAAACATTCCAGGCATAACTCAGATTAACTCTCCATCAAGCATCATTAGCAACTTCATATGTAAGATGAGTTCTGTTGGTTTAAATACTTCCCGTTTTTACAACATTTTGCATAAAATGTCCATTAAAAATAACTTCAAGCCCATCAAATTAAAAATCCCAACTTCCATTTTTAGAAGTGTAATAAACAACCAAGACGCCATTTGGAAATATCCAAGTCCATGCAACCCTTAAAGGCAGTTCAGTTAAAAAAAAAACATAGTAAATGTTTCATGTGTTGCAGATCATTTGGAAATGCCCAGAAATGGATGGAAACTATTCTATCTATTAAGAAGAATTCAATACAAAACAGCATAACACAACTCTTGTACATGTCATGTGTATACAAAAATAGCTATGTAAGTTTTACAAAATGCTATTCCTTTTTTGGAAATCTATAGCAATTTTCTACGCAAAGAAAAAAAGTTATTTGGAGCACTGATTAAAAATATGATACATATTACAATATCATGATGGAATATTGCAGAGAAAGACCACAAAAAAATCTTCCTAAGACAATGGAAAAATATTTTATCGAGACTTGTCCTGAACGTGTTTGCATAAATGAGTGTGAAGATACTTATCATCGCATCAGACTATTATTACTTAATGAAAGAGGAGGGACTGGAATCATTTTGTATCCAATTTGCGAGAAGATAAAGAGAAAAAAAATACAAATTTAAAAGAAAAGAATTTTTTTTCAAATTGAGATTATAAACATTTTACTTACGAAAATGAAAATAAGAAATTTTAAATTTCTTCACAATTTTTTTTTTTTTTTTTTTTACGAAGTCATATGTTTTATTTGAAAGTAAGCAGTCACTTTCCCATCTTCATTTTTCTGTAGATTCTTGATGACCATGTCTACTTTTGTGGACTTTTTCACATTTTTGAGAGCTTCTTCTTTGAGTTGATCCACAACAGAGTAAACATATTGCAATTTTTTTCTTCCTGAAGATCAGATAGTTGTCAGCAAACAACTTGGCTAAGACAAAAAAAATATGTTGTGTGTCTGGTAACGTGTCAGAAAAAATGCTTGGTAGGCAGATTATTTTATTTTTTTTTATTTCAGGCAGGAGAAAGCTTTAAGTGCTAATGTACATACTCTCTCCACTGTTGTTGCATTCATTATAATCACATAGTCAAGAAGAGTGGTTTTCCAGTATGAAATGAAAACAGAAAGTGCATTCGCCCATGCTTCAATATTGTTCCAATTTAAAATTACCGGTAATACAATAAAATAATAAACTTTTGCCTGAAAATTAATCCCCTTGAACTGTACAGCACACTCCTGTAAAACATTGATCAGTGTCTTTACACTAAGTACACTTTTCAAATTAAAACAACATGAATTGGTTCCATGTCGATTATCTTTTTCACATTTTTCATTGGATAACACAGTTGTGAATTAGAGCTGTAGGTGTTTAAATTTCTTGTTCGGTTTCGGTTTTGGTTTTTCAGGTGGCGTAAAACCTCAGTTCGGATCGGTTTTCGGTTTGTTCATGAGGCCAAATAAAATTCAATAAAACTCATTCTTATGTCCGGAATCGTAACTGAATGGCAGTGAAATTGAATGAAACTCAATGAATGCCCGAAATAAGCTATAATACATGTACATGAAGAATCAGGAAGGCCAATATAATAATTACCTAAATATGCAGAACTTTTATTGTGCTTGGCCATTTTTCGAGGTTTGACACCTTCACGCAACTTGAGGAAAGCTGCAAACACAACTAAGCTGAAATGTCGGAAATCCACAGAATGTAGCCTTCCCAGAGTAGTGAGACTACCCAGACTCTCACTACTCGGGGGTGGCTACAACATTCTGTGAATTTCTGCAGCAAGAGAGTATTTTAATAAAAAACTAAAAACCGTAGATTACGGGATGTCAACGGTTTCGGTTTTAAAAAAAAAACACGGTTCGGTATCGGTTAACCTACAGCTCTATTGTGAATTGATTCTTTTATTCACATTAACTTTACCATTGGCAGTTTTGCAGTGGTATCATATCTTGCTGACGAAGGTTATAATACAGCACTATAAGGTTTATAATATAATTCATGGAGGGTGCATTACCACTAAATCGTGGTGGGTTTAGATTTTCCAGCTGCTAATTATTTACAATTTCTGAGAACCAAAAACAAAAAGCACTTTTGAACATTCATCTCATGGACCACTGCATGACTACAACAACCCGGAGATCCATGAGATTCAGTAGTAATCCACCCTCCACAGACAGTAGATTGACAGTTCAATGTGTTTGCAGTTAAAACTAGAAGTCCTGTCATGAAATGCGCACAAATAGCACGTCGATCTGCGCATTGATCTGTGCATTATGACCACAGTAAGGGTATCAAATTCTGTACACATAGCCTATGCACAAGCAATGTTTCAGCCAATGGACCTCCGGGTAACCTGGAGGTCCATTGGCAGAAACATTGCCTGTGTTTTCTTTGAGTAACCAGGAAAACCTGCTGAGCTTTGGATGCCATTCGATATGACAATTGTGCGTAATTCCTACGGGCAATTAAGCCTAGATAAGTGCACAGTTCGTGACAGGACTTCTAGTTTTAACTGTATATCTGACACACCCATTTGTCGATCCCTGTTGCATTCGAAGGACATGTGACATTGTTGCCGGTTAGCTGGTAACAATAGAGCAGAATGCACAACAAGAATATGACAGTGATTGCCATGTGCCAGTGGAATCAGCTCTATGAAAAAGTTAATGGCGAAACACCGTGGCTATATCATCACATGGATAAGGCTGCCATGAACCAGTCCAACAGCTAACACAGCATCCAAACCTCCCCAAGAAAAAAAAAACAAAATCAAAAACACCCTTAGTAACTATTTAAAAATACCTGTTTAATACCTTCAAAAACCATTTCCCAAAGGGATGAAAGCCAAATTGTCCAGATTTGAGGTTCAAATTATCATGAGCTGAAATCGGTTGAAGGATGTGGATGAATTTTCAGAGGTGGGATTTGTCCGCACATCGAATGGTCCATATCATTTACAATAAAAATTTGTACACAAGGCAGTTCGTTAGCAAGACCTGACAATGGATCCCAATAAACTGATACCATCAAAACATTGGGTCGTGATAAGATCTCCTTGTCATTGATCTTAAATACAAATGTACAAAGTTTTCAGGTATGGTGCAAGTTTTCCAGGTAAGAGTTTGTACAAACATTGTACTGTTTGGAATGTTTAACTTTTGCAAACAGTCAACACGAAACAAAAACGACGCATGACCATTGTACAGTATATACAAAGCATTCATATTTATTCTGTCTGTACTGGATTTAATGTTTGATAATACTAACCTACCACCAGGCAGTGAGTAAAAACTGAGTTTTCAGCTTCTAATACCAATTTACATGGCAAAAAACAATGTCTCATTTTCCATTTCATCAAGAAGTATTTCAGACAAATGTTTGGAAAATTTTAATGTCAAAAAAAAAAAATTGGAGTCCGCAACAAATTTCATGGGTCGGTCGAGCTGCCGGAAACAACATTTTATTTTTGGCCCAATGATGTGATGCGGTCCATCAAGTCATTAATGAAGAAATAACAACTGTCCCATAAGAAACTCTGAACATTATTGGAGCTGGTGTTGATTTAGAACCTTCTAGGACAACTTGCTGCACCCGGTTCTCGTGAAAGTTTTGGACCCAGTCTAAAAGCATCTCCGATATTCTGAGCTGTTGTCGTGCTGAAAGATAATGACGACATGGACGTCACAGGGTACATTTTGGGACAGGTTTCAATAATTCTTTACATTAACAGCTGAGAGAAAGAAAAGAAAAAAATAATAAAGTGATATTAAACAGGTATTTAACAGACATTTGAACTCTCCAAGAATGTCCGGGAAAATCCTGTAAATGTGTACATGTAGTTCCCGGCCTCCAGGAAACAGTCCTGGTAATTCGGCCTTCTTTCCTCGGCAAAAATATTGCTGTGGAAAACTAGTGCTTCTATGGCAATTGCCGTGAAGCCTGTTCGATTGTGTAAAAATCACGACATCGACGCCGTAGCTACGACGGGTGGTGCAATTTCACAAAATTCTAAGTTCATCAAGGGCCATAACTCCAAGAAAAATATTTGGAACAACACATGCATTGAACAGTGGCTAGACATCAATAAGATACACTTACATGCCAAATATAAAGTCATTCCATCAAGTATTTCAAAAGTTATTGAGTTTTGAATCTCGTTGGTCACAGACAGACCGACCAATATTCTAAGTTCATCACGGGCCATAACTCCAAGAATGAAAGTGTCAATGATACTGTAGCTTAACTTGTGTGTTGTGTTTGATGAAAAGGATAATGTTCAATGTTTATGAAAGGATTATGAAATAAGACAAGAATTGTGATAATTGGGAATATGTTCATTTCTGTTCCCTGTGTGCTATGTTTATGATAAAAATAATATTAGGTGTACACTGTACTAAAGAGCTGAGGGGTGGGTTAATGTATGTGGCCCTCACAGTTAACGTAAATCAACAAAAGTTACAGTGAAATTATTCCAAAACGAGTCATCCTATCAAGTTACATTAAAATCCCCTCATAAATATGGCCTGTAGACTGTGCTAAAGGTTTTCGGGCTTTGGGCTGCTGTAGCCGTCAGATTCCCAATTGCGTCCAAAGGGGACGTTCTCATCTAGACATTATATGAAGTCAATCTACCAAGTTACAATGAAATCCCTTAATAAATATGACCTGTAGACTGTGCTAAAGGTCTTTGGGCTTTGGGCTCAGGCAGCCATCATGGCTGAATGATCGCAACCAAAAGGGGACATTCTCATCTGGACACTATTTGTAGTCATCCTACCAAGCTACAATGAAATCCCTTCATAATTATGACCTGTAGACTGTTCTAAAGGTTTTCGGGTTTTGGGCCCCTGAAGCCGTCACAGTTGCCCAATCGTGTCCAAAAGGGGACGTTCTCATCTAGACATTATATGAAGTCAACCTACCAGTTACAATGAAATCCCTTCATAAATATGACCTGTAGACTGTGCTAAAGGTTTTAGGGCTTCGGGCTCGGGCAGCCATCATGGCTGAATGATCGCAACCAAAGGGGATAATCTCATCTGGGCATCATCTGGAGTGATCCTGCGAAGTTACAATGAAATCCCTTCATAAATATGACCTGTAGACTGTACTCAAGGTTTTCGGGCTTCAGGCACCTGTAGCCATCACTACTGATCAGTCACGACCGAAAGGGGATGTCATCATCTAGGCATTATATGGAGTCAACCTAATAGGTTACAATGAAATCCTTCTATAAATATAACCTTTTGCCTATGCTAAAGGTTTTTGGGCTCGGGCACCCATCAAGGCTGAATGATCACGGCCAAAATGGGACGTTCTCATCTAGACATTATTTGGAGTCATCCTACCAAGTTACAATGAAATCCCTTCATAAATATGACCTGTAGACAGTGCAAAAGGTTTTCGGGCTTCGGGCACCTTTAGCCGTTAAAGATGCCCAATCATGTACAAAAGGGAAATTCTCATCTAGACATTATATGAAGTCAACCTACCAAGTTACAATGAAATCCCTTCATAAATATGGCCTGTAGACTGTGCTTAAGGTTTTCGGGCTTTGGGCTCGGGCAGCCATCATGGTTGAATGATCGCAACCAAAGGGGACAATCTCATCTGGGCATCATCTGGAGTGATCCTGCGAAATTACAATGAAATCCCTTCATAAATATGACCTGTAGACTGTGCTCAAGGTTTTCGGGCTTCGGGCACCTGTAGCCATCACAGTTGACCAATCACGACCAAAAGGGGATGTCATCATCTAGGCAATATATGGAGTCAACCTTACAGGTTACAATGAAATCCTTCTATAAATATAACCTTTTGCCTATTCTAAAGGTTTTTGGGCTCGGGCACCTTTAGCCGTCACAGTAGCCCAATCATGTCCAAAAGGGGTCGTTCTCATCTAGACATTATATGAAGTTAACCTACCAAGTTACAATGAAATCCCTTCATAAATATGACCTGTAGACTGTGCTAAAGGTTTTCGAGCTTCGGGCTCGGGCAGCCATCATGGCTGAATGATCGCAACCATAGGGGACAATCTCACCTGGGCATCATCTGGAGTGATCCTAAGAAGTTACAATGAAATCCCTTCATAAATATGACATGTAGACTGTGCTCAAGGTTTTCGGGCTTCGGGCACTAGTAGCCATCACAACTGACCAATCATGACCAAAAGGGGATGTCATCATCTAGGCATTACATGGAGTCAACCTAACAGGTTACAATGAAATCCTTCCATAAATATGACCTTTTGCCTATACTAAAGGTTTTTGGGCTCGGGCACACATCAAGGCTGCATGATCGCGATCAAAATGGGACGTTCTCATCTAGACATTATTTGGAATCATCCTACCAAGTTACAATGAAATCAACTCATAAATATGACCTGTAGACTGTGCTAAAGGTTTTCGTGCTTTGGGCACCTTTAGCCGTCACAGTAGCCCAATCATGTCCAAAAGGGGACGTTCTCATCTAGACATTATATGAAGTTAACCCACCAAGTTACAATGAAATCCCTTCATAAATATGACCTGTGGACTGTGCTAAAGGTTTTCGGGCTTCGGGCTTGGGCAGCCATCATGGTTGAATGATCGCAACCAAAGGGGACAATCTCATCTGGGCATCATCAAGAGTGATCCTGCGAAGTTACAATGAAATCCCTTCATAAATATGACCTGTAGACTGTGCTCAAGGTTTTCAGGCTTCGGGCACCTGTAGCCATAACAGTTTTGACCAATCACGACCAAAAGGGGATGTCATCATCTAGGCATTATATGGAGTCAACCTAACAGGTTACAATGAAATCCTTCTATAAATATAACCTTTTGCCTATGCTAAAGGTTTATGGGCTCGGGCACCCATCAAGGCTGAATGATCACGGCCAAAATGGGACGTTCTCATCTAGACATTATTTGGAGTCATCCTACCAAGTTACAATGAAATCCCTTCATAAATATGACCTGTAGACAGTGCAAAAGGTTTTCGGGCTTCGGGCACCTTTAGCCGTCAAAGATGCCCAATCATGTACAAAAGGGACATTCTCATCTAGACATTATATGAAGTCAACTTACCAAGTTACAATGAAATCCCTTCATAAATATGACCTGTAGACTGTGCTTAAGGTTTTTGGGCTTCGGGCTCGGGCAGCCATCATGGTTGAATGATCGCAACCAAAGGGGACAATCTCATCTGGGCATCATCTGGCGTGATCCTGCGAAGTTACAATGAAATCCCTTCATAAATATGACCTGTAGACTGTGCTCAAGGTTTTTGGGCTTCGGGCACCTGTAGCCATCACAGTTGACCAATCACGACCAAAAGGGGATGTCATCATCTAGGCATTATATGGAGTCAACCTTACAGGTTACAATGAAATCCTTCTATAAATATAACCTTTTGCCTATTCTAAAGGTTTTTGGACTTGGGCACCCATCAAGACTGAATGATCATGGCCAAAATGGGACGTTCTCATCTAGACATTATTTGGAGTCATCCTACCAAGTTACAATGAAATCCCCTCATAAATATGACCTGTAGACTGTGCTAAAGCAGTAGCCCAATCATGTCCAAAAGGGGACGTTCTCATCTAGACATTATATGAAGTTAACCAACCAAGTTACAATGAAATCCCTTCATAAATATGACCTGTAGACTGTGCTAAAGGTTTTCGAGCTTCGGGCTCGGGCAGCCATCATGGCTGAATGATCGCAACCATAGGGGACAATCTCACCTGGGCATCATCTGGAGTGATCCTAAGAAGTTACAATGAAATCCCTTCATAAATATGACATGTAGACTGTGCTCAAGGTTTTCGGGCTTCGGGCACTAGTAGCCATCACAACTGACCAATCATGACCAAAAGGGGATGTCATCATCTAGGCATTACATGGAGTCAACCTAACAGGTTACAATGAAATCCTTCCATAAATATGACCTTTTGCCTATACTAAAGGTTTTTGGGCTCGGGCACACATCAAGGCTGCATGATCGCGATCAAAATGGGACGTTTTCATCTAGACATTATTTGGAATCATCCTACCAAGTTACAATGAAATCAACTCATAAATATGACCTGTAGACTGTGCTAAAGGTTTTCGTGCTTTGGGCACCTTTAGCCGTCACAGTAGCCCAATCATGTCCAAAAGGGGACGTTCTCATCTAGACATTATATGAAGTTAACCCACCAAGTTACAATGAAATCCCTTCATAAATATGACCTGTAGACTGTGCTAAAGGTTTTCGGGCTTCGGGCTTGGGCAGCCATCATGGTTGAATGATCGCAACCAAAGGGGACAATCTCATCTGGGCATCATCTGGAGTGATCCTGCGAAGTTACAATGAAATCCCTTCATAAATATGACCTGTAGACTGTGCTCAAGGTTTTCAGGCTTCGGGCACCTGTAGCCATAACAGTTTTGACCAATCACGACCAAAAGGGGATGTCATCATCTAGGCATTATATGGAGTCAACCTAACAGGTTACAATGAAATCCTTCTATAAATATAACCTTTTGCCTATGCTAAAGGTTTATGGGCTCAGGCACCCATCAAGGCTGAATGATCACGGCCAAAATGGGACGTTCTCATCTAGACATTATTTGGAGTCATCCTACCAAGTTACAATGAAATCCCTTCATAAATATGACCTGTAGACAGTGCAAAAGGTTTTCGGGCTTCGGGCACCTTTAGCCGTCAAAGATGCCCAATCATGTACAAAAGGGACATTCTCATCTAGACATTATATGAAGTCAACTTACCAAGTTACAATGAAATCCCTTCATAAATATGACCTGTAGACTGTGCTTAAGGTTTTTGGGCTTCGGGCTCGGGCAGCCATCATGGTTGAATGATCGCAACCAAAGGGGACAATCTCATCTGGGCATCATCTGGAGTGATCCTGCGAAGTTACAATGAAATCCCTTCATAAATATGACCTGTAGACTGTGCTCAAGGTTTTCGGGCTTCGGGCACCTGTAGCCATCACAGTTGACCAATCACGACCAAAAGGGGATGTCATCATCTAGGCATTATATGGAGTCAACCTTACAGGTTACAATGAAATCCTTCTATAAATATAACCTTTTGCCTATTCTAAAGGTTTTTGGACTTGGGCACCCATCAAGACTGAATGATCATGGCCAAAATGGGACGTTCTCATCTAGACATTATTTGGAGTCATCCTACCAAGTTACAATGAAATCCCCTCATAAATATGACCTGTAGACTGTGCTAAAGCAGTAGCCCAATCATGTCCAAAAGGGGACGTTCTCATCTAGACATTATATGAAGTTAACCAACCAAGTTACAATGAAATCCCTTCATAAATATGACCTGTAGACTGTGCTAAAGGTTTTCGGGCTTCGGGCTCGGGCAGCCATCATGGCTGAATGATCGCAACCATAGGGGACAATCTCATCTGGGCATCATCTGGAGTGTTCCTAAGAAGTTACAATGAAATCCCTTCATAAATATGACCTGTAGACTGTGCTCAAGGTTTTCGGGCTTCGGGCACTAGTAGCCATCACAACTGACCAATCATGACCAAAAGGGGATGTCATCATCTAGGCATTACATGGAGTCAACCTAACAGGTTACAATGAAATCCTTCCATAAATATGACCTTTTGCCTATGCTAAAGGTTTTTGGGCTCGGGCACCCATCAAGGCTGCATGATCGTGATCAAAATGGGACGTTCTCATCTAGACATTATTTGGAGTCATCCTACCAAGTTACAATGAAATCCCTTCATAAATATGACCTCTAGACTGTGCTAAAGGTTTTCGGGCTTTGGGCCCCTGTAGCCGTCACAGTTGCCCAATCACGCCCAAAAGGTGACTTTCTCATCTAGACATTGTATGAAGTCAACCCACCAAGTTACAATGAAATTCCTCAATAAATATGACCTGTAGACTGTGGTAAAGGTTTTCGGGTTTTGGACTCGGGCAGTCGTCACAGTTGGCAGATCATGCCCAAATGGGGAAATTCTCATCTAGACATCATAAGGAGTCATCCTACCAAGTTACAATGAAATCCCTCCACATTAAACATGACCTGCAGACTGTGGTGAAAGTTTTTGGGTTTCAGGCTTGGGCAGCCATCATGGCTCATAGATCATGCCCAAAAGGGGACATTCTCATCTAGGCATTATACAGAGGCATCCTATCAAGTTACAATGAAATCCCTTCATAAATACAACCTGTAGACTTTGCTAATGGTTTTCGGGTTTTGGGCTTGGGCAGCCATACCGGTTGCCCGATCGCGACAAAAAGGGGACGTTCTCATCTAGACATGACCCCAAACCTGCATATGAAATTTCGTGACGATCAGACAAGAACTGCGGGGTGTAGCCCGTGCTAAAGGAAAATGTGAACAGACGTCACTGACTCACAGACTAACAGATTTCCGCACGCGTGATGGCAATAGCTTATCTTGACTATGTCAAGTTAAGCTAAAAATGTTTGGATCAACACATGCATTGAACAGTTGCTAGACATCAATAAGATACACTTACATGCCAAATATAAAGTCATTCCATCAAGTATTTCAAAAGTTATTGAGTTTTGAAACTTGTTGGTCAAAGACAAACTCGTTGGTCACAGACAGACCGACCGACCGACAGACCGACATTACCACTTATAAAGCTGCTAGTCACAGCTAAAGATCATCAGGGGGCAGTGCATACTCTCAATTGCCATGTGTATGTAGTATGCGGTGAAATGAAAACGTTCAAGTAATGTGAAAATAGTTCGAGATACATCATAAACCATGCGAATGCTACAACAAAACCCTGGAAGTAAGC
Source organism: Pictodentalium vernedei (assembly GCA_031216915.1). Taxonomy (NCBI): domain Eukaryota; kingdom Metazoa; phylum Mollusca; class Scaphopoda; order Dentaliida; family Dentaliidae; genus Pictodentalium; species Pictodentalium vernedei. Next base: position 521,306,075 of record CM062294.1, on the reverse strand, counting down.
AGACGACATGCTCCATATGTATAGATAGTATCTCACTGCTTCTCTGTTGATAACACCAGAATCTGATATTAGTTTCTGGAAAGCTCTGTGAGAACTTTCCAGAAACTGATGTCAGATTCTGGTGTTATCAACATAGAAGCTGAACACATAGTTTCTAGTGGTTATGCTACAACTTGTACTTTAAATTGTAAGATTAGCAATACAGCGTAGTGCAACCCACATGGTTTGATTCCTTGTGTAACCTTGAAATTGTGCAATTTCTGCCACCACAAGACTATCTCAAGAAGCCATCCTCGGCAGTATTTTTGCAGTGGATATTTTTTGTTTCATTGGCATTTTCCTTGCCACTATCCACTCGAGCTGTGATCCACTACAGCAAAGCAAAAGAGTAGTTTAAAAGTGGGGCAATTTGGTCACATGAATTCACCTTACTTTGATATGTCAAAAAATTATGACTTAAAGTCGATACACAACGGTTCAGTATTTTTAATAGGCAATGACACTAATTATTGTTCTGTTTTACAAGTCATAATTGAGGCATCTACATGTATTCCAGGAAAGCTCCAAATGGTATTTGCACAGGCCAAAGCAGAATCATGAATTACTGATGATGAGAAAAAAGCTCAACTCCCCAACGAAAGGCTCCTCACAGAAATTGGTGCCCATAAAAAAACACCACATCTAAAAATGAGTAAATTGGATAAAATTGCGTTCACGGTGAAGATTATACTTTTTTGCCCACTTCAGAAGGGAATTATATGCCTGTGCACTTTCGTCAAATTGTAACCACACTCACGGCAGGTGAAGGTGGCCTGGTGGGGGTGGGGAAGTTAGAAGGGGAGAGGGTTGAAGAAAAGAGGTAGGTGAGAATATTCAAAGTTCAAACCAATGATTTTTAACATGGCAAAAAGGGTGTCAGCAAATTTTTCTCCTATGAACAACTGAGTGCAACCTGGGGCCAGTGGTGGTCTAAGAGCTGAAATATTTTAGTTCTTCTTGTGCACATGTATGATGTACATGTATTATTGTTGTTTGTGTGTGTACATTTCTCTGACATTCCTCCAATTTTCTTGAAAATCACCCTCAAGTTCTCTGTAAAAAATTTTCTGGGGGTTAACATGTCTGTACTTACAGTACATGGAGAGTGTATCATCACTAAATTACCCGCAGAGTGGAGATTCCACCCAAGCAATAATTGCAAATTTGTTGCAAAGCATAACCAGCACAAGCAAAGTTTCAGCCAATGGACCTACGGGTTAAACCCGGAGGTCCATTGGCTGTAACATTGTTTGTGTTTTTGTCGATATGTACAAAATTTGAAAGTTATAGCTTGGGTGATAATTAACACCACTCCGCGGGTGATTTAGTTACTATCCACTCTCCACGTACTGTATAAGTGATTCCTGTTAAGTCTGGATAATGTTTGGGTAATTCCGCTGTTTATGAGGACCACGGCACGCAGCCCGTCGTTTCACCCGCAGGGCTCGATTTAACTGGATTAGCATAGCACTTTGCTCTCCAATTTCTGAATTTTGCTATTCAAGATTTATTAGTTTCAAGTGCTTTTGGATCAACTGCTAATCAATTTTCCAGGGTGAATAGTAAATTGCTATTCAAAATTTTCAGATTAAATCAAGCCCTGTTCACCCGATTACCACCCAATTATACCCAATTAACACCCAATTAATACCCAACTAATAAAAAACGGCAAAAAATGTTTTTTTGGGGTGAATTCTAGGAATAAGACTATAGTGCGCCGATGGAACCCATTACTTCGTCGGACAGTTTTGTTTTGAATACACAATATCTCAATATCTGCACTAGTCGAAACTTGGCCTCACAGGCCGTGATATAATGTTTTAGTTTGGTAGGCAAACATCCTCTTATGTGCCAAACTGAAACATTATATTACCAACTGTAAGGCCAGGTTTGGACGAAATATAGCCTATACAAGATGGGCACTCCCACTAATTTCAATAAGGACCCGAGAACTGATAGAGACCATAATATAATGTTTTGATTTGGTTGGCCAACATCCTACCTACGAAACCAGAAAATTATATTACGACCAGTGTGGCCTAGTGTGGTCTAAATATAGGCCTACACAAGATGGATGAGAACCGATTTATTGTTTCTATATGTGTTTGTGTACAGATTTGTGTTTTGTTACAAACATGTGCTTTTGTAAATAATGTTGCTTTTCTGTACAATAAGCCCCTACTGTATGTGCTCAAATCGTTATTTGTTAAGGTTTTACATTTTATGAAATAAATTAATAACAGAAATGGTTGTTCTTGTTTCTCCAATACACTGATACGATGTCTTCCTAAAGGCACTATCTCTGCCTAGGCCCACGAACATGTAGTAATGTGTCATGTTACTGAGTCATTTCTACTGCAGGGGCTGCGAAATGTGTCAAAAATAGTGTGAGGTGGGGGTGGGTAGTGAGGGTGGGGAGTGAGCTATCACTAATTCCATGAAGGTCCCAAAAGTTGAGAGAAAGAGTGGTTATGGGTGGCACCATTTTGATTTCATATAAACTGGTCCAAACTTGACATCACAGGCCGTAATATAATATTTATCCTGTGGCTGTAAACTTATATTTGACTACGCCACGGCCCAGGATGTTTGGACTATATATATATACACAAAATTTGCAAAAACCATTTCACATTATTGGGGGCGGGGGGGAGGGGGGGGGTGGGGGGTCTCCTAAACTAACTGAACGATCTCTGCCTGTTCCAACTTAGTTAGTACTAATGGATCAAGTTCGACTGGCGCGCTGTAGTCTTGCTTCTAGAATTTGTCCCAAGAAACAATAACCTCGCAATTCCGTGGACGTATATTAATTGGGTGTTAATTGGGTGTTAATTGGGTGTAATTGGGTGAAACGACGGACCGCGTTTCTGATACATTTCATTCCCATTGCGGTAATTTGAATTTGATTTTCGATTTCAACAACCAAATATAGTTACGAGAATCAAGAAATTGAGAACTTTTGTCTAATTAAAACCGTGCATAGTACAAAAAAAATGCACTGCCATTCGAAGTCATCACTTGATTTGCGTCCAAAAAAACATTTATCAAGTCTTACTTCTTCGATGATCTGTAATGCAAGGCTTTTCAGACTATCACTTCCTATCTTTCGCGTAGTTGGAAACCAATAGCCTCTGGAATTCTGGTTTACCAACAGTATTCTGTCGTCTGTCGGACATGTGATGAGTACGCTGACATATTCTCGGTGCTCGTGGAAAGACATCATTAATAATGTAATACTTCGAAAAACTAAACATTTGAAGTTTACATTTTGCAACCAAAAGTGTAAAATCCTCAAGATATGAAGCTTTCAAACGTGGACTATGAAATAGACAGAACAAATTCAATGAATACAGAACCTGTACCGACAATCATCGCGTGATGGTTGACGAAAATACATTTGTAACACTGAAACGCTGGTAATCGGGAAAAAAGTAACAGGAAAAAAAGTAACAGGAAAAAAGTAACAGATTTGGGTAGGAAAAAAGAAACAGGAAAAAAAGTAAAACTTTCTTATTTTTAAAAGGTAAAAAAGTAACAGGAAAAAAAGTAACAGATTTGGGTAGGAAAAAAAACAGGAAAAAGAGCCACACTTTCTTATTTTTATTTCATAAAAGTGATAGATTACTTAATTATGATTTAGTTATATTATTGAAACTAGTTAGATTATTACATATCAGTATAAGTACTACATAGTACATAGTTATAAAATAATTTAACAAACTTAATTATGATTTAGTTAGATTATTACATATCACACCTTGAAACTAGTTGGATTATTACATATCAGTATAAGTACTACATAGTACATAGTTATAAAATAATTTAACAAACTTAATTATGATTTAGTTAGATTATTACATATCACACCTTATGTAATCTAATATTCTGGCCAATGCCAGTAAGAAAAGCTGAAATAGTAAGTGAACCTTGGGAATATAAACCACACAGATTTTTCAGTTTTCTATTCAGGGATTCAGCTGACTTCTGTTTGCGGATAACAGGCAGCAAACCAACTGACACCTGTTGAATAATTGTATTGGTCAGAGCTTGCTCTTTTTGAAACCATTGGATAGTTTTCCAGACTGATGGGTGCTGGTGGCCAACAAGATTGTAGAACTTGTTGTTCCAGCCTTCACATGCATTATTTGTACGAGATTCGCCATCCAGCGTAGCACTATTAACATTCCATGTAGCTGGAGGATAGGCTGGAGGAGTTAATCTAAGTCGTAATGGTGCCAACACATCTGAAGGTGCGGCGCGAGGTTGCCTGTATCTACCAGTGACATAATTTTCATCAAAATACCTCAACAGTTCCTCGGCTTCTTCTGGAACAATGTCTTTGAGGTGATTCATACCATCACGCACATCTGAAACTGGCAAGAATGCAAGTGCATCCAGTTTCCCACAAAACAGTCTGAAGTCTGTCATGAAACTTAACCCTAACAACATAAATTTGCTGAAATAGTGGAGGAGCCATTGCAAAATTACCGTCCATAAATAAAGTACTTGCACTGCCAAGATAATTGAGTCCACTATTTGTTGCAAATGCAACCACACGCTCACTTGCATCAGGTCCATTATCAAAGAAAAGGAATTGTTCAGAGTCTGATATTTTCTGAAACTCTTCTGGAATGGTCAGCTCAGACAGACTTTTGGGGACAGGAGGACTTCTTCTGTGGTATCTCAGACTCCGTTTGGCATTATCTAAGTCTGGCAGCATCAACTTGACTTCACTTTCAGCATTTGAAACAGCTGTTGCGAGGATCTGTGATGGCTTATCTAAGGAAGAAGCTGCTTGTTTTCGCATTTCATTTCTCAATTTGGTATATGCGATACTGACATTTTCTGGAGGATGGTTGTGTTGTCTAACTATTTCTGGGTTGTTGAAATCTGTAGTAGTACAGAGACTTGCACGGCAGTCTGATTTAGCACGTTTAGTGCATTTCCACCAGACCTTGTTCTTCCTTCTTACAGATACAGTGTACATGAAACCTTCATGACAAAGTTTTTTGCCCCTCTTATTACTCTCAATGACTTCCATGATGACTCAAGAACATTTAATGACTAATTCAAACTGCTGTCCAATATATAGTTTGCTGTGTGTTTATTTTTTCAAGAACATTGTTGTACATCAAAGAAGAGAATTCATGAAAGTAGCCACACTTGCTTGTGTTTATTTTTTCAAGAACATTGTTGTACATCAAAGAAGAGAATACTTGAAAGTAACCACACTTGCTGTGTGTTTATTACAATGTGTGTTCATTTGTTTCAAGAACATTGTTGTACATCAAAGAAAGCATGATGGATATCCTTGTAACAACATTGTCATAGCACACATGATCTCCAATTACAAAATAATTAAAAAAATAAAAAATAAAATTATTATTATAATTATTATAATGAAAAATGAAATAATGAAAAAACACTGTTACTTTTTTTCCTGTTGTATTATTATAATTGTTACTTTTTTCCTGTTTCTTTTTTTCCGTTTCTTTTTTTCCTGTTACTTTTTTTCCTACATTCTGAAACGCTACGGTCTCCAGACTCTTCTTCGGACATATTTTTTCAGATCTTAGTTTCTTATTTAGAAGCAAAAACGGGATTAATTTTACAGAAGTTTGTTATACATATCACAAAGGTCGCAAAGTTGGTTATTCCTTTGTATTGATATGGGGTTTCATCTGTAGCTGCACTGTAGGGGAGGGGGGGGGGGGGGTCTAATGTATGATGTTGCAAGATTCAGCGTGTGTGTTTTGGTAGCAACTCAAGGTCCTACATGCATATCAAATGAGCATCGATGTACAAATATATGAGTACGTCGGTGCATGACAAAAACACTCCACGACAGGACCGATATCCCCACCATTAAAGACCGCCTAGCCACCCTGGCCGCGAAAAATCACGACCGGTTAGCCGACAGCGAACTGATCTCCGAACTTGGAGCCATTTGCGAAAGCCGACAAAAGCTCAAAAATTGCAACCAAAACTAAGACCGCTCGGAAAAAAACTAGGGAACGAGAAGGTGAACTAACAGGCAGAGTAACTGTGGCCTTCTACCAGAAAGGACTGATTTCACCGACTCAAATAAAATTACCTCAGGATTAAATATTGTTAAAAAAGTAAATAAATAGGGAACGAGAAGGTGAATAAACAGGCAGAAAAACAGCTTAACTGTGGCCTTCTACCAGAAAGGGCTGCCTTCACCGACTCAACTAAAATTACATCACGATTGGATACTGTAGATCTCATTTCCGGCCGGGGGGGGGGGGGGGGGGGGGGCTCGGCCCACACAGGACGCTCGCGATACCAGGCGAGAGCGTTTTGTGTGGGCTTGGCCTCCCCGGCTGGAGGTGGGATTTGCAGTGTTTAATCGTGATCCAAAATAAAACTAATCTAAATATAGTCGAAACCAGCGAAGGGCATAACAAAACACCCTCGGGTGTGATTTAGTGTCTAAACCTGTTACCCTCCCGCTACAAACTCACTATCACCCTAAGAAGGTGATCTAACAGGCAGATTAACAGCCTATCTGTGGCCTTCTTCCAGAAAGGGCTGCCTTCTCCGACTCAGCTAAAGATTAGATCACACACTGAAACATAACGTGCTACTTTTATCTTTTTATTTTCACATATTCTAATGAAAACTAATTCTGCCTTCTTCTTTTAAGCAGGTACACAGAAGATGCTTTTCGACCAGCACCCCAATAACCGCTATGGACAGTCTAACCAGAAACGGTAACCCCCATGGTTCCTGAACATCCTCCACTCCATCCCTAAAAGTGGTCGACCACTTTAAGGGAGGCGAGCGTTGGTCCTGCGTCCCGCCTCTGCCCCTTTTTGTAAGCGCATTGCGCATCTTATTGTCCCAACCCATTAAGATTACAATGCAGGCCTGTCCCCGAACCAGGGAAGTTCGGGTCTTCTTCTTGGTGGTCCCCGAAAGGGGTCGTTGTTGTTTCCTTCAAAGATATCCTCTCAAACAGAGACAGCCTGAGGCAGATTATACTTGCCAGTGATCACTTAAAATCTTCTCCGAAGTGGCAGACTATACTTGCCCGAAAATCTAGATCGACTGCACCCTCGGAGAGAGGTAGTACCTTTGTGAGAGGACCCAACCTCCCACACTGGTCCTCACCCGAGGGTTCAACCAACATCAGTCAACGAGACCGCCACGCCGCAACAGGAGACACCTACCGAGTACCGGAATCTTTTCCTCCTTCAACACGCCTAGACATGTGACAGCCAACCATATACAGCCACCGAGGGTCGAAAGGGGTTTGTTCCCCATACCGTCCCTGCGCGCCTTCGGCTCGCGAAATCATTCCTTTCGATTCGCATGACTGTCATTGTACGAATGCTGACTTCAGAGTGTGAACACCATCTGGACAATCACTAAAGCAATCACGGTGGCTAATTTGGACCTTCCAATTAATCTACAGAAAGATTTGTCAGCTCTGGGCGTCTCTTGCCCTCTCAACTGGACTATCCAGACGAGAGACAAAAGCGTCCACCCGACGCTGGAGTTTGATACAGAGGAGAACACCACCACACCTTCTTCGGGGAGAGGTAGCACCTTTTGTGAGAGGAACCCTTCTCACACTGGTGCTTACCCGAAGAAGCCTGGGCCCATCAACCAGGCGCCGTGATGCCCGGAGGCTGGAAAAGTTCATGGAAAGGAAGAAGGAAGAGAAGGCGGAAGAGAAGACAGAGGAGGCCACTACCATTTCTCCACCTCACACTCCTGTGACTCCCATCCACACCCCAGCTGCCTCTCCTTGGGGGGGGGGGGGGGGCAACCTGGAGGATGGCGATGTCATCAGATCAGTGTGGTGGAGGCGGAAATGGAAACTGGCTCTCCGAAGTCTCCTACTCCAATATCTCCCCTCCCTCCGGATCAGGAGCTGGATCGTGAACTAGCTGACATGGTGGCAGATCTGAGAAACATGAAGAATGACATCAGAAACACCATCAAGGAGTCATCTGACAACGACAAACATGTGACGGCACTCCTGAGGCAACACAGCAGCCAAAGCACTCCTGAAGCATCCAGGACTCCACCATTCCACCCTCGTCAGTCCACCAAGAACATCAACAGCCCAACTACACCAACAACCACCACAGTTTCTCCATCATAGCCACCTCCACCCAAAAAGAAAAGCAAGCGGCATAAATGCCGCTAAAACAGCCAAAAAGGGTCGAAAGGGGCTTGCCCCGTACCGTCCCTGCTCGCCTTGGGCGCGCAAAAACTATTTCATCTTATGTCGTTGTGTATAAACTCCGTTGACGCAACCTCTCCACTCTCGCAAAAATTGTAGGAATGGTTCAGTTGCGATCGTGTAACCTTGTCTGTAATGACTGCTGTAAATTGGTCGTCTGATTCTGTGTGGAGGGAGACCTCTTTTAACACGACCAAAAATGTTGGGATTGTGCAACGATATACGCTACACTCTTACATCTATGGGAATGGCGAGAAGACAGCCACCCAGGCTACGCCATCTCCTTGTAGTACAATCTAGTTTCACACATATGTATGTATACTGTTTTGTATTCATGTATTAATGTCGCTGCTATTCAACGTCTGTATTTGTACATACTAGTGATGTACTACAAAATAAAATTATCTATCTATCTGTTCTGGGGTTTAAGGAAACTCAACAACATACTTTGTTTTGAATTCGAATACAGAATTTTATGGACTATTTTGAAATGCAAACTTTGTAAATATGTATCGTCCGTGATTGTAAATGGGATTTTATATATACAATTCCAGTCACCCGAGTGCAGATTTATATCTAAAACCTCATTCCATTTATTCTGCGTATGAATAGGAGGTGTTGTGTGCAGTTCTAAAAAAAATAAAATAAAAGGACGGAAGACTTTGTTAGCATATTTTAACGTGTCAGCGTTTCTGTCCCGAATAATGGGAAACTTTATATTCGAGCTAATCGCAATTTTCTAAGATTTGGGTTATGCATTTATAATAACCCGAAAAAAACTGTAGATGGGCTGTTGATGTTATACTTAGTTTAAACAATATTTATTGAAGGAATATTGCATGTGTTAAATACAGTTTGAAAGCATTTACAGAACTAATGATGTTCATATAATCTTGTGTCATTAGATGTATGAGTTGGATTCGACAAAAGCTTTGAACTTTACAAGTCGTCTCCAAAGACTGAGAAGACAATGTAACTCTTTAAGTTTACAGTGATAGAATAAAAAACAGTATTAAAAATAAGGAAGATGAGATCAGTTAGTCAGTGTCAGTAGTCCAGAAATATGTGGAGATGAGATATGAGTGGCGGGCGCGTAGTTTTGGACTGCCAACAAAGAGGTCAGTCAATTTGCCCTGTCCTTGATAGGAGACTTCATTTTCATCACATAACAAATTCCATAACAGTTTCACTCCATACACTCTAAACGGGTGGGTTCCCTATTGTCACACTTGGGGTTTAAAAGAAACGAAACCTGTTTTATCAACGAAAGTTGTTCCGGCATCAATTTTGCTTTGATGTTATACTTGTTGGAGAAGTCAGAGAAGGTGGCGGACGTGTAGTTTTAGGCTGCCAACCACGAGGTCAGTTAATTTGCACAGTCCTTGATAGGAGACTTCCTTTTCATCACGTAACAAGTTCCATAACAATTTCACCCCATACACTCTAAACGCGTGGGTTCCCTGCTGTCACACCTGGGATTCAAAAGGAACGAAACCTGTCTTATCAACGGAAGTTGTTCCGGCATAAATTTGGTTTGATGTTATACCTGTTGGAGAAGTCAGAGAAGGTTAGGAGGCCGTTGTTTTCAGATACGAGGACATTTAAGAAGTAAATACCTTTATTTACCATATGAATCCATAATCACATCAGATCATCTGATGGGAAACATTCGGCCGATGGCACATTGGCTTAAAAATGTCTATGGGAATTTTTAGTGTTAAATCAGGTCCCCATATTCCTTCTGAACGTAAATTTTCCAAAACTTCAAAACCCTATGGGAATTTTAGTGTTAAAAGCAGGTATACTGCCTTACCTTACTTCTTGCAACGGTCTAGTGATTCATGTATCTGATTCCCGATTGCTAGGCGGCGTTGCCGATGGTTCGATTCCCGATGATTCAACACTATTTCTGAGTGATGGCGAATCTCTCAATCTAGCACTAGAGATTGTGTCGTTTGCTGAGTTGTCAGGTCTAAAACTGAATTTTGACAAAACGCAAATTATTTGATTGGGTCAAAACGTGGGTCTAGTGAAAGAATCGCCACGGAACACAATGTGCAATGAGTTCAGGGGGAGGGGAGATTACTATTCTCGACATCACGTATGACCTTTTTGGTGAAAATTACATAATTTCAAAATTACATCGACAAAACAGAAAAGATGGAAAAACTAATGACGGACTGGTCGTTTAGGAAGTTAAGCCTGATTGGAAAAACCACCCCGTAAAAACTCTGGTACTTCCAATACTTATCCACTGTCTAGCTATCTTTCCGAATCCGGACAACAACATGATAGATACAATACAGTCCCAACTGTTCCAGTTCTTATGGTCTGGAAAACGCGAAAAGATTAAACGTAAGATATTAATGAATATAATTGAAAATGGGGGATCAAGTTCCCAGGTATTCTGGCGTATAGTTATTCAATGTAAATGTTATGGATTGAAAGAAACACTTATTCTGGACGATTTCGAAAAATACGGTGGTACAAAAACTTAGTTTCTACGCAAAGAGGGGTTAACAAAAGTCGGAGAGAATTTAAATAGATTTTGGAAAAACGTTCCTAACGCCTGGTCACTTCTGCATGGATGTCGGACGTTTACCGGGTTTAGAGGAGATCTGCTCTGAGCCACTATTCTACAATAAAGATATAAAAAGTGACAACAAACCTTATTATAATCAAAAATGGTGCAATAAAGGAATATTTTTTGTAAACGACCTCTTTAGTGAGAGCAGGGGATTCCTTAATTTTGAAACATTCTCTACAAAATTTGGCATTAAAACGTCCTACACAGTTTATTTAGGAGTTAAAAATGCCATTTTAAAACGCTGGCATGACAAAATTAAACGGTCTAGTGGTTTAGGTGTTCGACTCCTGACTGCCAGGCGGTGTTGCCGATTGTTCGATTCCTAGCCGGGGATCAGAAATCAGCTTTCCAACTTGAAAACATGATTGAGTCTTTCAATATGTAAACACATTCACCGCTGGTCTTCTCTCGACGTCTGGATATTAATGCTCCAAGTATTGTGAAATGTCAATTTCTGCTACCGACTATTGGTGGGGAGATTTATCAAATAGTTGAGATAAACACCATACATTATATTGTATGGATGTCGACATCTTGGATTTCCATGGTTTCACAGGAGCCGAATGGGCGGTGTTTGTGTGTTACTGTGTGTGGGTGGGGCGGTTATGAGGTTCTGCTCGATTCGATTGGTGCATACAGAATTATCAAAATGCCCGACGACTAGAAGTCGTGTGAGCGACCCGACAAACGCCATAAAGGATAGGCTGCCATGCTGCGTGCATGTATATTATTAGTTACACAGTTTGTTGGTGGCCTAATACGGTATATATGGTGTCAGTTAATTCCATATTGGACTCGAGAGAAGCTCGAGTCCAATATGGAATTAACTGTCACCATATATGCCATATTAGGCCACCAATTCGCTCGAGTCCAATATGGAATTAACTGACACCATATATACCATATTAGGCCACCAACAAACTGTGTAACGAATATATCTTACCGACTGCTGCATCGATGCACAGAACTAATAACAACAAAATTAAATGAGAGAATTCTCACGTGTCTTTGCCTTGTTACAATTGCAGGCACTCTCCCGTAAATTGTAACAAGGCGAATTCATACATACCATACATACCAAACAGTTTCATTTCGAAGGTAACATGACACACATCCACAGAATATGAAGCCTTTCAAGTTGCCTAACCTGCACTTCAGACCAAATATGGGCTTCCAACACTCAATCTTTCAACTTGAAGCATTTATCGGCTGCCGCCATTTTGAATAACCAATGAACAAAGGGGAGATTAACCATAGCTGTCAGCGTATATTGATGTTGACAGGCAGTATATGGTTTTATATGCAGTCTTCATGTGACGTCTTTGAACCAATGAAATTCCCAGATACTTGTAGGAGGTAAGATATATAATGCTATAGTATAGTCTTTCTCAATTGTTCTAAGAAACTATTCAAACGAAGTATGAAGGATAACTTTACAACGACTGGAACTGCTGAAAACGGCTCGACACCTATACGAATTCATCTAGCTCATATTTTTCTGTGAAGTCAAAATCAACGTTTCAGTATACTAGGTTCTGCTCTGGTTATTCGCGACCTCATCATTCTACCTAACAGCAACTGACCCAGGCTACCCTCCCATAGTTTGACCTATTGAAAAATCAAATCACTCCAACCATCCAATCAGATGTCCTATTTTACCATACCATGACATCTGTCTGCCTACACAAGTGCATGACTTCTCGTCCACTCTGTCTTCCATGTGAGGCTGCGAGGGGCGGCGAGGAATCCCTTCTGGTATTGGGTATGCTTCGAAGGAACATAAACCCTGAAAAGAACCGTGTTAAATTGGCACTAAAAAGAGCAGATCCAAAGTTAAAGGACAAAATTATGAAAAAAGTCTTAAAACCAAAATACAAATTTAGATACGAATAAAAAGAAGCATAGAAATTTTGGAGAGCATATTTACAGTGATTTCCAACATATGCCATGGAAACAAAAGCCTGTACAAATCTGCATTGAAAAAAGGATTAATATTACAAAGTTATGCCTTGAAAATTCTGAAAAAACTCAAAAGGGGATGTCTTGTGTTTTTTGAGTGGATACCGAAAATTATCTCATGAGTGACCGATACAACTGTTTATTTTTCTAGAGCGCTTAATTAACCATTTGTCTCTGTCACAAGTGAGATAACTTTCGCTATCCACTCAAAAACACTAGATTTTGCTTTTTTATTATACGCTTTTTATAAGAATCTGATAATTCCACTCCTTTCAACCATGAATTAATGTATGAAAGCAAATAGCACATTGAATCATTGATACGCGGAAGTGACTTGATCGATACTCGTTTTGCGATCCGATTCAGTTGGCGGATTTCTAGTGCAAACATGGTATGAAAGTCCGTAATATAATTGAAACGACGTACCAAACCAAAAACTTATATTACAGACTTTCAGGTCATGTTTGGACTGGCGGGTTTCATGCATCAATTCAAGGTGAATACGTGTGGAATTACTACTGGAAATGATCGGCATCAACTCAAAAACACTAGATTTACTTTTCATTATACGTTTTATCATTTCCAGTGATAATTTGACTCCTATTCACCTTGAAGTGATGCTTTGAAAACCGCCATTTCGATTGATACCGTGAAAGTGAAAATTTCTGTATCTTCACAGTGGAGGATACGATTTCTATCTTTCCGCAATTTCTTTGATAATCTATCGTTTAGCGTATAATAAATAGACGATAACTGCGCTGTTATAGTGAATATTGGGAATTATCTTATATATTATGAGTGTGGACCTGAAAGTTTTATTTTTTACGAGCGCTTGCGCGAAACCTAATACTTTCAGGACCACACTAAACACAGTAGATTTTCTTTTTAATATATGCTTCATGACATTTTACTGCGCAATATTCAGTCCAATTCGACTGCAAACAGTTTCAAAACAATAACAAAAATCTGCTGATCGTTCCTTCGACGTTCAAGGCGACGTCATGCCTCGAAGCGTAACGCAATTTAGGAAACTACTGAAAAAAAATCATCGTGTGGTCCTGAAAATATTAAAACTTTCAGGTCCACACTCATGAGACAATTCCCGATACTAACTAAAATAGATTAGATTTTCTTTTTCATCATATGGTACGAGACATTTTATTGCTCAATATCGAGTTGATGGATATCGGGAAATATCATTTAGATAATTTTGAGATAATTCACAGGCTAACATATAATAAAAAATACTAATATACAAGTAGAGATGACAAGTAAGCAGCAAACCAATAATGAAATCTACATCTCTGATGACTTCCAAGATAATGTCTGGAGCGCCCCCTTTGTAAATGTTCACAACTTTAGGCGCCTAAAAACTGAAAAAAGTTGAAAATCCAAAATATCAAATGATACAATTGGACGTGATTACAAAAATAAGCACTCTAGACTTGGAATTTCTATAAAAGATGATTTACTGGACTTGGGCCGAAAACGAATCCCAATATAAAGCAGTTACATGGAAATATCGAAGCCGAAATCCTCCCCTCCCCCTCCTCCCCCCCCCCCCCCAAAAAAAAATATATGATAAATCCCAAATTGAAAAGCAAACTACACAAAGACTCAACCAGATACCTTTAAAAAGAAACAAAACAATTCTGAAGCCGTTATCCATTTTGATTACGAAGGCATGACCTGGAAACAAACCGCTGTATCACTCTGCTTGAAAAAGTCTCAAGTGTAAATCTGCACCCCCCCCCCCCCAAAAAAAAACAAAAAAAAAAAACAACCAATATTTAATACAAGTATCTAAAACATCACTAGACATCAAGAAAGAGAATCATATTCGATTTGGAGTCTGTATCTAAATCGGTATTCCCCTTTCCCATTCAATGAATTCAAAAGTTCAAAGGGTGTTAATATCACTGTGCATAAACACACAAGCACATCGTCCCCTGAGTTCCAATGTGTTCTATGTGCCAGTAGGCACATAGAACACATTGGAACTCAGTGGACGACATATCGGCACATCTAGTATGTGCCTATATGCTATCTGTAATGTGTATACTTTGTGCACTAGCACATAAACACATTTAGGGAAGTCAGAATACTTAGTCTAAGTTTCTTGGTATAAATATTGATGACAACTTATCGTACAACGCCCACATATCTCAACTCTGCACGAAAGTTGAACTTGCCAACTTCGTTCTCAATAAAGTTAAAAAGTTTCTCCCTCATTGTGTTATGAAAACTTTATATTTCACTCTGATACAGAGCCACTTCATCTATGGAATTCCTTTATGGGGTGCGTCAAAAGCCTGTGATCGTCTCCAACAACTGCAGAAACGAGCACTACGAATAATAAACAATAAGAAATACAATGCCCACACTGACCCCCTATTTATCAAAGATAGTATACTGAAGTTAAAAAATTTATACAAATTGCACGCCTTATTATTTATGTTTGATTGGCATAATGGAAACCTCCCGGGTTCATTTGCAAGCTTCTTCTCAATTGTAAATAACCAACCCAATATGATTACTCGCCAGGCTGGTCTCTTACGCACACACAAAACCAGAATCCAAACCCTGGATACATTACCCGTCTTTGCGTAACCAAAACTATGGAATGAGTTAGAAATAGATATCAGAAATACAGAGAATAGGAAAGAATTCAAGAAAAAGTTAACAACAATATTTTTCTCCTCTTACTCCGAAAACATTTCCTGTTCGAACCCTTATTGTCCGGATTGTATAAACCAAAATTTATCCCTTTTCCAACGTGGATAGCAGAATCCTTTGCCACAAAATACTCTTGAATAACTAACTAATCTTTTTTTTCGTTTCGGAGACAAAGCTCGTGTGCTTTCATTGAGGCGACCTCAATGAGATCGCCCCAAGGGAGGATCGTGGGCTGTGGTTTTGAAACAAGGTGTAAAAACAAAATTAAATTTGTATAGCGACTTCTATGAATAGCGCTGGGTGGTTTCGGTGGTTACGCTGTAAAGGGTTAACGATAAAATCACGTGTTGTCTTTGACAGTAATTGTTGTCTGGTATTCTCGTCCATGTCGCCTCCCATTCTGCTCCCACCAACCATTTCGTAGATCTACTCATACTATTACTACCCCCAAGCTAATGGGAGGAACGGTGTCAGCAGAATCAAGGGAGCGACATTTCGCAGTTGATCATCAGCGACACTACGCACGCATGCTGGAATGAGACCAAATCAAGACATAATAACTGGAATCCACAATGTTGCAGTGTAATACCAATTTCTTTCTCTTTCTTTTGCTGATCTTTCTTTTTCTTTTTCTTCTATATTTCTCAGGGAAAGGCAGGAAGACAGCCAATCTGGCTATGCCCTCCCCTGTCAGTATACAATGCATTAATTATTTGGATTATTGTATTTATATGTACTACAGTGGAGCCCACTTAATTGGATATCTCTTAATTGTATATCCCTGTTAACTGAATTTAATTTTCAAACACAAAACCATTTACCATACCTTCAGTACAAATTTGATCTGCTAATTGCATATGGGTTGTAAAGTAAACTCCTGTTAATTGTATATAAATTTTTGTAATATGTTGAAAAAATTACGGTCACACGCACCAAATTTCCCTTATTTATCAATCTTTTTGGCCTCACTACATCCAATACAGGCATTTGGTTCTATTATATCTTGTTTGACAGAGCTATATGAGCTCTGTCAAACAAGATATAATAGAATAAATGCTCAGTTTACCTTCAGAACACAGGAAACTGACGAAATCCCTGTTAATTGTATACTCCTGTTAATTGAATAATTTTCACTAGCAAAATGGATATTCAATTTAGAGGATTCTACTGTATATGCAATATTTCTTTTTGCTGAAATTTCAATATGTTAACTACATGTACTATATGTATACATTGTTATATTTTAGTATACTGGCAAATAAAAATATTAATATCAATATCTAAAGCAGATAGAACTCATAACATAGGTAGGCCCAGGAATGGTGAGAATAAGCTATAGTAAGAGCAGGATAGCAAGAAAAACGAGGATTCTGAAAGAAACCGAACCAGAAAACTACTCTCGTAAAATCGGACGCATCCTATAGCACTACATGCTACTCTAGAAAGCCCGAAATAAGCCTTCTACATGTCCGTTTTTGGTGGTTTTGGGTGGATTTTGGTGATTTGGAAGGATTGTCAAGTTGTTTGTGGTAATTCGATTTACACCAATTAAATCGAACATTCCCTTCGAACATACCTCTTTCCTATTAGAAGGATTTAGGTCACATAGCAACCACGTGCTACCACAGAAACTAAGATGACGGCCTCCAATATACAACATGGACGACGGAAACACGTATCACCCTAACAACATGCGCCGCGCATGCGCACTGACACCACGTGTCACTATGGTAGGTTACGTCACAACATGACGCGGGCTACCACGACAACCAATATGGCGTAGCTGGGTCAAGTGACTATGGCGTCACATGAGATCCCCCGATGAGATCCTTCAGAATGGGGGTGTCCTGGTACATGACATGCTACTGACATATATTGAGTTAGGTTTCAAGTTCGCATTCTTCTGAGAGTCAACGACCATGTCGGAAAATTTTGAGATCCTAGTTTTGGGCCTGAGTATATTGAATCTCTAGGTGAGAACGTGGGGTGGTTAAAGAAATACTTTTTCGATGGATTACCTCAATGGCCCTAATTATTGCAAAACTCCGGATGCCATGTATAGGCTTTTTTCCCATGTTGCACCAATAATGACGCCCCGATAGTACACCGCTATGTCCGATCACCCTACTATTCCCCCGGTGACTCCAAAAGTAGAAGTAACTCTGGAACCAAACATTAGTCGAGCTATCATGTAGCTCTTCCCAGTTGTGTACTAT
Organism: Pictodentalium vernedei; assembly: GCA_031216915.1. Taxonomy (NCBI): domain Eukaryota; kingdom Metazoa; phylum Mollusca; class Scaphopoda; order Dentaliida; family Dentaliidae; genus Pictodentalium; species Pictodentalium vernedei. The sequence continues at coordinate 521,288,383 of CM062294.1, read as the reverse complement.
AGTGGAAGCCACCAACAGGATTGATTGTGACACAAACCACGACTATAGCATATGCACTACTGGCGTATTGTGGTGCAATTGAGAGGAGACGATGCATATGATATGTAGAAAGCTGGTGGTTTCTTCAATAGGAAATTGGGCATCAAACGGATTAACTGTCAGTGGTGAAGTGTTTCCCCCGGTCAAACCCACAATACAGGAGGCAGATTCCACCGACAGAGGAGGGGTGGGGAGTTGGACCGCACACAGGTTGCACCTTCCAAATGACTCGCACTTGCTGGATGACGACAAAAAGAAGACAGAAGCTACCAAGATCAAAAGGAAGAGAAAGAAGGGACCTTCCGCCAGACGACGCGATGCCCGCCGACTGACGGAATTCATGGATAAGAAGAGGGAAAGGGAAGTGAGGGAGGCAAACCAGGGCAATGAAAACTCAATGCCAGCTACCCCTGGTCGTTCCAAGTCCAACTCGGCATCTTCCTATAGTCCGGAGGACGATGGTTCGCCAGGTAATAGTACAAACTCCAGCCCATCACACTCTTCCTCGGAAGAGGAGATGGAGGAGAAAGGACTATTTGTGGAGCAGGAGGTTGATTCGGACATCGAACCTGACGCCGAACCCACTTTTGCTTCTCTAGCGTCTTCCTTCCAGAACTCCAATTGGGAGGTGAGCACCGCGAAATCCGTGGAGGCTCACCTGGGAAAAGGAAAGAAGTTCAGAGACTCTAAACACCAAGAATTTATGATGAGACAGATACCTTACTTAAACAGCATGTACTGATACAAAAACAACTTTGAATTACTGCAGTCACATACTCAGATACTCAACGACTGCTATCTGCAACAAAATCCACCAGAAACAGCAACCACACCGCCATCAGCTGCAGGGACTAGGCCGTCCATTCCAAGCCAATCCCCTAGTCCTCCAACACCTACAGCAGCAAACTTTCCATCACGGCCACTTCTTCCCAAGAAGAGCCGCCGGAGACACAGACGCTGCTGATCACCTTCACCTCTTACCCTTTTTCCACGCCCAGACATGAACGAAAGAAATTCAAACACTGTTATTGCAGAGGGCTGAAAGGGGCTTGCCCCACATCGTCCCCAACTTACTAACTCAGCCAGGGGTTACCGGGAAGTGCACCAAGGAGGCCGCAGAACCAGAGAAAAGTTTGACTTTGCGAACCGGATTGAACGCGGCTTCCTTGCATATGAGCGACCAGTAGCAGTCCACAGAGAGGACATTTCGATGGCATTTTTGTATCATCTTCCTCGATCATTCGACAAAAATGGTTCTACAGGAGGGGGAAAGCTACCAGGAAGACCATAGTTCGGTCCAATCGGAGAAAAATGTTGATTTTTGAAATTGAAGAAAGGCTGTTTCTTTTCATCTGAGGCAGTCTGGACTGCTGGTATATCAAAATGTCATCTATGTGGGCTGCCAATGGCAGTCCACATAGAGAAAATTTCGATATACCAGCTGTCTGTGCAATCAGATCCATTTCATCTTTTGGGAGATTTTCACGAAATTTCACGTACCAATAGGTATTGGGATGCAGCAATTTTGGAGGTCCCGGGGAACCCAATGGGAGCCCACATGGAATTTTTCGGTGGACCATACGGCCAGTCCGCCTCTGAACCCTGCACAAGCAAGGCTATCACAGTTGGAGACAAGTGTACTGTCGTCCTGTCCTACGCCACAGTGTTCCCACTGGAGTAAATAAGATGAATTGCCTTCCTCAAGTACACAGCCCAGAGGGTGCGGGTCAGGATCGAACCGTAGATTTTTCTACCTCCAGTGTATGCAACCAATACGCAACCGTACTCCCTCGTCATGTAGGCGAGTTAGTCAAATGACAAATATACCAGAAAATCTCTAAATAACATCACCCCACTTGCAGCAGTTATGGAACACACTCAAATAGAACATCATATATCGTTGAGAGGAATTTGTCTACTTTTAGTTTCTGGCGGTAAAAATCGGGAGTCTTCCTTCGATATCCTCAGAGTTAACCCTTTACCTAAACCTGAAAAGCAGACGACACTTGCAAAAATAATTCTTGAATAACTAATTTTTTTCATTTTTTGTCTCAAAAACATAGGTTATGATCCCTCGTTGGAACGAGCTCGACAAGCTCGTTCCAACGAGGGGTAATAACCTATGTTTTTGAGACAAAAAAATGAAAAAAATAATGAAAATTAATTGGCGATTTTTGAGAATAGCGCTGGCCGGTTTTGGCCGTTACGTTAGGTAAAGGGTTAAATTAACACCACTGTGACTAAACTGAACAATATAGTAGAGAAATTTCGAGACTATTAACTTTCCAGTCACTCTGAATGGCGAAAATGGTTGGCTGTGTATTGTGTCTTTCGTAATTGAGAGATTATTATTTTTATCGATGGTGTGAGATGGGCAATATCACCTGAAGGGCAAGTTATTCGAGCCAGAAAGCAAACCCCAAATGTGGATCATCTCCCACATCCTAATGTCGGACCGACATAATATTGTGTTCAATAGAATTGTGATGGGCCATTCGATCTACCCGCTGGCTGGTTATGAGTCTAAGAGTCGTTCGAGGAGTCACTCGAACGAGCAATTGCTCGTTGGCTCATTTGCTCGATGGGATTCGAGTCGTTCGAGCAACAGTTGCGAGTCACTCGACATAAGACGGAATCCCACTTTTGGAATCCCTTTTTGGAATCCCATTTGTGGAATTCCTTTTTCGAAAACGCCTATGGCCATGGAATCCCTTTTTTCAGAAATGAGTCTAAGAGTCGTTCGAGGAGTCACTCGAACGAGCAATTGCTCGTTGGCTCATTTGCTCGATGGGATTCGAGTCGTTTGAGCAATATGCCGAGTCACTCGATCGAGCAATTACTCTAAAGCTCATTTCAGTATTTGAGGATACCTATGACATGGCTACGTATCAGTTGAGGATACCTTTTGAGGATACTAAATTGAGGATACCCATGGCCTGGTATTGTTGGAGGATACCTGTTGTAGAAACCTTACATCTGTGTACTTCTGTTATTCTGCCCCATATCTCATCCATCACTTCCTAGCTATACCTTCGCTCAAGGCTTCAAAATGTTCAATCAGGTTTCCCCTGTATACATATAAGGTATTCCGTAATTGAGATTCCTAGCCGAGTCCATAAAATATGGATTCCGTGTTTTTACATCGGGCATTACCCTTACCCACAGTACCTCTTGGCCTAGCATTGCATACTACCTATATTAGTCATGGGATAACATAAAGCATTAAGTCGATTAGTAGTATCAATGACTTTCGGGGGGGGGGGGGGGGCACTGAGGTATATATCGTCCATACTATACTGCTGTTCTATACTGCCAGGCATTACCCCCCACCCCCACAAAATCACTAGGTCTACCATAACGTACTACATATACCAGTCATGTAATAAAACAAAGCAATCGGTTGGTTAATAGTACCAAGCACTAACAGGGGCCTATAGGTGTATATACAATGCATCCTATGCCACCCGTTCTAAACAACCTAGTATAATACTGCCTGGCCTAACACTAAACTACCAATACCAGCCATAAGATAATACAAAGGATTCGGTAGGTTAATAGTACTAAGGGGGTAATAGGCCAACAGGCCATTCATTCTATACCGTAAACCGGGGTGTATAGGGACTGCGGTGTGAGTAGGGACAGTAAACTGAAAATTTGTTTCATGTTTTGTAAACATGCCTAGATATATATTTTTTATTCTTTATGTATTATTTACGGATGGGTCTATGACTGAAGAAAACTCATCAAGATAGAATAATAGTTTTGACACATATCAAGTGTAGTGATAGAGCCAAGAACAAGGGACGTAATTTCTGAAAAATTTTGGAAGGGGCGAAAACTTTGTATGTCCAGAGCTAAGTATAGCAGATATGGGCTCCTGCAACATTTGATACCTCAACCCCAGGTGTCACAAAGGTAAATTTCCGATATCAATGGATTCCTGCATTACGTTGTTCTATTATGAGTTTTTTCTATTTTTCAAGTGTTTGTTGAAATTTTCGAGGGGTGAATAGGGACAGACATGCCGCGAAACAATAAACCAAAGCTGGGTGGAAACATCTATCGTAAGCACGACAAAGATGCTTTGAATGCTGCATTAGCTGCTGTGAAGGGGGGTATGTCATTTCGAAAGGCCGAGAAAAAGTTTAATATCCCCAAAACTGTTCTATACAGACATAAAAAATGTCCAGAGACTCGAAAACAGGGTGGGCAGACTGAACTGGATAAAGCTACTGAAGATCACTTAGTTAAGAGGTTGAAGACTTCAGCAGAGTGGGGCTATCCTATGGATCAGTATGACGTCAGAATAATTGTGAAAGGCTATCTGGATCGGCGTGGCATAACATCAAAAAAATTTAAAAACAATATGCCGAGTGGGGATTGGGTGCGTTCATTTCAGAAAAGGAATAAAGATGAAATAGCACAAAGAATGTGCCAGAACATAAAACGGTCAAGGGCCGGGGTTTCACCAGAGACAGTTAATGACTACTTTGACAATCTGTCTGAAACACTAAAGGATGTACCAATCCAAGCCCCCCTCCTTGCTCAATGTTGACTTATTGTGAATCTAGTCTGCCAAAATATCAGTTCATTTTGCCTTATCATTGTTCAGTTTGTTTTTTAAAAGCCTGTAAAAAGTCCCTATTATCCCCAAGCAAGGATAGAAAAGAGACAGCTATATGAATGGCAGACTGTCCCTTTTCACCCCACAACGATGGGTGAATAGGGACAGCTGTTTATTAAAAAAATATATACTTAAATAATCAACAGAAACTAAAACTATTGATGGATTTCAAGTATCACATCGGGGTCATAGTTCAGTATTAGGAAAACCCCAAATTTTGTATCCTAACATAGTTTAAAAATATATAAATGTTCAAAAGTGTCCCTATCCACCCCGGTTTACGGTACTGTCCAACTTAAACCACCAAGGACTATCTTTCAATACCGCACTGGCCGACCATACATGACCCCCATGCCCACAATACTTCTTGACTTAGCTATAGCAGGCATAGGATAATATGAAGACCCAAGGGCTAATAGTATACCAACATGGATATATACCACTTCTACTATGTCGCCGCTACCCCATACGAGAAGCCCGACATCCACTGACCCGAATAACGTTATGTCAGATTGTATACTGGACAATAACAGTGGTCAACATCTCTATGACGTCGCGTGCGTATCATGACGTCACGACGTCAATAGCAACGTCAACCGTTTCGCGGGAAAAACTTTCAAGAAAACCCAATTTTCCCATTATCTTTCCACCACTTACCCATAATATATACCCTTAGCTCTGGGTGTACATATATCACTATACAGATCATAGAATACTATATATGCAGTACGTACACCATTTGGCGGATCTAGCTGCAAGGAGCCGTACTTTTGCTCCCCCAAAGATGCTCCCCCAAACGGCTCCGGTTCCTATGGGAATTTAACACTAGCTGCTCCCCCAAAGCTCCGGGTAATAAGGCACGATTCATACCTTATATACTACTTCCCGATATTCACTAAAATCGCGTAGATTTTCTTTTTCTTATATGCTACGTGACATTTTACTGCGCAGTATTCAATCAAATTTGACTGCAAACACGTACGTTTCAAAACAATTACAAAGATCAGCTGAACGTTCTTTCAAGCCTGTACTAGTCAAATCACCCAAACATAAAAAAAAATAGTCTCGCTTTCCACCGATACTTTAACCAACTAATTGTTCAACTCACAGATGAAATTTAATAATTGTAATAGTACAAATGAGAATATTCTCATATTTTTCATTAAGATTCATTTTAAATGTTAACTTGCAACAAGGAATTAGGAATTGAGTACGCCGACTCATCCCCCAACCCCCCAAAACAAACAAACTTCCTGGGCGAATCGATCAACAAGGTTACCCAGTTCAAGGTCAATATCACTCTCGAGGTCACTTTCTATACATCTAATTATTTTACTTGATTATTTTATTGTTATTATACATCTAGTTTTTCAGCCATAGAATCGCCAGAACGGCTTGGAATAGCATTAACTTCTGGTACTGCTGGTTAAGCTGGCACTGAATCGCTTGTAACAGTATCGAATATGTTATGTTGGAAGCTACTGAGGGATATTCCTAATTATCCATCAAGTCGATAGATATCGAGAAATATCTTTTAGATAATTTGAGATAATTTATGAGCTAGTATACAGTACGTGGAGAGTGGATTGTAACTAAATCACCCGCGGAGTGGGGTTATCACCCAAAGTATCATTTTCAAATTCTCTACATATGGACAAAAAAATACAAGCAATGTTTCAGCCAATGGACCTCCGGGTTTAACCCGGAGGTCCATTGGCTGGAACTTTGCTTGTGTTTATTATGCTTTGCAACCAATTTGCAATTATTGCTTGGTGGAATCTCCACCCTGAGAGTGATTTAGTGATAATACACTCTCCACGTACTGTATAATGATATGTACTATGTACAAGATAAATCATTTGCAGATGGTCGTAATTCATCATGTAAAGGATACAACGCGTTCTGTGAAGGACATAATAAGTCATGTGCATGAGATGTGTCCAAAGATGAGTAGGAAATATTCAGATGAATAAAAAACAATCGGTCACCACTACGTTTCCGTGGAATTAGGCTCACTTGTAATTACAAATTATTTTGTGTTGTAACATTTACTTTTACTGGATCGCAGTTCAAGATAAGAGAAGGACTTCCGCGCTTTGCAGGTTATATGAATTCTTACAAACACCACATACGGAAGGTGACCCATTTGTTCAACCTGTTGATATAAGATACCCCATATCAAGGCCTCTATTAATTTATACTTGGCTTTACATCAATCGCCCCAATTTATTGTAGACATGAAATAATTACGCCTTTTAGTTAATTATAGGATATGACACTTTATTTATCAAACTGCGACCGATAATCGGTGGCGTAAATCGACCGTCGTGTTTTTATTACAACCGTTTCGCAGAATTGACGATGATGTTCCAAATGTCACGGAGTTCCAAAAGACCAAACAATATTTTTCTGGTTTGGTACGTCTGAAGGACTTACCAAATCCAACAAATATTTTACGGCCTTAGGGTTCAAGTTTGGACTAATGTGGTAGAAAATTTTCAAACAAATTTTGCATTTCGGCTTTTGAAAGTACCTAAACTGAAAGCAGACCTATTTGTTCGTTTGCAACCTAGACTATTTTAGAACGTAGATGGCGACCACAGATACTTGCTTTTAGATAATTAATAGTTAATAATTAGCGATTTTCTCACCCGTCTATCAGAACCACGGATTGACGTATAACAAAGAATTTATTAACAATGGCCTAATTATGACATTTAAAATTTAACACCGAAGCTATCACGCCATTTAGAATACATATTTTGCACACAGCAGGTGGGTATCAGTAGATAGGCCTAACCTAAACCTCAAGGCTATTATATAAATTGAGGGTCCAACAAGCAAATGTGCTATCCTCAGAACAGCGGGATGGCAACCGCTGGTCCATTCAGTAGATAGCTACGGGGGTGCCGCGAAGATGACCCATTGGAGGGGGTAAGTATACATGATTTGTCCTGACTGAGATGGCCCAATAGTTAGCCGGAATGATAGATTAAAACCCCAACCCCATCTTTAACTCGTGCCATACTCCAAATCGACCATGATGGTGGACTCCTAACATCCCGAATCGGGTAGTACAGCCGTACCACCACTGAATATGTGACCAGGGATGTGGCGACAGGGGGGGGGGGGGGGGGAGGGGGTTCTCACCCCCCCCCCCTCCCCCCAGCTAGGAGTATTTTTTTCAATAGTTGGAAATTCCGAGGTCAAAAATCAAATGTTATTTCCAACTGGAAACTTGAGAAACTAATATCGACATGGCCTCAAAATTTCGACTCTGACATCAGTCCGGTAAATTTTCTGACCTAGACACATTATAAATGATGCTTTTTCCGTTTCAGGACTAGTGAAAATTTTCAGAAGGGTTCATAACCCTTTACCCAACGCAGACGATTTCAAAATTCATTATTTTAAATATCATTTTTTAAAATTTTTTTTAAAAAATTTCAACAAAACCATATCATGTGACCCCTCTTTGGAACGAGCTCGTTCCAAAGAGGGGTCACATGATATGGTTTTGTTGAAATATTTCGAAAAATAATATTTTTTTCAGCAGCTGTATTTGCATATTACGCGGGTGGATGCGGGCGATTCGTTGGGTAAAGGGTTAAAAGATATCACCCAGCGCTGCAGTGCAACCACCTATCGAAACCACTCACAGTTGGAATTTACACTGGTGGCACCCCCCCCCCCCCCCACCCCCCAGCTGAAACCCTCTAGCCACATCCCTGTATGTGACATAGTTTAAATCAAATCAAAGTCTTGTTAGAGAGTTGATGATTATTAGAAAAACCGAAACGATGTCTAAGACTAAAAAAAAATCTTCAGACGCCCCAGCATAACGCAGCATGTACCGCGAAGTCGCTCGTTAGTTTCTGGATTTGATTTTTAGTTAATCTTAGCAAATAAATGTATCGATAGAAGTCCAAATTGCGTATTTTGACCTGTAGCGGAGAGGCCTTTAAAGACTATTCTGTCTTGTAATCAGCGCATTAACTCCTCCAAGTCCATGATGTTTGAATGAATGAATGAATGAATTTTATTTAGCGGTATACAGCAATATAGATATGTACATTCATACAATACAAACAAGAGATTAACTATGCATGTATACCGCAGGGAGACGACATAGCCAGATTGGCTGTCTACCTGTCGTCTCCCAGGGATTATACTGTGCAGCAATGGAATCGGACTATCAGACAACAGTTCATTTGTACTTGGATGCTGGTGGCTTGGTGCAGCTAGCTTGTCTACCTGCCAAGAGACGAGAATATGTCCAGACATATACAGCACCAGCGGAGATGGGTCACTGGACAACCACGACACAATTCCTGTCATACTTCTCCCCCCACTGACAGCCACAAATCACGACGTCATTCCGTGCGAAGCTCCCACAGAGAGCCCCCCACTAAATGATGCAAAACGTTGGGAGTCATCAGCTAAGTAAGACCCTACCCGCGGTGTTTACCACTAGATTTATCGGTATAGTTGACTACAGGGTGGGGGCTGAATCTGAAGGATACCGACAAAAACAACTACAAGATTTCACTGCAGTCATTCAGCAACCCAGTCCGCCGGTACTGTTCTTGGAAAGCGCTAAGTTAGTATAATCTTGAAAATTCATAGCCACATAATTATCTGAAAATATTCTGCCTGTTCTAAATAGAGCATTCGTTACAGTATGGATTATTACAGTCGATGTTGTCGGAGTATTGGGACAATAATTTTACGGTTAATTGTTTTTTGAAAATGTTTCTATTGCTGCTGTTACGTAAATCGAGCTCTAAGTCATTCCATAGTTTAGGGTATATATGTGTTGGAAAGTTCTCAAGAGCCCTTGTTCTTGTTCTGCCAATTTGGAGAAGATCTCTCCTTCTACTAGCTCTGCCCGTAGTATTGACTACCATTACGTGTACAGCACCCATATGAGACTGGTCAATTAAAACCCCAGTTATTGATGCTAAATTTAGATTAGTGCTGTCTATTTATAGAGGAACTATTTATGAGTGGGCGTGAACAATCAATTACTTATCTCCATTGACAACAGAGCAACAATAACAGGAACATTGGCTTTGATATATTTTATTTCATTCAAGTGTTCCAACTTTTAACAAGCGATAAACTAGAAACATAATACACTGCACATAGATATTAACATAAAAAAGTTTGTTTTTTGCACATAGATATTTACATAAATGAGTTGTCTTTTTTAATCTTTTAACTTCATTTGGTTTCTTACAACTAACATTACAGTACGTTCAACGTGGATTGAAACAAAAACGCCGCCGCGGTGTGTTCTCCATCGTGGAGTTTCAGTGGACCGCAGTGTTTGATCAGTGGAAGACAGTTTTCAAAACACCGACCCGCCGTGGTCACGAGCGTTAAGGGATTAGCTTAATTGCTTTTGCATGTCAGTTTCTCTGCTGATTAATAAATACCGTCTTGTGACGTCAACTGGCAAAACAACTGCGTTTGTTACTGGCAGTAGATAATTTATTTTAAATTAAAATTGGAATTTGGATGAGGCAGACGGCGACTATTGTTGTGGTTTGAAATTGTAAATTGGGAATAGAACAGTCAGTTCCATTTGGTTAAGTACAAAGTCCTCGTCACTTTCGAAACTAAACTGTTGTGTTTGCGCGATCGATTTGATCGAGGAAATAAATAAACCAGACTTGAGAAAAACAACTAATAATCGCGAAGTTCTCAATTTCACATTTTGTTTACAGCTGTAGGCCAACACGTGATGAACCGTGTTTTCCTTGGGTGGGATGTTTAGGCGAAAAAACCTCCTGCGACCAGCCCATCCTCTTTCCCGTCTTACTCTTGTCGGGCTACGCAATTAAAGATTCTTATAAAAAGGATATAGTAAAAACAAAAAATAGTGTTTTTGAATGGATACCAAAAAGTATCTCACTCGTGACTGAAACTAATGATTATTTCACATGGAGGAGGAGGGGGTGGACGGGAAATATTTGCATACCGCGGAAACAAATATCCTTCATCCAATGCTGTAGGGGTTTGTTAATACTTTTATACTCTTTGCATTTGCAGATTTTTCAACGTTCCTCGGAATCCCGGACATTTGCCCCGAGGATATTTGCCCCGCATCACTTTTTAAAGAAAACGGACATTTGCCCCGATCAGCTAATTACATAGTGGACATTTGCCCCGATCAGCTAATTACATAGTGGACATTTGCCCCGCTATAAAAATTCTCTCCTGGACATTTGCCCCGATAAAATTTTGTCGTTTAGAAAGTAAAATTAATTTTTTCCCCCAGATTTCCCCCCAGATTTCTGGACGATTCGGACCATGCTTATGGACGATATGGCAATAGAAAAACAACGCTTGGCGAGCTTTCAATGCTTCAATGGCTGTTTGATCTTGGGAATGATTATGACAGGGTGGAAGTAGTGTCTGAAGGATACCGGCAAGTTATCATGATACCAATCAAATACAAACAGGCACGCGTGGAGTTTAAAGAGGTCGTTTACTTTAAGAATCTTATTTTCTCGGAAGAGAGGATCAGTGTGTGCTCTGTATCGCGTGTTGTTTATTATGCGGATGGAGCGTTTTTGAAGAAGCAGTATCTTTTTAATTGTTCTAGCATTGCCCCAAACATTTATCTCATACACTAAATGTGTGTGTATCAGGGCATAATAAAGTGTTTTCATCGCTTCTCTGGGGAGCGTAGTTTTCACTTTATTTAGTGCGAAATTCGCCCGAGCAATCTTGGAAGAAAGTTGAGATATATTGTGCTTATACGATAGACTATCATCAATATGTATCCCTAAGAATTTAAGAGATTTCTCTGTATCATTAGTACCTACTTTGCTTATAATTTGGCCGTTTATTAGAATGTCGTAATGAATTGTTGTTCTTTTGCCGGAGGGGTTGATTAAAATGTATTTAGTTTTAGTAGCATTTAACACAAGTTGATTCGCACAACACCATTCAAATATTTTTCCAAGCTCTGTGTTTATAAGTGCGGTTAATTGATTTGGATCAGGGCCCGAAGAATGTCCCGAAGTGTCGTCAGCAAAAGATAGGAGATTCAGGGACGTAGCGCGATAAATGTCGTTGACATATATTAAGAATAGTGTTGGTCCGAGTACCGAGCCTTGCGGAACACCATGCGTTATTTTTACTCTGTCAGATATATGCTCGCCATATGCAACGTACTGTGATCTACCAGATAGATAGCTTTTAAACCAGTCATTGCCCAATCCTCTAATACCGTATCTTTATAATTTATTTATTAAAATGTCATGGTCTATGGTATCAAATGCTTTCGAAAGGTCCAAAAATAGTGCCAATGTACTGTCCTTACTTCTTTTATTATTTGCATCTGATATAGTTTTCAGCAGCTGCATGACAGGATGCACCGTACTATGATTTTTCCTGAAACCGTATTGATTTGGATGTAAGATGCTGAAGTGATCTAGGTATTTTACAAGCCTAACTGACATAAGTTTTTCCAAAATTTTTGAGAATGTCGGTAGCATGCTGATGGGTCTGTAATTTGTAAAATTGTGTTGGTCACCTGCTTTAAATATAGGAATAACTTTAGCAGTTTTCATTTTATCTGGAACAGTACCGTGTATAAACGAACAATTAAAGATATGTGTTAGAGGGGTAACAATGGGGTCAATGGCTTGTTTAAGTAGTTTTGAACTAATATCATCACAATCTTTGCTTCCTTTCGACTTTAGAGATTTTACGATATTCATAACTTCAAAATCACATGTTGGGCTTATATAAAAATTATTAGTAGAGTTTGCATCCATGAAGTCGTGAAATGATTTGTTGGTGGCGGGTATTTTATCACTCGTTTGTTTTCCTATACTTGCGAAATAAGCATTGAATTCGTTAGCTATTTCCGTCGGGTCATTTACTTCTTTATCATTATGGATAAAAAATTTAGGCAAGTTAACAGCTCCGTTTGACCTTTTGATGGCGTCATTTAGTATTTGCCATGTTTTACGCATGTTATATCTATGTTCACTCAGAACATGTTTGAAATAATTTGCTTTGCATTGCTTTTTTACTTTATTAAATATTTTACAGTAGTTTTTATAGTTGGTTACATTGGATTCGGTTGGGTTTTTTAACTTCTTATTATAAAATTTGCTTTTATAATTCGATGATACTATTAGCCCCCTTATCATCCAAGGTTTTCTCTTTATAAATTTTTTTTTCTTACAAACACGTATCCGGGGGAAAGCTACATCAAATAATTCCAGGTATATATCTAAAAAGTTGTTGTATGCTGTGTTTGGATTATCCGAACCCATAACTGTCGAAAAATCACATTGTGAGAGAAGTAATTTAAAAGTTTCCATAGTTTCAGAATTTACCTTCCGTGTCCATGAATAAGATTCTTTGTCAGATTTTGGCGGAATAATTTCTACGTGAAAAGTACCGAAATGATCGGAAACATCAGTTATTATTATCCCAGATATTGAAGTGGAAAAAATATTGTTTGAAAATATGTGATCAATGAGAGTGGCTGAATGTGTAGTCAAACGGGTGGGTTTTGTTATGACAGGTAAAAATCCTTGGCTAAACATTAAGTTAATGTAGCTGTCTGTTTTGGGGTGGGAATCATCTTTCAGAAGATCAATATTAATGTCACCCATTATATATGAAGATATATTTTCCTGATTTAACTTATCTGTAATTTAATTTAGTTTGTTTAGGAAAATATCAATGTCCGCTTCCGGTGGAGTATTGGGCCTGTAGATTATCCCAATGACTTTCCGAGATTTATTAACATTAATTTCGATAAAGAGTGATTCTATGACGTGAGGTATGAAAGCCGACAGATCATGACGAACTTTGAAATCAATGTTCTCTTTAATAAATAACCCGACTCCTCCTCTACCGTCATCACCGTCAGGACGGATATTTTCTATGAGATTATGATAACCGTCGAGGTTGTACGATATGTTTGAGGGGGCATGAAAAATTTCTGTTAGACCAATGATGTCAAACTTATTTTCGGTTCCTTGCAAATTAAACAGAAGATCGTGTAAGGAGTCCCAGTGGACATTAATACTCTGACAGTTAATATGAAAAATCGAGAAAGATTGGGTTTCGTTGTTGATGGTTGATCGGAAATTTTCTGGCAAATAATACTTACATTCGGGTTTATGGCTGTGGAATGGGGAATCCTCAACGTCGTCGGACGAAGGAGATGTATTGTTGTAGTGGGTTACGAAGTCGTATTCCAAGTTAGTCTGGACCTCGTCTAAAGTTATTTTACCCGCCATACTGATTGGCAGCACTTTTGTCACCAGCCTCTGTAACTTTGTTGCATAAAAGTGTTAAGCTATTTGAAATGTGTCTGGCAGTCCGACTCCATGTGCTCAGAAAAGGTAGGATGGTAGAAAAGGAAATTGGAAACAAAGAAAAAATCATTGTGATAAATATGAGATGTACAAACAGTTTCATTATTGTATGTATTATAATGAATGGAGATGGGCTCAGGAGTGGGAGGACATGAGCAAAGTACAAGACGAATGCCGTATAATTAAATACTCTCACTTCTCGCCTCCAGTACACAGCCTACGGCCTTAAGGGTCGCAGGGCATGCCTTGGACGCAAAGAGCGAAAGGATTTATTTTTCTTTTCTTTGTTTATATTGTGTGTGTTCTACTAGCGTTTCCACGTATATTGCTGGTTGCATGGGTCTGATCGTTACTAAGAAAGACACCGAAGTGTCAACCCGGAAAAGTATTAACCACTTACCAAGCCGAGTGCAAGACGGCAAACGTGTAAATAATTCACTTCAAGCTTCCAAAACGTTGTAAACAAATAATTATTCATTTCCAGGCATTTCAAGAGGTGGATGTGTGTGTATGTGTGTGTGTGGTGCTGGGGGGCCAAAACAACCTCCACATCATCAAACGTCATAGTGTTTATCTTGCACGAAAACTGACAACACTGTAGTGCATTTCCGATGTCGGCACTTGTTTCCTGTCAATAATTACTAAAATATGTTGTAAATATTTAATTTGTATTGACACGAAAAATGTGCACATCATCAACGAGTGACCAATGAATGTTCCAGCAATCCAGTTCTGTTATGAACCAGGGTGAACCAGAGGATAAGGAGCCTCTTTGACACACTCGCCTCCAAGAGCTCAGGACCAGGACTCCCACGGGGTGTTGCCGAGTTATGCGGCCAGAGCCGCCATAGAAAAACTGAGAGAACGCCCTAGAAAGCATGGGCATCGACCGGCGAATGCGAACTGACAGGACAACTGGGCCCGATATCACCAATAAAACCACCCACTCGATCACCACCCGAGAAAAAGAAATCCTGCAACAAACGACGCTAGGTTCGTCTACCTTTCGACATTTCCATCCTTTTCCACGTTCAGACAACAGACCTTCTAAAATTACATTGCCAACAGAGTTAAAGGGGGCTATTTTGTACGAATGTCGTCTCTGAGCGACGACGTCGCGCGCAAACCATTTCCGTCAATTTGTGTTCAGTGTTCATGACGTTAATATCGCAATTGGGTAGTCGAGTGAAGCTCGTGTAATACAGATCACGGCATAAAGAATATCAGGTGTGTTTAAATACAAGTCCGACATTCGCTTTACAACAACCAACACAGTAATAATAAATATATGCTTTATTCCATTCTTGCAATGGGGTGACAAAATACAACAGCCATTCCGGATGCGTCATCCCATTGTACAGGGTTCATACAGCTCTTGAAAAACCCTTGAAAATGAGTTTTTTCTTGAAAAACCCTGGAATTTGAAATTAGCCCTTGAGAAACCCTTGAACTTTCAGAAATCTCTTGAAAAACCCTTGAATACCAAGCTATTTCCTGGGCATTGTAAATATATGTGTACTCGCCTTTTACTTGTTTGTTGCGCTCGTGTCGCTCAGTTAAAAAAAGCATAAAAAAGTATGGAACGTTTTACCAAGATTACTGTAACACAGATCACACTTTGGGTACCAGTACTTCCTGACTTCCAAAGTCAGATCCGTGTCACATGAATCTTAGATTTTTAGAGCTCATACAACAAGCTGAATAGTATATGTAGCCCTTGAAAGAAAAGAAAGAAGCCCTTGAAAAACCCTTGAAAAACCCTTGAACTTTGTGAGCAAATTTTTGTATGAACCCTGTTGTAGTAAACAGTAAAATGCGATAAGTTTTTTTTTTATTTCTGTTTTTCTTCAATTCAATCAATATGAATCTCACAATATTTCAGTTTTTGACTTATTGATATGTGTTTTGTCATATTGTTTGTTAGTGCAAAATGAACATTCGTTCAGTATTTACTCACTCATTCATTCATTCATTCATTCATTCATTTACCCAGAACACAAGAAATCAAAAATTTATTATTTTGAATATTATTTTTTCATTCTTTTTTTAAAAAAAACTCCAACAAAACCATATCATGTGACCCCTCATTGGAACGGGCCCGAAATCTTTTTTCTTCGTCCACTCACTTTGCAAATTCCGCTAGCGGATGCGGGCGATTCGTTGTAAAGGGTAAAAATAACCATATAGGGCTCCATTGTTTTTCGGCCTCGCGCGATTCGGCCCTAAAAATTTTTTGTGTGCTATTCGGCCTCGTTTTGGGCCGGAAAGCGCAGGTTTCGAGGCCGAATGACGTCCCAAATAAATTATTTCCCTTCGACTTTTTGACACTTATTTGCTTATTTTTTTTCATTTAAACCTTGAGGCTGGAGATTTTGAGAGGGAAATCAGACAGAAATATAAAAACATTCAGGAACGCCTTGATGCAACTTCGGCTAGTTATATGGGCAATAGTCTGACAACAACGCAGTTCTTGCGTAAAGTTGCCAGTATATATAGTTTCAAGTAAATGAATATGTGCTTATGTATATGTCGGTCGTAACTGCAAAATAATTTTATAGTTTCAAGTGCTAGTCATAAAGTATTGCTTTAGTAGTAGAATTATTTTACAATTATTTACTGTAAAGCATCTATTTATGCTTTACAGTAAATAACTGCAAAATAGTTTAATCGTTTCAAGTGACCCAGTCAGTGTATATATAGCAATTGCCTTCCAGTAAATAATTCTAAAATTATTTACAACTTAAAGTCATGCCTCCCCGAACATAATATAAAATAATCCCCCGAGGCCGAAAGGCGCCAAGCCCGAAGCCGAAAAGCAATGATCCCCCCCCCCCCCAATATAGCGGGGTGAAAGCATTTTAACACTTTACCAAAAAAGAGAGAGAGAAAGAGAGAGAGAGAGAGAGAGAGAGAACAATTATTTCGCTTTTTTCCCAACAAATATAGCTTATAATCTACCCCATCCCTGTTTGCAGCGACTCGATTAGATCTTTCCAATAAAGGATAATAGGTATGTGTGCACAGAGAAATTGACAAACATAAGATTTGTTATGGTTGCTTCGTAATGAAATGAACGTGTCAATGACACAGTAGCTCAAACAGACCAACATGTGACTAAACTAAATAGAAGGTTCCAGTAATGCAAAGTCGTTCACTCAAGTTTCTGCACAAAAGACATCATACCAAAGCTGCATATGAAATCTCAAAAAAGATCGGATAATGGATGTAGGGTGTGCTAATGGAATTGTTGACAATTTATATGCCAAATTCAAGATGACCACTGGTAGTCATGATTTTCAAAGAAATTCGGAAAAAAATCGATAGATCTCATCTAAAGATTACACCAAAAGCACATACGAAAATTTGAACAAGATCGGGTGAGACATGCGGCCTGTAGGGTGTGCTAATTCAATTGTTGACAATTTATATCCCAATCAAGATGACTGCTAGCGGCCATATGTTTCAACAATATTCTGAAATATTCTATAGCTCCCACCAAGATATTACTCGAAAGCCACGTATGAAATTTGAAACTGATCGGATGAGAGATGCGGCCCGTAGGGTGTGCTAAAGGAATTGTGGATGGACAGAGGGACGTACGTATGGACGCACGTACGTATGTACGGACCGGCGGCGGATCGCAACATACCCTGATAGCTAGCATTTGACGTTGTCGAATTGAGCAAAAACGGATTAGAATAGGCAGGCCTGAAACAACAGAGCCCCCTTATGTATAAATTATTCTAGCAGTGTCCGTGGACAGGCTCGCGGGAAAAAAATCAAGATTGTTTATTCTTAATTCTATGACAAATATTTGCGTGTTTCCAAACCTAATCCCAACCACAAATATATATACTAGAGTTAAACATTCATCCATATTTTTTTTTTTTTTTAGAAAACGGAGCAAGGAAATTTTTCATCATTATATCCGGGAACCAGGAAATTTCCAGTTTCTTAGTAGCAGGTGGTTTTGGTCAGTTGTCCAACAAATAACACAAGAGTCTTGATTCAAAATACTTTCTTTATTTAATCCAGTTTGGTACTCTCATCCACGCAAGCTTCAAACATTCACAAATAAAGTCCAATGATCTTTGATTAGTCAAAAAATAAATAAATGTATTTATTAAATATGATTTTCTTCCCCAGAATTGCCCATTATCAACCTCGACCGATAAATGGCTTCAAACTCGGCTGATATGATGCCGATCTCGACCGATATGAACCATGTTAGAGTTGTCTGCTTTGGGGCGTTACTATGCTCAACTAATCTGTTTACATCGAAATGTTCAGTTATTTGTCGTAATCTGGAAAATTGGTGTTATCAGGCTACGTGGAGTGGTTTATAGCAGTACTGAATGGTGAGGAATTATTAATAAGAAAGTTGCGTGGATGAAGAGAAGAGAGGAAAAAGTTGAACAGAAAATAAATTCATTACCAAGTAGTAAAGTTCAGAATTGTAAATAGAGATTCGTGGAAGTGACAGAAGATGTAGTTTCGCTAGACGGACGCCGCGCCTTGCACAGTGGGGAAGCCGCGACGTTCGGATAGCTCGACTAGGGGTAAGAGAAGGGTTTGAGAAAAGAATGAGAAACAGAAACACTGTCAGAAAACAGTAAGAGATATGAATTTTTTTTTGTAATTATTTGTTTTTGGTATAATAAATAAAGAGGTTATTACTTGGTTTGTTTCATATCGGCCGAGATATCAGCCCTCGGGCTGATATCTCGGCCGATAAGACACTAACTATGTAATGACCTCTAAAAATATGTGTTGGTTGTTCGTGGACTTCATGGTTCTGTTAATAAGTTAATGAGGTATGTTTTAGGAAAGCATCACAATAATTGGTGAAAAAAAAGAAAATATTTCTAAAGTAATTTGGGGGGTAAAAATTGAACATTTTAAATTTCCCGGCTTCTAGTTTTGATTTCCGGAATTTGGGGAGTCGCCAGTAAGGAATCGGAAAACTGGAATTCCAGGTTCCAGATTTAACCCTAGTATTCAAAGATGCAGTTGTAAAAAAATTGCATCAATTTTTTTACAATTGATTTACAGTGGTGGCGCCATATTTCTTATGTGGGGAGCATGTCTGGGGCGAATTAGATTCTCCGTCGGGAGCAGATTTATAATTTATTTCAACCTTGACACGAATATCAGGCGATATTGTTTCTTAAAAAAACTAAACATATTTCGCCTTTTTTGACTCAAAACAATAGCGTATGACCCCTTAATTGGGATAAACTCAAGGAACTTGTTCCAATGAAAGTTTCATAAGCTATATTTTGAAGGCAAATACTGAAAAAAATAATTAGCCGATTATAAGCGCCCCACCACATCTTAGTAAAAGGATGTGGATCTGTCACTGAATTAGGACTTCACGATGTATGTACTCCGGCGTTATCGCCATAGCTAGTATATTGGACCACCACTGAATAGGCAGCAGTCCCCACAGTCTTAAAATTACAAAAAAGTAAACAATAAGCCCACGGTGAAAAGAATCTAACTGGAAGTAAGCTTGGAGGATAACTGAATTTTCGGCGTTAATGTAAGACTGTCACGATTATCGAAGACGGGAAAGATCACCATAAAGCGGCGTTATTATACAATTATGGACTTTTGTGGTAGTGAATATGATGTGATATGAACCTAAAAAACTTATATTGAGCGAGGCTAAAGCCTTGGTCAATATAAGTTTTTTTTAGGTTCTTATCACATCATATTCACCACCACAAAATCCATAACTGTTTTATTTTATACACCACCCTAAAAAAACCAATCTTCTATTTGTCAAGTAAAAGTTCAATTATATCAACCAGAAATACTTTTATTTAACAATAAAATAGTTATCATCTGCATAATAACAATAAAAATGAGACGGAAGTCAAGTTGACTGTGCATGCATGTCGTTTGAAATAGAACTAGAGAGGGAATTTCCAACAGCTATATTTATAATGTTGATATTCACCGGAAAACCAGTGTACATGGATTTCTGAGTAATAGTCACGTGTTTAAGATCCAGCCAATAGAAATTCGGATATTTATAAAGTGTATAATAATTAGTTCTATGACTTACTATCGACGTCTTTGACCGACTATCGTCGCGCATTGCAAACTGTCCAAATCAAAGTCATTGTCGGGGAGATTTGCCCTTTAACATTAACCGTTCCAACAGCCCCATTCATTGACAAGGCTAAGACCAAATAGAATCATCCCCAACCCACCCCCAAAAGCAACAACCCGATATAGTCCACTCACTATCCACTATTAATACAGACGAGGACTATAAAGTGGTGCCACCTGCCTAGACTGTCCAAGATTCAGAAATCGGAAGACTCACACCATATCTTCATAATATCAGCAGTCTTTTTTGGCTTTCAGTTGCTTGTTATCTCTGCTGGAATGTGTCCGCTAGAACCCAAACATGAAATGTGGACTCGTCCTGATGGTCGTATTTGCACACACGTGATACTGGCGTGATCAAGGCACAATCGTAACCACGCTTCAGGAGATACTTGTAAAACCCTGAAAAATAAAACATAATCTGTCAACAGCAAGTCCAAACTCTATAAATCTGGAAGACGATTTGTGTCATTTGTGCAATATTGCCCAAGACTACGGCTCAGTTTTATAACCCTCTACCTCTTTCAGTCCCATGTTCTCAAATGGTATCGCAGTGTAAAAAGTATTTGTCACAAGAAACAGGCGAATTCATTTGACATTTGTAGGGATGCTCAGTCATGATTCAATGCCACAACCTTTTCCCTTTATCTGAGAGGATGACCACATCTGACCTGCGCTGTAATCATTCAATAAGTGCAGTAAGCTATATTGTGAATGCAAAAGATGTCAACTGTTATTTACTCTATCAGTTCTTAAGGAAGTAAGATTTAATTTTATCATATAACTCGTCCGTTTTGTTCACTTTGAAACATTTGATATTTTGTTTTCATATTAATCAGTGATAAATAAAGCCTTCCGTCAATTTCATTGGTCAATTTCAAAACTAGACAATTTGATTGGCTGAACAAAATACAACTGGGCCACCTTTTCATAATTTGCATAATTAGAGTTGGGGGCTTTCATTGGTCAACTTCAAAACTGAACAATTTGATTGGCTAAACAAAATACAACTGGGTGACATTTGCATAATTTCAGTAGGGGGAATTTACGTTGTCTGTCCTATTTAGGGTGGGTTATATTGTATTAATCCACAGCTACCTAATATTTCTTTTGTTCTCTGTCATGAAAACAAGTCCGAAAAAATCGCACCAAGTACGGTTTTGATGAGAACAGCTCAGTAAAACAGTACCAATAACTGGATATTGGGACGGTTTTGAAACAGTCCCAATAACTAGATATTTGTACGATTGTCACGGTACTGTTAGCATAACCATTCAAAAGTAAAGATGCTGTAAAGGAGGTGTGAAAAACTTTCTAACACATGAATTGTCGACAAGCTTTTCTCGGCAGAGCTACTGAATTGAGTGTGCATCGTGTCCAAATTATAATGTACTTTTTAATTTTTTGTTGCTTTTAATAACCAACAGCCCTGGTAACCTAAAAAGGACTCCCGTGGAAACCTCGGAAGTGAAGCAGTGCTTGTTGGCTGTGGTAAACAAGTTCAGTTTTACTGGTAAAATAGGACCTGGCCACCAGTGCCCGGGGTAGAAGTCCCATAAAATGGACAGCATGGGTGTAAACGATTGGCTAAACTTGACTTTATACTTTTTTGCGGTCACAGTTAGCCATATCTGCAGAAAAGTGACTTTAAACACCAGTAAATAAATAAATAACCTAAAAACCGCCCTTTTTCAAATATTAAGACGGCAATCAGGCACCACCACCCGCCACCCCTGAGGGAAAGCGAACCTCTTCTTCAGATAAAAAAAAAGAATTATTCTTCCAAATGCTTTAAAAATGAACGATATTAAATGTATCTGCCGCACTTTCGATGAGGGATTAAATAAGTGTTCCACCCTTGAGTTGAGACATTGTATTAGCAGGAGAACAAATTACGTCACGATGTGAGTTCACTTCGAAGCCACAGATCTGTTCACAATATCGGAACTCCTGATGCGTGTCATAACTTCAATAGACTTTCTAGCAAGCAAACAATGGGTTATGCCCATTTTGTTTTTCAGGGGTAGAGCAAGCAAAAAGTGTTTTAAATGTGGTTTTACTCGTGTCAAACTTTCTAAAATATATATTTTTTTACTTTTGTTAACATTGAGGGGCTGTGGATTAAATCACATATATCACTATTTTGTGTACTATATGGGTAAATAATTGTACAGTTGTCCTCCAATATTTGGACTCGGCTTCGCCTCGTCCAACATATCTCCGGACACCTGCACAACTGTACAATTATTTACCCATATAGTACACAAAATAGTGATATATCTATTACTTAATCTTTTACCTACAAGAAAAACGCCATTCATTTTTTTTTATATTTTCACTTTTTGCTTCCAAAACATAGGTTATGACCCCTCACTGGAACGAGCTCGTTCCAATGAGGGGTCATAACCTATGTTTTGGCGGCAAAAAATGAAAATTTTTAGTTATACGAAGATGTTTTTTCCAAGTGCCGTCTGCAACTCAAGTTAGGTGATGGGTTCAAAAGTCATACTAAGTGGCTAATTTGTGCGTGTGTGTGTCATATGATAAATAGAATATGAAATGAGTGTTTTTCTCACATAATATTTATGAAACTCCTCCGAATTTTCCGTTTGGGCTCGCCAGAGGCTCGCCCGAACGGAAAATTCTTAGACTCGTTCCATAAATACTATATGAGAAAAACACTCATTCTATATGCTCCATTTATTACATGCTAGCCTGTGAATTATCGCAAATTATATAAAAGATATTTCTCGATATCTATCGACTTGATGGATGTCGAGGAATATCCCTCAGCAGCTTCCTAAATGACATCACACTACGCCGTATTACGTCGTATTGAAGGAATGATCAGCTGATCTCTGTTACTGTTTTGAAACGTACGAATTTGGGGTCGAATTGGGCTGACTATTGTGCAATGAAATGTCTCATCGCATATAATAAAAAAGAAAATCTATTTTAGTCAGTGTCGGTACTTATCTCATGAGTGTGGACCTGAAAGTTTTATTTTTCGCGAGCGCTTGCGCGAGTGAAAAATAATACTTTCAGGTCCACTTGATATATTTTTTTCCTGTAGCTTCCTAAACGACATTACACTTCGGCGCATGACGTCATCTTGAACGTCGCCCTGAAGGAACGATCAGCAGCTTTTTGTTATTGTTTTGAAACTGTTTGCAGTCGAGTTGGGCTGAATATTACGCAGCAAAATGTCACGTAGCATATAATAAAATCTACGCTGTTTTAGTGATCGTGTTGACCTGAAAGTAATCATAAAAATAAAACGTTCAGGTCGACCACACTCATGAGATAATTCCCGATATTCACTAAAACAACGTAGATATCCTCTATATACTGCTAATCTTCCTAACAGATTCGTTGTCCATAACGTCGTCATCTTGGCGACTGCAAAATATTTCATTCCGAAAAAACTCGTGCATACCAAGCGGTGTGGCTTAAATGGCAACGAAATTGTAGGGCAGATCAATAAATATTTTCAGCATGCAGCCTAAAATGTACAAATTAAAAATACCAAACGATCTTTCTTTAGGCTCATGCTACTTTAATTCACATCGACAAAACAATAAATTCCTGTCTATGATACAGCAAATCAGATTGATGACGCATGAATGAGGGGGCATGATTAGCAGATGTTGAAATGACCCATTGAGGCTTGGGAGGTGTAATCGTGATTTGTCTCGACTGTGATTGTTCAAGTCCCGACTGAAAATATTCCAACTACATCAACAAGGGATGCGTTCGTTGTAGGGATGCCTTGATGATGTGGTTGACATATTAGGGTGCTGAATTATTTTTGGTTGTCGAAATTCTTTCATATTTCTTTGCCTTTATAGCCGTGGGGAATGACCGACTGTATCTGCTTTGTAGGGGGCGCGGTGGCGTTGCGGTAATCGGTTCTCGTCAGATCACCGAAGTTAAGCAACGTCGAGCCCGGTTAGTCCTCGGATGGGTGACCGTCTGAGCGATCGATTCGGACTCCCGCCTTGTGTCCTTGGGCAAGGCACTTAACCCCGATTGTCCACATGGGGGCACAACGACGCCGTGTACTAAGGTGTACTGCACGTCGATGGTACGCATGTCTTCAACCAATCTAACCCTGCCTGTGCTGCAGTGCGGAGTTACGATGTTGGGGAGCTGGCAGCTGCTCGTCGTTGCTCGGTGGTTCTCTCCGGGTACTCCGGCTTCCCCCACCCGTAAAACTGTCACGGTCATGATTAGCCACTGTGTATAAGTATATGGCCTTAAACACCAATAAATAAATAAATAAATAAATAAATAATCTGCTTTGTAACTCTTTGTTCAACTGATGACACAGAGACAAATTAAAGATGAAAATTTTTAATAGCGAATCTGGTATTCCAAATGTCTAACAGCAATAAACATTAATTTTAACAACTGGACATGCCGGATGTCTGAACAATACTATAGTGATAATAGTTTGTGGGGTTTCCCAATAATATGAAGCAGAAAATAAAAACTAGAACTGAACCCTTACTTGTGGTCGACGCTATATATACAATACAATAAATGAGTCATGTCAGATAAGTTTACTGGCTATAAAGATTAAAGTAAGCTTCTATCGCGTCTTATTCTGATGCCTTTTAGCATATTGAATAGAGCTTAAATAAATAGTGGCGGGACACATTAATTTGAGGCAACTTGTTACCAACAGCTTTGAGAGAGGCCTGCTGTCACTCGACGAATAAAGAAATATGCCAAGTTTGAAACAATTGAAATTAAATTGGACACAATGCGAATAGTATAGATTGTCATTGCAATATAACAACAGTAAATTAATGTTTTGTACCGAAACTCTATCACAGTCTGCACACTCTCCGGCCATACATTGTTTAATAAATTTAGCATGCCAAAATAGTGGTCCTCGAGGAGAGGATAGTCCCGACGCGTAGCGGAGGGACTATTCTCTCCTCGAGGACCACTATTTTGGCATAGTCAACGAAAAGTCATGCTATATTTATTATATTAGATGTGTGTGTGTGGGGGGGGGGGGGGGGGGGGTCTTCATCGGTCATATATGCAATATCATATTCTTATTCACAGCCAAAGAGAAAAGAAAATGGTTGAGGGTTTAAACAGGTAAACTAAGTTAATTCTGCCACTCATAGTTCTGGGATAGAGAGGTAGAGAACCAAAACCCCAAGAAACACAATACCATTATTCCATTAACCCCCTCCCCGCCCCAACACTACTACAAACATCACTTTCGATACACATATTTTTATTTCTCCAAACTAAATGTAATAATGTATATGGCACGAGATGTCTTGTCTTGTAAAGTATTTCCGCTTCAATGGAATTTTCTAACAACAGTAAATTAATCTTTTATGTTACTATTTATAACCGTGCACTATTACCGTGCACTATTCTTTTTTCAAAAATGATAGTAGGTCTGTTCGATTTCGCTGACGAACTATCGGAAAATATGGTGTTTCTGTTCAACCAATCAGCACGCGGGAAAGTCACGTGACATCTAATATTACAATTTATGGGTGAGTGCCTACAGGTACTCTCCCATAAATTGTAACATGGCAAATCCTAAAATAATCATTTCACTTCAAAGATGTTATGAAGCACATAAACTTGGCAAGAAACCTTCAAGTGAGAATGTCTGCATTTCAGAATAAACCCCAAATATGGGCTTCCAGCAAACTACCAGTTAATTGGTTTAGATTATAGTTCGAAACTCAGCAGTTCTTCGCATTTTTGTTGCGTATAAAATACACGTAGCAGTCGTGACGCACGGTGCTCCCATTTCTTATTTATCTAGCTCGCACCATACTCCAAATTGGTCATACTGCGCCGAATATACTGAGTTGGGTACCACAGATCATCATTTGTCTGATCAACTGTGTATCGACAACAGGGGCGTAGCTAGGATTTCCTATTGAAAGGGGGGGGGGGGGGTAATTTTTAGGGGTGCCAGGTTGATATATGCCACAGGGATATTCGAAGGCTGTAGGCCTGAGGTAGGGTAGGTATGGCCGTCCCATTGGTGGGGTTCTGACACCCGAACCCCCACCAATGGGAGGGCCATACCCACCCCTTCCTCAGGCCTACAGTATCCCCCTCGCATTAATAGAGATGTGGGGTGGAGCGGGCCTCCCCCGAGAAAATTTTGAAAATTCAATACCTTCAAGAATTAATCTGGGACACTCTGGTGCTTTAATTTTCCCATTTTGAGGGAAAGGGGCACTGTAATTTTTACGGGGCCCATGCCCTCCAGCCCACCACCCACACATGGCTACACCATTGATGGAAAATGTCCAAGTATGAAGTCTAGTCTTGAAAAGAAAGAACAAGGTTACTAGAAAGAGCGAATCTCTAACTTGACCCCAATCCAGAAAAATATGTCCCGACTGAAAAAATAAACCTAGTGGTCGTATCTGTGTGTTTGAACCCCCTACACCCCCGCTCCTATTTACCCCATTTATGCCCCTGTACGTTAGGTATTCTTTGGCCACATATTTGATCTGTTATGCAAGGAGTTAATTGTGCGTGCATGTGCGTTACAGAAAGAACTAGAAACTAGATAGAGGAAGTCGATGGCACGTAAACACAATTTATATCGAGATTGCCGAGTGCGTTCAACATTATCCGATACAATACAGACTGAGAAATATGCAAAGTATACCATACATGGAATCCTGCCTAGATGTAAGAACGTCCTGTAAGAATGCATCTGATTGGTCGTTATGCATCTAGAAATGAAAATGAGAGAGAGAGAGAGAGAGAGAGAGAGAGAGAGAGAGAGAGAGAGAGAGAGAGAGAGAGAGAGACAGACAGACAGACAGACAGACAGACAGACAGACAGACAGACAGACAGACAGAGTTTCGGCCAACACTATTGAGAATTAACAGAGGGGGTGAACAGACTCAAAATTCTTAACGGGTGTCTGAGGATTCCCCTGTTTGATTTGTCTCTTCTTTATAGTCGAGAGAAGTGCCCATTTGTGGCTCATAGGGCCGAAAAATTTGTTCAGTACGGAGCCACACATGTCCATTTGTCTCGGTGAAGAGGTGTGTGAGTCCCAAGCAGTTTTGTGTACTGTATTCCTACCATTCCACTAAAGCACAAGAACCATCAGTGACATATATCAGTGTGCAAATGGCCTTGTATGGCCGTGCCCCAGGCCCCCCTCCACCCCACCCCATCGCTCGCAAGTTTCATTCCCATGTCCTTTATTTCAAGCAGTAAGAAAATCAACATCTGCAGGAGTATTCAATTAACAGGGATTGTGTCACTCTCCTGTACTCTAGAGATGAACAAAGCATATATTCTATTATATCTTGTCTGGCAGAGCTCCATGAGCTGTGTCAAATAAGATATAATAGACTAAATGCCTGTATTCAATGTACTGAGGCCAAATAGGTTTATAAACAAAGGAAAACTGGGGTGAGTCAGGGTAATTTCTCGACAGGTTACAAGACTTTTTCTTCAATTAACAGGAGTTTCGACAGGTTACAAGACTTTTTCTTCAATTAACAGGAGTTTACTATATTCAATTAACATGTCAAATTTGTACTGAAGGTATGGTAAGTGGTTTATATTCAATTAACAGGGTTATTCAGTCGAGTGATATTCAGTTGAGTGGGCCCCACTGTAATAATAAAATTGAATCCAGACGAAAATATCTCGACTGATAAAGTTATTGGGGTGACATACTCCCTACACCCCTCCCCCTCACTAATTTAACTTCGTTTTTATGATCTACTGTACTATTCCTGATTAGTTTTTCTTCACCAAGTCCAAGCGTGGCTGACAAATTATAGCATTGTGTAATATCTTACCTGCAAACAAAGTATCTAATCACGTTGCCGTGGCATACCAATATTTCATAACTATCTTTTTCTTGATCACAGTCGGCTCGATGAAAATACTGGCGAAATGCTGCTTCTATTCTTGCACCATCTGTGAAGAACTCCTGTAACATTAAATCCAGTTTACAAGTGCAAAGAACACTAACAAGAACGATTGTTGAGTAGTTACAATTCATTTTGAGAATTGGAAATCCTTTCAAGAGATGGGGGAAGTGTCGGATCGATACTTACATTTGTTATTTCAGTTTCTGGAGTCAGGTGTGGATCACAAACCAGAGGCGCTACAGAGCCTGTAATCGCTCACCTGGAACTACATATAAAAATATGATTTCCCATAGGCTTATGGGGGTGACCCAATCTTCAATCACGTGAAGTTTCAAAACATTTGAATCCATCAAACAGAATCACAGAATGTCTCTAGTGGCCATATTTTCCAGCCAATGGGAACAAAAAAGCGGATCATTTGTAGAGGGCCTCCTATAGACCATTCTTGCCAAGTTTTGGTTCCATCAGCTCAGTAGTTCCAGAGAGAAGATGAAATGTGATTTCCCATATGGTTTCTCTATAGTAACTATAAACTGCAATTGTGGCCATGTCTGCAATACGATCAACATTAAATGAGGAACGTTGGTGGAAGGTGTCCCAGTTATCAACTATGCAAAGTTTCAAAACATTTGGCCCTGTGGTTTCAGAAGAGAAGAGTTTTCAAAATTGACCAATCAGAATCAAAGAATACTTCTGGCGGCCACGTTTTTCACCCAACTGGAAAAAAATGAGTAACAGTTGTAGAGAACTTCTCATAGACAATGCCTGCCAAGTCTGGTTCACTTTGACTCAGTACTTTCAGTGAAGATGATGAAAATGTGATTTCCTATAGGGTTTCTATAGTATCTATAAGCCACAAGTGCAGCCATAATTGCAGACCAATGAAGATTAAATGAGGATCATTGGTAGAGGGGGTTAAAGCCATCAGTCACACTAAGTTTTCAAACCATTTGGCCTTGTAGTTTCAAAGAAGATTTCTTGAAAATGCACACATTTATGAACTCTGTTTCAACAAAAAAATCAGTAAAAGAAGGTTAAATATTTTGAAAATTACAATTTTTTCAGACAGTATTCTCTTTCAAAATAGCTTTGGATAGGTAAAGGGTTACAGGAAACACATTTTACTCCAGTTTTGTCAAATCTCAAAAGATATACAATAATTACTGTCATCTAAGCTGACATGATTGCAAGAGAATATAAACAAAACTTCCCTGGTTTTCCAAACACCTGTCATCAATCAGTATTTTCTGATAAGTAACACGAGACTAATAATACATGCGTCCATATACAGTTGCAATGGTTTACAGCACAAGTCAAAATAGGTTGTAGGATAATCCTATAAACTATGTATCTTTTCTCTTCCTACACTGATAAGACCAGAAGCTGGCATCATTTTCTGGAAAACACTCACTGAACGCTTTCCAGAAAATGTCAGATTCTGATCTTGTCAGGGCAGGGGCAGTAGTTTACTTACTTTATTGCAGTTATGCTACAACTTATTTTGATTTGTACTGTATACACAATATTTTGGGTTTTTTCCCCAGTTCTCAGTGGACAAAACGGAACCAACCCTTACCAGATTCTCAAAAACAAGTATTTTGCTGACAGTACCGATCTTTGGGGAGACAGGAGAGGCATTGGGTTAAGCATTAGAATATAGCCTCTGGTGGCCCCATATTTCCATCCTTTCATAGACCATTCCTGCGAAATTTGGTTCACGTCGGCTCAGTTCCAGTTCAAGAAGATGAAAATGTGATTTCCCATAGGGTTTCTATGGTAACTATAAGCCGCAATTGTGGCCATGTTTATAACCCGATGAACATTAAATGAGTATCGTTAGTAGAGGGGATCCCAGTCATCACTGATGTGAAGTATCAAAACATTTGGCCTGGCAGTTTCAGAGGAGAAGATTTTTGAAAATCTACCAATCAGAATCAAAGAATGCCTCTTGCGGCCACGTTTTTCAACCCACGAGAACAAAATGAGATTCGTTTGTAGAGGACCTCCCATAGACTATCCCTGCCAGGTTTGTTTCACGTCGCCTCGGTTTTTCCACAGAAGAGGAGGAAAATGTGATTTCCCATAGGGTTTCTACAGTAACTATAAGCCGCAATTGCGATCATGCTTGTGACCCAATCAAGATTACATAGGGATCGTTGGTTTTTCATCCGACGGGAACAAAATGAGGATCGTTTGTAGAGGACTTCTCATAGAGCATTCCTGCCAAGTTTGGTTCACACTGGCTCAGCAGTTACAGAGAAGAAGATGAAAATGTGAAAAGTTTACGGACGACAGACGACGAACGACGACCGACGGACGACGACGGACGCCAAGTGATGAGAAAAGCTCACATGGCCTTTAAGGCCAGGTGAGCTAAAAATAGATCAAAAACAGAGTGGTGGCAGAGTGAGCAACTGCACTAGACTCTCAAGTTAGAGCTCCCGTGTTTGATCCTCGGTCGGGAAAAAAGATCGAGCACGCAATGACATCATCAACTGTGGTGTTGATACCACCACAGTATACAGTTCACTCAATCCTATAGGCTGGGGTGGTGGAGGGGGAGGGGGTAAAATGTTGGTGCATTGTGCAGAGACAAGCGTGACGCAGATTTCACGATCTTAATGCAGGCGGTATTCGACAAATTCTTGAGCACTAACTGGAGCCATACTCCAACCAAATCTGCATGTCCAAAAATGTATGCAAGACTTAGGGAGATGACTTACATAAGCTGCAAGCATACTGTCAAATCCCTCCATTGCTAAGTAATTTGTTTATTGTTAAATATGTGTTATATTGTGAGCGGCAGTGGCTTGCTCTGTTACATTTTTGGTGCTCATTTCTGTAACACAGCATATTCCCCAGGGCGGGATTTAGGACTGGACAAGCTGGTCAGTTGCCCAGGGCCGCCACAACCAGGACGTCCACATCTTTCATAAAATAAAATGTAAGGAAAAATGTAGGCTGACCTGAACGACGTGCATGTATCAATCAAAACCATACTGCGCGTGTTTTACGACGTAAAAAGCGCGCAATATGGGTTTGATTGATACGTGCGAATTGTAAATATATGTACTGTACTATATTCTTGTTATGATCGATCAAGATCGACCTGCATGCTTGCTTATTCAGATTCTTTCTACTTGAAAAGATTTACTTCAAAGACGACTGTAACTCTGTCTTTTTAGTTTTTAGTATTCTAGGATACGGTAGCCCTCCACCTCTGGGGGCTGCTCAGGGGCCTCCATGTGTCTAAATCCGGCCTTAATATTTCCCGAATAAAATACTGTTTAAGCTAATCTGCACATGGCGAAAAAATAGTTCTATATAGGACAAAACTGGTTCTAAACCTTGTCAATTTGGCCTTGAGATGAAACCAGACTTAGTTCTAGATGGAACCAAAAATAGTACACTAAAAAGAAACAGTTAGGTTCCATACAAAGAACCAGTTTTGGTTTAATATCGAACCGTGTAAGATTTCGGTTCCATTTCAGGGACAAGGTTTAGAACCAGTTTTGGTTGCACACATAGAACCAGTTTTGCTTCACTGTAGAACAACTTAATAAAGAACCATTGAATCCATCTCAGTAGTACAGCATGTACCCGATCGAGCCATATTGACAGGACATGTCCCCGAACCAAGGAGGTGACATCATAGTCACGTGACCTAGTCACGCCATGTTTGGTTGTAAGGTGAGCGGCCATGTTATGTTGTGACGCCACAGTGAAGGCATCCCCATAGTGATACATGACCTTAACGCGCATGCGCAGCGCGTGTTGTTAGGGTGACACGTGTTTCGGTCAGCCATTTTGTATACTGGAGGCCGCCATCGTGGTTTCTTTGATAGCATATGGTTGGTATGTTACCCAAAGGTCTATAAAAGAATAGGGGTATGTTTGGAGGGCATGTTCCTTTGTACAAGAGTAAATATAATTACCACAAAGGACTTCCATACCAAGGCTCATAATAGTAGCAAGTAGTGCTATAGGGCGCGTCCCGTTATACAAGGGTAGTTTTCTGGATCGGATTTCTGCAGAGCCCTCGTTTTAGAATTACCATAATCAACCCGACAGTTGTTTTACTAGTTCGAATTTCCAACTAAATATTCAGTTTCTACGTGTTATTTGGATCCCTTCGGTATCTTCTTCTTCTATCTATGCTGCAGTTTGTGTCTAGCCGACCCTGTTTGATTGAATCGGAGTATACTCCAGTAGCGTAGAAGAGCCTATCAACTGAAACAGGTTTGCTACTATTTTTAGCTTTTCTTGTCTGTTTTGGCTAATTGTAACCCAGTTCTGAGTAATCTTATTTCATTTATCCAGCTTATCCAATCATTTCACTTTACTGTCGCTAACTAACCAATCAGATTGCTTGATTTCCCATAATCTGTTACTGTACCTAACCATACAGCGTTACCTCCCTTCTGTACATCGAATGCCACCATGATTCCCAAGCCCAAAGAACAATCGAGTAGTAACTGGAACATATATTACCCGAACGACTAGAATCCTATCGGGCAATTTCTCGAAAGAGCTTGGTGCCATGCTGGTCCAAGAATGGAGCAACTTCCCAGAAAAGACCACCAGGAACCTGATTGGGAGCACGAGAAGGCGTTGTCAAGCAGTAATTAACAGTAATGGGCCCATACTCGATAGTGAACCCATACCAGTTCGCTCCGTCAACTTTTTGGCAAATTGAAAAATTTCCTCTTTTACCAATAATATCCAACTTCCATGGTTATCGATTTCAAAAGCTAAAACGTAATGTCAAACACAAATAAAATCTTAATTTCTGTACTTAAATCAGCAAAGATATAATTAAATAAAAAATATATACACTTTTCATTACAATATTTCAACTAAAACGTAAAACAGGTAGTTGGATTTTCTTGATGCTCAGCAAACTTTGAGTAGTATAGAAGTGAAGGCATGTAATAAACACAGAACGACACACGCGTGTGAATGGGTTAATCGATATGGCACTTGTACCATCACGGATGGATAAAACTTGAGGCCTGCTGCCTCTCGTTTTATCCTTCCCCGCTGGCACTCGTGCCATATCAATTAATCCTTTCAGACAGGTGTGTCGTTCTGTGTACTACCACCATCCGCTGGTTTGCCTTATGATGAACGAACGGAGCACACCCGCTAAGGCTTGACTTATTCCTGCTCACTACCTTCGGATACTAACAGCCCTGTTCAGACAATTCATCGCCAAGAGACTTTAACCACCTGTACATTGATGTGAAAATATCGTATTTTCAAACGTTACGTTTTTCCCCTAACCCTTTACCCAACGCAGACGATATCAAAATTTATTATTTTAAATATCATTTTTTGAAATTTTTCCAAAAAATTCAACAAAACCATATCATGTGACCCCTCGTTGGGACGAGCTCGTCGAGCTCGTTCCAACGAGGGGTCACATGATATGGTTTTGTTGAAATTTTTGGAAAAATAATATTTTTCAACTGCTGAATTTTCATATTACGCGGGCGGATGCGGCCAATTCGTTGGGTAAGGGTTAATAGATCTAGGTATTTAATCAAATCACTCTTGTCTGAGTTAGCTGAATGAGCTTGGTAAACGACACTGAATTGGTTAAATTCTTAATTGTACCATGGGAAAAAATGAAATCAGTGTGCAGTTTGTGTTTACATTGCATCTAACAAAGAAAGACTGGGTGTGGGATAAAAAACGATGGATGGTGGGATGAGAAGTGTTTGAAAATGTGAAGTGTTAATTTGTACATATATGATGCGGGTTGGGGGAACCAACTGAAGAGATGCGAAGATCTATCTACAGGGACATTTTGGTACCAGCAAAACACTGCAACTTATTTTTTCCGGTAAAGATCCCTCGAAATAGGGGGGTGGGGGTGGGGGCGGGGGTGGAGGTAACCTTCCTACACTACTCTCTGTCGTTAATTGATGATGTTTTGGTTCCATCTGATATATCAATTAGTAATTCGATTAAATCGATTATTTATTATTTATTGGTGTTTAAGGTCACATATTTCTCTACAATGGCTAATCATGACCACGACAGTTTTACGGGGGGAGGAAGCCGGAGTACCCGGAGAGAACCCCCGAGCAACGGCGAAAAACAATACTTTATGTCATATAAAACCTGGTTTGTTTACCATCGCTGTGTACATTGTTGTAAACTATTTAGGTTTGTGTTACAATTTGATAGAGGCTCACCGTGCATTTCATTCACACATCTGACTTCAGAGCGTGAACATCACCTAGATAGCCATGGAACTACCAGATTAGTGAAAGCCATTTCAGCTCTGGGCGTCTCATGCCCTGTCTCCAAGACTATCCAGGAAATAGGCTTGAGCGTCCACCTGAAAGTGGAGTTTGAAATTGAGAAGACAACAACAACACCAACCTCTTCGGGGAGAGGTAGTACCTTTGGAGAGAGGATCCCCTCTCCCACTGGTCCTCAGCCGAAGGGGAACGGAGGCCCTGAAAAGAGACAGCACAAGAAGAAGAAGAGCCCATCGACCAAGCGCAGAGACGCCCGGCGCTTGGAGGCCTTCCGGAATAGGAAGAAAGAGTTGAGTGAGGGGGTGGAGGCTCTGGAGGCAGCCGCCAGTTCCCCTCCTAGTCCCACTGGTACACCCAATCAACTGCCGGCTCCTGAGTCGGTACAGTTGGATGAGGAACATCCAGTGGAGACTGAGGAGGAACTGGAAGTTGCTTCTTCACCGCCTCCTACCCCTCACCCCCCCCCCCTCTTCCTTCACTATCGGAAAGCCCGGGAGCGGAACAACCACTAAACCCTTATGAGGAATTAATGAGAGAATTAGAGCTGGCAAGAACAGAACGGTTAAAATGCAGAGAGTACCGGAAAAAACTTAACGCGAGCACCTCTACACCACCACCACCACCACCACCAGCAGCTTCACCATCACCATCACCAAGCCAACCTCCACCCAAAACGAAGAGCCGCAAGAAGGGCAGAAAGGGCTAAACCTCTTCCCTCCTTCCTTTTCCTCCTTTGACACGCCTAGACATATACGAAATCATTTACAGTCACTGAGGGTCGAAAGGGGCTTGTCCCCCATATCGTCCCTGCGCGCCTTCGGCGCGTCAAACCATTTCGTTCGTTCGATCGAGGCTTTTTGAGGGTTTCCGTCCACGTTAAGAGAGAAAAATACAAGGTAAAACACTATTTGCCTAACTTTCTCTCTTTTGACATGCCATTTTTACTGGAGTGAAACAATTCGCTCTGTTGTTCATTTGTGTAAAGTGGCGAGCGCTTTGAAATTGGCAGCCAGGTGCCTATTGGCAGCTGGCTAGGAATTTTAGAGCTCCTTTCATTTTAAGGACGACTAAAATTGCTGTCTACTAATTTATGAAACAGCTCTCCTCCTTCCCACGTCAGACTGAATGACATTTATTTATTGATGTTTAAGGTCACATATTTATGCACAATGGCTAATCATGACCATGACAGTTTTACGGGTGGAGGAAGCCGGAGTACCCGGAGAGAACCACCGAGCAACGACGAGCAGCTGCCAGCTCCCCAACATCGTAACTCCGCACTGCAGCACAGGCAGGGTTAGATTGGTTGAAGACATGCGTACCATCGACGTGCAGTACGCCTTAGTACACGGCGTCATCGTGCCCCCACATGGGCAATGGGGGTGAAGTGTCTTGCCCAAGGACACAACGCGGTTGCCGCAGGTGGGATTCGAACCGAGGACCTCTCGGCTTGCAGCCTGCGCATCTACCTATTGAGCCACCGCGCCCCCAAACGGCATTTATAAACAATCAGATGTGTGTGGATAAATAAAATTGTGGTTTAAACTCAGAGTTATTTTCATTAAAGGGATCTGAATCCATGATATTAAAGAATAGTGGCACCCTAGACCCGCTACTCTTTTACAAATGAAGAATCGGAAACAACCCGGTGCTTCATTAATTAAAATTTTCCTGATGATGATTTTTTTTCGCAGCCCACGTATGGATTGCGACCAGTCCACGACGACTGTACTGTAGCATTTGTTACAAATCACCTTTCAACAATAATTTAGCACTCAATCTGCTTAATGGCCTAGGGAACATTGGGCCTCTTTATCCCCCAACTTCCCCTAAATTCTACGATTTGCTTGGGCATCAACCAATCAAACTACAGGCGACAAACGACACTTGGTGAAAACTGACATTCTTTCCAGCCTAAAAAATGTCTCCAAATAGTGCCATTCATTTATTAATCCACCCCCGCCCCCAACCAACAAAAAAATAAAATACATAAATAAAATGAAATCTTGGCCCACGCCCCAATATGGATGCCTGGCTACGCGCCTGCAACCAGTTAATGGTGTAGCCTCTCCAACAACTACCGATATGTTTACAGTACGTGGAGAGTGTATTATCACTAAATCACCCGTGGAGTGGAGATTCCACCCAAGCAATAATTGCAAATTTGTTGCAAACCATAACAAGCACAGGCAAAGTTTCAACCAATGGACCTCCGGGTTAAACCCGGAGGTCCATTGGCTGAAACATTGCTTGTGATTTTTGCCCACAGGTATAAAATTTAAAACTCCACTCCGCGGGTGATTTAGTTACAATCCACTCTCTCCGCGTACTGTAGGTGGGTGATCTGGGGGATTACATACCTGTGGTTGTGGTTTCCAATACAGTGAAGGTGGTTCAGGAATGATAGGTGCTCCTTCACATAACATATCAGTCTCTGTATAAGGTACAGATGGCAACTTTTCTCGGATTATCTCAGCAGTTTCTAGAGCTCGTGACATTGTGGAAGATATAATTTTCTCAAATGGCAGTGACAACTCCTTTAGTCGCCGTGCTGTATATTCTGCTTGTGTTCGTCCTACAACAAAAAAACGGGTTTTACGACTTGACCCTTTACCCAACGAATCGCCCGCATCCGCCCGCGTAATATGCAAATTCAGCAGTGGAAAAAATATTATCTTTCAAAAAATTTCAACAAAACCATATCATGTGACCCCTCTTTGGAACGAGCTCGTCGAGCTCGTTCCAAAGAGGGGTCACATGATATGGTTTTGTTGAAATTGTTTGGAAAATTTTTTTAAAATATTTTTTTGATATCGACTGCTTTGGGTAAAGGGTTAACCCAAAGCGGACTGATGTTAAAATGTCGAATTTTTCGAGCAGCATATTTTTCCTATAATGCAACTACGAATTTATCCAGTTTAGCCTTGTTTGGCAAACTAACAAAGTTGAATTGACTAAATTACGAATTGCATTGTGGGAAAAGCTTCTGCATGAAATTTGGCTATTGTGACATCAGTATGAAGAGCTAGGGTACAGCAAATGTACTATTACCAGTAACATCTGAATCACGTGGGTAGCGGGAGCCCATGGCCAGAGGTGCACTGGGCGTGTAGTCCACAAGGAAAATTCCCAGTGGGACCCCTATTGGGGGCCCCCTGGGGCCCCCAAAATTGATGCAGCCCAACACTTGCTGGCACCTCACATTTTGTGAAAATGACCAAAAGGCGAAGATATGATTGGATTGACTGGTCTATCGATATGTTCTCTATGTGGGTAGTCCACATAGACGACATTTCGATATACCAGCAGTCTAGTCTGCCACTGATCGCCGAGCTGAAAGGAAACAGCATTAGTCCTTCAGCCGGATGGGTAAAAATTAGCTCACCGGGTACCAAACTTGCGTGCAAATTGCCACTGCATTTTTCCATGAGATTAATATCTCCAGTACATGGAAACGCATGATAGCAAGTCAGATTTCACAGCTTTCAATGAAAAATCTGCATTTAATCAATGTTCCTATCAGAAAAAACGAAGCTCGTTTCGACATTGGGGTAGGGGAAATATTTCGCTATTTTAACGGAAATAGAGCACCGCTGCGGTAAATCTTTCAGCATTATTTTTATAAGTATTAAAATACGTGAAAAACTACATATAAATTGTGTATGGGAATTCGTATAGCAGTCCATTATACAGTAGAACCCTGTTAATTGAATAGCCACTTTGCCAATGAAAATTATTCAATTAACAGGAGTATTCAATTAACAGGGATGTGTCACTTCCTTGTGTTTTAGAGATAAACTTAGCATTTATTCTATTATATCTTGTTTGACAGAGCTCCATGAGCTCTGTCAAACAAGATATAATAGATTAAATGCCTGTATTGGATTACTGAGGCCAAATAGGTCTGTAAACAAAGGAAAACTGGGGAGAGTCAGGGTAATTTCTCGACTGGTTACAAGATTTTTTATTCAATTAACAGGAGTTTACTCTATAACCTATATTCAATTAACAGGTCAAATTTGTGCTGGAGGTATGGTAAATGGTTTTGTGTTGAGAAATTATATTCAATTAACAGGGTTATTCAGTTAAGAGATATCCCATTAAGTGGGTTCCACTGTATAAGGTCTGTAATGTAATATACTTGATACATGTCAGCTTATGACAAATAACAGACATGAGACAGGAATCCGGTGCTAGAATCGTGGGAAACCCATATATATATAAACTGGTGATATATCTTCTATGTACACTCAGTAGTCAGTTGTAGAATAGCATTCAATAAAGCATAGTGTAAGAATTCAATGTGTTTAAATACAGTTGATTTAATTCAGTGGCGGCAAGTGACAACATCATAAGGTCAAAGGTCGTTCAAGTGCCAAAATAGTATAAAATCTGCAGAAGTTATGGTACAGATATCGGGATTGGTAATATATGAATTACATTTAATGGTAGTACATGTCCATCTCCGAATACACATTGTGTGTTTTACATGTGGTAAAATTTACTGAACTAGTCAACCAGTTACACAAAATGGTTGAGGGGAGGTAAAGTTAACGTACGGAAAAGCGGTTTACTTCTCACCAATGCATTATTAATGCGAGCATGTCGTGAGGAGTCGCTATTTCTGATTACTTATTTTTGTAAAATCTACGTTGCTGAGAATAATAAATTTGTGTCGTATCATTATTTTTATCACCATTGTTTATAAACAATACGTGCATATAAGTGGCGTAGTGATCGGGTTGGGGTGGGGTGGGGGGGGGGGGGGTGGAAAGGAGTACTGACCCATCAGGAAATTCCCCCAAATTATCAACTCTTAGTCCAAACTTTAAATGATTTTAAGCAACGTGTGCCCCATCAGAGTCGGGTGTCTTGTCAGTAGCACAATTTCTGTAAGATTTCACATCACCTCACGCACACTTGGGCTCAGAAAGCCCAGGTAGGCCTGAGGTCGAGTGGTGTCTTACAGAGAGCAATGTAATGTACAGGTTGTGAAAATACACCAACCGGATTCAGCTGACTTGGACGTTTGCATACATGGGTAAAAGTAAAATTGCAAAATATAAATGCGAGCGTCGTGTTGAGGGGAAGGGGTCCATGGTGGCTCACCCATACTGTAAATTGGCGGGGGGGGGGGGGGGGCATAGCCACCGTGACCTACCCTTCTCCTACGTCCCGGCTCACTAGTGCTCTCGCACCTACGCATTCTGCATTGATTTTCGATATGCAATTACATTGTACTCCCACCCCAATATAGTTCCCTTCCAACGACCCTGGAACATTTGCTATGTCGAAGTTAGCCCTTTTTTGTGACGTCAGATGTCAAAGGTAAGTTGGAAAAACCCAGCGAAACTTTAAATATACTGTAGATGTCTTTGAAGCTCTGCTCCACTTTCTTTGTCATGCTCATAGCAATATGATTTTAGAGGAAATATTGGAGTGCATTAACTCACATGCACTGTGTTCCGGAGTCTTCCCCAACTCACATTTTCATTTTAGCTATGAACACAACAGCAATATGATTGTATTCTTTTCTTATTCGTTTGGAAATAAATATTGTTTAAACTAACTCACAATTAGCTTTCGACGTTATATCCATTACCCGATTCGGACTTAGCGAATGCATGAAAAATAAAACTTCAAGTGTCGAAATGAGATCCATGGTGATTGTAGAACTACAATGTTGGCGTTAAAAAGTGTACTTGAAAAAATAAAGTTCAAGGAATTTTCACACATCCTCCCTTGTGTTCCAATGTGTTCTATGTGCCTACTGGCGTGTCTACTGGTGGCCTACTGGCAGCCTACTGGCACATAGAACACATTGAAACTCAGAGAACGACATGTAACACGAATAGACATCGCAATCTGAATTTTCATCGCTGTCACCGTCGACTTCGTCACATTCATCAGAACTACCAAAATAATCTACTTATTCATTGGTGTTTAAGGTCACATATTTATGCACTTTGGCTAATCATGACCGTGACAGTTTTACGGGTGGAGGAACTTAAATAATCTAAATCTACATCCGTATCCACTTTCTGATTGCAGAATGTTTTAGACGACACATATCTGTACACCTAATTCAATTAATCAAGCAGGGGCATTTAGACTCTATGCAAGACCTCGAGCAATCGCAAGCTAATAGCTCTAGAACTTCCTCTGGAGCTGGACTCAGGGGCGGCGCCATGGGGGGGGGGGGGGGGTACTTACCCCTCCACTTTTTTCGCCAAGCGTAGTAAAAAAATACTATCATTTTAATTTTTGTATTGAACGTTGCGGTGTAATGGTGGGTATGCTTAATTCCATATTCCCAAGTGCACTAAATCAAAGAAGTTTTTAAATTATGTTTGTGTGTGCCCCCCCCCCCCCCCCCCACACACACACATTAGATGCAAACAACAAACAAGAGTCGAGGTCCCAAACTGCAACAAGGCGTGCCGCATTCAAACGGTCTGAAATATACCGCCAAAGAGAATTCGAGGAATGCTAGAATCGAGAGCGTGCAACGCATCCGTTTGGAGTGCAGCCTACTTTCAAGTGTCGTTTGGTGCTTTGTGCTCGCACTTTACAACAGCGTACTTCCTTTAAAATGTTACCATGTACGACCTTTTCTATAACTGAAAGACCTAATCAGTAAGTTTCAAAAGGATAAAACTGTTTTAATTTAATTGTCTGAGAATGCTCCAGAGAACACCATTTACAACGTAAGTTTTAAAAAAAATTTTGAAAATTTTAAAAACTTACGCGCGGCGGGCAATACCCAACTGTACCCCCTCACTTCTGTAACTATGTCGCCGCCACTGCGAGTCAGAAGAGACAACTGCCCATTCAATACCATCCGGTGATGGTATTCTCAGGTTTACCTTGAAGAGAGTGTTTCCATACCCCAGCTTGGTAATTAGCCCTCATTGCATGTTTACGCAAACAGTCTCCACATGGTGGTAGTTGGTGCGATTCGATTTTATCCTGCTTGTAACAGAACAGGTTATAGCGAAAGTCATTAACGCCCAGGTATGAGCTTTTGTCACCATATAAACTGTGCAAAAAACGTTAAGCCACCCCCCCCCCCCCCACCCCCATATTACCAGTGGGTATATAGTAAATGGGTAAATTCTCTTGAGAGAAAGCCTGCTATTTGTAGTAGGAAGGATATACCTTATCAGTGAAACACGGGTTTCTAAAGCATTTTTTTTTATTTTACTGAATGAACACTTGGCACCGCGAACATCATCACAGCGTCAAAAAACGTCACGTTGTTAAGTATCTGGTGGGACCGCCCCGGGCATCTCTGACACATCTTAATCGGCGTGGCTTTCTGTTGATGAACTTGCGAATTTATATCAATGTGATGTTGTCCCATTCCTCTATAAGCGCACAATGCAGACTGTCAATGCCACGAGGTGGTGGCTGTCTATTAACAACACTCCTGTCGAGCATGCCCTACGGATTAGTGCTGTAGGTTTTTAAATTTTTTGTTCGGTTTCGGTTTTGGTTTTTCAGGTGGAGTAAAACCTCGGTTCGGTTCGGTTTTCGGTTGGTCATGAGGCCAAGTAAAATTCAATAAAACTCATTCTTATGTCCAGAGTCATAACTGAATGGTAGTGAAATTGAGTGAAACTCAATGAATGCCCGAAATAAGCTATAATACATGAAGAATCAGGAAGGCCAATATAATAATTACCTAAATATACAGAACTTTTATTGTGCTTGGCCATTTTTCGAGGTCTGACACCTACACGCAACTTGAGGAAAGCTGCAAACACAACTAAACCGAAATGTCGGAAATTCCCAGAATGTAGCCTTCCCAGAGTAGTGAGAGTACCCAGACACTGCCATTGGCAGTGTCTGGGGACTCTCACTACTCTGGAATGGCTACATTCTGGGAATTTCTGCAGAAAGGGTATATTTAATAAAAAACGAAAAACCTTAGATTACGGGATGTCGACGGTTTCGGTTTCGGTTTTTTAAAAAAACTAAAAACCTCGGTTCGGTTTCGGTTAACCTACAACTCTACTTCGGATGTTCTATCGGTCTGCAGGCCGGGCTCTTTGCAGAAAAATCCATCCAGATCACGTTCTGTTGCATATCATTGAATTCTATTTTTACAAGGTGAGACCTAGTATTATCGTCCAAATAATGAAATCGGTTTCTAAGTAAAACGGTGACCGTAGCAGGTGGCAATCGGCTCCAACATGTGTCCACATAGATTTGTGCGTTCATATTTCTGCCGACAATGTGAAGTGGAGTTTTGCCTCTAGAGAAGTCACCGACCCAAAACCATGATATTTCCATCACCAAAACGGTCAACAGACTGAACATTCCTCTCAATTTCTGAGAAGCACAACAGAGTGACCTAAACAGTTCGTCAAAATCGGACTTAACGCAGTACAGCATATGCCAGATATGCTCGGCGATAAAGTGCTCAATAGCCAGCAAATATTCACACTTTTGAGGATCTTTGTCCGTTCCGATTGAGGAATGGGGAACGTCACGATATGAGATATTTGTATACCCACAGGTCTGATAGAGGTTGGGGTGTGTGTGTGTGTGTGTGGGGGGGGGGGGGGGGTAACCTTTTTGGACAGTGTAGTTTGCGGGTGAAATGTTCATGTTAGGAGAGAGTATCTTGATAGCATCCATTCTCTCCCGAGCTCTTGAAACATTTTGGCAACATCTTTATCTTGTTTCAACATTCGTAAAACAGACACTTTCCCGCGACCAGTGAAAGAACTAACAGTATTGCATCCTGTGAAATGGTGCGCGCGCCGATGTTACAACTTCGCTAACATTTCGAAATTTCAATTTTTATATGAAAGTCCCATGCCCTGAGTGTTAAATTTACTGAGAACTTTAGAAAATTAAGGGGAGCTAACTTTCCTGTAAATCTCTTCCATTGACGACAATTGTCAGCCTTGTCATGAAAAGCACTAGCCGTATATTTCCGTTATGTTGGGTAAAGGGTTTAGCTTTTCGTCTCCTTTTTGTGACGATAAATGCTGCGTTGGTAACACCCCGATTTTTAATAATCCAGCGACATCGCAAATGGTACTAGAGATGGGAGGTATTGCAATTTTAGGTTCGGTATCGGTACTGGTATTTTTCTGACCATGTACCTCGGTTTCGGTACGGTATCCAGT
The DNA here is from genome assembly GCA_031216915.1 of Pictodentalium vernedei. Taxonomy (NCBI): domain Eukaryota; kingdom Metazoa; phylum Mollusca; class Scaphopoda; order Dentaliida; family Dentaliidae; genus Pictodentalium; species Pictodentalium vernedei. The sequence continues at coordinate 521,244,942 of CM062294.1, read as the reverse complement.
ACCAACATGAAATACAGCTTTAATGCACTCAAATTTTATATTTGGCCCATAATCCCTTATTCAACACAACGAAATAATTTAGATATTTAAAAAAAAATTATATCAGTAATATTATTAAAACCACACAAATATGGATGTCATAGGAACCGGCTCGTTGAGCCGGTTCCTATGACATCCAAATTTGTGTAATTTTATTGAGAAAATTCCAAGGTATTTTTGGCTGTCTTAGCCTTATTTGGGCTACTTATTGGGCTATAAATTGGCCATGTTGGGTCAGAATTAGCATACTGGTAACTCTGGAGGTTCCATCAGATTTTGGATGTTCGCAGCAGGTACTTTAAAGTACCGGGTTTTCGGTATAGTCTTCCTCCCTCAATTCGGTATTTCGGTATACATTAAACAATATCTTTACCGTTCGGTGTTTTCGGTATACCGACCTCCCCTAAAGGGTACAAATTTTGATACGGGAAAACTATTTATTTTGTTGGGAATAAATCTCTTCCAATGACGAAAATTGTCAGCAATGATATTAACAAAAAAATATCGTTAACCAATACCTTGTTCGGTTAGTACTCTCTCCTTATCTGTAATACCATTCAAATTATAATGTCCATGTCTAATTAATATTATATGACGGCTTACTCTCGCCTCCTTCTTCTTCAACTTATTTTCATAATCAGTTTTATCACCGTCGGGCTTCAGTGGTCTCACAAGACTTTCTGGTTGTCTCCTAAAATACGACAAAAACAGGTTCTCTCTTTATACTCATTCCTTCAATGTTCGCATAAGACATGTTTATTAATCTTTATTTTCATTCGTTTTTCTTCCCATAAAACAAATCGTGTTCCCAGTCCCACTCGTCGAAAATGGTATTCCACTCCCAGCATCGTATTCCACTCTCAGCGATGACGGGCTATTTATTTATTTATTTATTTACTTATTTAATTTAATTTAATTTAATTTAATTTAATTTAATTTTATTTAATTTTATTTAATTTTATTTTATTTTATTTTATTTTATTTTATTTTATTTTATTTTATTTTATTTGGGAGCGCGGTAGCTCAGTAGGTAGAGGTGCAGGCTGCAAGCCGAGAGGTCCTCGGTTCGAATCCCACCTGCGGCAACCGCGTTGTGTCCTTGAGACACTTCATCTCCATTGCCCGCGTGGGGGCACGATGACGCTGTGTACTAAGGCGTACTGCACATCGATGGTACGCATGTCTTCAACCAATCTAACCCTGCCTGTACTGCAGTGCGGAGTTACGATGTTGGGGAGCTGGCAGTTGCTCGTCCTTGCTCGGTGGTTCTCTCTGGGTACTCCGGCTTCCTCCACCCGTAAAACTGTCACGGTCATGATTAGCCATTGTGCATAAATATGTGACCTTAAACATCAATAAATAAATAAATTTATTTTATTTTTCCTTTTGGACATGTTTTGTAAGTAACCGCAGAATCAATTTTTAAGGGTTGTTTTTCGGGAAACCAAATAAGGAGAAAATAAAAAAAATACCAAGTTCACTACTCGGATCCCAGTACGATTTTATCCTCTCGTGGGCATCGCGGATCATTTCGTTCGTGAAATAATCCTCCGCGCGCCCCACCCGAGGACAAAAACCGCACTGGAATCCGAGCAGTGAACTATTATTTAGTACCAAGCCAGAAAATAAGCAGACTGTCATCTGCAAAATGATGTCCCCAGAGGGTGAATGTAGTGATGCTACCCTGCACAGCAGGGTAGCATCACTACATTTACCCTCTGTGTACCTCAATCTGAAACAGGGTCTCAAACCTAAACAGAAAGAGGTACCCCTAAGATAAATTGGCCCACTCATGGCTTATATTTCGACGAGAATCCGAGAATCGATTCGCACAAAGATTCGCGCAATAAAACCGATGAGAATCCATGTAGATTCTCGCTGCACTTCTGCTAGGATTCGCGTGAAAAGAAATAAGTCAATTTAACCCTTTATCTAACACAGCGGAAACAAATTAACTAATAGAAGACTAACATGACCTGAAATATCCTGACACTTTGTCAATAAAATTGCACAAATATGGCTGTCATTGGAACCGGCTTATTGAGCCGGTTCCAACGACAGCCATATTTGTAAGATTTTATTGGTAAAGATTGTTCATTTAATTATTTTATCATTTATTTATTTAAAAAATATCAAATTTAGTTTTAAAAATTAGAAAGGTCTGTTGGGTAAAAGGTTAACATGTGTTATCAGTATACAACAGTGGTTGAACCATGGTGGGGTCCTGGGATCCTGGACACTCAAAGTAGGCATGGATTCTCGCAACCATTTTCACGAGAATCCAAATGGATTCTCACAAATTTAGACAAAATATAAACCCTGCCACTGTTTGGGGTAGCATCATCAAATTCACCCTCAGGGGACCTCATTCTGCAAATATTTATTTATTTATTTATTGGTGTTTAAGGTCACATATTTCTGCACAATGGCTAACCATGACCGTGACAGTTTTACGGGTGGAGGAAGCCGGAGTACCCGGAGAGAACCACCGAGTAACGGCGAGCAACTGTCAGCTCCCCAACATACCAACTCCACACAAGCAGGGTTAGCATTGGTTGAAGACAGGTGCACCATCGACGTGCAGTACGCCTCAGTACACAGCGTCACCGTGCCCCCACGTGGGCAATGGGGGTGAAGTGTCTTGCCCAAGGACACAACGCGGTTGCCGCAGGTGGGATTCGAACCGAGGACCTCTCGGCTTGCAGCCTGCACCTCTACCAACTGAGCCACCGCGCCCCCCATTCTGCAAATGTCAGACTGTTTATTTTCAGACCCGTCTGGTACACTGCTCCCGTCTCCAGTAAGGATTTTGGTAAAACGGAAATTTAACATTTTTGCAAAGCTATCTAGCGCTTGATACTTTTGTAAAATGATTTTTTTTTTCATATTGGTACCAAATTTACCCGTTTCAAGGCGGTGGTCCACTAAATATTCGCATGTGCGCATTCACGTGCAGCATGTTTTGGGACTCATTATCTACTTGTGAGAGAGCGTAGACTCATTGTAACAACACTGGACTTTCAGATCGAAAGGTTGTATGTTTGATTCGGACCCGCGTCATCTGAAATGTGTTCCTATAACGTAAGTTGGAGAGTCAGATGGGTTACTCGTCGCCAATGGTGATTCTCTGCGGGTACCCCGGATTTCAAAACCCATGAATTTGTCAGACACGATATGACACTGGCTGTCGAAGGTGTCATTTAACCCCAGTAAATAAATGAATAAATTATATCTGGGCCCTACTTGCACATTGTTACATCTGAGACAATCGAAGTGGGGATGCGCATGTAGTAACCCACCATCAGAGCCCAGGGCTAGGAGTAGAAGTCAGTAGGCCCTACCTGTGGATTTGTGGCAGTTGCCATCTGCTGTAGTGTTGAAAAAAAACTCAAGGGCGCGTGTACATGTCTTAGCAGAAGTTAATGTATTCAATAAAATATATACTGCCCAAAAAAGCTAAGCCCACTCCCACCCCCATAATACCAGTGGGTATGCAGTAAATGGGTAAATCCTCACGAGAGAGGACCTGCTATTTATAGTAGGGGGAGTTTCACCAAAAGCAGAAATATGTCGGAGGCACGGCTTCATGTTTGGATAAAAAAGATGGCAAGGGTCGCCATTCTGATGGATGATAATGCCCGTCCTCATGTTGCCCATGCTGCCGGGGAGTACCGACGGAGGAAGGGGATTGAGCGTATGGACTGGCCAGCAAGATCCCCTAACCTCAATCAAATCGAACATGTCTGGAATGAGTTGCAGCTTGCAATTTCAGCCCGTCCAGTCCAGCCAAGAAGAGTCCAGGAGCTTGGTGCCATGCTGGTCCAAGAATGGAACAACATCCCACAAAGGACCACCAGGACCCTGATAGGAAACATGTGCCGAGTACCAGTGGGTGCCTATATGAATGTGGACACATTTACTATCGTATTTGTTGTCACATCTTAATTAATTCATGCTCACGACTCAATGAGTGGAAACAACGCTGATTGTAAAACAGAATAGTTTTATTCAAACAAAAGTAGTCCCAGGTCAAACTTACCTCTGGAGTACAAAAACAGTTTTGGGGAGCATCTGTATTGAGTATGTGGACTGGGTCAACACTATTTGTGAAACTTCAATACTCGAAGGAAATGTTGTGGCAATCATCATTCACTTTCAAAACATAGGAAGCGACAGTGTGGTTGAAATCTATCCCTGTACTTCTCTTCACTCGCCACCTACTCGTGACAAGCGAAGTTGGGTATGGGGTAGAATTTCGGCCAGACTGAGCTGGCTACATGTAGATAACGATCAATTGTTACAGAGGCCGATTTTGACACATCACTTATTGTCATGCTGAAGAAATAACCAGAAGTTTGCCTACAATTGTCATATTTCTCCCCGTTACACCTGCACACAGTCTCGAGACTGGTAGAGTTCTGAAAGCCCATATTTCTCCCGGTGACACTCGTGACTGGTAGAGTTCTGGAAGCCCATATTTCTCCCCGTGACACTCGCACATAGTCTCGTGACGGGTAGAGTGCTGGAAGCCAATATTTGGGTTTTAAAATGAAGTGCAGGAACATTAACTCAAAGGCTTCACATTCACTGGATGTGCTCCACATTATCTTTAAAGTGAACGAATTTAGCTGGTGTGGGTATACCTAGTTACAATTTGTGGGAGAGTCAGTGCCCATATGCCCTTCCCATAATTTGTTTAAATGCAGACACCTGAATGTTACGGAAGCGTATTAGGAACATAATAAAAAATAATTCTCAGACCCAGAAAGTCGAAATTTCGACTTAAAACCTCGAAATTTGGACATTTTATCTCGAAATTTTGACATAAAATCTCGAAATTTCAACTTTTTATCTCGAAATTTCGACTTTTTGTTGTACACTTGGTTAGCCTTATCAGCTTCAACGGTGTTGCGAATTTACAATTTATGCATACAATGACGCCTCATTTTGCTTTTGTGGGATGTGCTCCATTTTGATCTTCGTCTATTATGGGTGTTGGTGCGTCGGGATTTGAAATGGGGAAATGCTAGGTGGGGTGGAAGTTGAATTTGAGGTGGAAGGCTATTATTTCATTTCCACGATTTTTTTTTTCTGCTGTAATTTTGGGGCACTGCACTGGGTGAAAGTCGCATATCTTCGTAAAGTTGAGCCACTCCAGTGATATTTACCAGCAGAACTTTTCGAGTAGTGTGTGTGGGAAGAGGGGGAGGCAACTTCCACAGCATTGCTCATTGGCGGGTGAGAGAAACATGCGTGCACTGATATCATTTGGGTGTACCGCACTTTTTGTGGATTATAATGGCGGGATGGGGAAGGCATCCGAAGTTGTGGGACGTCTTCACGAAGCCCCATGAACATAATAGAGACGAACTCTGTGGACTTTTATTGTAACGTGATTTAACCTTTTACCCAACACAGACGATATCAAAATTTATTATTTTAAATATCATTTTTTGAAGTTTTTCAAAAAATTTCAACAAAACCATATCATGTGACCCCTCGTTGGAACGAGCCCGACGAGCTCGTCCCAACGAGGGGTCACATGATATGGTTTTGTTGAAATTTTTTGAAAAATAATATTTTTTCAACTGCTGAATTTGCATATTACGCGGGCGGATGCGGGCGATCGATTCGTTGGTTAAAGGGTTAACGATACTTGTCAATAACGTGTGTTGTTTGGTATTTTATTAGAATGTTTATTGGACGGACATAACTCTGTGTGTGTGGGGGGGGGGGGGGGGATTGGTAAATTTCACGTGGAACAGCATTTGTTAAGCTGCATCCTTTGTAAATACGGTTTGGAATAGAGCGTCAGTTTATTTGATCATCAACTTTAGGATGCTGGGCGGGGTTGGACTCAATTCTTATTTACCGTTAGGTAACGGATAGCAAAGTCGATGGACAAAATTTGGCATTTGTATGGGTGAGGTCTGTTGTACTCGTCCGGAAAACAATATTCCACTTGGAGTGGTCGTTAATGAATGAAATGGAGGCCTACCCCAAGCTGGCAGAAATGTCAAGGTTCGGGTATGCGTGTGTGTGTGTGGGGGGGGGGGGGGGGGGGAGGGGGGGGGTGTATTATTCGTGTCCGGACGATAGGGCGAAAGTTTGTCAGAAATCAGAAGCCAGTGTATTGTCGTGCATCCTAATCATTGAAAAATTATTTTATTCGTCTTGGGGATAACATTGTGGTGGTGGCGTGGGTGGGGGTGGGGCTCACCCATATTCAATTCTGGATAAGACAGGTATAGGGTAGGTATAGACAGATAACGGAGATAATTGCTGGTTGTTTCAGCAGAGTTTCGGTCACTATGACTGATACAGCTGCATGCTGACCATCACTTGTGTTGGTGGCACCAATACTCTTCCATAATTTATTTACACTGGTGTCCAAGGTTTTAATGAAACTAACGCTAGAATGGTATGCCCCAGTCCATAAGCTAAAATGGTGGAGAGAGTGGGGTGCGTCCCATGATCCTGTCCGTGTCGGAATGTTTCAAGTTGTCTGTCGGAAAAACTGTGGCCGTCCTTACGACAACGATGCCACAATTGTCATTGTGCAAAACTATCTTCAGGTTTCATATATCCTTTGTGTGTAAACGCTTGTTCGTTTATTATTATTATTATATTAAAGAATTACTTTTGTGAAACGAAAGTAATTCTTCAAAATAATAATAATAAACGAACATTTGGGGTTTCGTTAATTATTGTTTTACGAAAAAATATTGAGTAAGGATTCAAGTTCGTACCGACGGTCAGCGATCCGGGAGCACTGTCGGAATATTTACCCCTCGACCCACCATGTCAGGAAGGGTGGGGGGGGGGGGAGGGGTTAAGATCCTACAGTACGTGGAGAGTGTATTATCACTAAATCACAGAGTGGAGATTCCACCCAAGCAATAATTGCAAATTTGTTGCAAAGCATAATCAGCACAAGCAAAGTTTCAGCCAATGGACCTCCGGGTTAAACCCGGAGGTCCATTGACTGTAACATTGCTTGTGTTTTTGTCGATATGTACAAAATTTGAAAGTTATAGCGTGGGTGATAACACCACTGCGCGGGTGATTTCGTTACAATCCACTCACCACAAACTGTATCTCTGCGCCTGGTTTTGGGGAGTAACTGCAAGCTTGATTTTTTTATTGCGGTTTACCGCTATTTACTGTCAGCCAGGGCCACTTCGTGTCTGGCACTTTTACGGGTGATGGAAGCCGGAGAAAACCACCGAGCAGCGGCGAGCAACTGTCAGACTCCCCAACGTACTAACTCTGCATAGAGTCATCATTGGTTGAAGAAGGCAAGTGTGCCATGGGAGTATACACAGTGCGCCTTAGTACACAGCAACACCGTGCCACCATGTCTGCAATCCGGATTAAGTGCCTTACCTAAGGGCACAATGCCGTTACCGCTAGTCATGATCAACCGATGAACATCTCGAATGGACCGCTCGGTTCATCCATAAGACGACCCTTATCGGGGCCATCTAAATGTTTGAAAAGAACACTTGTTCACTTAACACATTGCCATCAACATTAACCCCACCCCCACCCCCCTGCACATTAAACCCAGAAATGAAGTTATTTCCACTCGATACGAGTAAAATTCCATTTGCCGAGATTAAAATAAGTGTATGCTAAATTTCGAAGAGTAAAAAAATCCATTATCTTAATCCTTTACAACATGTCATATAACAGGCCATCCCGACGCCACTCCTTCTCCGATGAGGAGAGCGGTGACGAAGTGTTTAGAGCATTGCACTTTAAACCGAAAGATCGACAGTTCGATCCTGATCAGAGGTAACTGCTTTGGGTAAAAACACTTTATCCCGTCATGCGGGGCACGGAGACGTTGTGTACAAAGGCGAGCGGCACGTCGATGATTCACTTGCTTTCAACCGCAGCTAACTCTGCTTGTGCAGAGTTCAGTTAGTAAGTTCGACAGTCTGTCAGTTGCTCGCTGCTGCATGATTGTTCTCTCTGGCTTCCGCCCACCGTTAACCTCCAATAACACGATGTCACCTTCGCTATTGAAAATGTGCATGGTTATATACAAACAAACTTCTCCCGAAAACAAAATTCGAGGTCCAACCGGATACGCCTGCACCCAGAGGGAAAGACTCATAATTTTGAAAACTGTAACCTCCTTACCAATATCTACATACGTATGCCCTTTCAAGTATGTACATTTTTGGCTATATACCTTCCCTATACCTGTCTTGTCCAGATATTAATACATGCCCCCCCCCCCCCCTCCACCCCCACACACGTGTGCGCGCGCGCGCAGCCAGCACCACAATGTGTTGACTCGCTGAGACGAGTAGAATAATACCCCTACATATGCATTAGAGAGTATATACACCGAATTTCTGATTTCTATCTATTTCTCAACATATCGAATGGACACGAATCCCCCCCCCCCCCCCCCCCTTCATTGAGATTTCTAGCTGGGCTTGGGCGGTCAATGCCTCCTCTTTCAACTTTTCATGACCCTCCCCTGTCTGTTGGAAGTGTCGTTAAACCCCAGTAAAAAAATAAAACAATCATGGCCCTCCACGAGGTATATTGTTTTTTTTCCGGAAGAGTACAACAGTCCACCCCCATAAAATGTCCAGTTTTATCCATCGAATTTGCCGGTCCGTTCGCTAACGGTAAATAAGAATGTAATGCACCCGATTACACAGCTTCCTAAAGTTTACGGCAAAATACATCCAAATGATTTTGTGCGCACATGTTTCTCCCACAATGCTGAATGCTGCCCAATAAATTAGTTTTACCCAGTGCACTGCTCAAAAACTTACAGAATACACTTCTGGCAGTGCATTCCCTATAATTTAACTTGTTGGTGGTGGTGCGGAAGGGGGTTCAGAAAAAGGGGGTGGGCGTATTTGCTGTTTATCCACCCACTGACGCTTCACTTGGGTGGCATGTGTCTCGTTTTGATTCTCGTTTTTTATTTATTCTTCTGTAAATATTTCGGTAGTGTACTGGGTAAAAAGTAGCACCTCTTCGTAAGGGAAAATACCCCAGTGATATTTACTGGGCAGCATATCTTCGTAAGGGTAGACTACTACTCCTGTGATTCACCTTGGGTACCCCGGGACGTGAAGTAGTGCTTAGTGCTCGTTTACTGTTGTAAACAAGCTCTGTTTTACTGTTAAAATATAGAAGTCATTCATCAATGCTTGGGTGGAAGTTCTCTAAAATGGGTATAAACAATTGACAAAACTTGACTTTATCTCCATACTGTGGTCACTATTACCCATTGTGCAGAAATATGTTACCATAAACATGAATAAATAGATAAATACTCCACCGATATTTACCGAACAGCACTTTCCGGGACTGGGGTGGGTGGGGGAGGAGTAGGGCTGATGCAGAATTACTCATCGGAGGGTGGGAGACGCATGTGTGCATTGATATTATTTTGATGTATAGCTCTTTTGTGATGTATAATGGCGGGATGGGGGAGACACCCAGGGGCATGTCATGTGGTAGTCTTCAGTGAACCTCTGTGGTCAAAAATGGCGCGATAGAGAAGATTTCCAAGGGCATGTGGGAAGACTTCAATGAACCTCGTGTATTGGATTTTATTGAAAAGTGAGTTAGCGGTACTCTCAAAGGCAGGAGGTTGGGTGTACAGCATTCCTGTCCTGTCGGTTCGGTGAGAATTTGTCAGAACTCAGAACCTGGCGTATCGGAATCTATCTAATGAACAAAAGACCACGTGCATACCAAGCGAGATGAAATATCGAAATTTCGGGATAAAAAGTCGAAATTTCGAGATAAAAAGTCGAAATTTTGATATATTAAGACATTTCGAGATAAAAAGTCGAAATTTCGAGATATTATGTCAAAATTTCGAGATAAAAAGTCGAAATTTAGACTTACTGGGTCTGAGATTTACTTTTTATCATCTCCCTAATACGCTTCCGTAGAAAATATCTAGAAGACTGAAAACAAATCTTTGCACTGCACCAGTTAATGTGATACAGGACACGTGACCCAGGCTTCCTTTTCTTGTATAACATTCAGAGACCATGTTCGAGTGTTATTTTGCTGTTTTCTGAATACTGGATAGCTGTCTTTTCATAATCTCTTAATGCAATTCCAGACTCAGGACCATGGCACATTGTCTTGTAGGGCTGTCACGATTTTTGAATTTAGGAATCGATTAATCGGCGCAAATAATCGATTATAATCGATTAATCGCACATAGATGACCCCGTCCCCACATTCTCTCTCTTAAAGTCGTTAAAAAATGAAGTTCAAGTCAGTGACCTACCTCAAGTAAACAACGAAGACGATCCTCTTTTAGGTACATTCAAGGTTTGATGTTCTGACTTTTGAACCGTCAGTGTAATAATCAAGACCGGTCGTCAGTTGCGAACTTCGCAAGTTCACAACTGTCGACCGGTCTTGATTATTACACTGACGGTTCAAAAGTTCAGAACATCAAACCTTTGAATGTTCCTAAAAGGCAAATGCTTCTAACGGCTTCTTGAGATTTTACGTCGACGTTCTTGACCCTTTACCTTAAGAAACAATAGTTTTTTCATTTTTTTTAAATTATTAAACGTCTAAAACGGGGTAAAATTTACCGATTCTTCGACAACGAAAAATACTAATCGATTTCGGCGTGATCGATCAGCAATCGATTAATCGAATAATCGTGACAGCCCTATTGTCTTGTAGCATATTGAGAGACCATCTTCAGGTGTTATTGCAGCTTTTTCTAAATACTGGATTTTATAACGCCATGCAGATAATGTGGCCACGTTTTGTCATTTTAAACACTGCATCATCTACGAAACATCAAAAGCGAAGGGCGATGAAACGATGTTTTGAGGAGTAAATATAAATCATCGTCTCACAAACGTAATTTAATCGAGGCGCTAAAAAAAAAAGCTGGTCGATTGATTTATGAAGACATGTTCAAACATTGACCCTAACCTAATCTTCCTCGAGCACACACCCGTATCCCCAACTGACTTACTGGTATCACTGAACTAAATATTTGAATTAGAAATACCCGCCTTGAATGTTGCACCGGAAGTGATGCAATCTCTAAAAATAAACAGCCTTGGGGAAAATAAATTGATTCAATAAACGTTTGAAGCATTCTATTGACATCTTGCATTATTGATGAATATTTCAGATAAAAAAGAGGGTGATTTGATGACTTTTGAATGCAATTTACATTTGGTGTGGTTTTGTACGGAATTCCCTGAAAAATATGTGCACGTTACGGTACTTCCCCAGCTGTCAAATTTTCTTTCTTATTTGTTGCATGACTCCCCCCCCCCCCCCCCCCCCCCCCCTCCCGTTTTGGGGTCAGAAAAAGTTGTCTGAATGGCTATACTTGACAAAGATATTTGAATGCCAAAATTAAAGTGATGCGATCATATCTTTTTTTTTGCCTGAATGTTACAATGGTCGCCTATGGGAAAATATTTAGTTCCGTGATACCTGCTGAACTTGCTTTTCTCGATTGGAAAAGGCGAGCTATAAATAGAAACAATACTATTGGTTGACACTTGCACTGACCTGAAGAGTAAAGCAATGAAATAATCAACCTACCTGTCCCAGTTAAAATCCCATTTTGTGCTTTTATCTTGGCATGTTGCGAAGAATCGGCTTCTCCCAAATTCCCGGTCAAAAAAGGCAATTCCAGTAACAACACCACCGACAGTGAATCCTCCAATAAGACAATATTTTGAAACATTCCAAAAACGCGTTCCAAAGTTGTACCAATTCATTTTCGATTCGAGTACTTCCGGTTGTTTTATAAAAAAATATTTCAGTACTTCGTTTGCTGGAACGCCGTCATTGCTCAGAAAACGGGGAAATGATTCTGTTTGCAACAGCCGTTGAAATGCGATTTGCCATCGATGAAAACCTGATGTCTCCAATTAGTTTATTAAATGTGCTCCAATAATCGAGAACAAATATTGCTATGCACGGAATTCATCCGTTGCATAATTGTATTTCCATTGTCATTCCAAGTGAGTCGTTCCCAAATACAAATTAACCCTCACCAGTTGGCACACAACAATGACACTTCGCTGTAGCCAAGCAAAAACTTTAGACACAATGTCTCTGCCCATTTTGCGTTGCAACCGGTCACTGCTATCGATGTGATTGGAAGCGTGTGTGAACAAACATGGCAACAAGCGGTGGGATATCTTACACCCAACATTGCTGGAAAATCAGTAATTTTGAGTCTCCAGTCGTGAAGAATACGCAGGGATGTGGCTAGAGGGTTTCAGCTGGGGGTGGGGTGGAGGGTGCCACCGGTGTAAATTCCAGCTGTGAGTGGTTGCGATAGGTGGTTGCACTGCAGCGCTGGGTGATATCTTTTAACCCTTTACCCAACGAATTGCCCGCATCCTCCGCCCGCGCAATATGCAAATACAGCTGCTGAAAAAATATTATTTTTCGAAAAATTTCAACAAAACTATATCATGTGACCCCTCTTTGGAACGGGCTGTTTTGTTGATATGTTTATGAACCCTTCTGAAAATTTTCACTAGTCCTGAAACGGAAAAAGCATCATTTATAATGTGTCTGGGTCAGAAAATTTACCGGATTGACGCAGAGTCGAAATTTTGAGGCCATGTCAATTTTCGAGTAGGAAATTTGAAACTCAAGTTTCCAGTTGAAAATAAAAGATCAAAATTTCTCATCATAAGTTGGAATTTTAATACTTCTCATGAACAATGTTAATTTATTGAATTTCCAACTATTTGATTTTTGACCTCGGAATTTCCGACTATTGAAAACTATACTCCTATATCTCCTAGCTGGGGGGGGGGGGGGAGATAACCCCCCCCCCCCCCCCCTGTCGACACATCCCTGAGAGTATGGAACCGCCGACAGTAGTATGTCAGGTACATTTGAGGTGCAATTTGGGGGATCTCATCGGGGGATCTCGGTGGGGGACCCCGCAGGGGGGCCGTTGAAGGGAGAGCCAGAAGGGAAGGGAAGCAGTAGTATGTCAGGGGCTTTTGAGGGAATATTTGGGGGACCCCGCAGGGGGACCGTTGAAGAGAGAGCCAGAGGGGAAGTGAAGTAGGAGGAGATGTGGAGATCCAGTTGTAGAAACCACAGGTTTTTACAACAATTAGCCTCTAGTCCCCACCAACCCCAAATAGTCCCCACCAGACCCCACTACTTCCCACCAATCCTCAAATCACCAAAATCTATCCCAACTTTTACTATTTCGAATTCTTGCAGAATTCTCTGCTTCTATCTATATATGCAATAGTTTTCCTCTACCTAGGCATGTTCCTTTATTCTAGAGTATACTCCAGTAACGTAGAAGATCCTATTAGTTGGAACAGTTTACCTTATTATTACTATATTTAGCAATTTCTGGTCTATTCTTGTTAGTTCTGACCCTATTCCAAGTACTCTTGTTGTTTCATTTATATAACTAACCAATCAGATTGCTTGATTTCCCATAAGCTGTATACAGAGTTATCTCCCTTCTGTAAAATAAAAACCTATATCCAATGGCCATATCCCATGGAATCCCATTTTTGGGAAACACCCGTGGCTATGGAATTCCTTTTTTGTCGTATGAGGCCATGAGGGCTATGTAAAAGCCCTCAATGAGTCCTCATTTATTATCCCTCATAGCCTCATTGAATTTTGAGGTTATGAGGACCATTAAAAATCCCTCAATGAGGTATAATTTACTACGACTCTTATCCTCATTTCAGTATTTAACAGGTATATCCTATGGAATCCCATTTTGGAAAACGCCTGTGACTGTGGAATCCCCTTTTTGTCGCATGAGGCCATGAGGGCTATGTAAAAGCCCTCAATGAGTCCTCATTTTTTATCCCTCATAGCCTCATTGAATTTATGAAGAATATTTTGCAGCATGTAGTGCAATAGGACCGCCATACCTTTCACATAGCCTTCATGGCCTCATACGACTAAAAAGGGGTGCCGAAGGCCATATTTTCCAGAAAGGGGTGCCGAAATTGGGGTGCCTGGGGATATGGCTGTTAAATACTGAAATGAGGATAAGAGTCGTAGTAAATTATACATCATTGAGGGATTTTTAATGGTCCTCATAACCTCAAAATTCAATGAGGCTATGAGGGATAATAAATGAGGACTCATTGAGGGCTTTTACATAGCCCTCATGGCCTCATACGACAAAAATGGGATTCTCCAGAAGGTATCCTCGATAAGTATCCTCGAATAATACAATACCAGGCCATAGGTATTCTCAAATACTGAAATGAGGCTAAGAGTCGTAGTAAATTATACCTCATTGAGGGCTTTTTAATGGTCCTCATAACCTCAAAATTCAATGAGGCTATGAGGAATAATAAATGAGGACTCATTGAGGGCTTTTACATAGCCCTCATTGCCTCATACGACAAAAAAGGGATCCCACAGTCACAGGCGTTCTCCAAAATGGGATTCCATAGGATATACCTGTTAAATACTGAAATGAGGCTAAGAGTCGTAGTAAATTATACCTCATTGAGGGATTTTTAATGGTCCTCATAACCTCAAAATTCAATGAGGCTATGAGGGATAATAAATGAGACTCATTGAGGGCTTTTACATAGCCCTCATGGCCTCATACGACAAAAAAGGAATTCCATAGCCACGGGTGTTTCCCAAAAATGGGATTCCATGGGATATGGCCATTGGATATAGGTTTTTATTATACAGAAGGGAGATAACTCTGTATACAGCTTATGGGAAATCAAGCAATCTGATTGGTTAGTTATATAAATGAAACAACAAGAGTACTTGGAATAGGGTCAGAACTAACAAGAATAGACCAGAAATTGCTAAATATAGTAATAATTAGGTAAACTGTTCCAACTAATAGGCTCTTCTACGTTACTGGAGTATACTCTAGAATAAAGGAACATGCCTAGGTAGAGGAAAACTATTGCATATATAGATAGAAGCAGAGAATTCTGCAAGAATTCGAAATAGTAAAAGTTGGGATAGATTTTGGTGATTTGGAAGGATTGTCGGGTTGTTTGTGGTAATTAGATTTACTCTTCTACAAAGGAACACATCTTCCGAACATACCCCGTCTTATTGCAGAAAAAATTGGGAAACATAGCAATCACGTGCTACCACAGAAACCAAGATGGCGGCCTCCTGTATACAAAATGGACGACGAAAGCTCGTATCACCCTAACAACACGCGCTGCGCATGCGCACTCACACCATGTATCACTATGGAGATGGCGTCACAAGATGGCCGCTCATGCGGGTTACCATGACAACACAACATGGCGCCACTACGTCACGTGACATGACGTCACTTCCGAGGTCCCCCTGAGGGGTCCTGCAAATATTCCCTCAAAAGCCCCTGACATACTACTGCTTCCCTTCCCCTCTGGCTCTCCCTTCAACGGTCCCCCTGCGGGGTCCCCCAGAGAGATCCCCCGATGAGATCCCCCAACCTGCACCTCAAATGTACCTGACATACTCCTGTCGACTTTTGCTTGGTGTGTCGCCTTTTGGAATAGATTTAACTTTTAGACCGAACAGTGGAAGATTTTCTAGTAATTATGGAGGCGCAATTGGAATTTCAGACTTCAAAGACCGTCAACTGAAAAAAGATGAAAAGGTGGATGTGTGGAATTTGAAGTCCCTAAATTGGATAATTCAACCCCCGCTACTCTCCCTCCAGTCAAATTTTAGTACAGCTGGAATTTCTGAGGACATCGTTCGTCAAGTTTCGAATTTAGTGATTGGGATTGAAGGACCCTCTCGTTCAAGTATCCCCACCCACCCAGCCGTAGGATTGGACAGCTGACATCGTCTAGTGAGTAAGAAGTTAAATGGTAGTAAAGCATGGGCACAAATATTGACTACACGGAGACCAATTGGAAACTGACTCATGATATTTTTGTGTCAGTTATATTGGGAATAGTATTTTCCAATAAGAGTAAAATCCACGCCCTCTGACCATAGTTCGACCCGGCATGGGAAAATTTTTTAATTTGGCATTAAAAGGAGCAATTTCCTGTCTTCTGAAGGATCAATTCCTACTTCAACATACCCCAAATTTTTTATTTTTTCTGCACAAATAACAAGATTCATTATTTGATTTTTTTTTAATTCTGTCCACCAACTTTTTTGAACGACCATCCAGAATCATTTACCCCCCCCCCCCCCCCCCCACACACACACACAATAGTGACTAAATTCCAGTAATTTGGATACACCGTGCCAAGTGCCGGGTCGACCATGGTTCAACACAGCGTGGAATAATTTTAAAATTTGGCATTAAAAGGAGCAATTTTCTGTCTTTTGAAGGATCAATTCCTGCTTCAACATACCCCAGAAAGTTTTATTTTTCTGCTCAAATAACAAGATTCATTATTTGCAATTTTGTATTTCTGTCCACTAACTTTTGAAGGACCATTCAGAATCATTTTATCCCCCCCCCCCCCCCCCATCCCCTCCTTCTCCTCAAAGTGACTAAATTCCCACTAATTTGGATACTTTTTGCTAAGCACATGTGCCCCGGGTCGACCATGGTTCCGCCCGGCGTGTAAAAATTTTGAAATTTGGCATTAAAAGGAGCAATTTCCTGTCTTTGTCCCATGGAAAGCTCCTGTTTGCGAGAGCATTTCTACTACTTTCAAGTACCAGTAACCACTCATCACTAGAAATTTAACCTACTATTGAAGACAGATAATCTCTTCTGTTAATTAGTTAATGTTTCGCATTGTCATAGTTGTGTATAATCTGTGTGTTGAATAAACACCTCAAATATAACAACAGAGACTCAGTCATGAGTAGTATGTCTCGTATGTTTGAGGACCCATTTGGGGGACCTCGGTGGGGGACCTCGGAAGTGACGTCATGTCACGTGACATAGTGGCGCCATGTTGTGTTGTCATGGTAACCCGCGTGAGCGGCCATCTTGTGACGTCATCTCCATAGTGACGCGTGGTGTTAGTGCGCATGCGCAGCGCGTGTTGTTAGGGTGATACGTGTTTCCGTCGTCCATTTTGTATACTAGAGGCCGCCATCTTGGTTTCTATGGTAGCACGTGATTGTTATGTTACCTAAGGCCAACAACAGGACAGGGGTATGTTTTGGGGGTATGTTCGATTAAATCGGAGTAAATCAAATTACCACAAACAACCCGACAATCCCTCCAAATCACCAAAATCTATCCCAATTCACCGAAATTGACTTTATTTCCCCAATTTATCGGCTTAGCACGTAGTGCTATAGTACTAAGTGGTACAAAGGGGTGCGTTCGATTAAACAGGAGTAATGTTCCGGCTTAGAATTATCCCAGAATCCCTTTTTGGATCCCTATCCCATGACGTTTTTCCCATTAAAAGACACGTTCCTTTGGTCATTACCCAGAATTCTCTGCTTCTATCTATATATGCAATAGTTTACGTCTATCTGGCTGTGTTTCTTTGTTCTAGAGTATACTCCAGTAACGTAGAAGAGCCTATTATTTGGAACAGTTTACCTTATTATTGCTATATTTAGCAATTTCTAGTCCATTCTTGTTAGTTCTGACCCTATTCCGTGTACTCTTGTTGTTTCATTTATCTAACTAACCAATCAGATTGCTTGATTTCCCATAATGCAGTTATCTCCCTTGTGTATAACTAAAGCCTATATCCAATGGCACCCCAATTTTAGAACCCCTTTTTGAAAAACATATGACCTTCGGCACCCCTTTTCTGTCATATGTGCTTATGTGAAAAAGCACAATGTGACACAATATGCCCTATCACATAGGCACATGCTTTATGTGCCAATATGTGCTTATGTGAAAAGGCACA
Source organism: Pictodentalium vernedei (assembly GCA_031216915.1). Lineage (NCBI taxonomy): Eukaryota > Metazoa > Mollusca > Scaphopoda > Dentaliida > Dentaliidae > Pictodentalium > Pictodentalium vernedei. The sequence continues at coordinate 521,227,099 of CM062294.1, read as the reverse complement.
ATGTGACACAATGTGCCTTAGCACATAGTCACATACGGGTATTTGAGGATACCTATGTCCTGGTATTGTTTTATTCGAGGATACCTACTGGAGAATCCCTTTTTTGTCATATGTGCTTATGTGAAAAGGCACAAGGTGACACAATGTGCCCTAGCACAAAGGCACATGCTTTATGTGCTTATGTGAAAAGGCACAATGTGACACAATATGCCCTATCACATAGGCACATACGGGTATTTGAGGATACCTATAGCCTAGTATTGTATTATTTGAGGATACCTATCTAGGATACCTTCTGGAGAATCCATTTTTGTCATATGTGCTTATGTGAAAAAGCACAATGTGACACAATGTGACCTAGCACATAAGCACATGCTTTATGTGCCGATATGTGCTTATGTGAAAAGGCACAATGTGACACAATGTGCCCTATCACATAGGCACATACGACCAAAATGGGATTCCATAGCCACAGGCGTTTTCGAAAAAGGGATTCCACAAATGGGATTCCAAAAAAGGGATTCCACAAATGGGATTCCGTTTCCATCTTGTCGCCAAAGCTCCAAGGCCACTACTGGTCTATGGTCTATCTGTCCTATCATTAGCTTCAACAACAGTCTTGTTCCATTGCGGCCTTGTACCAGTACTATTGGCTAAACTACCATCAATTACTTCCTAGCTATACCTTCGCTGAAGCTTTCAAAATGTTCCATCTGATTTCCCCTGTATACATATAAGGCATTCCGTAAGTGGCCCAGTCCGTAAAATTTGGATTCCGTGTTTTTACATCGACACTCGAGGGTATGGAAAGGGTTTGATAACACCCAAATTCAACAATGACTACAAGACTCTGAACAGATACAACCAGTCACTACAAAACAACGAAGTAAACATAACTAATTGAAAGAATGTCAAACTAGTCGGATTGATCGAACTACTTCCCATAACAAGCTAACGTTTTAATTAGCAGTGGTGTCTAGCGATGCTTTGGATATCTAAGCCAGGACTTCGCTAGAAACAATTACCAAGGTATAGTCACATCCATCAACAAGACCTTCAACAGTATGTACATTAGAACATACGTTCTACGGGCGCATGTTAGATAAGAAACTCTTCAAAATTGGAACTCGGCTCCCAAGGTTTCATATATATGAATATGGGCGTTTTTTTTCTATGGAATGTGAACTGCTTGTACCCACAGGGGTATGACAGCCTTTGCAAATTATAACTATGCAAGATCTGAAAATCGATTCTCCTAGCTGTAGTTCACGAGAATCAAAACCGATTCGCGCGAATCAGGATATATTTTAAGGCCTGACTGAAGATAGATCAAGGTATAGTACTGACCTGCGTCTATAACAGTCATGACTGTTATAGACGCAGGTCAGTACTATACCTTGATCTATCTTCTATTACTAACACAACTCTACTACAACATTATATGACTGCACTGCTACTGCTGCTGTTTATAACTGTCACTACTAATATCACTACTCCACCACTGTTTGAGATCATCTTTACCCATGCTGTTCCCTGTCACCTTTTACCACCGTTGCCACAATGTACGCACAACACATGTAGCACATGACCACCTGCTGGATGTTTTTTCAAGTGTTTTTGATGATTTTCGGTAATTGACGGGTTGCTTTGGATAATTAGTCACACTCTTATCCAATCGAACGCATCCCCAGAACACCCCAACCCTATTGTGGGACTTTGGGTCCCATAGTAACCATATGCCATCAAAGATGGCGGCTTTGTCGCATCCGTTTCGGTGATTTTAGGTGTTTTTGAGGATTTTCGGTCGTTGTCGGATCTGCAATAATGGGTAATTAATCACACTCTTATACAATTCAACATACCACCGAACTAACCTTTTCCCATTAGAAGCCTTTGGATTCCATGGTTGGACAGGTAAAAACAAGGATTCCAGGAGTTTTGCGAAATTGTCGGGTCCATTTTATATACTGTAGCGGTCGAGGTATAAAGGCCACTTACCAACCAGCCTGGTCGGTCCGGATCTCTTAGTCTCGTGGAAAATCGGTCGCTTTGTGTGCTAGAGGTCGACGATTTGAACCCCGGCTCCCACACTTATCTCTCCTCCTGTTACATTTGGGGGCTCGTCCGATCCTCAGCAGTTGGTGGCGTTGTGGATGCTGTGGTGAAGCATGGTGGATGTTTCGACCGCTCTGAGGTGGAACCTGGGTGAGATTCACATATGGTGAATCTCAAAAGAGGGGGAGAGTAGTGTAGCGGTCGAGGTTTTAAGGCCATTTACCAACCAGCTTAGTTGTCCGGATCTCTGAGTCTCGTGGTAAATCGGTCGCTTTATGTGCTAGACTGTACTTAGTAAATATTGATCATAGTGACACTTTAGCAAATTAAACAAATCCGCAATAGAAACATACTAGTCGTGCGACATGTCTTAATCTTGCACCCTCGTCCAATGCAACCTGCAGAGTTTTCCCCTCTAGTTGCCCCACTAACCTCGCGTAGAGACACACACGGTTAAGAAGCTCCAAACAATACTCTCGAGGAACGAATTTGCGTTCTGGAACACGTATTTAAGCAAGTGTTTGGTCAAGTCGGTCAGCTAATCATGGGAAGTCGCATGCGGTGAACTGACCGACACCTAAATGCTGTCAGCTAGTTTACGGCATTCGCTTCCCATGGTGCGCCCACCGACATTGACCCCTCGTCCAATTATAAAGATCATGATCTTTCTAGTTGGAACGATATTATCCACTCGATTTGACTAATTGTGTCTCTTGAATTTAATGCGGAGCAATGATGGTAATTTAGCAAGCAGGTTGCTCTCTGCGGACTCTGCCTAAACAGAAACACCACCCTCCCGCTGGCTTCTTATCCTAGCCTCTCACACTTGAACGTAATTTCGACCCAAGGAACGGAAGAACCAGCATCCCTATCATAGACCGGACAAATCGCCCTATGTTTACTCATCTAGTCACAGTCTGTTCGTGAGTTATGTTTCCTTTACGGGGTGGCAGGTAGACAGCCAATCTGGCTATGCCACTTCCCACGGTATGCTATTTGTTACTCATGCATAATCTTTATTTTTGTTTACATCATACATATATGTATATCGTGAATAAAGAATCTGAATAAAGAATCTGAGAATCTGAGGTCGATGGATCGAACCTCGGCTCCCGCACTTATCTCTCCTCCTGTTACATAATCCCATGCAACCGAACATACCCTCTTTATTTTTCTTCCCGTTCCACCGTAAAAACCAAAATGGCGATCTCCAGTAAATAAAATGGACGTCGGAAACACGTGTCGGACTAACAACACGCGCTTCACATACGCACTGACACCGTGTATCTCCGTGATAATGACATCACAACGTAGCCACTCATGCGGCCTACCATAACAACCCACGTGACACACACAATGTACCGCAACATGACGTCACTAAGCCTACCTGGATCACCCAACGAGGTCGTCCTTATGGGCTCCAAACCTCATTACATACTATATATATGGTGCAGCTGTTTCCTTAGGCACACGCCTTATCTCTGGCCGGTCGTCGACGTCTCGACGCCACAGGCAGTGGCGTGGCCACGGGACACGTCCCCCCCCCCCCCCACACACACTTTCCCTCAAAGTTGGTCCTCGAAATTCCCCCAAAATGGCATAAAAATCATAGGAGGGCTATGTCCATGGGGGTTAGGTTGCAGATTGCTTGTGCTAACATCTGTGTCGGTGAAAAGGTAGACAGTCATCAGTACATGAAAAACCTCAAAATATCCGCTCAGATGCAAGGAGATGGAGGTTTTTTGAACCCTGGAATTAAACATTTTTTCTACCACCCGCCGAACCATGGTCGGCCCATGGTACCGACGACCCTTGGCTGCCCCATATCGGACACATTTATTTCCCTCTGGTGGAAACCCTGATTATTGTTACCTTGGTTACCTAGCTCAAACTTTAGGGACGCAAAACTCTGGAATGTGAAGGCTAGGAAAGCTTTTCCCGCACACGCCACCTTCAACCCCCTATTAAAACGGCTCTAAGCCAGGCTCTGTGAGTTTGTCCCCCAACTTGCTTTTGGCTGGCTACGCCACTGGCCACCGGCTTTCATCGTATGTGCTTAGGTTTTTTATTTGACGGAATGACGGACGAACAAGGGTAGAACTATATGTCCCCGGCCATTTTGTGGTGGAGGCATACAAATATATATATTAGGGAAAGATAGCGATAGAGAAACGGACATTCGAACATCTGCAGGCATCCGTGCGTCAATAAAGTACGTGGTCAGATATTTTAAAGGTAAAGGCCTATACTATTAGATGTTTACCCCCCCCCCCCCCCACCCCCACCCCCCTCCCCACCCCCCCATTTACATAAACATACACTCCATACCCATTTGCCCTTCGCCGCCACCAGAGAATCAAGGAAATGGAATTTTGGTGGGTTCTTCCAAAAACCCGATGCGTCCAGGACGTACGCGCTATTTTTTTCCATCGCACCTGTACAATAGTTGGGTTTAGCTTAAGAAAACTGGGCCGTGAAGCTAAAATATGTATGCGGGTATTCAGCATTTCCAACAGACACAAGTCATCAGCAGTAAAGTTCGCTGTTATCGCGAGCATCTTATTTAAATTAATCCAATTTAAACGCGCACTTTGGACTTCCGACGTTTCATTCGGTCGCCGGAGACAAATAACCGATTGTCCTGACGGTCGCTTCATGTCCATGTACTATAATAATAACCCTTTGACTGGCCGCGGTTCTCGGGCGAGACGGCTTTGGTTACTCCTGTGCTCCCAACTGCCTCCATATTCCCACGCTTCTTCTCTACTCCCAACACTTGGAGACGAACAGTTTGATGACATCCCTTGCCCCATTCTTCCCAATCTCTCCGATTAGCATATTAACCCTCTCCTTTGAATCCCTCACTAACCACATGTCCTTCATTCTCCCATCCCACTTCCCCATTACACTCCCAGGAATCTTGTTCTTTTAGACTGGTATTTTGGGCATTCTAGTAGAAAGTGTTCCAGGGTCTCCACCTCGCCCAAATTACACATCTGACACTCCTTTTCACTGTTTTTCCCAATATTTCCCCTCAGCCTCGGGGACCTCGACCTCAGCTTGAACATCAATATCCCCCGCCAAAGGTGCCATCAAGGTACTCTTCAAAACCAGGCTTCTCTTTATCACGCAGGCCACCCAAAGATCTCTTTGATGTGACCCGCGCTCGCCAATTAAGGTTACCATCCTCCATGACTCTCTCTCTCTGACGATTTTTTTACCCTCGGCTGCCCCTACGTCTAGGTCCGTGATCTCCAGTGATTAGTTCTCTATTAACTACTTCACTTGGACTATTCCCCTGTCTTGGTATTTGAGATGAAAATACTCTGGAACATTACTTTACACCATCGGCTGTCGGGGAGATTTACCAAATTATTAAGATAACATAGTTTCAATAAGTCTATCCTGTCCTTGATCTTCATCCATCCAACCCCCCCCCCCCCCGATTCCTTCTAGAGCTACGGCATTACTCGACCCCGTTATCCATCGGCCTGCGTCGTTCTACGGGGTTTCCAAGCTCTTTACTGCCGTTTGTTTTAGGGGTACCACTTCCGTACCGTATGTTATACTTGGCAGACCCACCATTTCTCAAATGTGTTTCCCCACGAAAACCTTGTTGAAACTGTTTCTCCCCTATAATTGTAATTTGGTTAAGGATTCGCCTCCCTTTCAGAATCAGTTTATTCGCGTGATTTCGGTAGATGGCTCTTCCTGTGATGTTCATTTTACTCCCAGATACTCGTAGTCGCCTGTCTCTCCTACACTAAGAGGTTTGCTGGTTCCTTCTAGGATACAGAAACCCCCACTGTCCACTTTATAGTAAGATCCACTTTACGGCCCACAGGTATAATGTTGCTTTTGCTTTCATTTAGTTGGAGTCTCCATCTGTTCCCATATTTTCCAACAAATCCAGCATTTTCGGTAGCTCCTCTTCGCTTTCTGACACTAGCACTATATCATCTGCAAAAAATAGCCCCGGGATCTTCAAGTCCCCAACTGCTACCCTCTCGTTGCTACGCAGATGGGTACAAAACAACAAATGCACGGCATTACTAAAACGTGTAGACCCAGTCCATGTCCGAGTTGGGAAAAAGTGTTGACAGGAATTTGAAAGATCGATAAAAATTTAATGCTGCTGTCCTTGTGGACCAAAATCTCAATATAAACTTTATGTTTCTCAGTGACATTATGAACTATGTTTCCGTCTTAGTTAAAAAGCAAGTGACGATATGGTAGGATGTAGCAATCCTCACTGTGGCAAATAGTACCATGTGTCTTGCACAAACATGCTTTCTACTTCGAAAGATAGTATTGTATTTGTATATAATGATTATTGTTAGTAATTCCGCATGTATTCAATGTATAACATACGGGAATTAATGTTTGTTTCCAAAACATAGCTTATAACCCCTCATTGGAATGAGCTTGTTCCAGAGTGGAGTCATAAGCTATGTTTTGGAAGTAAATATTTCAAAGAAATACAAAAAGGTTTGTGATTGTCAAGTAATCAAATTGAAATCGGCTTTCAATGGATTTCTGTGTCGTTAATTGAGTTCGCGGCAGACTAACTAGACTGACATATTACACTTTTTTAGTGAGTTTCTAAACGATTTTTCTAAAATAAACTCCCCCCCCCCCAAAAAAAACCAAAAAAAAAACCACAAAACAAACCAAAATAATTTCATTTTTATAATCTCCCACAAACATGAGTAACATAAAGTTTATATTGAGATTTGGTCCACAAGGACGGCGGCATTCAATTTTTATCGAACTTTTAAATTCCTGTCTGCACTTTTTCCCGACCCGGATTCCGACTCGGTCTACACTTTTTCGTGAGATCCCAAACGCACGTGTGTTAAGACCCGGAAGTGTTTTGTTTTTCCATTTTTCTCATTCGGCTTCAATTTTTTGGGTGATTTGCCTAAGAATATGGTACATCTTATGATACAGCAGGTGCAAAAAATTCCATTTATATCAACAAATAAGGTCCCATTATGTGATTGATGTGTCTCATCAAACTTTGAGGCAGTTTGTGTTTTTTTTAAACTAACTTACCTGTATTCGCGGCACTGTTTTCATCATTTTCCTGTATTTAGTGGTGTGGTAAAGGTGTAGAATAGGTGACTCGGCAATTTATATGAAAATACAAATGTTCTTTCTCACCAGTTCGAAAAATAATCATTTTAGGGGGTCGCTGTGGCTCAGTGGTTACGCCTTACGGCATTGAACTTCAAACCGAAAGCTCCATGGTTCGATCCCCGTCAGTGGCGTCAGTGCATCAGGGGTAAGTGCATTGTGTCCTTGTACATGGCACTTCATCTCGATTGCCCGTGTGGGGCAAGGTGGCACTGTGGTTGTGTGGAGTTAGTACGTTGGGGAGTCTGGCAGTTGCTCGCCGGTTCTTAGTCCAAACATGGCCTGAAAGTCTGTACTAGTAATATAATTTTGGGGTTTGGTACGTCCTTTCAAAAATTATATTACAGACTTTCCGCCAATGTTTGGGCTAGCTGGTTCTCAATGGGTACTCCAGCTTCCACCACCCTTAAAACTATCTGATGCAAGGTGATCCTGGCTGTCAAAAATGTCATTAAACCCCCAATAAATGAATAAATAAATAACCCTTTCCCTGGCATGAAAAGCAGTCAACACTTGCAAACAAAATTATTGAATAAGTATATTTTTCAATTTTTTTGCGTGAAACATAGATTATGACTCCTTATTGGAACGAGCTCAAAAAGATCGTTCTAACAAGGGGTCATAATCTATGTTTTTGAGGCAAAAAAAATGAAAAATGTAATGAAAATTGAATGGTATCTTTTGTGAATAGCACTGGCCAGTTTTGGCAGTTACATTGGGTAAAACGTTAATAGTACTCACTTGTGTCTGTGAGCATCAAACTGACATACATGTAATGGCTAATGCCCATTCTATTCTTCTGTTCAGAAGAAAAATTCTGAGAATCAGTTTCTTCAATTCTCAATAAAAAGGGTGCAGTGGCTCAGTAGGTAGAGGTGCAGGCTGCAAGCTGAGAGGACCTTGGTTCGAATCCCACCTATGGCAACCGCGTTGTGTCCTTGGGCAAGACACTCCACCCATGTGGGGGCACGGTAGCATTGTGTACTAAGCAGCGTTTTGCAGATTTGTTTTTTGCAGGACCCATTTTTGGGTCCTGCAAATATTTTTTGCGGGACCCATTTATTTTTGCAGGACCCATTTTCAACACATGTCTTAATCACACAAATTATGCTTATTTATCTTCAGATACGTAGATTGTTCAACCACCATCAAAAGGCAATTGCAGTGATCACGTTTATAGAAATGAATCTTAATTTTATTTAATTTTTGAATCAGTGTCACTGACAGACTGAAATCCCCATCCCAGAACAGTTTTCCTCTTCACCATGTTGATTGCAACTGAAAGAAATGCAGTTCTGTTGATTTGAGGAGTGCTAGCGCATTCTTGCTTCTTCGTGCTTTTAAATTGGAAACAAGAAGCTCTGTTTTTCACACTTCTCTAATTTTCATGAAAATAGATTAAATTACCGGGCAAGGATTCAAGATTCCATTACACTGTTTAAAACACACAAATGATGTACGAACAGTACCTACAAACTGTTGTGTCATTTTAATTAAAACTGACATGGAAGTGCATCTACAAAAGTCCATGCTTTTTCAACACATTGTTTTGGGTAAATGTTGCAGTAATAAGATTGGTCAGAAAACAAAACTTTACATAATAGATATATACTATTGAATGAAGTTTTACAACTCACATTATGTAGTGCACATACTGACCAAACAAATCGCACCATTTGGTCATGTGATGCATTTAATATTCGATGAGGCTATTGTTTATAGTTTGTCCAGCTTTTCATTGGGAGTTGATTACGTTATGCAGGTCATGGGACAATCGCATCATCGGAGTACATGTACCCTGCTTTCCGATTTCAAAGTTTTAGCACAATAAGAATGTGCAGACATTTCTTAGACTACAATATACAAGGGAATTTTCGGGAGAAAGTTTAATTCTGCTTTCTTTCTATACGATAAACACTTTTCCTCAATGACAATTCACACCGCTGCCATGTGCAGTTCCATCCAGTAATGCTTATATTTTTGGCGGGAACGGTAAATGGGTCTCCTTAACAAGCATTTGTGAGAATGTCGCGGGAACGAAATGACCGTTGTCGCAATTTGCAAAGCCCAGCCAAGGGTACTGCACGTCGATGGTGCATCTGTCTTCAACCAATGCCAACCCTGCTTGTGTGAAGTTAGTATGTTGGGGAGCTGACAGTTGCTCACCATTGCTCAGTGGTTCTCTCCAGGTACTCGGGCTTCCTCTACCCGTAAAACTGTTGTGGTCATGATTAGCCATTTTGCAGAAATAAATAAATATTCTTATTAAATTCTGTCCCTGGGTCATAAGTTCTGCGTTTTCAGCAAAAATTGAAAAACAACAATGAAATTTGAATTGTGATGTTTGTGAGCCGCTCTAGCAGGATATTACCATCCTGTTTGGTAAAGGGTTAACCCTTTCCCCAATGTAACAGCCAGAACTGGCCAGCGCTATTCACAAAAATCACCCTTCAGTTTTCATTATACATGTATTTTTCATTTTTTGTTTCAAAAATATTGCTTACAACCTCTCATTGGAATGATCTTATTGAGCTCATTCCAATGAGGGGTCATAAGCTATTTTTTTAGGCAAAATATAAAAAAAATAGTTATTCAAGAATTTATTTGCAAGTGTCAACCGCCTTTCGTGTTAGGTAGAGGGTTAATGAAACCTCAGAAATGAGCACCCATATTCCGTTCTACACACATTAATCTTGACATGACCATTTTTTTTCATTTCTACTTTTAGGGCAAATAATCATCTGCTGTGACTGAATATGCAATATGAGTAACAAAATATGTCAAGTATGTGGGTCATCAGCGTCCAAATATAAATGTCCACAGTGTTTAATACTGTAGTAAGTACATATAGATGTATTTAGAAGAGTCTGTACCCATATAATAATAATAACGTTTTGGCTGGCTGCTGATTTGTCTCAGTTGAGAAGGCCTTGGTTACCCTGTGTTCCCAACTGCCTCCCTATTCCCATGCCTCTTCTCTCCTGAAGATACAATATGTGTAACAAAATTTATCTATTGACTAAAGTGAATTTTTTGATTTGATTGGTTGATAGATACATGGTATGAGACCATATTCATTGAAACCCACGATACGTCCGCCCAGCCACTGACAAATTTCCCATACCTAGTGGAAGCCTTGTTCCGAAATCTACAAATTGTCCATACCCCGTAGAAGTCAATAGCTACATGTAAATTTGTTATCCCATGTCTGATCATGGCCTGCACTATGTGCAAAAAATCGTCATTCCAGTTTTACAGTGTACATGTATTATATTTTAATTTTTTATCTCCAAAATATAGCTCATGACCCCTTATTGGAATGAGCTTGTCGAGTAACCTCCAATGTGGGGTTCATAAGCTATGTTTTTGAGACAAAAAAGAAATTCAATAATTTTTTTATACTAGTCATATCGGCATATTTTCACAAAAACTCTTTTGCACAAAAATTCCACAGAAACCTGTATGGCTCAACAATGGAAGATAAAAGATCTCATGCTGTGTGTGTTCACACATGAAATAGATTGTACTTCTATAGGTCAATAGATAAATTTGTTACCCCGTGTCTGATCACGTGGTACGGGTTTTCACCTACCCGAAACCAGCCGTATCCCATGAGGCCGAATTTCACCTACCCGAAACCAGCCGTATCCCATGAGGCCTTCGGCCTCATGGGATACAGCTGGGTTCGGGTAGGTGAAAACCTGTACCACGTGATCAGACACAGGATAACTAATAATACCCAGTATGTGGGTCATCAGCATCCAAATATAAATGCCCACACTGTTTAATACTACAGTTAGTGCATGCAGATGTATTTTGGAAAATCTGTATCCATATCAGGGGCTCTGCTAGGGATGCAGAAGGTCCACGCAGCGGCCACATTTTCTATATCAATTTACTTGTAATAAGACTGGTCTTTAATTTAGTAGTGGTTATTCTTTTCTGGGGGCGCACAGAGAAATTATAAAAGTATTAATACATTTTCCTGAGGCAATGTTTTGCTGCTGCAAAACATTGCCATCGGGAAGACGTATTAATTCCTAGTGGTTCTGCAAGAGAAAGCTCAAGATTTGCTGATATGGTAGCCAAGAAAGTACACTGAGAGATGATTCTATTCCGTGAGAGGAGCTAACTGGTACTCAAGACTAATGAGGGCATCTGTTGATACACAGTTTAAAAATGCCCCTCGTATGAGAGAGCTCAGTTATCCTGGGTACATTCCATAATACATGTAGTATTCTCTTTTCAAAGCCATGGTAATAGAGATGCTCTTGCATTTTCATATCTGAAACTGCTTCTTCATTTTTGACCTAGTGGAAATATTGCATATACAGTGGAACCCTGTTAATTGAATAGTCACTTTGCCAATGAAAATTATTCAATTAAAAGAAGTATTCAATTAACAGGGATTGTGTCTTTTTCCTGTATTCTAGACATAAACTTAGCATTTATTCTATTGTATCTTGTTTGACAGAGCTCAATAAGCTCTGTCAAACAAGATATAATAGATTAAATGCCTGTATTGAATTTACTGAGGCCAAATAGGTCTATAAACAAAGAAACTGGATAATTTCTTGACAGGTTGCAAGATTTTTTATTCAATTAACAGGAGTTTACTCTTTAACCTATATTCAATTAACAGGTCAAATTTGTACTGAGAGTATGGTAAATGGTTTTGTGTTGGGAAATTATATTCAATTAACAGGGTTATTCAGTAAATGGATATCCAATTAAGTGGGCTCCACTGTAATAATAGTAACACTTTTGCCAGCTGCTGCTTTGTCCCGGTCCTCAATTGAGAAGGCCTTCAGGTTACCCCTGTGCTCCCATCTGCCTCCCTATTACCAAGCCTCTTCTCTCCTCCCAACACCCTGAGACGAAATTCTTGATGACTTCCCATGTCCCTTTCTTTCCAATCTCTCAGATAAGCATACTAGCTCTCTCCTTTGTGTCACTCACTAACCACATGTCCTTCATTCTCCCATCCCACTTCCACATTATATTCCCAGTGAATCTTTTTCTGTAAGACTGGTATTTTGGACATTCTAATAGAAAGTGTTCCAGGGTTTCCACTATGCCTAAATTACATTTTTGGCACTCCTTTTCACTGTCTTCCCCAATTTTTTCCTTAAGCTCCAGCGACTGCAACCTCAGCTTGAACAACAGTGACCCCCACAAAGATGCCATCAACATACTCTTCAAAACCTGGCATCACTTTATCATACAGGCCTCCCAAAGGCCTCCTTGATTTGACCCCCTCTAGCTAATTTTAAGTTTACAATCCTCCATGACTCTTTCTCTGATGATTATTTTACCCTGGGTTGTCCCTACTTCTAAGTATGTGATCGCCATTGAGTAATTCTCTATTACTCCCACACTTGGACCATCTATCCTGTAGGGCTGTAACGGTTGGCTCATTTTCATAACCGACTAACCGAGAGCTGTAACCAGATAATATCCGGTTATTTTAGCCTGACAATAGTCAGGGCTATAGTCATGACTTTCGTCCGTCCATCTGTCTTCAAACAATTGGTTTCCAACTGATTACTCCAGTTTGGATTATTTTAAATATTTGTTTTCAACCAAAGTTGATATGTGTATTTTCCAGCTAGTAATACAGGCCAGGTTTCAATATAGGTTCCACAACTCCCCCCCCCCCCCCCCCCCCACCCCCACACACACACAAACGTGTCACTTAGGCAATTATTCCCAAAATGCATTTTGAAGGATTGGGAGTTATTACATGCAAAAAAGAAAATTAACTCATATAGCCCAACATTGCTTTATGTACTGCATCTTTAATCCTTTCCCTAACACAAGTTGAAGCCAACAGTACAAATTATTTTTCTGAAACATCAGATTTTTTCATTTTTAGCTTAACTTGACATAGTCAAGATAAGCTATTGCCATCACACGTGCGGAAGTCTGTTAGACTGTGAGTCTGTTAGTCTGTGAGTCTGTGATGTCTGTTCACATTTTCCTTTAACACGGGTTACACCCCGCAGTTCTTGTCTGATCGTCACATAATTTCATATGCAGGTTTGGGGTCATGTCTAGATGAGAACGTCCCCTTTTGGTCGCGATCGGGCAACTGGTATGGCTGCCCGAGCCCAAAACCCGAAAACCATTAGCACAGTCTACAGGTCGTATTTATGAAGGGATTTCATTGTAACTTGGTAGGATGCCTCTGTATAATGCCTAGATGACAACGTCCCCTTTTGGGCATGATCTATCAACCGTGATGGCTGCCCAAGCCTGAAACCCCAAAACTTTTAGCACAGTCTGCAGGTCATGTTTAATGTGGAGGGATTTCATTGTAACTTGGTAGGATGACTCCTTATGATGTCTAGATGAGAATTTCCCCATTTGGGCATGATCTGCCAACCGTGACGACTGCCCGAGCCCAAAACTCGAAAACCTTTAGCACAGTCTACAGGTCATATTTATTGAGGAATTTCATTGTAACTTGGTGGGTTGACTTCATACAATGTCTAGATGAGAAAGTCCCCTTTTGGACGTGATTGGGCAACTGTGACGGCTACAGGAACCTGAAAACCTTTAGCACAGTCTAGAGGTTATATTTATGAAGGGATTTCATTGTAACTTGGCAGGATGACTCCAAATACTGTCTAGATGAGAACGTCCCATTTTGATTGTGATCATGCAGCCTTGATGGGTGCCCGAGCCCAAACACCTTTAGCATAGGCAAAAGGTCATATTTATGGAAGGATTTCATTGTAACCTGTTAGGTTGACTCCATATAATGCCTAGATGATGACATCCCCTTTCGGTCATGATTGGTCAGTTGTGATGGCTACAAGTGCCCGAAGCCCGAAAACCTTGAGCACAGTCTACAGGTCATATTTATGAAGGGATTTCATTGCAACTTCTTAGGATCACTCCAGATGATGCTCAGATGAGATTGTCCCCTATGGTTGCAATCATTCACCCATGATGACTGCCCGAGCCCGAAAACCTTTAGCACAGTCTACAGGTCATATTTATGAAGGGATTTCATTGTAACTTGGTAGGTTAACTTCATATAATGTCTAGATGAGAACGTCCCCTTTTGGACATGATTGGGCAACTGTGACGGCTAAAGGTGTCCGAAGCCTGAAAACCTTTAGCACAGTCTACAGGTCATATTTTTATACTGTACCAATGACCCAGACATAGCTGGTGCTAACTCTTAAAATATAGGGCCAAACACAAATTTTGCCCCCCAATCCCCAAAATTTGCATCTAAAACTAAAGAAAACATGTCCTGAAAGGCCCTCCACACTTCGCCCCTACTGCGCATGCGCAGTGTCAAGGACGTTCCGAAATTGGCGCCATTTATCATTCTAAGTTTGGCCCTTCATCAGTTAACATCTGACTGATCTTTGTGCTTTTAAATCTCAGTTTAAATGATGCCAGACACATAAATATTAGTGAAATGGTGATTCTAAGGAGGATAGAAAAGGAGGAGAGGAAAAGAATGTGTGACAGAATATTATCAGGGCTGTAACTTAAAATTTTTTAATGAAATTATGTTAAGTTACCTATTTTCAAGGCAGCAGCCATTTTGTTGTCATTCTGATTATTTAGTTACACTGTTTTTTCAAGTGTTTTTCCTCTCTCCCTGTCCTTTAAGTTCCCCCTTGCTATTCTCCCATGCTTTTGGCATAGTTTCTGTAATTATTATTACTAAAATTTCTTGGGAGTTTTAGCTGAATAACAGAATGAATTCTGTTCTTTCCCCATGTTTACGTCTTCACCTACGGGTGGTTAGGCGTTGTGTTCTGCATCTACCATCTGATGTTCTGCAGTTTCTTCCCTGGAAGTCTCTGTTTTGCATCAGATGGTGTATTTTTGGTAACTGATTTCGGGCCTGGGTGCCTGGAGTCTTATTTTAGTGTTTTTACACTCATTGTTTACATTTACAACAGCCCTCTGTGTGAGGGGGGGATTTCTAAATAATAATATCTTTATGTTATTTTAATCATAACTAGATACATTATTATTGTTCGTAAGTGTTGAATAAATTGTTTAAAATATTTTTAAAATTTTTGTCCACACTTAGGCTTGGGATCCATTGGGGCTCAACGTTACTTTTCAGAAACTTGGGCTGTTCTGAAAAAATATTTTTTCAAAATATTTTGATTTCAATTATTTTTTCTATATTAATGGATCATATTATTATTATGTATTTTGATTGCCAGGGGTTAGTGCGAGTACCAGGACTTGTTTTCTTTTCACATTGAAAGGATATTGATCAATTGTTTAAGAGGAAGTCTTCCTCTGACCTTATTATCATTCTATATGTGGTCAGTGTACTCGCATTAACTCCTGTTCTGTATCGTATGATTTCGATGACAATATGGGAAGCGTATGTCACGGTATGTTGTTGGGGATTTGGACACTCCGGTCCTTTCCCCGCAGGGTCACTCTACTTTATCAATTTCTATTTCAGACGATCAAAGATTAGGGTGATCTATCTGTGATGTCTTCCAACAGTGTGCCTCCGTCGTCACAATTAATGAAGGGCTAGCGGAAAAGTGCTCATGTAATACGCCAATTGCCTAAGAGGACCCTAGTAGGTTCGACGGCCTTTGACGTCCGCTAGCTCGCCCGGTGTAGCGTCCATTCACCGAATGGTTCGGCAGCCGGGTTCGTCCGTTGCGGTCTAGAAGGAATTTTGGGGTGATGCGAGCACTATAAAATTAACTTAATGCACACCCAGTGACGGCGGATCGGAGGGAGAACGGAGGAAGCCTTTTAGTCCGGTTCATAGCTCGTTCCGGTCCATCCGGACGGCAAGCGAGAGAGGCCCCTCTCTCGTTCAACAACATCTGGCCCCAGATGTTGTGGTACAAATGTGTCGTTAGCGGAGCATACGTCCGTCGCTCGGGACGCTCCGTTGTATAGGCAGTCCGCTGAGACTGCTAAGGCTTCCTCTTCTCGTCAGCGCACACGACCGCACCTTGGCTGCGTGACCGCCGATATATTACCAGCTTCGCCGATCAAGGATTCTTCGGCGACCAGGTCACACCATCCGGCAGCCAGGGATTCGAGACCGATGGACTCCGGACGTTCGCATAGGAAAAGTATGCGGGAGCCATCTGATGCGGAGCTGCCGTCGGCGAAGCAGCGATAGACTGCGCCTCCGCAGGTCTCGACGCCGGACATTCTTGTGCACATAGCACAACTTATCGCAGCATCCCAGCAGCCGACAGAAACGGTGTCGGATCGAGAATTATCCGACAGCGCTGGGTCGGTAGCCGGGGACTCGAGGCCTGCAGACTCCGGACGTTCGCATAGGAAGTGTGCGGGAGTCAACGTACACGGAGCTTCCAGCGGCAATGCATCGTAAGTCCGCTACTGCACAGGCCTCGGGAACGGACGTGCTTTCCTTAATAGCACAGTTTATCCCAGCATCAACTGAATCTGTCGCATATATTTTATCCGACGATGCTGGGTCGGGACGCTCCGCGGAAGCGGGTACGGACGTCCGAAAGTTTCATCCGGTCCGACGGGATACCGAAAGGGATTCGGTGGATTTCAAGCTTTCCCTTTCGGAACAACATATGCTGCGATGCCGGATAAGAAACTGATAGCGTCGGTGGACTTAGAAATTTTTGGTTCGGTTCAGGGACATCGTCCCTCAGTTCCGACATAGTCCAATAATGTCACACAAACTTTCGAATTATTGAACGACGCTATATATATTATTATTTTATGCTTGCTATCCAAGCATTTCTGGTTTCTTGTTCGAAGAGTTATGGAGATGTCTTTCAAAAGTGTGCCTCTGTCGTCATAGTTAATGAAGAGTTAGCGGCAATAAGTGCTCATGGAATATGTCTATCGCTTACGGAGTGACATTCGCTAGCTCACCCGGTGTAGCGTACATTCATCGAATGGTTCGGCTGCCGGGTTCGTCCGTTGCGGTCTAGGAAGGAGATTTGGGTGATGCGAGCACTTTAATTACTTTAGTACTCACCCAGTGACGGCAGATTGAGGACAGATCGGAGGAAGCCAACAACATAGGGGACCGCATGTTGTGGTTCAGATATTTTACATTCGGAGCATATGTCCGTTGCTCGGGATGCTCCGTTATATTGACAGTCCGAGAGACTGTCTTTAATGCTTCCTCATCCTCACAGCAGGGCACACGACCGCACATTGGCTACGTGACCTCGAGTATCCGATCAGTTTCGGCATTCAGTGATTCCACAGCGAATAGGTCGCGCCATCCGGTAGCCAAGGGACACGAGGCCTATACACTCCGTTCGCTCGCATATTGGAAGTATGCACGGGGTAACGATCTCGGAGCTTCCTGCGGCAATGCATCGTAAGACCGCTGCTCCTCAGGCCTCAGTGACGGACGTGCTATCCGAGTTAGCACAGTTGTTTCGCAGCATCCCAGCAATTGACGGTTTCTCGGTCGAATCAGGAATTATCCGACGGCGCTGGGTCGGTGCGGTCCGCGGTTGCTTCAAGCTACGGACGACCGAACGCTTTATAGGGTCCGACAGGATGGCGAAAGGGATTCGAAAGATTTCGAGTTTTCCCTTTAGTAGTATCGGAAGATGCCTTTCATATCTTCTGGCATTTCTTCCAGTGATTATTTTTCGGACTTCATTGCTGCGATCTTGGATAAGAGACTTATAGCGTCATTGGACTCGGATTTTTCGATCGGTACAGGGACTTTGTCCCTGACTTACTGACGCAGTCCAATATTGTCATTACAACATGTGTTTTATTTTTCGACGCTATATATTTATATATATATACAAGCCTGCTACTAAGCATGATAGTTTAGTTTCTTGTCCGCGTGGCTCATTTCTGCCTTTTTATCTTTTTTACATATAGTTTATTTTGGCAGAGCAGGGCATACCGAGAGTTCATATGCGTCTAGACGGTGTGATTAAAGACTGCATATATTCTTTTTCGCCGTTTATGTCTTTTCCAATTTCAATGTTGGGAACGACATTATGTATAGTAGATTTAACTTAGACGCTTTATTATACGTAATCCGCCTTACTGAGGCGTTATCATTACGTCTTCAAGAAAAGATTTACGGGATATTATTCTCAATGTAATTTCTTTTGAGGGCAGTAGTTTGTTCACGTATAACTCCGCCCTTCAGTGGCTGATTGGAGTTGGTTAGACGTGATGCAGCCCTAGCTACATCCACGCGTGGATAGTAGGTTAAGAACTCTCTCAGAGTCGCTTCGTTCTCGGAGGAGCTTCTCTTCGACGGCAACTTTCAGGCAATCCATGAATTGCTTGATTTATACATTCTCTTGTCTATCTAGTGTTACAAGAGATTCAGACTGGGGCAAACATTCGGTGGTTGACTCAGAGAGTGCCGCCGCAGTTGCCGAACCCGAGTGTGGCTGTTATGACGGTTGCCAGTCAAACAGATTGGGATATATACTGATCCCTACGGATTCGAAGTGCCAGGGTCTTTGGGTTCCGCAGTCTTTTAGCTATCAGTTTAACTTCCGCGGAATAATGTTTTTTAGGCTTGCTTTATGTCATTGCATGAACATTATTCAGAAACGCATGCCCAAATTCCTGTCCTTTAATTCGACAGTAGTGGCGTATCTCCGGAACCAGGGAGGCACTCTTTCGTTTCCGTTATTCAATTTAATGGAAAGAATCCGTCTGTTGGTTATAGAACACCAAGTTCAGTTTTGGTCCGTCATATTCTGGGTCGTCTGATTGTTTTATCGCACTCCCGTTCTCTTACGGGTCGCTTGTTGCTGTCAGAATGGACTCTCAACAAACAAGTATTCAATCAGATTTGCTATCTATGGGAGCGCCCAATGATGTTTTATTTATGACACAGCTTGCTAATCAATTGCAGACGTATGTGTTGGCTTGTCCAGATCTCTGAGCTAATACTGTTAACGCTCTATTGATCTATAGGACGGAATGATAGGATACGCGTATCCTCCGGTGCTGTTGTTTTAGCAGGTATTGCTAAGATAAACAACCACAATACATTTCTGTTGATAGCATCTCTATCTTCACAGAGATCATGAGTAATTTACTCTCTTGTCTACTGTGGATCTTAACGTGAAATCTTCCTCTATGTGAGGATCTTTTTTCACTGGGTAAATCGTGTCATCTTTATCACAACCAGCAACCTTCATGTATTCCGTTGTGTGGTCCGTATTGCATTGTAAGCACTGTACTGGACGAGCTTTGGATGCGATTTCTTACTATAGGAGATCCTCTTCTTCGCTATTCTATGCGACTAAAGTGGAGGCTCTTCCGTCGTGGTGTAGGGATCATTATGTTCATATGGTTGATCCCTCCATACTACTCATTGCTATTTTTTAGTATACTTGTTTCACAAGATCTACTGCAGCCTGTTGTTATTTAGGTTATAGGTTTATGTTACCTCATACCTATGCACTCTACGATAGTTTACAATTGAGTCTTTTGTCTCTTTATCTAAGTCAGTTAGTAACTTTTTGATAAATAGACTTAGAATCTTTAGATTAAATTCCTATACGGATTTTAACTTCGGTTCTTATTTAGCTAAGTAATCATTTGAGCCTCTGGAAACAGTAGTTTTCAAATTCTGACCTTTTAGACAGTAATTCTGTTGGTTTCTCTTTTACTGTAGAGTCAGTGAGTTTCATGCACTATCGATGGATGATTTTCACTTTCATAGTTTCGGAATCAATACTTCCGTTACTATTTAGGTTGGATTGTTGCATAAGAGTTAGGCTCCTATTATCCGGAACCTATTATTTTAAGGTCCTTCCGTCTTCGTATGGGCATAGGCCTTTACTCTTTCCGGGTACAGTTTATGTATTTATAAACAGATATCTGTTTATTACAAGGGCGTAAGCTTCTTCTGTCTTTGATGTCTAGTAGAAGGACGTTACGCTCCATTTTATTGTTAATGGATTCTATGAACTAGCGTACTGCTTATGGTATATCATTGGCTTAGCAGTGGTGCTTAAGATTTCGGCTCATGAAGTAAGAGTTCTTCTACTTCCTGGGCTTACATTAATAGTGTTGCTATTATAGATTTTTGAAGGCTGCTCATTGCGCTCAGCCATCCATTCATGAATTTTATCTCAGAAATATCGAGTCCATTTCTGGAGTATTCTATTGTTAGGTCTATTATCTACTGCTCAGAATGTCATTCACTTAACAGTTGCTACTATAGCTAGGTAGGCTGTCTGCTGCGGCAGTGTCTCCGTTCGGCTGCCCTCTTCGCTCTAGGCTATTTGACCCAGGGCAAGAAAAAGGGGGGGGGGGGGGAGGGTGTTCCCTTGGGTCACCTGTTTTTACTATGAAAACAAGGGGATACCTCCTCCGGAGTTAGTAATTCTGAGCTGTTATTGGGATGGTTGTTTAGTGAGAAGTTTAAGTTTATAAAATTCATTCAAGTCTTAGTTTTTAAAGTATAGCTTTTGAATATTGCATATGTCAACGGACATGATTATGCAATTCTCACACACTTTTAGGAGTATAAGAGTCTCTATTCTCTAGACTTACTTTATTATTGGCTTACTTTAAAAATTATTAGTATAAGGATTATTGGATATTAATAGAGTACATGGATGTATGAAGCTCAATTTTTGGAAGGTGTTGTATCTTTCTAATTTATCATAAATAAGAAAGATACATGTAAGGCCTATTACTTCTTTTCCCTACAGGGGATGACTCTATTTTATTTTATTGAGCGTATTCCATTTTGCTCTATGTCCTTGGCCCTCCAGCCTTTTTACTATTCAGCTATGTCTGGGTCATTGGTACAGTATAAAAATGTTAAAAAATTTATAGTAATTTATATATTTTTTATACTTACCAATGACCCAGACGGGGATGGCCCTCCCAGGAGTTGGGAACTCTTGCCTCCCCGCTGAGTACATAGCGCTTACCAGGCACTGGTTATTAGAATGATAAATGGCGCCAATTTCGGAACGTCCTTGACACTGCGCATGCGCAGTAGGGGCGAAGTGTGGAGGGCCTTTCAGGACATGTTTTCTTTAGTTTTAGATGCAAATTTTGGGGATTGGGGGGCAAAATTTGTGTTTGGCCCTATATTTTAAGAGTTAGCACCAGCTATGTCTGGGTCATTGGTAAGTATAAAAAATATATAAATTACTATAAATTTTTTAACATTTATGAGGGGATTTCATTGTAACTTGGTAGGATGACTCCTGATAATGCCTAGATGAGAACGTCCCCTTTTGATCGCGATCATTCAGCCTTTATGGGTGCCCGAGCCGAAAAACCTTTAACATAGGTAAAAGGTGATATTTATGGAAGAATTTCATTGTAACCTATTAGGTTGACTCCATATAATGCCTAGATGATGACATCCCCTTTTGGTTGTGATTGGTCAGCTGTGATGGCTATAAGTGCCCGAAGCCCCAAAACCTTGAGCACAGTCTACAGGTCATATTTATGAAGGGATTTCATTGTAACTTCATAGGATCACTCCAGATGATGCCCAGATGAGATTGTCCCCTTTGGTTGCGATCATTCAACCATGATGGCTGCCCGAGTCTGAAGCCCGAAAACCTTAAGCACAGTCTACAGGTCATATTTATGAAGGGATTTCATTGTAACTTGGTAGGTTGACTTCATATAATGTCTAGATGAGAACGTCCCCTTTTGGACATGATTGGGCAACTTTGACGGCTAAAGGTGCCCGAATCCTGAAAACCTTTAGCACTGTCTACAGGTCATATTTATGAAGGGATTTCATTGTAACTTGGTAGGTTGACTCCAAATAATGTCTAGATGAGAACGTCCCATTTTGGCCGTGATCATTCAGCCTTGATGGGTGCCCAAGCCCAAAAACCTTTGGCATAGGCAAAAGATTATATTTATAGAAGGATTTCATTGTAACATTGTTAAGTTGACTCCATATAATGCCTAGATGATGACATCCCCTTTTGGTCGTGATTGGTCAACTGTGATGGCTACAGGTGCCCGAAGCCCGAAAACCTTGAGCACAGTCTACAGGTCATATTTATGAAGGGATTTCATTGTAACTTTGCAGGATCACTCTAGATGAGATTGTCCCCTTTGGTTGCGATCATTCAACCATGATGGCTGCCCGAGCCGAAGCCCGAAAACTTTTAGCACAGTATACAGGTCATATTTATGAAGGGATTTCATTGTAACTTGGTAGGTTGACTTCATATAATGTCTAGATGGGAACGTCCCCTTTTGGACACGATTGGGCAACTGTGACGGCTTCAGGGGCCCAAAGCCCAAAAACCTTTAGAACAGTCTACAGGTCATAATTATGAAGGGATTTTATTGTAGCTTGGTAGGATGACTCCAAATAGTGTCCAGATGAGAACATCCCCTTTTGGTCACGATGATTCAGCCTTGATGGCTGCCCGAGCCCAAAAACCTTTAGCATGTCTGTAGGTCGTATTTATGGAAGGATTTCATTGTAACTTGTTAGGTTGACTCCATATAATGCCTAGATGATGACATCCCCTTTTGGTCGTGGTTGGTCAACTGTGATGGCTACAGGTGCCTGAAGCCCAAAAATCTTGAGCACAGTCTATAGGTCATATTTATGAAGGGATTTCATTGTAACTTCACAGGATCACTCCAGATGATGTCCAGATGAGAATGTTCCCTTTTGTTTGCGATCATTCACCTGTGATGGCTGCCCAAGCCTAAAGCCCGAAAACCTTTAGCACAGTCTTCAGATCATATTTATGAAGGGATTTCATTGTAACTTGGCAGGTTGACTTCATATAATGTCTAGATGAGAACAGCCCCTTTTGGACACCATTAGGCAACTGTGTTGGCTACAGGGGCCCAAAGCCCGAAAATCTTTAGCACAGTCTACAGGTGATATTTATGAAGGGATTTCATTGTACCTTGGTAGGATGACTCTAAATAATGTCTAGATGAGACTGTCCCCTTTTGGTCGCGATCATTCAGCCTTGATGGCTGCCCGAACCCATAACCCCAAAACGTTTAGCATAGTCTATTGGTCATATTTATGGAAGGACTTGATTGTAACCCGTAAGTTTGACTCCATATAATGTCTAGATGATGACATCCCCTTTTGGTCATGATTGGTCAGCTGTGATGGCTTCAGGGGCCTGAAGCCCAAAAACCTCGAGCACAGTCTACAGGTCATATTTATGAAGGGATTTCATTGTAACTTTGGAGGATCACTCCAGATGATGCCCAGATGAGAATGTCCCCTTTTGGTTGCGATCATTCAACCATGATGGCTGTAAGAGCCCAAAGCCCAAAAACCTTTACACAGTCTACAGGTCATATTTATTAAGGGATTTCATTGTAACTTGGTAGGTTGACTTCATATAATGTCTAGATGAGAACGTCCCCTTTGGACGCAATTGGGAAACTGACGGCTGCAGGGGCCCGAAGCCCAAAAACCTTTAGCACAGTCTACAGGCCATATTTATGAAGGGATTTTAATGTAACTTGATAGGATGACTCATTTTGGAATAATTGCACTGTAACTTGGTAACTTTTGTTGATATATACGTTAACTGTGAGGGCCACATATATTAACTGTGAGGTCATATTAACCCACCCCTCAGTTCTTTAGTACAGTGTACACCTCATATTATTTTTATCATAAACATAGCATACAGGGAACAGAAATGAACATATTTCCAATTATCACAATTCTTGTCTTATTTCATAATCTTTTCATCAAACACAACACACAAGTTAAGCTACAGTGTCATTGACACTTTCATTTATTTACTTCTAACCATGGCTTATTACTCCTTATTGGAACAAGCTCATCAAGTTTGTTCCATTAATATTAAGGTCATGAGGTATGTTTTGAAGTAGAGAAATGAAAAAATAAAATTTGAATAGCAAATTTTGTATATTACGAGTGCAGATATGGCAGATTCGTTAGGTAAACTGTTAACAAAAAATGGCTCCGACTATTTTGCATCTAAGCATTGCCATTCCTGGGACAGTCGGGCTGCATGCGTGACATCACTCTAGTTTCACCGAATATGGGATCAAAACTATAGGAATTGGAAAGCAGTATTCTCAAACTATTCTGTAGTGTGTATACAAACGAACATTGTCGAGTACTCGACAATGTTCCTTTGTATACACACTACGAAATAGTTTTTGTGATTACTCGTTACTCATGGAAACTGCCGATTATTAACGAAGTCTTGAACGCCAAAGTCGATTATTTCTCAACATGTGTAATCCATCACAAAGGAGAAGCGACAGATTTACTACGTTTTAAACGTGGAATGACGATCACTATCGATATTTCGGATAACCAGTTGACGGTTTTTCTAATCGGTTAGATAGCGAACTGGTTTCAAACCGATTATCCGGTTAACCATTTCAGTACTACTATCCTGTCTTTATGTTTGAATTCCAAATATTTTGGAACATTATATACTACAGTTGCCATGGACGGGTCATAATCCACGTGTGGACAGTGATGTCCACGTATGCGTTTACCAGGTAATAAAAATCATCTTCATCAAAATTTTAATTAATGATTATAGGAATAATCATCAAAAATTTAATTAATGAAGCACCGGGTACAACCCAGTGCTTCATTAATTAAATTTTTTATGATTATTCCTATAATTAGTGTTTGGAATCCAATACTATTGCATCCGTGGAAATATTGCTCCCCCGAGGAAAGTGACCTGTCCACGATACTGTACTGTAGTTTACTCCATCAGATGTCGGGAAGATTTACCAAATAGTCGATGTCGGGGAGAAGTATCAAATAGTAAATATATATCCATGATATACTTGCAGGCAAGGCTATTTCCAAAGTAACTGGAGCCTAATGTTAACCCTTTACCTAATGAATCCATCCACCTGATTTATAAATAGAGTAGTTGAAAAAAAAACTCGTACCAATGAGAGCCTCGTGATATGATTTTGTTGAAATTTTTTGAAAAATTTGAAACAAAATAATAAATTTGGGTATTGTGTGTTTGGATAAAACTTTGTGGTTTTTGCGTGGGAGCCAAACAGAACCTAAATTTGTTGCCCGTGGTAAGCTTTGTTTTCAGTGGCACAATCTACATTAAAACTATAATTATCATGTGTGGGTGAGTGTGTGTATGTGGGTGTGTGTGTGTTTGTTCTCTGTTCTCTAACATCTATTTATTTATAAGCCTGGAAATAAGCAATCTGTCATTTGCAGAATGAGGCCCCCCAGAGGGTGAATTTGCTGATGCTATCTAATATATTGGGCTAGGATCCCCCAATTTATCCTCTGGGTACCTCTTTCTGTTTAGGCCTGACACCTTGATTCAGATTGAGGTTCACAGAGGGTAGATTTAGTGATTCTATCCTGCCGTGCAGGGTAGTATCACCAAATTTACCCTATAGGGACCTCATTCTGGAGATGACAGTCTGTTTTTTTCCAGGCTTGTTTATTTTTTGTTGTTTTAGGTCATTTTCAGCATCTATGGCTGCAACATCGCCTTTCATAGGTATGAACTCAACTTTAGAGAATTGTTGATATCAATGCTGGCCATTCTAGAGGACTTCTACACCAGGTGTTGGCTATGGGTCCTATTTTACCAGTAAAGTGGAAGCTGTTTACTGCAGTTTCATGAGGCCTAACTTCTACTACTATCCATTGAATCATCACCAAATTTGACGTGTACTTACTTATCAACTCGGAGAGTTTCATGGGGAAGGGGGCCATATGTGAAGAGTGGAATGCAGTCAAAAGTGTGTATGTAAATTCCACTGTTTCTCTACCTGTTTATGGTTTGATTATCTCCCTTGATTTGCAATGGACTACTCATTCGTCCTTGGACAGGGCGAGCAATTCATAGTAGCCTACATGTAAGGATTTTTTGTTTTTTACATTCATGTAAGTGACATGGGATAGGAGAGAACTTTAGCCCCTATGAGAATAAACTTAAAAGTAAGCTTAATCTTATCCCTGAAGGAAGTACAGTGTAGTCCACTTAATTGAATTACCCTGTTAACCCTTTACCCAATGTAACGGCCAAAACCGGCCAGCGCTATTCTCAAGAATCGTCAATTTATTATATTTTCATTTTTTTGTCTCAAAAACATAGGTTATGACCCCTCTTTGGAATGAGCTCGTTCCAGTGAGGGGTCATAACCTATGTTTTTGAGACAAAAATTTTTAAAAAAAAAATA
This sequence comes from Pictodentalium vernedei, assembly GCA_031216915.1. Classification (NCBI taxonomy): domain Eukaryota; kingdom Metazoa; phylum Mollusca; class Scaphopoda; order Dentaliida; family Dentaliidae; genus Pictodentalium; species Pictodentalium vernedei. The sequence goes on along the minus strand of CM062294.1, from coordinate 521,200,771 downwards.
GTTATTCTCGAATTTTGTTTGCAAGTGTTGTCTGCTTTTCATGTTAGGTAAAGGGTTCCTTGAATATAACTTCTGATCACTGAACCATTTACCAATATATTCTTTTACAAATTTTCCCCATTAATTGTATATAGGTTTAAGAAAAACTTCTGTCGATTGAATAGCAAATCTTGTAATATAAAAATATGTCAAGAAAAAATTACCTGGTCACCAAATTCCCCTTGTTTATAGATCTATTTGGCCTCAGTAATCCAATACAAGAATTTAATCTATTATATCTTACAGCCCTCGAAATTAGCATTTTGTGGCCACAGCACTACACTGTCATGGCAAAACCAGTTTGCCACGGCACTGCAACCGCATTTATTCTGGTGGTAAGTGGTGCAGTATTAGAGGCATACTGACACAGCAGTGAGCCCATGAGTATCAACATGTGCGCCAAAATTGTTGACCATTTTACTTTTACAAGAGTTTCAGGTAATATTGTTCTCAAAAAGAATGACAGTTTACAATTAGGTTACTTGATTGTTGTATACCAGCATGCATTGAGGCGATTGTATTCACAAAATCTGCTGAATTTAATAAAAAAAAACTGGCTCAAATAAATGCAACTCACCATCATTCAAATTGAAAAGATTACTAGGGCTGTCACGATTCAAACTGAAAAGATTACTAGGGCTGTCACGATTTTTCAATTTAGGAATCGATTAATCGTCTCTAATAATCGATAATAATCGATTAATCGTAGCTAGATGACCCCTCTCCCTCTCTGTGAAGTCTCTAAAAATGAAGTTGAAGTCAACTCACCTACCTCAAGTAAACAACGAAGACGATCCTCTTTTATGAACATTCAAAGCTTTGATGTTCTGAACTTTTGAACTGTCAGTGTAATAATCGAGACCGGTTGGCAGTTATGAACTTGCAAAGTTCGCAACTGACAACTGGTCTTGATTATTATACTGACGGTTCAAAAGTTCCGAACATCAAAGTTTTGAATGTACCTAAAAGAGGATCATCTTCATTGTTTACTTGTGGTAGGTCAACTGACTTGAACTTAATTTTTAACGACTTTAAAGAGAGTAAAAACTAGAAGTCCTGTCATGAAATGCGCACAAATAGCACCTCGATCTGTGCATTAATCTATGTGTTATGACCATAGTAAGGCTATCAGATTCTATCCATATGGCATGTGCACAAGCAATATTTCAGCCAATGGACCTCCAGGTAACCCGGAGGTCCATTGGCAGAAACATTGCCTGTGTTTGCTATGAGTAACCAGGAGAACCTGCCATGCTTTGGATGCCATTCGATATGGCAATTGCGCGTAATTCCTTCGCGCAATTAAGCCTAGATAAGTGCATAGTTCGTGACAGGACTTCTGGTTTTAACTGTAGGTACAATTAATTGATTATTATCGATTATTTGCAACGATTAATCGATTCCTAAATTAAAAAATCGTGACAGCCCTAATTGAAATGTTTTGTTCGGCATGCATTTTACAACCTCTCCTTGATACAGCCATCACTTGCTAACTTATAACCTATACAGTTCAACATCCACTTATCAACCATGTCTTTTGTCACACTCATTATTACTCTTGATTTTGAACTGCTATCGATACTGAATGATATTCTTATGAAACAAAAACACTGGCCGAGGAGAATTTGACACACACCGTTACCAACCACATGTACTGGTACATGCACTTTCAATTCTGTGAGTCATTCCTGACAATGTAGTAGTAAGCGAGTGAACAGGTTAAACCTGCTGCAAAGTACTGTTACAACGTGAAATTGATACCAACTTGTGACAAGTCACAAATTGATTTTGATTGCCCACATATTTTTTATTTTGTATAATTCTCTGGACGTACCTGCACTGTCAGTACCAATTACATGGTACACGTACAGTTAAAACTAAAGTCCTGTCACGAACTGTTCGTTATCTGGGCTTAATTGCTCATAGGAATTGCACGCAATTGCCATATCGAATGGCATCCAAAACATGGCGGTTCTCCTGGTTACTCATAGCAAACACAGGCAATGTTTCTGCCAATGGACCTCCGGGTTCCCAGAGGTCCATTGGCTGAAACATTGCTTGTGCACAGGCCATATGTACAGAATTTGATATTGTTACCATGGTCATAATGCGTAGGTTAATGCGCAGATCAACGTGCTATTTGTGCGCATTTCATGACAGGACTTCTAGTTTTAACTGTAACACCAGCATTCATCTATAGTTTACTGGGTGTATTTTAATTTATTTTGATCAGTATTCTTTCGCAATTCAACTCATGGACAAAACCATTAACAGCCTTGGTCTTGTGTAGAACTAGAACATGCAAAAAGATTTACAAGAATTTGAATCTCAGTTTTCTGGCCTTGGCACTGGATTGCTATAGCCAAATCAATCTACTGCAGCATTTACCATGGTATTGCTGATTGCCATGGCTAATTTCGAGGGCTGCTCTTGTTTGACAGTGCTCCATGAGCTGTGTCAAACAAGATAAGATAAATGCTCAGTTTACAGTACAGTCGCCGTGGATTGGTCGTAATCCACACGTGGGCAGTTATGTCCATGCATCAGTTTACCAGGTAGTAAAAATTATCATTAGCAAAATTTTAATTAATGAAGCACCGGGTTGTACCCGGTGCTTCATTAATTAAATTTTTGATGATTATTCCTGTAATTAGTATTTGGAATCAAATATTATTGCATCCGTGGAAATATTGCCACGCGTGGAAAGTGACCAGTCCACGGCGACTGCACTGTATCTCTAGGATATAGTAAAGTAACCAGTCTCCTGTTAATTGAATACTTTCATTGGAAAAAATTAATCAATTAACAGAGTTGCACTGTATTGGTATTCCTAAATCTAACTTCAGCATTTTGCTGTAAAATTCAATCAATAAGTCATTTTTCAGCTCATAGCGCATCATACCGTATTTACTCTATGTATTGGGACAGCTAAAAATAATTATTTTCACAGGTGTCCCAATTCTTAGAAAATGGGGAAAGAACAGAGCCTGGTCTTGATTTGATGCTGAATAAAGTTGTGTATGATTCGTTTTTCATCACTATATACGAAAATCGCCGTCCAATTTTTTTTTATATTTTCATTTTTTGTTTCCAAAACATAGCTTATGATCCCTCATTGGAACGAGCGCATTGTGCTCGTTTCAATGAGAGATCATAAGCTATGTTTTGGTAGCAAAAAATGAAAATTTTTAGTTACTCAAGAATTTTTTTTTATGAGTGTCGTCTGCTACTAGCGACCGGCCAACTGGAAATAAATCTCCTGAATGTCCCAAACTTTGGAGCATAAAAAAATATAGTTTTCTGGAAAAAATGTGTATCCCAAATCATAGAGTGTCCCAGTACATAGAGTAAATACGGTAGCTCATTTCAATAGATCTCTTTAAGATCTAATGAGCGAGATATGGTGAACTGAACTCATAATAATTTTCTTGTTGGATTTGGGAATGAAGATTATTTACTTTAATCCAAACGATAGAATATCCTTTTTGTTTGAATGTTTTTGTCTTGACAGAATGGTTATTCAGTTAATATGGCTCTGTTGTACAAACTATAATAAAACTTTTCTTGTTTCTATTTTCAGTTGTTCTGTTGGTTGCTATAAAAGTCACAAAGGTTTGTTTACAAAGATTACAATATGGTGGATGTGATGATGGCTATCCAGGCCTGACATTCTTAAAAATGCAGGAGGGCTAAAAATCGCTCCCCTCGCATGACCTAGGGGAGCGATTAGATCTCCTCAACTCAACCTTACAGAAGCTAAAAGTGTCAAAATGAAGTTTTTCTGTTAATGAATTCTGCCTTGTTGGCTTTGTACATTTTATTTGGTGCTGCTAACAAGGTAGTCTGTGTGAGATGGCTACACTGTCCCTCCCACACCTCCAGGACTCGGCAAGGCCCGGAGGTGTGGGAGGGGGAGTGAGGCTGCCTTTCAGAGACCACTAACATAGCAGAGATCTGAAAAGATGTGGTTTCAGGAATAAGCTGTTATGGTAATCATTTTTTCTAAGGCCAGAAGGGCTAGTTTCTGCCCTCCTTAATCTTTTTAAGGCGAGCATTAGGCGAGTGAATAAAGTGCTCTCCTGAAAATGCCAGGCCTGGCTATTTCATGCTACAAGTGCTCAACTCTTTCATAAACTACTACAGTTAAATAACCGTGTTTATTGAATATAATTTCTAAACACCAACCCATTTACCATACCTACAGTACAAATTCGACCTGTTAATTGCATATATGTGAAAGGTAAACTCCTGTAAATTGAATAAAAAAAACTTATGATCTAGAATTACTCTGAATTTATTTATTGGTGTTTAACCCTTTACCCAACTCAGACGATATCAAAATTTATTATTTTAAATATCATTTTTTTAAATTTTTCAAAAAATTTCAACAAAACCATATCATGTGATCCCCTCGTTGGAACGAGCTCGATGAGCTCATTCCAATGAGGGGGTCACATGATACGGTTTTGTTGAAATGTTTGGTAAAATCATAATTTTTCAACTGCTGAATTTGCATATTACGTGGGTGGTAAAGGGATAAAGCAATTTTCAGCATCTTTGGCTTCATCATGACTGCAACGTAGGCATGAAGTCAGGTTTAGCATTTTTGTGGCAATAAAGTAAAGGGATAAAGTAATTTTCAGCATCTTTGGCTTCATCATGACTGCAACGTAGGCATGAAGTCAGGTTTAGCATTTTGGGGGCAATAAAGTAAAGGGATAAAGTAATTTTCAGCATCTTTGGCTTCATCATGACTGCAACGTACGCATGAAGTCAGGTTTGGCATTTTTGGGGCAATATAAAAAAATAAAAAATATAGTTAATTAATGTAACTTGTAAGTGCTGTAAGCTCTCTGTGCTGCAGTTTTTAACCAACTTTGTTCATACTGAATCAACATCGCTGATGGTTGAACCACAAGGAATTCTCAGTTTTCATTTCAGTATTTTCACATTACCAATGTTTATTATTATCATTAAATTCATAATTCACACATTGTAAACTTTCATCATTGTTTGTTATATTTCGTAATTGTGCTGTGCTAAAATTATCTCTTTTCATCTGCACAGTGTTAGGGAAATTTTGTACTCATTGGGGAGCAAATTCAGCTAAAAATCCTTTATGCCACACATTCTCTTGGATGTGATTGTTTCTACGATCTTCGGTAATTCGAAGTCAATTAATATTCACCCGCTACAATTATTCTTTGCATGTAAAAGTTTGTTTATATTCTGAAATGAGTATGAACAATTTTGTGTGTTATTGTATACAGCCATCGCTTTTTGCAGTCACGTCCCATAAGGGTTTCACCACCTTCGTCCACTTGTAACCTCTATTGGCTTTGGGTCTTGTTTCTCTGACATTGTTATTTCTCTTCATGGCGTGGGTCTGAAGCAGAAAGTCGCCGTAATTGTCGAAATCCTCATCTGAGTAATCTCCAGGCTTGTCGAAAAGGAGCAATTTGCACAGTCCAGGAGTAACTTCATACCTATTCGAACCGACGATTAAATTATCATCATCCTCTCGCACTTCAGTGTCACCTACGAAAGTCCTACCGCTGGAATCACTGTAAATTCCATACAACAGATTTCTCTTACCCCCATCCTCGGACGACGCGACGCTATCAGTGGTGATAGTCGAAGCTGCATCATCGCTCTTGCTCACATCGGTTTTGATTCTCATGGGAACGTAATCTGGCGGTGATCTTTGAAAGGAAAACCCCCTTGTAAAACTACCAGGCAACGAACCCGTTCTCAAAGAACTTTCTTTTATGGGTTTCAATTCATCAACGATCTCCTTCTTGCTTCATTCCTGAACCTCCGTCACAGGTTTAAATAGTTTTGTGGTCACTCGTCTTAATTCCATCTCTCCCAATCGCCTGCTTCTGTCGGCAGATCGAATGCTTTTCTTGACTCGTTCATATTCGTCGAGGAGTTCATCTCTTCGCTTGGAATCTTTGATGTGTAAAAACATTTTTGTTCTCTAAATTATTAATATTTCCTTTTTAGATTGTGGTAAACGTCGGTTATTTTATTATTCTTAGAATTAAATGTAGTTATTTTTATGTTTTAAGTAAATAAATCTTCTGTCTTTAATATATATAACTAAAACCAGTTGAGGGAAAAACATAATACAAATAAAACCTCGATAAATAGTTAAAAAATCTTAAAATAAAATCCATTTCAAACATGTTAAAATCAGAAAGAACATGAATAATTAAAATCTCAAATAAAAACATGTAAGCAAATGTAACGCTTTTCAAAAAATAACATCAATTAATCTTTTCAACTGTTTCCGCTTTCATCCATAGAATAGTTTTCAGTTAAACGATTTAACTGACAATTGACTCATTGAATGAAAACCCGCAATACATTCAAGCGTGACAAATGGAGTTCTCAGTAAGTTTATGCAGTAAAGATCATTTTGAAATGCGACCCGCTCGTCAGCTTGATAAAACAGACTGATGATTGTAGCGCACAGAAGCTCTATTTATACTGTAAAAGTGGAGATACCCATCGTGGGATTTTCCCAAAACTCAGGTTTTTCTGTTGAGTTTGGAAAAATCCACTATGGGTATCCCCACTTACGTCAGAAGTGGGGATACCCATAGTGGATTTTTCCAAACTCGGGTTTTTCTGACGTAAGTGGGGATACCCATAGTGGATTTTTCCAAACTCGGGTTTTTTCCGTTTAGTTTGGAAAAAATCCTCGATGAGTAACTTCACTTTACACCCACTTCACGCCGTAGGCGAACATCGAGAAAACGTTTTGAGATCGATTTTTCCTGGTCTAGAATCCGCAAATCGTTTTCACCGATCGGATCGCACCCTTATTTTTACACTCTGTACACGATTTAACACTGAATCCCTATGGGGGTACATGTATGTGTACATTTTTTTGAAAAAGTGGTCTAGAATCGGCAATTATCACCTACTTATGATGCCTTGATGATGTAGTTGGAATGTTTAATCAGTTATGACTAAAGTCAACACAGTCAGAACAAATCAGGTTTACACCCCCACCCCATCTTTGCAATGCCCTTTGCCTCAGTATGCTGCATGGGACATGAACAGAAAAATTTGCAGTCACCCATATTTGATGCTCGGTATTTGTTTCATTTAAAATTTTTGGGTGCATATTCAATTTGCTATTTAATTCTAGTGGTAATATTATATTTATAGGACCCTACTCTTTACATAAAATGGCTTGCAGATGAGACTTGCAAAAAAATTCTTGAATAACTAAGGCCAAATAAAAAAATATATTTCGTTCTTGAGAAATAAATTTTTCAAATCAATGAGGGAGGGAGGCTGTTATTTTTATTTTTTATTTTTGGGTTTCAAAATTTAAAAAAAAAACTCGACCTACATGTATAGTTTGATGAAGTCTGTGGATGGGTGGGTGGGTGAGCAAGCAGGTGGGCATTGCCTTTCTCATTAGCCCGATAACTTGAACAAGTATCAGTAGATTTGGTTAATATTAGGTATGCATATATATGTGAGAATTTCATGATAATGTCTTGAACAATTTTGAAAACCGCAGTGGTTTGGCCATTACAAGTGGAGTTAATAAGTTAATTTTTGCCTGTTTTCAACTCACTGGCATGATAACTTGAACAAGTATCAATGGATTTGATCAATATTTGGTATGTGAGACTTTCTGAGCAATGTCTTAAATTAGTTGGTATGATTCGGTTATACTGAGTGGAGTTATGGGCCTTAATTAGTTAATTTTTGTCTGTTTTCAGCTCATGTGCACGATAACTTGAACAAATATTAATGGATTTGATTTTCTTATAATTACAAGCCTTACAGGTGCGAAGAAACTGCCCCCCCCCCCCCCCCCACACCCCCTCATCGGTGATGCATAATCCATGTTTTTTTGGGGGGGGAGGGGGGTGTTGTTTGATAACTTGTGGTAATTTTCTTTTGATTAGACAACTTTGTTCACATGTTTTGGGCTTGCTAAAATTTATGGGAGAGAGCCTGCTATAAGAAAATCCACACAGTCTATAATTTCATTTCACAAATAATCATACACATACACAGAATTGTGTTCAGTTATCTTTATGCAGCTTTTTAATTTTTTTTATGTTTGAGTTATTTTCTGCAGCACAGAGCAAGCTGGATTTTTTATATTAAATAGACTTGATGCTTTGTTGACAACATGTGCAGATAAAAGTACATTAATCAAAAAAGGTAAAATTATAAATTCTCATGATTTCAAACTAATTTTGGAATACAGTGCAAGCCAATAAAATGTTCATTGAGGGGTTTCAATTTCAAAGAAGGCTTGCCTGAGGATCAAAACCTTTTTTTTTTCCTAATAATTTTTATTTTTTTTGTACAATACATGGCTTATCATCCCTCATTAGAATGAATCTGTCAAGCGTGTTTCCATGAGGGGGTCATAAGCTACGTTTTAGAGGCAAAAATTAAAAGAATTAATACACATAACATTGTATTGTTTGTGAATAGAGCTGATCTGATAAAGATAAAGTGTTACAAAGATGTTTTGTCTGAACAAGTATATTTTTATACTGTACCAATGACCCAGACATAGCTGGTGCTAACTCTTAAAAATCTAGGGCCAAACACAAATTTTGCCCCCCAATCCCCAAAATTTGCATCTAAAACCAAAGAAATCATGTCCTGAATGGCCCTCCATACTTTGCCTCTACTGCGCATGCGCAGTGTCAAGGACGTCCCGAAATTGGCGCCATTAATCATTCTTTGTTTGGCCCTTCATCAGTTAACATCTGACTGATCTTTGTGCTTGTAAATCTCAGTTTAAATGATGCCAGACACATAAATATTAGAGAAATGGTGGTTCTAAGGAGGATATAGAAGGAGGAGAGGAAAAATGAGTGACAGAAAATAATCAGGGCTGTAACTTACAATTTTTTAATGAAATTGTGTTAAGTTACCTATTTTCGAGGCAACGGCCTGTTGTGGTCATTCTTGTTATAAAGTTACACTGCTTGTTCAGTGTTTTCCTCTCTCCCTTTCCTTTAAGTCCCCCCTTGCTATTCCCATGCTTTTGGCATATTTTCTGTAATATTATTACTAAAATTTCTTGGGAGTTTTAGCTGGATAACAGAATGAATTCTGTTCTTTTCCCCATGTTTACGTCTTCACCCTTGGGTGTTTAGGCGTAGTGTTCTGCATCTACCATCTGATGTTCTGTAGTTTCTTCCCTGGAAGTCTCTGTTTTGCATCAGATAGTGTATTATTGGTAACTGATTTCGGGCCAGGGTTATCAGTGCCTGGAGTCATGTTTCTGATGTTTTTACACTTCTTGTTTACATTGACAACAGCCTCTGTGTGAGGGGGATTTCTTGAAAATAATATATATCTTGATGTTAGTTTAATCATAACTAGATACATCATTATTATTCGTAAGTGTTGCATTAATTTTTTAAAATATTTTTAAAATTTTCGTCCACACTTAGGCTTGGGATCCATTGGGGCTCAACGTTACTTTTCAGAAACTTGGGCTTTTCTGAAAAAATATTTTTTCAAAAAATTGTTTTGATTTCAATTATTTTTTCTATGTTAATGGATCATGTTATTATGTATTTTGATTTTTAGGGGTTGGTGCGAGTACTAGGACTTTGTATTCTTTTCACAATGAAAGGATATTGTTCAATTGTGTTAAGAGGAAATCTTCCTCTGACTTTCATAATTATTGTATAAATGTAGTCAGTGTACTCGCACTAACTCCTGTTCAGTATGTGTTATTTTCGATGACAACATGGGAAGCGCGTGTCACGGTATGTTAGTGGGGAAATGGCCATGCCGGTCCTTTCCCCGCAGGGTCACTCTAGTTTATCAATCTCTATTTCAGACGATCAAGAACAGGGTGATGTTTCCGTGATGTCTTCCAAAAGTGTGCCTCCGTCGTCACAATTAATGAAGAGCTAGCGGAAAAGTGCTCATGGAAATACGTCAATTGCCTAAGAGGTCCCTAGTAGGATCGACGGCCTTTGACGTCTGCTAGCTCGCCCGGTGTAGCGTCCATTCATCGAATGGTTCGGCAGCCGGGTTCGTCCGTTGCGGTCTAGAAAGGAGTTTTGGGTGATGCGAGCACTATAAATCAACCAAGTGCACACCCAGTGACGGCGGATTAGAGGAGAGAACGGAGGAAGCCTATTAGTCTGGTTCCTAGCTCGTCCAGGCCCATCCGGGCTGCGAGCGAGAGAGGCCCCTTTCTCGTACAACAACATCTGGCCCCAGATGTTGTGGTACAAAATGTTTCGCATTTGGAGCATACGTCCGCCGCTCGGGACGCTCCGTTATATAGACAGTCCGGAGAGACTGTCAATAAGGCTTCCTCATTCTCATGGCAGCGCACACGACCGCACCTTGGCTATGTGACCTCGGATATCCAGTCAACTTCGCCAATCGGAGAATCCACGGCGACCAGGTCACGCCATCCGGTAGCCAGGGACACGAGGCCTGTAGACTCCGGACGTTCGCATAAGAAAAGTATGCAGGAGTCAACGTACACAGAGCTTCCAGCGGCAAAGCATCGTAAGACCGCTACTGCACAGGCCTCAGTGACGGACGTGCTATCCCAAATAGCACAACTTATCGCAGCATCCCAGCAACGACAGAATCTCTGTCGCATCATGTAATATCCGACGATGCTGGGTCGGGATGCTCCGCTGAAGCATCAGGTACGGGTGTCCGAAAACTTCATAGGGTCCGACAGGATGGCGAAAGGGATTCGGAGGATTTCGAGCTTTCCCTTTTGGAACAACATAAGCTGCTGTTTATGTCATCCGGCTTTATCTTCTAGAGGTTGTTTCGTCGGACCAGAATGCTGCGATGCCGGATAAGAGACTGATAGCGTTGGTGGACACAAAAATTTTTGGATCGGTTCAGGGACATCGTCCCTCAGTTCCGACACAGTCCAATAATGTCACAGGAACTTTCGAATTATTGAACGACGCTATTTATATATATATGCTTGCTATTAACAAGCAAGTCTGGTTTCTTGTTGGCAAGTTCTGAGATGTCTTTCAAAAGTGTGCCTCTGTCGTCATAGTTAAATGATGAGCTAGCGGCAATAAGTGCTCATGGAATACGTCAATCGCCTAAGAGGTCCCTAGTAGGATCGACGGCGTTGACATTCGCTAGCTCACCTGGTGTAGCATCCATTCATCGAATGGTTCGGCAGCCGGGTTCGTCCATTGCGGTCCAGGAAGGAGATTTGGGTGATGAGAGCACTATAATAGACAATAGTACACACCCAGTGACGACGGATTAGAGGAGAGATCGGAGGAAGCCTGTTAGTCCGGTTCCTAGCTCGTCCAGGTCCGTCCGGGCTGCGAGCGAGAAAGGTCCCTCTCTCGTACAACAACATCTGGGACCGGATGTTGTGGTACAAACGTTTCGCATTCGGAGCATATGTCCGCCGCTCGGGATGCTCCGTTATATAGACAGTCCGAGAGACTGTCGATAATGCTTCCTCATCCTCACGGCAGCGCACATGACCGCAACTTGGCTACGTGACCTCGAGTATCCTGCCAGCTTCGTCATTCAGTGATTCCATGGCGAACAGGTCACGCCATCCGGTAGCCAAGGGACACGAGGCCTGTACACTCCGGTTGCTCGCATAATAGAAGTATACATGGGGTAACGAACACGGAGCTTCCAGCGGCAAAGCATCATCAGACCGCTTCTCCACAGGCCTCAGTGACAGACATGCTATCCAAAATAGCACAGCTTATCGGAGCATCCCAGCAAACGACAGAATCTCTGTCGGATGAGGAATAATCCGACGACGCTGGGTCGGTTGTCTGATGCATCAGGTACGGACGACCGAACACTTCATAGGGTCCGACAGGATGGCGAAAGGGATTCGGATTATTTCGAGCTTTCCCTTTCGGAACAACAGAAGCTGCCATACATTTCTTCCGGCATTATCTTCCAGAGGTTGTTCCGTCGGACTAGAATGCTGCGATGCTGGATAAGAGACTAATAGCGTCATTGGACACAGAGTTTTTGATCGGTTCAGGGACATCGTCCCTGAGTTGCCGACACAGTCCAATAATGTCACTAGAACTTTCGAATTATTGAACGACGCTATATATATAAGCTTGCTACCAATACACGCTAGTCTAGTTTCTTGTCCGCAAATGCTCTAATCTGCCTTTCATCAATTCTAGGAATAAATTTGAAATGGCAGGACAGGGCATACTGAGAGTTCCTCTCCGTCTAGACGACAAGGCTGAAGACTGGAAATTGTCTTTTTCGCCGTCTATGTCAATTCCAACCACGACGTTGGAAACGACAATGATGTCTAATAGACTTAACTTAGACGCTTAATCATATGTAGACCACCTTACTGAGGTGTTATCATTACGTCTTCAAGAGAAAGAATTCCAGGATATGATTCTTAATGAGATTTCTTTCAAGGGCAGTAGTTTTCCACGTATAACTCCGCCCTTCAGTGGCAACCTGGAGTTGGTTAGACGTGACGCAGCACTAGCTACATCCACGTGCGTGGATAGTAAGGTGAAGAACTCTCTCAGAGTCGCTTCGGTCATGGAGAAGCTTCTCTTCGACAGCAACCTTTCAGAAATCTATGAATTGCTCGATATACACGTTCTCTTGTCAATCAAGTGTAACAAGAGATTCAGACTTGGGCAAACATTCGGTGGTTGACTCAGAGAGTTCCACTGTAGTTGCCGGATCCGAGTTTTTCGATTATGATGGATGCCAGTCAAACAGGTTGGGGCACAATATTGATCCCAATGGATTCGAAGTGCCAGGGTCTTTGGGTTCCGCAGTTTTTAGGCAAGCACTTAACTTCCAAGAAATGATATTATTTTGGCTTGCACTACGTCATTGGATGAACATTATTTAGAAACGCATGTCCAAATCCTGTCTGATAATACGACAGTACTTGCGTATATCCGGAACCAGGGAGGCACTCATTCGGTTCCGTTATTGAATTTAACGGAAAGAATCCTTCTGTTTGTTATAGAACACCAAGTTCTGTTTCGGTCCGTCATATTCTGGGTCATCTGATTGTATTAGCAGACTCCCTTTCACGTAAGGGTCGATTGTTGCCGTCAGAATGAACTCTCAACAAACAGGTATTCAATCACATTTGCTACCAATGGGAGCGCCCAATGATAAATTTATTTGCGACACAACTCACCAATCAATTGCAGACGTATGTGTCACCATGTCCGGATCCCCGAGCATATGTAGTTTACTCTCTATCGATCTAGTAGGACGGAATGATAGGATATGCGTATCCTCCAGCGCTGTTGATTCAGCAAGTATTGCTAAGATAATACATTCACAATACAATTCTGTTGGTAGCATCTCTGTCTCCACAGAGACCGTGGATAAATTTACTTAGGTGTCTGCTGTGGGACTTACCGCGAAAACTTCCTCCACGAGAGGATCTTCTTTCGCTGGGGAAATCGTGTCAACTTCATCACAACCTGCAAGGTCTCAACCTTCACGTATTCCGTTGTGCGGTCCTTCTTGCACGGCAAGCATTGTACAGGACGAGCAGTGGACGCGATTTCTAACTGTAGGAGGACCTCCTCTTCGCTATACTATGCGGCTAAAGTGGAGGGTCTTCCGTCGTTGGTGTAGGGATCATTATGTTGATATTTTTGATCCCTCCATACCAGACATTGCAAACTTTCTAGTATACTTGTTTGGTTATAGGTCTATGTTATCTGATACCTGTGCACACCATGATAGTTTACAATTGAGTCTAATGTCTCTTTATCTAAGTTAGTTAGAAACTTTTCGATAAATAGACCTAGAATCCTTAGATTAATTCCTATACGGAATTTAGCTTGGGTTCTTATTAAACTAAAGCAACCATTTGAATCTCTTGAGACAGTAGTTTCAAATTCTGGCCTTTTAAGACAGCAATTCTCTTAGTCTTCTCTTCTGCTGAAGAGTCAGTGAGCTTCATGCACTATCGGTGGACGATTCTCACTTTCGTAGTATCGGAGACTCTATTACCTTTACTGCTAATGTTGGATTTTGGGTTAAAAATCAGGCTCCTAATAAATATCCGGAACCTATTGTTTTTAAGGTCCTTCCGTCTTCGAACGGGCATAGGCCTTTACTCTGTCCGGCTAGATCTTTATGTATTTATTAACAGATCTCAGTTTATCAGTAAGGACGTAAAGCTTCTTCTGTCTCTGATGCCTAATAGAAAGGTCATTACGGTCCATTCTATTGCTAAATGGATTCAATTAACTATCAGTACTGCTTAGGATAATCTATCCTTAACTCAGCAGTCTGTGCTTAAGATTTCGGCTCATGAAGTAAGAGCTCTTCTACATCTTGGGCTTACGTAAATAGTGTTGCTATTATAGATTTAATGAAGGCTGCATATTGGTCTCAGCCATCCACATTCACGAATTTTTATCTCGGAAATATCGAGTCCATTTCTGGAGGCCTGCATTGTTCAGGTCCATTATCGGCTGCTCAGAATGTCGTTCACTTAACAATTGCAACTATAGCTATGTAGGCTTTCTGTTCCGGCAGTGACTCCGTCCTGCTGCCCTCTTCGCTCTGGGCTATTTGACCCAGGGCAAGGGGAAGGGGGGGGGGGAGGGTGTTCCCTTGGGTCACCTGTTTTATTATGAAAACAAGGGGATACCTCCTCCAGAGTCAGTAATTCTGAGCTGTTACTGGGATGGTTTTAAAGTGAAAAGTTTATGTTTTTAAAATTCATTCATGTCATAGTTTTAAAGTGTAGCATTTGAATATGTCACGTGTCAAACGGGCGTTATTATACTATCCTCAGACACTTTTAAAAGAGTATAAAGAGTCTCAATTCTCTGGACTAACTTTATTTATTGGCTTACTTTAAAAATAATTAGTATAAGGATTATACTGGATGTTAATAGAGAATATGGATGTTATGATGCTCAATTATAGAAGGTATTGTGTCTTTCTAATTTATCATAAATAAGAAAGATACATGTAAAGCCTAATACTCCTTTTCTCCTTGAGGGGATGACTCTATTTTATATAGTTGAGCTTATTGGATTTTCCTCTATGTCCTAGGCCCTCCAGCCTTTTTACTATGCAGCTATGTCTGGGTCATTGGTACAGTATAAAAATGTTAAAAAATTTATAGTAATTTATATATTTTTTATACTTACCAATGACCCAGACGGGGATGGCCCTCCCAGGAGTTGGGAACTCATACCTCCCTACTGAGGACATAGCGCTTACCAGGCACTGATTGTAAGAATGATTAATGGCGCCAGTTTCGGAACGTCCTTGACACTGCACATGCGCAGTAGAGGCGAAGTATGGAGGGCCATTCAGGACATGATTTCTTTGGTTTTAGATGCAAATTTTGGGGATTGGGGGGCAAAATTTGTGTTTGGCCCTAGATTTTTAAGAGTTAGCACCAGCTATGTCTGGGTCATTGGTAAGTATAAAAAATATATAAATTACTATAAATTTTTTAACTTTTTGACAATATATTTTCCGGTGAGTGCCTGTTGGGAGGAGCATTTTTTTAACCATTTACCCAATGAATCGCCCGCATCCGCCCGTGTAATATGCAAATTCAGCAGTTGAAAAAATATTATTTTTCAAAAAATTTCAACAAAACCATATCATGTGACCCCTCGTTGGAACGTGCTCGTCAAGCTCGTTCCAACGAGGGGTCACATGATATGGTTTTGTTGAAATTTTTTGAAAAATTTGAAAAAATGATATTTAAAATAATAAATTTTGATATCGTCTGCATTGGGTAAAGGGTTAAATGTTAATTAAATGTCATTTACAGACAATACAAGATGTCCTCGCAGAGAAGAACCAGAAGTATCAGTTCAGGAAATCAGAAGTGGAACACGGTTACCGTCGTGTTTAAATAATGAAGACAAAGATGTTAATCAGTATGAAAAAGCCGAAGAAAATGGAAAAGGTTTGTTTTAAGATATCACTCTTGACTAGCTCTGTATAAAATTATGTCATGTATCATGCAAATATAATTATCTCCCCACACCAACCAACCTGCAGTGAGGAGCTCTTTCCAACCAGAATACTAATGCAGTAACTTGGACTACCAAATTTCAATGGACTTTTGTGTTCTACCTCATATAAACAATGGCTGAGGCCCCACAAAGTAGATCTTCAGTTTCTCAGGCCATTTTTTTACCTGCATCGCCAGCGGCAGAGCAGGTCTAGTAACCACTCGACTCCGTCTGACTGTCCGTCAGTCTGTCTGTCCGTCTGTCCGAAACACTTTTTCCGTCAAGGTTTTCTTGGCTTCTATGAAAGGGAATGATTTTATATTTGGTTTGCTGCTTCATAATGATGAGTTGTATCATGTAAGCAATTTTCAGATCTGCCATGCAGCCACTTCCTGTTAAACGATACTTTGAAATTTTACTGTACCCACTGAACATTGAAATTTTTCATCAAACTTTTCTCGGCTTCTATGCAAGGAGCAACTTTCAGATCTGCCGTGCAGCCACTTCCTGTTTGCTGATTCAGTTGCATGCAGTGACGCAGGTCCAGACCCGGTATTGGTCTTGGCTTGTTGTAAAATTGCATGTGGGCGGGTGTTTTTAGCTCACCTGAGTGAAGCTCAAGGGGAACTTTACTAATCACTTTCCGTCCGTCATCTGTCCATCCAGCATCCGGCGTTAACTTTACATTATTGACTTCTTCTTACGAACTACTCAACCAAATTGAACCAAATCTGGTGTGCTTGTTCCCTATCATATGTCAATTCAAGTTTGTTTAAATTAAGTTGACCCGCCCCTTGGTAGGGCCACACCCAAAAAGTGAGCCTAAATCTTAAAAAATCTTCTCATGAACCAGCAGTCGCAGAGACTTGATATTAGGTGTGCAGCTTCCTTTTGAGGTGTAAACTCAGATTTGTTCAAGAGAAGTTCTAGGGGCTATATTTGCCATCGTTATGGGAGGGGCAAGAATTTTTACCCCGCCCAAAATTTCTATATTTTTATACTGTACCAATGACCCAGACTTAGCTGGTGCTAACTCCAACAAAACCAGGGCCAAACACAAATTTTGCCCCCCAATCCCCAAAATTTGCATCCAAAACAAAAAGAAATCATGTCCTAAAGGACCTCCATAGTACGCCTCTACTGCGCATGCGCAGTGACGCAGTCGTCCCGAAATTGGCGCCAATTATCATTCTCTGTTTGGCCCTTCATCAGTCAACATCTCACTGATCTTTGTGCTTGTAAATCTCAGTTTAAAGGATGCCAGACACGTAATTTTTGGAGAAAATGTGATTCTAAGGAGGATAGAAGGAGGAGAGGAAA
Organism: Pictodentalium vernedei; assembly: GCA_031216915.1. NCBI lineage: Eukaryota > Metazoa > Mollusca > Scaphopoda > Dentaliida > Dentaliidae > Pictodentalium > Pictodentalium vernedei. The sequence continues at coordinate 521,183,435 of CM062294.1, read as the reverse complement.
AAAGAAGTGGCAAAAAATAATCAGGGCTGTACTTAAAATTTTTTGTTGAAATTATGTTAAGTTGCCTATTTTCGAGGCATGGGCCTCTTGTTGTCATTCTTGCTAATTGTTGCACTGCTTATTCAGTGTTTCCTCTCCCCTAACCTTCTAAAGTCCCCCCTTGCAATTCTCCCATGCTTTTGGCATATTTTTGAGAAGTTTCATTTCTAAAATTTCCTGGGAGAGTTGCTTGGTTACAGAATGTTTTCTGTTATTTTCCCCATAGTTACGTTTTCACCCATGGGTGTATAACGTTTGTGTTCTGCATCTTCCATCTGATGTTCTGCAGATTCTCCCCTGGGAGTCTCTGTTTTGCATCAGATAGAGTGTAATTGATGACTGATTCCGGGCCAGTTTTTTTTTTTTCAGTGCCTGGAGTCATGTTTTCTAGTGTGTTTACACTGTTTGTTTTCATTGGCAACAGCCTTTTTTGAGGGGGGCTGTTTGCCTTTGTAGTAGTTTATCTCATTATAAGATACATTTATATTATCCGAAAGTGTCTCATTAATTATTTTATATAAATTCAAAATTTTTGACCACACTTTGCCATCGGATCCATCGGGGCTCAACGTTACTTTTCAGCAACTTGGGCTTCTCTGAAAAAATATTTTTTCAAAATTATTTTGTTTTGCAATTGTTTTTTCATTTATTAATGGATCATGTTATTATGTATCTTTGTGTCAGGGGTTTTTGCGAGTAACTAGGACTTATTGTTGTTCTTTCACAATGAAGGGACATTGTTCAAATTGTAATAGGAAGAAATCTTCCTCTGACTTTCATGATCATTGTATTAATTGTAGTCAGTGTTCTCGCATTAATCCCTGTCCTATATGTGAACATTGGGATGAGAAACATTGGAAACGTGTGTCACAATATGTTGTTTCTGGAGAAAGAGCGATGCCGGCTCTTTCTCCACAAGGTCACTCTACTCTCTGTTTCTATTTCAGAGGAACCAGAACAGGGTGATGTTTCCATGTTATCTTCTTCAAGTGTGCGTCCGTCGTCACAAATTAATTCAGAGCTAGCGGCAAAAGTGCTCATGGAGATTAGACAAATGTCGTCCGCTAGCTCGCCCGGTGTAGCGTCCATTCACCGAATGGTTCGGCAGCCGGGTTCGTCCGATGCGGTCCAAGAGGAAATTTTGGGTGATGCGAGCACTATAAACATAATAGATGCACACCCAGTGACGGCGGATAGTAAACGAGAACGGAGGAAGCCTTTTAGTCCGGTTCCTAGCTCGTCCAGGTCCAGCCGGGCCACGAGCGAGAGAGGCCCCTCTCTCGTACAACAACATCTGGGACCAGATGTTGTGGTACAAAATGTGTCTTTAGCGGAGCATACGTCCGTCGCTCGGGACGCTCCGTTGTATAAGCAGTCCGCAGAGACTGTTAAGGCTTCCTCTTCTCGTCGGCGCACACGACCGCACCTTGGCTGCGTGACCTCCGATATTTTGCCAGCTTCGCCGGTGAAGGATTCTTCGGCGACCAGGTCACACCATCCGGCAGCCAGGGATTCGAGACCGATGGACTCCGGACGTTCGCATAGGAAAAGTATGCGGGAGCCATCTGATGCGGAGCTGCCCTCGGCGAAGCAGCGAAAGACCGCGCCTCCGCAGGTCTCGACGTCGGACATTCTAGTGCAGATAGCACAGCTTATCGCAGCATCCCAGCAGCCGACAGAAACGGTGTCGGATCGAGAATTATCCGACGGCGCTGGGTCGGTACGCTCCGCCGAAGCATCGGGGGCGGACGACCGGGAACATCGGGAGGTCCGACCGGATGGTGAAAGGGATACGGATGAATTGGAGCTATCCCTTTCGGAACAACATAAAGCTGCCGTGGACTTCATCCGGCACTTTCTCCCTCAAGTTGTTCCGTCGGGCCAGACTGCTGCGCTTCCGGACAAGAGAATTTTAGCGTCATTGGACTCTGAATTTTTTGAGCGGTTCAGGGACATCGCTCCCGAGTTTCCGTCGCAGTCCAATAATGTTGCAAGAACATTTGAATTATTGAACGACGCTATATTTAAACTTGCTTCCAGGACGGGGAAAGCAGGTTTCTTGTCCGCAAATACTCTCAACCTGCCTTTCATTAATGCAAGGAATAAATTCGACACGGCAGGACAGGGTATACCGAGAGTTCCTCTGCGTATGGACGACGAGGCGGAAGACTTAGAGCTATCATTACCGTCGTCAGCTTCTATTCCAACCGCGGTGTTGGAAACAGCTATTGCGTCTAACAGAGCCAATTTAGATGCCTTATCTTACGCAGATCACCTTACTAAGGCGTTATCACTGCGCCTTCAAGGGGAAGAGTTTCAGGATATACAATCCTCTTTAAGACTTCTTTCAAGGGCAGTAGCTTATTCCACGTGTAACTCCGCCCTTTCAGTGGCAAATTTGGAGTTGGTTAGACGTGACGCAGCCCTGGCTACATCCACACTAGTGGATTCTAAGGTGAAGAACTCTCTTAGAGTCGCTTCGGTCTCAGGAGAACTTCTCTTTGACGGCAAGCTTTCCGCTATTTATGATAATATTAAAAAGAAAGCTAATGATTCTCTGTTGTTCAGATCCGCTCCTAAAAGGTCGGATACAGCAGACACGAATAAGGCGGGCACTTCTGGGTCTAATGCGCCCAAGAGAGGTTCCTATAGAGGTTCCGGTGCGTCCTCTTGGTCTTATTCGAGAGAGCGTCAGGATAGCGACTCTCGTTCGGGACGTCCTTCAGGCCGGGACAATCGGTCGGACGCCCCGAGGTCGACGAGGCGAGGTGCGGGTCGTGGAAGACGTGGTTTCTCCTACCGCAGGCCTCGCAGGTCCAGGAGGTGATGGCTTAAACCTCTATCGCGTTCCGGTTGGCGGAAGGTTGTCGAGTTTTTCACAAGAGTGGGCGTCGATTACGGACGACCCGTGGGTGAGAGGAGTGACTTCGGAAGGTCTAAAGATATCCTTCAAACGAAAGCCTCCATTAACTCGAAGTCCAAAGTGGACTCATCTTCCGTCAAATCCACAGAAAAGAGACGCTCTGTTATCAGAGGTGCAGTCTCTTTTAATGAAGAACGCGGTAGAGGTCGTAGAAAACCAGGAATCGCTGGGATTCTACAGCCATCTGTTTCTGGTTCTGAAACCAGACGGCTCGTTCCGTCCAGTCATAGATTTGAGCTGGATAAACAAGCTGATCGTCGCTCCGAAGTTTTATATGGAGACGATTCGATCGGTCAGAGCGAGTATTCGGGTGAACGATTATGCAACGAGCATAGATCTCAAAGATGCGTACTTTCACGTCATGGTACATCCGACATTCCGAAAGTATCTACGCTTCGCAGTCCTAGGAGTGGTGTATCAGTTCCGGGCCATGTGCTTCGGATTGAATCTAGCACCCTGGGCTTTCACTCGGGTAATGAACTTGGTAATGATCTACTTCCGAGCTCATTCGTCTGCGGTAACGTCGGCCTACCTGGACGACATTCTTCAGAGGTACGGCAACGAGTTAACGCTTCAGAACGATGTTCAGAATCTTCTTCTATTGCTCCGACGTCTCGGTTTCATAGTAAACGAGGAGAAGTCGGATCTGGTGCCGTCCAAGTCATTCACTCATCTGGGAATGAGCTTCGAGACGCACAACAATCTCGTTCGTCTGCCGTTAACCAGAGCGAAATTAGTCAGTTGTTACGCTCGCTATTGTCTGCACGCAGACAAAGTCACGGCGAGAGAATTTATGAGACTGATAGGTCTGTGTGGAGCCGCCGCGGATCTCATTCCGATGGGGCGGCTACGCACACGTCCTCTTCAAATTTTCCTGACTCAGAATTGGAGTGTGAAAATTCATTCGCTCGATGTAGACGTTCTCTTGTCAGATCAAGTGAAACAAGAGATTCAGACTTGGGCAAACATTCAGTGGTTAACTCAAGGAGTTCCGCTGCAGTTGCCGGATCCGAGTTTTACCATTATGACGGATGCCAGTCAAACAGGTTGGGGTGCATCATTAATCCCAACGGATTCGAGATGCCAGGGTCTTTGGGATCCGCAATTCCTGTGCAAGCACATAAACATCAAGGAAATGATGTCAATTTGGCTTGCGTTACGTCACTGGATGGACATTATTCACGATGCTCATGTCCAAATCCTATCCGACAATACGACAGTAGTGGCGTATATACGGAATCAGGGAGGCACTCATTCAGTTCCGTTGTTCAATCTAACGGAAAGAATCCTGTTTGCGTTGGAACATCACGTTCTTCTTTCGGTCCGTCACATACCGGGTCGTCTGAATGTGCTAGCAGACTCCCTTTCACGAAAGGGTCGCTTGTTGCCGTCGGAGTGGACTCTCAACAAACAAGTATTCAATCAGATTTGCTACCAATGGGAACGGCCAATGATAGACTTATTTGCGACACATCTCAACAATCAGTTGCAGACGTATGTGTCCCCGTGTCCGGATCCAAGAGCATTTGCAGTAGACGCTCTGTCGATCCCTTGGGACGGAATGATAGGATATGTGTATCCTCCAGCGCCGTTAATTCAACAAGTATTGCTAAAGATAAAACAATCTCAATGCAAGATTCTGTTGGTAGCATCTCTGTCGCCACAGAGACCGTGGATAAATCTACTCAGGTGTCTGTTGTGGGACCTACCGCGGAAGCTTCCTCCACGAGAGGATCTTCTTTCGCAGGGGAAATCGCGCCAACTCCATCACAACCCGCAAGGTCTCAACCTTCACGTTTTTCCGTTGTGCGGTCCTTCTTGCATGGCAAGCACTTTACAGGACGAGCAGTGGACGCGATTTCTAACTGTAGGAAGACCTCCTCTTCGCTAAACTATGCGGCTAAGTGGAAGGTTTTCCGTCGTTGGTGTAGGGATCATTCTGTAGATATATTTGATCCCTCTATACCAGACATTGCAAACTTTCTAGTATACTTGTTTGACGAAATCAAACTGCAGCCTGTTACTATAAAGGGTTATAGATCTATGTTATCTGATACCTATGCACATCATGATAGTTTACAAATTGGATCTAATGTCTCTTTATCGAAATTGGTTAGAAACGTTTCGATAAATAGACCCAGAACTCTTAGATTAATTCCTAAGTGGAATTTAGCTTGGGTTCTCCTTAAATTGAAGGAAAAGCCATTTGAACCTCTTGGGACAGTAGATTTCAAATTCTTATCTTATAAGACAGCTTTTCTCTTAGCTTTCTCTTCTGCCAGAAGAGTCAGTGAGCTTCATGCACTATCGGTGGTTGATTCTCATTATCGTAGTGTTGGGAACACTATCACCTTCACTACTAATGTGGGTTTTTTAGCTAAGAATCAGGCTCCTAATAAATATCCGGAACCTATTGTTATTAAGGCTCTTCCGTCTTCAGACGGGCGTAGGCCTTTACTCTGTCCTGTTAGAGCACTACGTATCTATAAACAGAGATCTCAGTTATTCAGAAAGGGACGGAAACGTTTCTTTCTGTCTTTGATGCCTAATAGAAAGGACATTTCAGTCCATTCTATTGCTAGATGGATTCAGTTAACTATCCGTACTGCTTATGAAGATTTATCTTCTTCTCAGCAGTCTGTGCTTAAGATTTCTGCTCATGAAGTAAGAGCTCTTTCTACTTCCTGGGCTTATGCTAATAGTGTTGCTATTACAGATTTAATGAAGGCTGCTTATTGGTCTCAGCCATCCACATTTACTAATTTTTATCTCAGAAATATTGAGTCCATTTCTGGAGACCTGCATTGTTTAGGTCCGTTATCTGTTGCTCAGAATGTCGTCCACTAAACAGTTGCAACTATAGTTATGCAGGCTTTCTGTTCCGGCAGTGACTCCGTCCAGCTGCCCTCTTTGCTCTGGGCTATTTGACCCAGGGCAAGGGGAAGGGGGGGGGGGGGGGCGGGTGTTCCCTTAGGTCACCTGCTTTATAGTGAAAAGCAAGGGAATGCCTCCTCCAAGACAGTATTTCTGAGTCGCTTCCGGGATGGTTTTAAAGTGTAATATTAATGTTTAATTTCATTCATGTCTTATTTTTAAAGTGTAGCTCGGTGTGAAGCATTTGTATATGTCAAGTGTCAAACGGGCTTTAATATACAATACTCGGACACTTTTAAATGATTATAAAGAGTCTCAATTCTCTGGACTACTTTATTTATTGGCTTGCTTTAAAAATAATTAGTATAAGGGTTATACTGGATGTTAATAGAGAACATGAATGTTATTGTGCTCAGTTATTAAGGGTAGTGTATCTTTCTAATTTAATATTAAATAAGAAAGATACATGTAAAGCCTAATACTCCTTTTCTCCTTAAGGGGTTACCTCTTTATTTATAATTGAGCTTATTGGATTTTCCTCTATGTCCTAGGCCCTCCAGCCTGTTTACTATTCAGCTAAGTCTGGGTCATTGGTACAGTATAAAAATGTTAAAAAATTTATAGTAATTTATATATTTTTTATACTTACCAATGACCCAGACGGGGATGGCCCTCCCTGAGTTGGGAACTCTTGCCTCCCCGCTGAGTACATAGCGCTGACCAGGCACTGCCAGTAAGAATGATAATTGGCGCCAATTTCGGGACGACTGCGTCACTGCGCATGCGCAGTAGAGGCGTACTATGGAGGTCCTTTAGGACATGATTTCTTTTTGTTTTGGATGCAAATTTTGGGGATTGGGGGGCAAAATTTGTGTTTGGCCCTGGTTTTGTTGGAGTTAGCACCAGCTAAGTCTGGGTCATTGGTAAGTATAAAAAATATATAAATTACTATAAATTTTTTAACTTTCCAGGTATCAGTTTTATCATGGGGTACTTTTTGGGACTTGGAAAAAGTGCTGAGTCAGCATTTTTTAACACCGTGGATAATGGGAAAAATATTTTAAGACTACTTTTCTCCCAAACCACTGCTCCAAAGCTTTCAAATTTCACATAAAACATCTTTGGAAGATTGTTTCGCATGTTTTTTGAAATCAGTTCCCTGGGTCCATATTTGGGCTCTCTATGGGAGCCCAAATGTTCAAATTAGTGCAGTATGAGGAATTTTCTTTAAAAAACCTTCTTCAGATCTACCAATAAGAATCTTTTGATATTTGGTATGCAGCATCCTTGGGGGGTGAGATTCAAGTTTGTTCAAGCCAAGTGCCTGGGTTCATATTTAGGCTGAAAATTTGGGGTCCCGGTCCGAACTCAGAAATTTGGGACCAAAATCTGGAAATGAGTTTTTTGTTTTTTTATGCGTTTAAGTCAATTTTAAGACAAAATTTTTTTTTTTTACACTGAAAATTTGGGGTCCGGGTGGGACTTGAAAAATTTTGGACCAAAATCCGGAAATGAGTTTTTTTGTTGTTTTTATGCATTTTGGGCAATTTTAAGACAAAAAAGTTCTGTTTTTTTTACCCTGAAAATTTGGGGTCCGGGTGGGACTTTGAAATTTTTAGACCAAAATCTGGAAATTAGATTTTTTTGTTTTTTATGCGTTTTGGTAAATTTTAAGACAAAATTATTTTTTTTTTTTTTACACTGAAAATTTGGGTTCCGGGTGGGACTTAGAAAATTTGGAACCAAAATCCAGAAATGAGTTTTTTTTTTGTTTTTATGCATTTTGGTCAATTTTAAGACAAAATTTTTTTTATTTTAAACCCTGAAAATTTTGGGTCCGGGTGGGTTTTTGTCTCATGCACAAATTATGGAAATTAGATGAACTTTGATTTATTCAGCGCTTCTTATACACAGTAAGTGCACATGTCAGTACGGCTCAGGCTAGAGGCTGTATTTATGAACCAATCTTCACGAAACTTCTTGGCTACCTTTGTTATCACCTTGGGACAAGAACAAGTGTTTTTAGGTGCAGTCTGAAATTCAAGATGGCTGCCAGGGTAATTTTATACCAAAATTAGGTGCAATCAGTTTTTTGTACAGAACTTCTAGGACTACATGTACGTTTGTTATCATCATGGTACGGTAACGTGTGCTTTTGGGCTTGGCTGTGTTAATATTTGGTGTTGTTTGGGGGGGCTAGTACTAAAATGAGTCCGCAGGTAGAAAAAAGAGTCCGTAAGAGACCACAAGCAAACTATGGGGGTTAATGTTCTGAAATGAATGGTTTCTGGTTCTTTGGGTTATAAATAATACACATCCGAAGTTTGGTATCGATATTTCAACTTTAACCCCTAAAATTTCCCTATTAATGTATAGCACGTTTTCAAACTTACGGACTCATTTTTCGCAAGACGGACCAAAGAGTCCGCAAATGAACTACTCGTCCTAAAAATATCAAATGAACGGTTTCTGATTGAAAACAGTATAAGTAATACATATCTGAAGTTTGGTGTTGATATTCCAACGTTAACCCCTAAAATTTCACTATTAATGTATAGCATCAGGATTAAATACTGTTATAAAAACTAAATAATAAATAGGGAACGAGAAGGTGAATAAACAGGCAGAAAAACAGCTTAACTGTGGCCTTCTACCAGAAAGGGCTGCCTTCACCGACTCAACTAAAAATTCCATCATGATTAAATACTGTTATAAAAACTAAATAACAAATAGGGAACGAGAAGGTGAATAAACAGGCAGAAAAACAGATATGTATTATTTATAATGTTTTCAATCAGAAACCGTTCATTTGAAATTTTTGTGAGATAGTAGTTCATTTGCGGACTCTTTGGCCTGGCTTGCAAAAAATGAGTCCATGAGTTTGTGAATGCGCTATATACATTTATAGGGCAATTTTGGGGGTAAACGTTGAAATATCAACACCAAACTTCGGATATGTATTATTTATACTGTTTTTAATCAGAAACCGTTCATTTGAAATTTTTATGACTAGTAGTTCATTTGCGGACTCTTTGGCCCGTCTTGCGAAAAATGAGTCCATGAGTTTGTGAATGCGCTATATACATAAATAGGGAAATTTTAGGGGTTAACGTTGAAATATCAACACCAAACTTCAGATATGTATTATTTATAATGTTTTCAATCAGAAACCGTTCATTTGATATTTTTATGACTAGTAGCTCATTTGCGGACTCTTTGGCCCGTCTTGCGAAAAATGAGTCTGTAAGTTTGAAAACGCGCTATACATTAATAGGGAAATTTTAGGGGTTAACGTTGGAATATCAACACCAAACTTCAGATATATATTATTTATAAAGTTTTCAATCAGAAACCGTTCATTTGATATTTTTATAACAAGTAGTTCATTTGCGGACTCTTTGGCCCGCCTTGCGAAAAATGAGTCCGTAAGTTTGAAAATGCGCTATACATTAATAGGGAAATTTTAGGGGTTAAAGTTGAAATATCGATACCAAATTTCGGATGTGTATTATTTATAACCCAAAGAACCAGAAATCATTCATTTCAGAACATTAACCCCCATAGTTTACTTGCAGTCTCTTACGGACTCTTACGGTCTCTTTTTCTACCTGCGGACTCATTTTAGTACTACCTGTTTGGGGAGGGTAAACATTATTAGCACAACCCAGTTTTCTGTTTCCATTGAGAAAAATAAAACCTGTGGGAACCCTATGAGCTAAAGATAAAAAATTCAAATACCTATATTTTTAGAAGGACTGGACAAATATTTATTAATTAGTATGAATCAACCTTAGAAGGGTTTGAATCAAACAGGCCAAAACAATTGCTAACATTTGGCTTATGATGCACCACACAAGGATCCCATTGTAACATTAACCCCATGAAGATTTCTTTTCTAGTTTAGCATCTAACTGTCACCCACCTTTACAAGACTTTACCTGTACAGTTGTTACAGGCTATGGTCAGTATTTATGTACAGACCTTTAGAATACTTTACATGTACCTTTGTTATCAGGTCATTACCTAGATGTGTGTCATTGCTGTGTCACATACTATACATGTACATGTCTTACACAAGTTGAGCTTCTGTGTCATTGACACTTTCATTTAAAATTTTTCCAAAAATGTCAACAAAACCGTATCATGTGACTCCTCATTGGAATGAACTTGACAAACTCTTTCCAAAGAGGGGTCACATAATATGGTTTTGTTGAAATATTTTGAAAAATAAAAATTTTTCAGCTGCTGAATTTGTGTATTATGCAGGTAGATGTGGCAGATTCGTTGGGTAAAGAGTTAAAGTCCAATGCTCTAAACACACTGATCCACCACGTTCTCAAATTCTGTGAAAAGGATTTTTTTAGCATAAGCATTGTTTCAGCTAGTAGACTTCCAGGCTCAACCAGGAAGTCTCTTGGCTGAAATATTGCATCTGCTTCAATCTTTCCAAACAGCTTGTACAGGGGTACCGGAAAATGGAAAGAACCGGGAGGGGGGGAGGGGGAGGAGGAGGGGGGTATACCAAAGTTTAGGACAACCTGATCCCACCTGAGTAATAAATAGACACAGAGTAAGGTAAGACAAAGTTACATTTTAGGGGGAGGGGGGAGGGGGAGGAGGAGTGGGGTATACCAAAGTTTAGGACAACCTGATCCCACCTGAGTAATAAATAGACACAGAGTAAGGTAAGACAAAGTTACATTTTAGTACCCTTTGCATCCTGACGAGTTCATGAGCCTGTAGAGTTCCAAGAAGTTGATACACTGTGCCAGTGTTTTATGGGCATCAGATAAAAATGACACTATCACAGAACATCTGGGGTACAATTTAACCCTTTACCCAACGCAGAGAATATCAAAATTTATTATTTTAATTACTATTTTTTTTAAATTGTTCAAAAAGATTTCAACAAAACCATATGTGACCCCTCATTGGAACGAGCTCAATGAGCTCATTCCAATGAGGGGTCACATGATATTGTTTTGTTGAAATATTTTGAAAAATTAATTTTTTTCAAGGATCAATTTGCAAATTACGCGGGCAGATGCAGGCGATTCGTTAGGTAAAGGGTTAACACCCTGTAAAGGATGCTCTGTGGCATTTACTGAAGCATGTAACATCTAAGAGAAAGTTGGAGTGAGGAAAATCCCGGCTGGAAAGGGCACCTGTGCTCCCTTGGCATGCGGGAGGGGGCAAGTGCCCCCTCTGCTCTGGCACTCATAAGCATGTACATGCTTTCATCACCAGTTGTCTGTACTACTGCAACTCCCTTCTTTTGGGTTCTAAAAATATGTTCAAGAAAAGCATCAGCACATTTAAAACCATGCAGCACACATTATCATACAATCTCATAAACAATGTTATATCCCGGTAATGCCCATTCAACTACACTGGCTTCCAGTCCACAGTCCAACAAAGAATGCATTTCAAAATTTACTTCCTCATTTTTAGCTTAACTTGACATAGTCAAGATAAGCTATGCCATCACGCGTGCGGAAGCCTGTTAGTCTGTGAGTCTGTGAGACTGTTAGTCTGTGAGTCTGTGACGTCTGTTCACATTTTCCTTTAGCACGGGCTACACCCCGCAGTTCTTGTCTGATCGTCACGAAATTTCATATGCAGGTTTGGGGTCATGTCTAGATGAGAACGTCCCCTTTTGGTCGCGATCAGGCAACCGGTATGGCTGCCCGAGCCCAAAACCCGAAAACCATTAGCACAGTCTACAGGTTGTATTTATGAAGGGATTTCATTGTAACTTGATAGGATGCCTCTGTATAATGCCTAGATGAGAACGTCCCCTTTTGGGCATGATCTATCAACCGTGATGGCTGCCCAAGCCCAAAACCCAAAAACTTTTAGCACAGTCTGCAGGTCATGTTTAATATGGAGGGATTTCATTGTAACTTGGTAGGATGACTCCTTATGATGTCTAGATGAGAATTTCCCCATTTGGGCATGATCTGCCAACCGTGACGACTGCACGAGCCCAAAACCCGAAAACCTTTACCACAGCCTACAGGTCATATTTATTGAGGAATTTCATTGTAACTTGGTGGGTTGACTTCATACAATGTCTAGATGAGAAAGTCACCTTTTGGGCGTGGTTGGGCAACTGTGACGGCTACAGGGGCCCAAAGCCCGAAAACCTTTAGCACAGTCTAGAGGTCATATTTATGAAGGGATTTCATTGTAACTTGGTAGGATGACTCCAAATAATGTCTAGATGAGAACGTCCCATTTTGATCGCGATCATGTTGCCTTGATGGGTGCCCGAGCCCAAAAACCTTCAGCATAGGCAAAAGGTCATATTTATGGAAGGATTTCTTTGTAACCTGTTAGGTTGACTCCATGTAATGCCTAGATGATGACATCCCCTTTTGGCCGTGATTGGTCAGTTGTGATGGCTACTAGTGCCCGAAGCCCGAAAACCTTGAGCACAGTCTACACGTCATATTTATGAAGGGATTTCATTGTAACTTTTTAGAATCACTCCAGATGATGCCCAGATGAGATTGTCCCCTATGGTTACGATCATTCAGCCATGATGGCTGCCCGAGCCCGAAGCCTGAAAACCTTTAGCATAGTCTACAGGTCATATTTATGAAGGGATTTCATTGTAACTTGGTAGGTTAACTTCATATAATGTCTAGATGAGAATGTCCCCTTTTGGACATGATTGGGCTACTTTGACGACTAAAGGTGCCCAAAGCCCAAAAACCTTTAGCATAGTCTACAGGTCATATTTATGAGGGGATTTCATTGTAACTTGGTAGGATGACTCCAAATAATGTCTAGATGAGAAAGTCCCATTTTGGCCATGATCATTCAGCCTTGATGGGTGCCCGAGCCCAAAAACCTTTAGAATAGGCAAAAGGTTATATTTATAGAAGGATTTCATTGTAACCTGTAAGGTTGACTCCATATAATACCTAGATGATGACATCCCCTTTTGGTCGTGATTGGTCAACTGTGATGGCTACAGGTGCCTGAAGACCTTGAGCACAGTCTACAGGTCATATTTATGAAGGGATTTCATTGTAACTTCGCAGGATCACTCCAGATGATGCCCAGATGAGATTGTCTCCTTTGGTTGCGATCATTCAACCATGATGGCTGCCCGAGCCCGAAAACCTTAAGCACAGTCTACAGGTCATATTTTATGAAGGGATTTCATTGTAACTTGGTAGGTTGACTTCATATAATGTCTAGATAAGAATGTCCCCTTTTGGACATGATTGGGCATCTTTGATGGCTAAAGGTGCCCGAAGCCCAAAAACTTTTAGCACTGTCTACAGGTCATATTTATGAAGGGATTTCATTGTAACTTGGTAGGATGACTCCAAATAATGTCTAGATGAGAACGTCCCATTTTGGCCGTGATCATTCAGCCTTGATGGGTGCCCGAGCCCAAAAACCTTTAGCATAGGCAAAAGGTTATATTTATAGAAGGATTTCATTGTAACCTGTTAGGTTGACTCCATATAATGCCTAGATGATGACATCCCCTTTTGGTTGTGATTGGTCAACTGTGATGGCTACAGGTGCCCGAAGCCCGAAAACCTTGAGCACAGTCTACGGGTCATATTTATGAAGGGATTTCATTGTCACTTCGCAGGATCACTCCAGATGATGCCCAGATGAGATTGTCCCCTTTGGTTGCGATCATTCAACCATGATGGCTGCCCGAGCTCGAAGCCCGAAAACCTTTAGCACAGTCTACAGGTCATATTTATGAAGGGATTTCATTGTAACTTGGTAGGTTAACTTCATATAATGTCTAGATGAGAACGTCCCCTTTTGGACATGATTGGGCTACTGTGACGGCTAAAGGTGCCCGAAGCCTGAAAACCTTTAGCACAGTCTACAGGTCGTATTTATGAGGGGATTTCATTGTAACTTGGTAGGATGACTCCAAATAATGTCTCGATGAGAACATCCCATTTTGATTGCGATCATTCAGCCTTGATGGGTGCCCGAGCCCAAAAACCTTTAGTATAGGTAAAAGGTCATATTTATGGAAGGATTTCATTGTAACCTATTAGGTTGACTCCATATAATGCCTAGATGATGACATCCGCTTTTGGTCGTGATTGGTCAACTGTGATGGCTACAGGTACCCGAAAACCTTGAGTACAGTCTACAGGTCATATTTATGAAGGGATTTCATTGTAACTTCTTAGGATCACTCCAGTTGATGCCCAGATGAGATTGTCCCCTTTGGTTGCGATCATTCAACCATGATGGCTGCCCGATCCCGAAGCCCAAAAACCTTTAGCACAGTCTACAGGTCATATTTATGAAGGGATTTCATTGTAACTTTGTAGGTTGACTTCATATAATGTCTAGATGAGAACGTCCCCTTTTGGACATGATTGGGCAACTGTGACGGCTTCAGGGGCCCAAAGCCTGAAAACCTTTAGAACAGTCTACAGGTCATAATTATGAAGGGATTTCATTGTAGCTTGGTAGGATGACTCCAAATAGTGTCCAGATGAGAATGTCCCCTTTTGGTTGCGATCATTCAGCCATGATGGCTGCCTGAGCCCAAAGCCCAAAGACCTTGAGCACAGTCTACAGGTCATATTTATTAAGGGATTTCATTGTAACTTGGTAGATTGACTTCATATAATGTCTAGATGAGAACGTCCCCTTTGGACGCAATTGGGAATCTGACGGCTACAGCGGCCTGAAGCCCGAAAACCTTTAGCACAGTCTACAGGCCATATTTATGAGGGGATTTTAATGTAACTTGATAGGATGACTCGTTTTGGAATAGTTTCACTGCAACTTGGTAAGTTTTGTTGATATACGTTAACTGTGAGGGCCACATACATTAACTGTGAGGTCATATTAACCCACCCCTCAGCTCTTTAGTACAGTGTACACCTAATATTATTTTTATCATAAACATAGCACACAGGGAACAGAAATGAACATATTCCCAATTATCACAATTCTTGTCTTATTTCATAATCCTTTCATAAACATTGAACATTATCCTTTTCATCAAACACAACACACAAGTTAAGCTACAGTGTCATTGACACTTTCATTAAGTGCATCAGCAATATTTTCTCTCACCTTCTTTGTTAAATCAAATGGCCGGTGGTGACTGACTTTAGAAATACATGTACTTAGTCAACAGGCCTTCTTGTCATGAAATTTGCGTAATGTTCTGTTGTTTGTCCTTTTGTTTCTTTTCAACCTACTCACAATTGTTTACAATTGGCTGTAACATAAGTGCAAGCCCTACTTCGGAACTAACTCAAGCTTTTAGAATCTTTTCCAAACGAGTTGGAAAAGTACTAGAGTGCAAAAGCACGAAAAAGATCGAAAAAAGGGTCGAGCGAGACCAGCGCTCGAAATTACAGGTACTCTCTCTGCACACCTCTTGCGTTTACCGAGCGCATGCGCAACAAACCGTGACGTCAATTCCTTTATTTTCCGCCATTGTTCATGGTCGGAAATTTTTGTGACTGTGCTGTTTATGATACTAATTCTTCGTGAACAACTTATTAATCGTCTTTAGTGTGCTACTGGATTGTATCCTTTTTCAAGCTACCAAATTATTACTCTACATTTAATGTTAATTTGTATTATTATTGCTGTGCTTTTCACACTTTATCTTGCCTTTCCCCCACGTGTGAACACGACCTTCGTTCTGTTTTCCGTCGGCGGGAAGCTTGATTGTTGTATTTATATCATGCCTAAGACTATTCCTTGTACCTCTTGTTTGCAGGTGAAACATGTGGACGATTCCCATACCACATGTGTCACTTGCAACAATTGCACTCAGGCCCAATCATGTGGTATCTGTGGGGTTTGGTCCTCTAAATTTTGGGCTTCTGTTAACAAGGTGGTTCTTTCCAGAGCTAGAACCCCTCGTTCTCGGGGTAAGGGTAGCCGTGCCGTTGCAGACATTTCTGCTGGTGCACGTGGTGACTCTGTCACACAGGATTCGGATCTGACTTCTGTGGCGAGCTCCTCTGCAACTGTTGACGGTGTTTGTTCTGTGATACCTGATGAGGAGACCGCGGTCTCTTTGTCTTCGGATGTCACTATTGAGGCGTCTGTTTTCGTTGAGAGCTTTTCCGAGGTCAACTCGGTAACCCTCTCCGATCTGCCTCCAACACCGTCCACCGTTGTTGAGGGGGTTGCTACTCCAGATCCTATTCTGTCTGATGGTGGCTCTTCCATCTCTTCTGGGGATGGTCTACAGTCTCGGGGGACCGAGGCTGTATCTGCTGGTGTGTCTGTGTGTTCTCAGCCTCCCCCAGCCTCGCGGCGAGGCTGTGCGGGTTTGCTGTCTGCTCCGTCTCATCTGGCTAGGTTTGCTCCTAGTCGGTTGAGCCGGCCGGTCGCTTCGGCAGCGATTCCTCGTCCCTCGAGTGAATCGTTTATTGTTCCACCTTCGCCTGCTAGTGTGCCGACTAGCGGGATGCTGTTGGGACGTTGGCATCCAGGGCCTGCTGTTCGGCAGCGGTCAGTGACAGCCCCGGTTAGCTGTCACTCTCGGAACCTTCCTCCGGTGATTCCTCACTGTGTTCCGAGTCTGGGTGTCGATCGATGCTTGCCGTCGGTCTCAGAGGATAGGCAGTTGGGGCCGTCTGCTGCGCAGAGGTCAATGACAGGTTCCTGTCATTCTTGGGACAATCCTCCGGTGTCTTCTCACCGTGTCCTAGGTCCAGCTACCGATCGACGTGCGCCGTCGGTCCCTTTCGAGGATTTGCAGGCAGGGCCTTCTGTTTCGCAGAGGCCAGTGATGGCTCCTGGGCGTCACAATCGGGACTATCCTCCGGTGTCTTCTCACCGTGCTCCTATTCTGTCTGCCGATCGACGTTCGCCGTCGGTCTCTTCTGAGGATTTGGGTTCTTCTACCAGAAGGGTCCATTGGGAGGACACTCCGTCGGGCGTTTCTGCTGCGACGGATTCTCAGGGTGACCTACGCCAGGCCGTTTTGGCGCTCACCCGGTTGCTTTCTGGCAACCCTCAAGTTGGCCTCCCTGTGCCTCCTGAGGCACAACCTCCTTTGGTCGGTCGCCGAGATGTCTCGCCTGGCCCCTTGGATACTGCACAGTATTCACAGGAGGTTTCTGCTGGTCAGCCCGAGTTGGGCTACGTCTCCTCTGCTACGGAGGATGACGAGTATCTTGAAGGTGATGGTCCCCCCTCGTCAGTCTTGGGGCAGGCTTTGGATTTCGTCTTTGGCTTATTGCCGGACGTTCTACCTTCCGACCAGCCTTCTGTGACCGTCCGGCCGCGGTCCACTGTGGAGCGCCGTAACCCTGTTGAGCCTTCTAGCTCCGGGGCTTTGCGTCCTCTGCAATCGGCTCAGGTGGTTGAGTCCTTCCAGGGCTTAGACGCCAAAATGCGTTCTAAGGCCCTTAAGGGTTCCTTCTTTTCTAGAGCTGATGCCTTCCTGCCTCCATCGCGGTTTCGTGTTTACGATTCCGTCTCTCCACCAGTCTTCCAAGGGATGACTACTGTGGATGAGGATTCTTCTTCCCTCGGGTTGACTAAGCCTAAGTCGGCAGTTCTCCCGATGTCGGTAGTTGAGTCTATGGTGGGCCTGTCCCGAGAGATGCTGGGTATGTTATCTCTCGCGGACCATGTTGTCGCTGCTCTGGCTGAATATTTTCCACCAGGGGAGTTTGATGACGCTCAGGCGCCTTTTCGCGTTTTGTCACAGGCTCTTATGAACTTGACTCACGCTCACGCCTGTAACACGGCCAATTTGGAGCTGGCACGCCGGGATGCGGTTTTGGATTCTTTACCATCCCTTCCTTCTGAGCAACGTGCTGTTCTGAGGTCTGCCTCTTTGGTAGGACCTCAGTTGTTCCATGGTTCCGTGGAAGCTGTTCGTGGCGAAGTTCTTCGTCATTCGAAGGACCAGCTTTTGCTGAGACAGCTTGACCCACCTGCTGCTGCGGGTGGGGGTCGTTCCAGGCCCGCCAAGCGTGCTGCTGCGTCTGCCTCGTCGGCGACGTCGGCTACGCCTTCGGCTCCGTCTGCTCCTTCTGCTCATAAGAAGCGCCGACGTGGCCAGGCCCGCTGGCAGCCTCAGGCTGGAAAGTCTCAGGACTCTGTCACTTCCCGAGGTGGTTTCTCCTCTCGGGGGCCTCGTCGAGGCCGCAAGTGAAGGTTCTCACCTCGATTCGCCTCCAGTCGGAGGAAGGCTGTCGCTGTTTTACGACCGTTGGACAGAGATAACGTCGGACTCTTGGGTCCTCGACGTCATTCATTCCGGTCTGCGACTGTCCTTCCATCGGCACCCCAGTTTATCTCGGGTGCCCCTTCCGACTCAGGTCCCTTCAGATTCTCTGCGTCGGGACCTTCTGGTGCAGGAGATCGACAATCTCCTCACCAAAGGGGCGATCGAGGTGGTCAGGAACACCCTTTCACCGGGGTTTTACTCGAGACTTTTCTTGGTGCCGAAGAAAAACGGCCAATTTCGTCCTGTCATCGATCTGAGTACCCTGAACGAGTACATAATTGCTCCTCGTTTCAGTATGGAGACTTTCCGGTCGGTTCGACGTTCAGTTCATCAGGGCGATTTTGCGGCCAGTATCGACCTGAAGGATGCCTACTTCCATGTACCCATTCATCTGGCGTCACGGAAATACCTTCGGTTCTCGTTTCGGGATCGAGTTTTTCAATTCAGAGCTCTCCCGTTCGGTTTGAACCTGGCTCCTTGGGCCTTCACCCGACTGATGTCACATGTGCTTGCTTTCCATCGCACTCAGTCGGCGGTGACTTCGTCCGCCTACCTAGACGACATCCTCCAACGGCACCACGATGCTGCTGTTCTGGAGTTCGATGTCCGGCAGTTTCTTTGCCTTCTAGCGTCGCTGGGTTTCAGAGTCAATCGCGAGAAGTCGGATCTTCTTCCTTCTCAGCGATTCCGTCATTTGGGGATGGATTTCGACACTCTTCACAATGTAGTGTCGGTTCCCCAGGCTCGGGCGACGATTCTTTCCGCCTTGACTCGGGACCTGCTTCAATCTTCCTCGGTCTCGGCCAGGACTTTCCTTCGGATGCTGGGCCTTTGCGGTTCGGTGACCGATCTCATTCCGCTCGGTCGCTTGTTTGTCCGACCTCTCCAACACTTCCTGTTGGATCATTGGCGTCCGAATGTAGATCCGCTGGACCTGGAACTCACTATTCCTCGGTCTCTGCTTTGTCACCTCCGCCCTTGGGCAAATATTCCCTGGCTGACACAGGGTGTTCCGTTGGATCTTCCTTTGGCCGATCGCATCCTTACTGCGGATGCCAGCGATCGGGGCTGGGGTGCGACGTTGGACCCTCTCGGTCTGTCTGCTCACGGAGAGTGGTACAGCGAGCAGGTGGACCTTCATATCAACCAGAAGGAGCTCCTTGCTCTTCTGTTGAGTTTTCGGCTTTGGATCCCTCATCTGTCGGACCATGTTGTCCTACTTCTTTCGGACAATTCGACAGTAGTGGCCTACATACGGAATCAGGGAGGCACTCATTCGATTCCTATGTATCGGCTGTCTCGGGATCTTCTTCTGTTGGCACGGGATGTGGACGCTCGGGTGTCCATTCGACACATTCCCGGGCGTCTCAACGTCCTAGCAGACTCCCTGTCCCGACGCGACAGTGTCCTTCCAACCGAATGGATGCTACATCGGTCGGTGTTTCAGGCGATTTGCGAGCAGTGGGGTCGTCCTCAGGTCGACCTTTTCGCTACTCGCTGGAATCATCAGGTAGAGACTTTTGTCTCCCCTTGTCCAGATCCTCTGGCATTTGCAGTAGACGCTCTGTCTCTGGACTGGACAGGCTGGGTCGGCTATGCCTTTCCTCCTGCACCGATTCTTCCTCAAGTTTTAGCGAAGATTCGTGCTTGCAGTTGCAGGATCATTCTGATCACACCCCTGTCTCCACAGAGGGTGTGGATCAATCTGCTGCGGCCTCTATTGGCCGATCGACCGATTCGTCTACCTCTACGTCGCGATCTTCTTTCACAGGGTCGTCCCAGGAAGTATCACAACAACCTGGCGAGCCTGTCCCTTCACGCCTGTCTTTTATCAGGTCCAGTCTCCGACGTAGAGGTTTTTCGAGACGATCAGTGGAGTGCATTTCTGCATCGCGGCGACCTTCCACTGGAATGACTTATGCCGCCAAGTGGAAGGTTTTCTGCCGCTGGTGTTCAGATCACAATGTGAATTACCGTGATCCGTCTATCGCTCAAATTGCGGATTTTCTGGTTTTTCTTTTTGACTCCAAGGGCCTCCAGCCTATTACGATTAAGGGCTATCGGTCTATGCTGTCTGATACTTTCTCTTATGTGGGAAAGCGGTGTATCGGTCGTAATCTTTTCCTCTCCAAACTTATTCGGCACTTTTCTTTGAAGAGGCCTCGAGTTTTGCGTCTTACACCCAAGTGGAACTTGGCATGGGTGTTGCACTGTTTGGAGGGGGCGCCTTTCGAGCCTTTATCTGAGACCGACATGCGTTTTCTCACCTATAAGACGGCTTTTCTTCTAGCGTTTGCTTCTGCTCGTCGAGTCAGTGAGCTTCATGCGCTATCTGTTGATTCTGCCTTCTTCCGAAATGAGGCTAACAGTGTTACATTCACTACTGATTGCTCTTTTCTGGCTAAGAATCAACTCCCCGATTCGGTACCTCCTCCCATCTGCATTCGGGCTCTCCCTGCTGTAGATGGACGGAGGCCTCTTCTTTGTCCTGTTCGTGCGGTCAAGACTTACATTACTCGCACTCAGTTCATTAGGAGGGATCGGAAGAGATTTTTTCTGTCTCTCATTCCTAAGCGGCAGTCTATCTCTTCCCATTCTATTTCCAGGTGGATCTGTCTTGCAATCAAGCTGGCTTATTCTCGCTTGTCTGCATCGGATCTTGTTTCGAACCGGCTTAATGCTCACGAGGTTCGTGCCATTTCTACATCCTGGGCGTTCTCCAATTCTGTTTCGCTCCGTGATGTTATGAATGCGGCTTACTGGAGGAATGCTTCTACCTTCTCCTCCTTTTATCTCCGCCACCTTCAGCAGCAATCTGAGGACCTTTATTCTTTAGGTCCTCTCGTTGCTGCTCAGGCTGTGGTGCACCCTCGTTAAATTGTTTTTGTCGAGGTTGCGCTTCTCTCAGCCTTGTTCTTTTCAGGTGCCTTCTCTCTTTCTTCATTACAGGTTCTAGTTTTTGTTCTCTGCCATCCTTGTTTTCGTTACTGCTACTCTTGTTGGTATTGGTTATGTGATTCACCTCCTCCTATTGTTTATTCAGCCAATTGTAAACAATTGTGAGTAGGTTGAAAAGAAATTAAAATTTTTTAGTAAATTTTGTTTCTTAACATACCTACCACAATTGTTTACCGGAGGCCCACCCTCCTTGGGGATATCTTTGATATCGATGCCTCCCCGCTAAATCACAAACTTCTCGTTGGCGGAAATACGGAATTGACGTCACGGTTTGTTGCGCATGCGCTCGGTAAACGCAAGAGGTGTGCAGAGAGAGTACCTGTAATTTCGAGCGCTGGTCTCGCTCGACCCTTTTTTCGATCTTTTTCGTGCTTTTGCACTCTAGTACTTTTCCAACTCGTTTGGAAAAGATTCTAAAAGCTTGAGTTAGTTCCGAAGTAGGGCTTGCACTTATGTTACAGCCAATTGTAAACAATTGTGGTAGGTATGTTAAGAAACAAAATTTACTAAAAAATTTTAATTTTTGGACTAATGTTGGGAATATTTATCAATACCAAAATTTCAGTATTCTGAGAATCCTTTGGTATGGTAAATTGGTATGGCATGGTAATGTCTCGATACCAAATGGTATATACACGCCCATCTCTAGTTGTTGTCTCCAACTTTTTGAAAAAAAACGGGAGATATTAAATTTGGAGTGTCCTTCCATGTTTTTCGTTTCCAGACTTTAACTTTCCTTACAGTGACCGGATTTCGATGAAATTTGGGTAGTAGATCACTTTCATCAATTGTGGGTCCAAGTTCAAATATGGGCATTTTCCGCGCATATTTAATAAGGTTGCTGAAATTTGATTGGCTGATGGTTTCCAGACTCTAACATTCCTTAAAATCAACCGATTTTGATGAAATTTCATATATGGATTACTTTTATCAAAACCTAGGTCAAATTCGAATGTGGGAAATTTTGTATTGAAAATCTGTCCATCTGCCTGTCCGTGCTGCCCTGTGCGTCAATGCACCTCAGACTAAAAGCCGTATTTATGAACCGATCTTCACGAAACTTCTTGTGTATCTTTGTTATCATTGTGAGACCAGAATATGTGTTTTGGGGTTTGGTCAAAAATTCAAGATGGCTGCCATAGGCCATTTTGTTCCGAAATTGGGTGAAATCAGTTTTTTGTACAGAACTTCTATATGAAAGTTCGGATTTGAATAAATTTTTGTATGAATGTTTAGTGACATGCAATAAATCACATCTAATACAGGTTTTGTTCTCATGCAAAAAATATGCAAATTAGGGAAACTTTTGATTTATTCAGTGCTGCTACTAATACACAGTATGTGCACATCTTACGTGTTTTTCGTTTCCAGGCTCTAACTTTTTTTACAGTCAGTCGATGTCGATGAAATTTGGGTAGTAGATCACTTTCATCAATTGTGGGTCCAAGTTCGAACATGGGCATTTTCCGCACATATTTAATTAGGTTGCTTAAATTTGATTGGCTGATGGTTTCCAGACTCAAACTTTCCTTAGAGTCAACCGATTCCACTTGCAACTTAACTATATTCCACTTGCAACTTAACTATATTCCACTAGATGCATTAATTCCCCTTGAAGCTGCTGCCCAGCAGGAGACATGAATTCACTGAATTTGCTTTTTTCTATGGGAAGTACCAGTGAACATAGTTTTTACAATACTGCATTTCTGCTGACCTGGTTTTATCCATGGAAACAATCACAAATGACTAAAGACCAGGAATCATCACTTAAATAGCCTTTTTTTAAAACTGAATTATTATTTTAGAAATGGTATTTCAACTACAGTTGAGCCCTGTTAATTGAATAGCTACTTTGTCAGTGAAAATTATTCAGTTAACAGGAGTATTTCATTAACAGGGATTTGGCTACTTTCCTCTATTCTGGAGATAAATTGAGTATTTATTCTGTTACATCTTGTTTGACAGAGCACCTGGAGCTCTGTCAAACAAGATATAACAGATTAAATGCCAGTATTGAATGTACTGAGTAGGGCTGAAACAGTTGGCTCATTTTCACAACCGACTAAGCAAGAGCTATAACCGGATAATATCCGGTTAACCATTGACATTATTTCACTAAATCTGGGACCAAAACTATAGGAATTGGAAAGCAGCATTCTCAGAAACTATTCTCTAGTGTGTATACAAACGAACGTTGTCGAATACTCGACAACGTTCATTTGTATACATGCTATGGAATAGTTTCTGCAGTTACTCAGATCTCACGGAAATTTCCAATCATTAACGAAGTCTTGAATGCCAAAGTCGATTATTTCTCAATATATACAGCACTGCTTCGAGGTGTAATCTATCCCAAAGGTGAAGCGGCAGATTTACTACGTTTTAACCGTGGAATGACGATCACTATCGATATTTCGGATAACCGGTTGATTTTTTTTTAATCAGGTAGGTAACCGGTTTCAAACCGGTTATCCATTTCAGTACTAGTACTGAGGCCAAATATTACCGTATTTACTCTATGTATTGGGACAGCTAAAAATAATTATTTTCACAGGTGTCTCAATTCTTAGAAAATAGGGAAAGAACACAGCTTGGTCTTGATTTGATGCTGAATAAAGTTGTGTGTGATTCGTTTTCCATCACTATATATGAAAATTGCCGTCCAATTCTTTTTTATATTTTCAGTTTTTGCTTCCAAAACATAGCTTATGATCCCTCATTGGAACGGCGCATTGCACTCGTTTCAATGAGGGATCATAAGCTATGTTTTGGAAGCAAAAAATGAAAATTTTTAGTTACTCAAGAATTTTTTTTATGAGTGTCGTCTGCTACTAGCGACGGGCCAACTGGAAACAAATCTCCTGAATGTCCCAAACTTTGGACCATAAAAAAAATATAGTTTTCTGGAAAAAATGTGTGTCCCAAATCATAGAGTGTCCCAATACATAGAGTAAATACGGTAGTCAATAAACAAGGGGAATTTGGTGATTATCAGGGTAATTTCTTGACATTTTTTATTCAGTTATCAGAAGTTTACTTTATAACATATACAGTACATGGAGAGTGTATTATCACTAAATCACCTGCAGAGTGGAGATTCCAACCAAGCAATAAATGCAAATTTGTTGCAAAGCATAACAAGCACAAGTAAAGTTCCAGCCAATGGACCTCTGGGTTATACCCGGAGGTCCATTGGCTGAAACATTGCTTGTGTTTTTTATCCACATGCAAAGAATTTGAAAGTGATACTATGGGCGATAACTCCACTTCCCAGGTGATTTAGTTGCAATCCACTCTCGACGTACAGTTTGTAATTAACAGGTCAAATTTGTACTGAAGGTATGGGGAATGGTTTTGTGTTTGGAAATTATATTCAATTAACAGGGATATACAATTAAGAGATATCCAATTAAATGGGCTCCAGTGTACTTTGATATCAAATTTACACTGAAGACACATCTGAAAAATCTATAAAAGCAGTTTGCAATCAGAGTTTTTTTTTTTTTCCTAGGTCACCTTAGTGAAAACTTAAATATCAATATTCACAAAACTTAAATATCAATTATACACACCTCTCTAGGAATAGCTCAGTCTGTCTACATTTACATATACATGTATAGTTGCACCAACAAAGCTCGAAATAATTTTTTTCTAGTGGAGGTCAAAATGTCCTGCTCCAAGTAGTTTGTGCAGGTCATCTTGATTTGGTGTGGGTCATTTTCAACATATTGCTTTATGCATTGTAAATTTCGAGGTAAACTTCCGTCTGCTTACAAAGCAAATTGAGAATTAGATTAGAGTCAAGAAGAAACGAAATGAAACATGGGTGTACATTATATAAATAAAGGATATCTAATGTTTTCTTGTGAATACCTGGATTGATCTCACGAGTGATTGAGAGAATTCGTATTTTTACGAGCAGCTTGCTGCGAGTAAAAATACAAATTCTCTCACTCACGAATGAGATTAATCCCGGTATTCACAAGAAAACATTAGATTTTCTTTTTATTACACCCCTTTCATTTGAAGCTTCAACTGAAACGATCCAAACCGACGCCCATACCACGCAAGAAATCTGTTTACACAATCAGCTGATCGCTGTTTCCGCTGACACAGATCACATTGGATGTTGTGTACATCCACACAAAATAGTTTTTGTGATTGTTGGCGAAATGATATAATTTTTAGCCACAAACAAATTCTGTAAAATGAAATTTCTACTTCATTTTTGCTTCAATAATAATTCTTCAACATTGAATTGAAATAATTCAACAATTTAATTCTGAAACAAAAATTTCGATCGCGCATTAATACATTTTGGCATTCCATCGTGATCTGCCGCGTCTTGTTATACTCACTAGTGGAGCGAGAACAACTTTTGTTTTGCGCTTGTGAAAATTCATTTGTAAATTTCAGGTTCACACGAAATGTTAGTCACCGAGATGTTTGATCTCACTCGTGCGGGGAGAACGCAATTTATTTTTTACTGATTCCTATTATAATTAGACATTAGGGGTGTAATAAAATGTTTTATTTTCCTATATGTTCTGCAAATTGAGATATGTAAGGCCTACTGGGATAGCAGATAACAAGCTTGCCCGCAAAGTGTATAAGTATATGGTGTTTCTGCCCAAGGTTGAAGAAACGCACAAATAATTGTGTTACTTATGTATATTGGCCTATTTGAAGAACAAAAAGTGAGATAGACTTTTTTCCCCTTGGACTGACGACATTGTGAAGACAACCAATGTCTCCGATAGTGGACATTAAGCACATGACACTGAACAGGTAACGAATTACTGATTTTACATGAGTGGATGAAATGTGTTCTTTGTCATTGTGTGATCCCATGAACAATGCAAGTCTTGCCATTTTGCTTGACAAGATCGCTTGTACATTTTCAAGATGGATTGCTTCAAAAATAGAACACATCTGTAAAGTAAAAATTTACAAAATACACTTTTTAATTGATTGTTTATACATTAATAATGCAAGTTTCTGTCAGGGGAAAAACGATGATTAGTCATGTCCACTTTTTTGGCTGTTTTTGAGTTTATTGGAATTTTTTTCTTGGCAAACGGATGTGCGGCCATTTTGTAGTTAATTCACAATGGAATTTAAGTTTATACCAGTGTTTTTTAACCTGGGATTCTAAAAAAACTTAGCCGAATTTTGTGTCAGTCAAAATGTCTGATGGATTTCAAAGGGTGTCTGTGAAAGTAAAATTGGTGTCGGTCATTGTCCTTGTCCAGCCACTTATTTCAAGCTTTGGTATGATTCCTTTCAGTTGTGACACCTGCACTCCAGAATAAATTCCAAAAATGGGCTTTCATCAAGCCAGAAAATAATGAGACTGTCATCTGCAAAATGAGGTCCCCAGAGGGTGAATTTAGCGATGCTATATACGGGGTAGCATTACTAAATTTATCCTCTGTGAACCTCGGTCTGAATCAGGGTCTCAAAACTAAACAGAAAGAGGTACCCAGAGGATAAATTGGCCCGCTGTATGGGATAACATCATCAAATTCACCCTCTGGGGACCTTATTCTGCAAATGTCAGACTGCTTATTTTCAGGCCTGCGTTTTCATTTATTAGTCCCCTACAGGCATCGCCGGAGGGGACTATAGGTACCGTTTGCACTCCGTCCATCCGTCAGTCTGTCAGTCACACTTTAGTTTTCTGGAGTTTTTTTGGAAACGCTTCAACGGAATGATTTTCAAGTTTGAGTTTCATGCTGATTGCCTTATTCTTGTGTGAATTATTGCCCTTGGAAATATGGAAAAGCGCCAGAATATCAGTTTTCCGGACTTTTTCTGGAAACGCTTCAACAGAATGATTTCATTTTTGGTAAACTACTATAGAACGATGACTTACAGATCATGTTTCATTTACACTCTGTCCATCCATCCGTCAGTCTGTCAGACAGTGTGTCTGTCATACTTTAGTTTTCCGGACTTTTTTTGGAAACGCTTCAACGGAATGATTTCATTTTTGGTAACCTACTATAGAATGATGACTAACAGATCAAGTTTCATTTACACTCTGTCCATCCATCCATCTCTCTGTCAGTCAGTCTGTCGGTCATACTTTAGTTTTCCGGACTTTTTTTGGAAACGCTTCAACGGAATGATTTCATTTTTGGTACCTACTATAGAACGATGACTTACAGATCAAGTTTCATTTGTACTCTGTCCATCCGTCAGTCTGTCATACTTTAGTTTTCCGGACTTTTTTTGGAAATGCTTCAACCGAATGATTTCATTCTTGGTAACCTACTATAGAACGATGACTTACAGATCAAGTTTGAGTTTCATGCTGACTGCATTATTCTTGTGTGAGTTATGCCCCTTGGAAATATGGAAAAGCACCAAAATATCAGTTTTCTGGACTTTTGGGGGAAATGCTTCAACGGAATTCATGCTGATCACATCTAGGTTATAACATTTGTATAATTATTAATGCTCATTAGTCCGGTAGGGGACTTTGGATTGCTTCAGCGATACATGCGCTCTTGTTAATTTTTCATTCAAATGGAAAAGTTTTTTCTTTCAAATCAACAGATAATTGGGAAGCTTCAGTTGTTTGTTTTGCATTTCAGAATATTTACCACTGGCTCGCTCAAGTTATACACTTGACAAGCTGAAACACCAAAAAACTTGGCTGAAGCTTTCCACTATTTGTCTCTCTGTAATAAACTAGAGCACAGTGTCACAGTGCTGAAGCTGCGACGATTCGTGCAATGCCAATGATGTTTTAAAACTCGTTGGTGACAAAAAAACTTGTTGGTGACAAGTCCCAATATGTGACAGAAATTATCCGAATGACATGCGCTATCGAGAGGGTGTAGACATCATGAAGATACACTTGCATACCAAGTATGGTGTCATTCCATCAAGTATTTTAGGAGTTATGGTGTTTTTTAAACTTGTTGGTGACAGACCGACCAACAGACAGACCGACATTGCCACATATAGAGATGCTTGTCGCAGCTAAAAACTATTCTGTTGGATTGGAGGACTGCTAAATGATGGTTGTTTATTCAAAAACTGATATTTTTGGGCCAGTCTAATTCTATAGAGGCCACGTGGGAACCCCGGGAAGTAAGCAGCACTTATTTACTGTGGTAAACCAGTTCCGCTTTACTAGTAAAATAGGACCCAGTCACCAATGCTTGGGGTGAAAGTCCTCTAAAATGGGCAACATGTAGATCAACAATTGACTAAACTTGACTTCATCTCCATGTTGTGTCACGATTAGCCATGGTGCATAAATATGTGACGTTAACCACCAACAAACAAACAAACAATTCTATAGATTGAGTTGGGAATATCCACAAACTTAATACATAACCACGGACGATGTACAGTACGTGGAGAGTGGATTGTAACTAAATCACCCATGGAGTGGAGTTATCACCCAAAATATAACTTTCAAATTTTGTACATATCGACAAAAACACAAGCAATGTTTCAGACAATGGACCTCCGGGTTCAACCCGGAGGTCCATTGGCTGAAACTTTGCTTATGCTTTGCAACAAATTTGCAATTATTGCTTGGGTGGAATCTCCACTCTGTGGGTGATTTAGTGATAATACACTCTCCACGTACTGTAGGCAAATAGTTTACCAATCAAGCATAATCAGTTTCTGGAAATCATAATGTTCTAATTTGAAGGTAATATTGATCAATTCATTCTTTGTGTTTCTTCTCCTGAGATCTCTACCAAAACAAAGTCCAAATGGAGCCCTTATTATGCAAATTTTTCGACTGCAATAGCCTAAGCTCTTTCTCAAGAAAGGCAGAAGGATCCCTGTTATGACCCATCATTGGAATGAGCTTCTACCAGTGAGGGGTCATAAGCTGTGTTTTGGAGGCAACAAAAAGACATTCTTGAACAATTTCTGTGAGTGTTGTCTTTTTGCCATGTTACATCAAATAAACGGTGGTGACAGCCCTTAGAAATACATAATCCATGGGCTCTTCTTGTTATGAATTTTGCATAATGTTCAGTTGTTTCTTTTATTTTTTAACTGATGTCGGGAATATTTCTGTGAGTGTTGTCTTGTTGTTGTGTTAGGTGAATGATAAAGACAAAGTTAACCCAATACTTAATGAAATTTGTTATATTGATTAGGCCACACAAAATAGATCTTCTGTTTCTTAGGCCATTATTTGTAAAATTGCATGCGGGCGAGCGTTTTTACCTGCGTCGCTAGCGGCAGAGCAGGTCTAGTAACCACTCGACTCCATCTGTCACTCCGTCCATCCATCAGTCCGTCCGAAACACTTTTTCCATCAAAGTTTTCTTGGCTTCTATGAAAGGGAATGATTTTATATTTGGTCTGCTGCTTCATAATGATGAGTTGTATCGTGTAAGCAATTTTCAGATCTACCGTGCAGCCACTTCCTGTTTGCCGATACTTTGAAATTTTACTGTACCCACTGAACATTGAAATTTTCCATCAAGGTTTTCTCGGCTTCTATGCAAGGGATTGATTTTATATTTGGTCTGCTGTTTCATAATGATGAGTTGTATCGTGTAAGTAATTTTCAGATCTGCCATGCAGCCACTTCCTGTTTGCCGATACTTTGAAATTTTACTGTACCCACTGAACATTGAAATTTTTCGTCAAACTTTTTTCGGCTTCTATGCAAGGGATTGATTTTATATTTGGTCTGCTGCTTCATAATGATGAGTTGTATCGTGTAAGCAATTTTCAGATCTGCCGTGCAGCCACTTCCTCTTTGCCGATACTTTGAAATTTTACTGTACCCACTGAACATTGAAATTTTTCGTCAAACTTTTGTCGGCTTCTATGCAAGGGATTGATTTTATATTTCATCTGGAGCCTGATAATGATCAGTTGTATCGTGTATGCAATTTTCAGATCTGACGTTCAGCCACTTCCTGTCTGCTGATTCAATTGCATGCAGCGACGCAGGTCCAGACCCGGTATTAGTCTTGGCTTGTTTTTATTTTATTTTTTATTTCTGTAATTATTTCTTTGCCACCAAAAGTTCATGTTCTTGGTTTATGTTTTAAGCATCATAACCTACAGAATAGCATGGGTGGTGGTGTATTTCGTCCCGTGAGAGCAAGAAGGCTTTGCAATGCTAAAGCATTGCAAAGCCTTCTTGCACTTAAGGGACAAATTTATCAATTATTTTAACATGGGTAAAATATCAGACATTAACCATTTAATTTTAATTTTTTTAAAGTTTACATTGGTTATAAAAAGAGAGCTTTCGGCAGCCAAAAGGACCATGTGGGAGGGCCTGAGAAACAGATTTAAAAATTTTTTAGGCCTTATTTTTTTTTCTTAAAAATTTCAGAAAGTTTCATCAAAACCATATCATATGATCCTTAATTGGAATGGGGAAAGGAGAGGGTTAGTATGCTTATCAGAGAGATTGGGAAGAATGGGGCACATTGGTCATTGCAATGAGGGGGTCACACGATAGTGGTTCATTGACATTTTTGAAAGAATAAATTTTTTGTCAGTTGAGCAGTTTGTTAATTACGCAGGCGGATACTTCCAATTCATTTGGTAAAGGGTTGAGTTCTAAATTTATTTGTATTTTCAGAAGAAGGTGAGATAGACAGTGACTGTGGTACTGAAGTAAAAATTACATTTCAAAATGATGAAGACAGTGGAGATAGAGTTCCTCTTGAAAAACTGAAACAATTAGGTATTTATTTATTTATTGGTGTTTAACCCCCTGCACACTGATGTCGAGATATCTAAAGTTCAGGGTGCAAATGTTTCCCATAATGCAACTAGAAATTTAACCAATTCAGTCTTGTTTGACAGAGCTCAATGAGCTCTGTCAAACAAGACTGAATTGGTTAAATTCCCAGTTGCATTATGGGAAAAATGGCTACTTCAAATCTGGAGATTTTGACATCAGTGTTTAGGGGGTTAAGGTGACATACTTATGCACAATGGCTAATCATGACCCTGACAGTTTTACGGGTGGAGGAAGCCGGAGTACCCGGAGAGACCCACCGAGCAACGGCGAGCAACTGTCAGCTCTCCAACATACTAACTCCACACAAGCAGGGTTACATTGGTTGAAGACAAGTGCACCATCGACATGCAGTACGCCTTAGTACACAACGCCACCGTGCCTCCACACGGGCAATGGAGATGAAGTGTCTTGCCCAAGGACACAACGTGGTTGCCGCAGGTGGGGTTCGAACCGAGGCCCTCTCGGCTTGCAGTCTACATCTCTACCTACTGAGCCACCGTGCTCCCCGAAACAATTAGGTTGGGTTTTTAAGTTTTAACAAACTCCCCACACAAACAGACCAGATTATTTTTGAAGATAAATTGAAACTTTAGGCTAAACAGAATTAAATAATTGATTCCCAGGCAATTTATTTTTTGAACGAATGAGGGAGGGCGTTTTGTTAATATTTTATTTTTGATGGAATGGTTGCCGATGCCAAAAATCCAATTCTGAGAGCCTAAACATAAATGTTAGAGCTTCCAAATTGATTTCAGTGATCATACAACACAAAATTAATATGGAACAACTAATATTAAGATCAAAAGTAATAAGAAGTTTTTAACTGGTTGAGTGCTAGAAGCCACAATCAGGCCCTTCAGAAAAATAAGGGTACCAGTTTAAAAGCCAACATTTTCCTTGCCCATATTTCATTTTCAATCAAACATATTTAATAGTTTGTTTAAACAAATTGTTCCATTACAAATTATTGGAGAGTAGGCACTCTCCAATAATTTGTAATAAAACAATTTTTGATGAACAAATTATGACCACCAAAAATAATCTAGCCCTCAACCAGTTAAATAAATATTTATTTTGTGTACATATGAGAATCGTGTCGCATTTTGCAAAGAGAATAACAATACTGTATCAATGTATATGACATATTGCATCGCAAATCGCAATGTGATACTGCTAAAATCACACCCTATGATAGTTTTATAATTTTAAATTTTACCTTATAAATAAATATGATGAATGCGGGCCAAAAAAACTGAATTTGCCAGTGTCTGAGAATCAAAAGATTAATTTTCTTTTGCCTGATATTAATATTCTGTTTCCTAAATGCTTCAGTCAAAAATGTCTGACCCTTGAAGTTGGTGAGTAAACGTAAGATCCTCCACTGGTCACTCCGGCAGCCAAGACTTGACCGGGAAGTATTATGAAAATGAATTCATAAATAGAGGATATGGAATGAGTGTTTTTCTCATATAATATTTATGAAACAAGTCTAAAAATTTTCCGTTTTGGCGAGCCCAAACGGAAAATTCGGACGAGTTTCATAAATATTATATGAGAAAAACACTCATTTGATATTCTATTTATCATATGACACCACGCACAAATTAGCCACTTAGTATGACTTTTTAACCCATCACCTAACTTGAGTTGCAGACAGCACATGGAAAAAACATCCTCGTTTTACTAAAAACTTTCATTTTTTCCTTCCAAAACATAGGTTATGGCCCCTCATTGGAACTAGGTCTTTGAGCTTGTTCCAATGAGGGGTCATAACCTATGTTTTGGAAGCAAAAAGTGAAAATATAAAAAAAAATGAATGCCGTTTTTTTTGTAGGTAAAAGATTAATACAATATAGCCCACCCTAAATAGGACAGATAACGTAAATTGTCCCTACTGAAATTATGCAAATGTGACCCCAGTTGTATTTTGTTTAGCCAATCAAATTGTCCAGTTTTGAAATTGACCAATGAAAGCTCCCATGTCTAATTACGAAAATGTGGCCCAGTTGTATTTTGTTCAGCCAATCAAATGGTCTAGTTTTGAAATTGACCAATGAAATTGACGGAAGGCTTTATTTATCATTGATTAATATGAAAATAAAATATCAAATGTTTTAAAGTGAACAAAACGGATGAGTCATATGATAAATGTATGTCCTACACAACTGAAAGCTTTCAAAAAGAAGATCATTGTCAATAAGTAAAATAACTGCAGTTAACTGGTAGAGTGCTTCTTGCCTATATTGGGGCTTTTTGCTGGTGTGAAAGTGCTGCAACTTAAACTTTGGTAAATGTTCTTCATATTATCTTTGAAGTGAAATTATATCCTGTGTGGATTTGCCTTGTTACAATTTATGGGAGAGTGCCTCTCCCATAAATTGTAACAAGGCAAAATATACTAAACAAAAAAAGAAACGCAACACAAGTTATATTCATGCCATAACAAATTACTGGTCAATATGATGTAAGAATTTGATTATTGCAAAAAAGTTTATTCATTGAGAAATTGAATGGGAACGTTCCATTTCACTATGTCAGAACATGCCCATGTAAACATGTTGAACCAACTCACCAGGGGTCTTCACTCTGGTTGTTCCCTTGATGCTTCCTCAATAGAGGGTATGCTCTCCTTGCACATTGATAGTTTGCCCATGCTTGGTCATGGAGGAAATAAGTCTGTTCACTATGCATACTCGATTGTTCTTTCACTGTTCCTGAAGGCATGGCGATACTGTTAGAGGTTCGTAGAAGCAGGATTATGATGCATAGCACCCCTTTCAAGTTGGCCCCTCAAATGGGAGGATATTCACGTCATTCTCTGCTAGAAATCAATGTTTGCCCACGCCATATGACAACATGCATTATCCTGCTGGAAAGTAGGATAGTGAACAGAATTATTGCTTCCATGACCAAGCATGTGCAAACAGCTATCGATGCGCAAGGAGGGCAAGGACTCAAGGGAACAACCAGAGTGAAAGCCCCCACCTCCCAGTGAGTTGGTTAACATGTTTACATAGGCATGTATTGACATTGTGAAATGGAACATCCCCACTTAAATTCTCAATAAATAAACTTTTCTGTAATGATAAAATTGTTGCATCATATTGACCAGTAATTTATGGGATGAATTTAACCTGTGTAGCATTTCTGTTTTTTGTTTAGTATATTTGAACAAATTTTGACAACCAACAATAATTTAGCACTCTACCGATTAAGAAGTCAATCTGGCTTCTAGATTTCAAAAGTAGGCTCCAGTTCTGGCTCTTATTTTTAAATGAACAGGTCAGTACTCTTACTGAGGGTTAAATTCTCCAACAAGGTGATGATAAATGCTGTACCCAGATATTAACAACTCCGCCCATATTATATAGTGTTTAAAACATTTGCCAAGCTTTTGAGAGCTTTGGCTATTACTGAGTCATATTTCCCCAAGGCCTACAATAACATTTAAGGCCAAACTGTTGAAACAAAAGAATTCAACCGATAATAAGTTTAAATATTTAATCACAAAGTTTGCCAGATGGCCGAAATCTGAGTTGGCAGTGTCATATATATCCAGGTAGTGGAGACCCTCGAACACTTTCTATTAGAATGTCCAAAATACTAGTCCAACAGAATAAGATTCACTGGGATTATGATGGGGAAGTGGGATAGGCGAATGAAGGACATGTGGCTTGTGGGTGACACAAAGGAGAGGGTTAGTATGCTTATCAGAGAGATTGGAAAGAATGGGGCACATTGGTTAGTATTGGGAGGAAAGAAGAGGCATGGGGATAAGGGGGCATTTTGGAGAATGGCTAATCAAGGCCTTCTCACTTGAGAAATGTGACAAATCAGTGGCCAGTCAAAAGTGCTATTATTATTATGGGAGAGTCAACATAGATTGCTGTACACTAGTAAACTTCCCTCTGAGCATGTTTTATGGTGTTTTTTAGTCAGTCATTTATATTTATGCTGTCTAATTCACACAACTTTGATGCTAATGATAGTGACAGCCTGGCACAAACCTAAAAAATTTTTGGTTTGTCACATCCAGGCATTACTTATTAACCCTTTACCTAACACAGCGGCCAAAAACGACCAGAAAATCAACCCAACCAGTCTACAATATGTTAAAAGTTTCTTAACAAAACCATGCAAATATGGATATCATTAGAACCAGCTCACTGAGCTGGTTCTAATGCTATCCATATTTGTGTGGTTTTATTGAAAAATTGTGAATTTTGTTTTCGAAAAATATTAAATTTAATTTATTTTTTAAAAATACTGTTAGGTAAAGGGTTAACCAAATTAACACTTTTTCTTTTCTCTATTCCTAGAATATTCCACAGCACTCAAAGAAATATTAGAAAATCCACACTTAAGAAACATGATTGAGGATGTGTACAATGCAAAGAACCCAGCAGTGACCTTGAGAAATGCCATGAAAGAACCAATTTTTACAGAATTTGCTGATGAATGCTTAAAGGTGGTTGATGAAAAAAAAATGGAAGTGACTTGAATTAGACAAAATCGACAATCATCAGATCAGACCTTCAATTTATGTAATATGTGGTTGGGACAATTTCATGTCTGGAGAATGCATTAATCACTGCAGGTTATTTTAAATGGGGCTGCATGGCTGCAGTATGTCATGATATCTCCTTCAATACCTCTAGTGTCCTGCGAATATTCGAGATTCGATTCAATATCAATACCATATGTCTGCTTCGAGATCGATCCTGAATCAGTCTCGGTAATCGATTTTTTAGAATCTCTCGTAGTAATATCAGTTTGATAAATTTCCAACAAAAATTGAATAAAATTGACATTAGACAGTTCATTCATGCAGGCTCAGTTCATATATAATTGAGTAATCGACAAAGGTTAATAGTTATGAATTTTGTGTGGAACATTTTCCATTGTTTTAGTTTTTGAAGGCTTAACTTGTTACTGTTCACGTTCTTAAGAACGTGAAGAGTAACAAGTTAAGCCTTCAAAAACTAAAACTATGGATATTGGGCCTAGCTGTTTAAGAGACGGTGCAACAGAGAATATCTATTTATTGGTGTTTAAACCTTTACCCAGCATAACGGCCAGCGCTATTCACAAAATCGACAATTAATTTTCATTATTTTTTCATTTTTTGTCTCAAAAACATAGGTTATGTCCCCTCTGGAATGAGCTCATCGAGCACGTTCCAATGAGGGGTCGTAACCTATGTTTTTGAGACAAAAAATTAGTTATTCAAGAATTTTGTTTGCAAGTGTCGTCTGCTTTTCCTGTTAGGTAAAGGTGTCAGTCAGTCTTGTATGGGTCATCATAGCGTACCGTAACTTCCGTTTGGTGCAATATGAAATAACTTGTCTATTAAGATTCGATTCGAAAAAAAAAAGTGTGATTCGCAGATCCGTAAGTAACTCCAAACTGAGGGGCGTCAATGGTTGTTTTATTGTCTTCATTTATACTAAAATTTAAACAATATTGAATTCATCGGTGAACTTACTTTATGTATATTTTGTCTATGATTTTACTGTTGTAACTCACAAAGATGTCACAAAATGTTCCTGGTCAAATATAAAACAGAAACTTTGCTTCAGGAGGTGTCTATTGGAATCCCTCTGTTAGCTTTTCTGTAATATCTACCAGTAATGTTTTAGTATTGAAGTAATAAAGCTAAAAAATCAAGAAAATTGTCATTGAAACCAGCTTTTGTCTGACTTGTTGAACCTTTTGGATGATTACCTTGGTTTATATGTTGTGGATCCTGGAATGATTTTGATGAGTTCAGAGTGACATAATTATTATAACTGACATTTATGACATGTCCTGTGGCTAATCTACAGGAGGCAGAGGAATGAAATATCACAGTTAGATATGATGAGGTACTACTTTATGCAATTCCCAGTTCTGTCCGGTGGAATCAGTGTGTAATGACATCATTAACATGGATGACAGAGCACTTCTGATGGTTCAATCTTCTATCTTCATATCTAGACTCCTTTCACATCTAACACTGTTTAATAGACATGGCTGCCTCCTACCCTGCCACAAAGTTACGAACAACCAATCCACGAGTGTGATAAATACTTGAAACAAACCTCTTTTTTTTTTTAGGTCTGTAACATGTTTCTAAAGATTCACCCATATGTAACACTAGTGGGTGAATGAATACTCGGTGTTGCACAGGAGAAGATGATTTTATCAATATACCCTCAGATATGATCGGCTCAGCCGTTTTCAAAATAGGAGGTCAAGGTCACCAGTTTGAAGGTCAAGGTCACACCGCACTGACACCCCGATAAAGTCGAAATGATCGATGAGTCAATAAACCCACACATATGAAATTTTAGCCCGATCGGCCCAGCCATTTTCGAAATAAAAGGTCAAGGTCATCATTTCAAGGTCAAAGTCACTCTGCATGGGCATGGCACCCATCCCATGTTACTCGCAGGGACGAATTACCCCTGTGTATAAAATTTGAGATCGATTGGTCGAGAAATGGAGGAGTTCACCCAGAACATAGATAGAGAGAGAGATATACAGACATTTGCATATATTAGACTAGCTGGTGTTACCCGGCATTGCACGGGAGAAGATGGTTATATCAGCCGTTTTCGAAATAGACGGTCAAGGTTACCAAGGTCAAGGTCACCCTGCACGGGCACCCCGATAAAGGCAAAATGATCGATGGGTCAGTATACCCGCACATATGAAATTTTAGCCCGATCGGCCTAGCCGTTTTCAAAATAAAAGGTCAAGGTCACCAATGTCAAGGTCACCCCACACGGGCACCTGATAAAGTCAAAATGATTTATGGGTCAATATACCCGCACATATGAAACTTTAGCCCGATTGGCCCAGCCGTTTTCGAAATAAAAGGTCAAGGACACCAATTTCAAGGTCAAGGTCGCCCCGATAAAGTCAAAATGATCGATGGGTCAATATACCCGCACATACAAAATTTTAGCCCTATCGGCCCAGCCATTTTCGAAATGAAAGGTAAAGGTCACAATTTCTGATAAAGTCAAAATGATAGATGGGTCAATAAACCCGCACATATGAAATTTTAGCCCGATCGGCCCAGCCGTTTTCAAAATAAAAGGTCAAGGTCATCAATTTCAAGGTCAAGGTCACCTCGCACGGGCAATCCCATGTTACTCGCAGGGACGAATTACCCCCGCGTAAAAAAATTGAGATCGATCGGTCGAGAAACGGAGGAGTTCACCCAGAACAAAGATAGAGATATAGATACAGACATTCGCATTTATATATTAGATAAAAGTCTGCATTAACCCTTTACCCAACAAAATTTATTATTTTAAATATCACTTTTTCAAAAATTTTCAACAAAAGCATATCATGTGACCTCTCTTTGGAACGAGCTCGACGAGCTCGTTCCAAAGAGTGGTCACATAATTTGGTTTTGTTGAACTTTTTCGAAAAATATTTTTTCAGCTGCTATTACGCGGGCAGATGCAGGCGATTCGTTGGGTAAGGGGTTAATCAGTACCCAATGGACTGGGCATCTTTGTTTTCAAGCTGCTAAGTTGAGAGTTTAAAAAAGTCGAAGATAAACTGTCCAAGTCTAACCACTTGCCCCTGTATAGTGGGGTGGGCAGTTACAGTTGAATATTTCATCAAACAGACAAACAAAATAGGCTGATGACAGGTAGTAAAAAGTGAAAAAGTCATTGCATTGAAAACAAGTGCAACGCTGATCGCAGGCGATCAGACTCTAGTCCCCCACGGTGGATGGTCTGTTCTATAAAACATTAAAAATATTTTTTAGGCCTGTTGGGCATTTAAAAGATAAGTTGCACGTTCTGAAATGGATAAAAGATTTCAACAGCAAGTGGGAATTGAAGTCCTCTCTCTCTCATCATGTATCTGTTCTCAGGCACCTACCATTTAACAACAGAAACAACAATGTAATCATTCCATATTGCATTTTTATTCCAAAATTATTGATGTGCATCATCCTTCTATTATGTGTCACCATTGGTATAAATATGAAAGTACAGTCTCGAAGCATCTATCTATTAGATACAGGTGGTAACCATAAAATAGAAACACAAAAAAAATCAATGAAAATGGTCGTCCTTCAGCCATTCTAAATTTCTTTTCCAAAAAATTTTGACGTGCATCATCCTCCTAGCATCTCTGACCAATGTTAGAAATCCTCCTATTGACATGCATCACCTCCTAGCATCTCTGACCAATGTTAGAAATCCTCCTAGCATCTCTGACCAATGTTAAAAATCTGAAAGTAATAGCTCGAACATGTCTAAGATACAGGTGATAACATCAAATATGGCAAAAAAATGACAACAAAAAAGTCTATCATTCAGCCATCTTGAAGTTTTTTCAAAAAGTTTTCACGTGCATGACCCTCCTAGCATCTCTAACCAATGTTAGAAATCTGAAAGTAATAGCCCAAAATATGTCTATGATACAGGTGGTAATGTCAAATATGGCAAAAAAAAACTAACAATAAAAATGGCTGCCATTCAGCCATCTTGAATTTTTTTTTCAAAAGATTTTGGCATGCATCATTCTCCTATGGTGTCTGATAAATGTTGAAAATTTAAAACTAATATCTCAAAACATCTCCAAGATATGGATGATATTGTAACTTGAGAATGCAAAAAATGAACAAACATGGCCCGGCCATCTGGAATTTTTTTTTCAAAAAATTTTGACGTGCATCATCCTCATAGCATCCATGAACAATGATACAAACCTGAAACAAATATATTAAAACATGTCTTAAGATACAGGTGGTAACATCAAATAAAGCAAAAAATGATGACAAAAATGGCCACCGGTCGGCCATCTTGAATTTTTTTTCAAAAAGTTTTAACATGCATTGTCCTCCTATTATGTGTCACCAATGGCATAAAAAATGAAAGTACAGCATCGAAGCATCTATGAGATACAGGTAGTAACATAAACTAAGTTAAAGGTGGTAACGTCAAATATAGCAAAAAAATTACAACAAAAATGGCTGCCTTTCGGCCATCTTGAATTTTTTTTTTCAAAAGATGCATGCATCATCCCCCTATGATGTCTGACAAATGTTGATAATTTAAAACTAATATCTCAAAACAGCTGTAAGATACGGGTGATCACGTAACTTGAGAATGCAAAAAATGAACAAAAATGGACGTCATTCGGCTATCTTGAATTTTTTTTCAATTTCAAACAATTTTGATGTGCATCATCCCCATAGCATCTATGAACAATGTTAGAAACGTGAAGCAAATATATCAAAACATGTCTAAGATAAGATCAAATGAAGCAAAAAATGATGACAAAAATGGCCACCAGTCGGCCATCTTGAATTTAAAAAAAAAATTTTTTTGATGGGCATCCTCCTCCTATTATGTGTCACCAATGGTATAAAAATGAAAGTACAGCGTCAAAGCATATATGAGATACACGTGGTAACATAAATGAGGACAGACGGAGTGCAATCCAATAGTCCCCCAAAACGGTTAATCCGTGGGGTACTAATAAAGCAGATATGAATCGCCCTCTACTTTCCACATGATTCCAAGGGTCTAACACACAGTCTTGGCACTCAACAAAGCAATAAGAATGTAAGGCTGGGTTCGCAGAAACAATTATGAAAATTTCAAATACACGAGAGGAGCTTAATTTTTACAATGAAGTCAATCTGCACTCATCTGCCCAGGTGCCCTGCAAAGATGACTGACTGGGGTTGGGGGGTAAACCCAATTTATTCCGACTCACTGATGAAATATTCCAACTATAAACTGCATTTCTTTTAATTGAATATCCCTGTTAACTGAATATAATTTCCAAACATAAAACCATTTACCATATCGTCGGTACAAATTTACTCTGTTAATTGCATATAGGTTATAGAGTAAACTCCTGTTAAATGAATAAAAAATCTTGTAATTTGTTGAAAAATTACCCTGGCAATCACTGAATTACCATTGCATATTGCCCAATTTGGCCTCAGTATATCCAATGCAGGCACTTAATCTTTTATATCTTGTTTGACAGAGCTCCTTGAGCTCTGTTAAACAATATTTTATAGAATACAGGAAAATGACACAATCCCTGTTAATTGAATACTCCTGTTAATTGAATAATTCTCACTGGCAAAGTGGCTATTCAATTAACAATGCTCTACTATACATCATCATCAAGACCTGAAATCATCAAATATTAATCAGTTGGGAGTACAGTTCAAAGCATCAAGACTTCTTGGAAATTTGCTGATAAAATATACATGTACAGTGGTGCTCAC
Organism: Pictodentalium vernedei; assembly: GCA_031216915.1. Lineage (NCBI taxonomy): Eukaryota > Metazoa > Mollusca > Scaphopoda > Dentaliida > Dentaliidae > Pictodentalium > Pictodentalium vernedei. The sequence goes on along the minus strand of CM062294.1, from coordinate 521,142,415 downwards.
TTAATCGGATATCTCTTAATTGTATATCCCTGTTAACTGAATATAATTTTCCAAAACAAAACCATTCACCATACCTCGAGTACAAATTTGACCTGTTAATTGAATATAGGTTATAGAGCAAACTCATGTTAATTGAATAAAAACTCTTGTAACCCATCAATAAATTACCCCTACTCTCCCCAATTTTCTTTTGTTAGCTCACCTGACTGAAAGTCAGGGTGAGCTTTTCTTATCACTCTTCGTCCGTCGTCCTGCGTGAAGGTGGTGTTTGAGCCTCTTTCTCCTAAACCACTGGCCACATTTTAATTAAATTTCATGTAAGTAGTGGTTATATAGGGGCATTTTGATTTTTATCCAAACTAGGTTCCGGCTCATATTGAGCAGAGGTGTGGGGAAAAAATGGCCAAATTTTTTGAAAATCTTCTTCTAATGAACCACCAGTAGCAGAGTCTTGATATGTGGTATACAGAATCCTTTTGAGGTTTAGAATCAAGTTTGTTCAAGAGAAGTTTGTCTGGCATTATATGCCTTTGTTATGGGAGAGGCAAAAATTTTGGCCATGCCTAAAATTTCCATTTTCAGAACCGTGAGGTCGATTTGAACCAAATTTGATATGAGATGATAATGGGTCATAAGTAGTTGATTGATGCAAAAAAAATTTTTCTCATTGCCCCGTGGGAACTTCGAGAGCTAAAAATAGGAAAAACCTTAAAACTGCCATATCTCCAAAACTACACGGCACAGAGAATTCTTATTTTGTATAAAGCTTACTTTTATCCAGTAGAATAGAATGGTTAAAAAAAAATCCCTATCGGTTTGATCACAAGGTACTTTATTCAGGACTTTGAAAAAGTGCTGAGTCAGCACTTTTTAACACCGTAGGCAATGGGAAAAAGATTAAAAAATCTTCTCCAGATCCAGCAGGCAGAATCTTTTGATATTTGGTATGCAACATTGTAGGGTGGATCTGATTCAAGTTTGTTCAAATCAGCCCCCTGGGTTCATATTTGGGCTCAGTATAGGAGCCCGATTTCGAACTTAGTGCATTTCAGGCAAATTTCTTAAAAAATCTTCTTCTCCAGATCCAGCAGGCAGAATCTTTTGATATTTGGTATGCAACATTGTGGGGTGGATCTGATTGAAGTTTGTTCAAATCGGCTCCCTGGATTCATATTTGGGCTCACTATAGAAGCCTGAATTTGAACTTAATGCATTTCAGGCAAATTTCTTAAAAAATCTTCTTCTCCAGATCGAGCAGGCAGAATCTTTTGATATTTGGTATGCAACATTGTGGGGTGGATCTGATTCAGGTTTGTTCAAATCAGCCCCCTGTGTTTATATTTGGGCTCAGTATAGAAGCTCGAATTCGAACTTAGTGCATTTCAGGCAAATTTCTTCAAATATCTTCTCCAGATCCAGCAGACAGAATCTTTTGATATTTGGTATGCAACATTGTGGGGTGGATCTGATTCAAGTTTGTTCAAATCAGCCCCCTGGATTCATATTTGGGCTCACTATAGAAGCCCGAATTCAAACTTAGTGCATTTCAGGCAAATTTCTTAAAAAATCTTCTTCTCCAGATTCAGGAGGCAGAATCTTTTGATATTTGGTATGCAACATTGTGGGGTGGATCTGATTCAAGTTTGTTCAAATCAGCTTCCTAGATTCATATTTGGGCTCACTATAGAAGCTCAAATTCGAACTTAGTGCATTTCAGGCAAATTTCTTTGAAAATCTTCTTCTCAAGATCCAGCAGGCACCATGCTTGGGGGGGGGGGGGGGGGGGGGGGGGGGGGAGATTCAAGTTTGTTCAAGCCATGTCCCTAAGTCCATATTTGGACTCACTGTGGGAGCTTGAATTGTAACTTAGTTCAAAATGAGGAATTTTCTTTAAAAATCTTCTTCTTCAGATCCAGCAGTCGGAATGTTTTGATATTTGGTGTGCCGCATCCTTAGGGGGATGAGATTTAAGTTTGTTAAAGCCAAGTCCCTGGTTTCGTATATGGGCTCCCTGTGGGAGCCCGAATTATAACTTAGTTCAATATGAGGAATATTCTTTAAAAATCTTCTTTTTTTTTTTAGATCCACTGGTCAGAATCTTTGGATATTTGGTATAAGCTTTTCTTAGGAGGAGCAGATGCAACTTGTTGAAATCAATTCTCTGGGTTGATATTTAGGCTACCATGTCAGGTGAGCGCCCTCAGGCCCCTTGGGACCCCTTGTTTATACATGTATTTGGCCTCAGTGCATCCAATACAGGCATTTAATCTACTATATCTTGTTTGACAGAACTCATGGAGCTCTATCAAACAAGATATAATAGAATAAATGCTAAGTTTTTCTTTAGAATACAGGAAAGTGACACAATCCCTGTTAATTGAATAATTTTCATTGGCAAAGTGGCTAGTAGTAGTTGTGATGCGATTTCTTATTTAATTAATACTTACCATTCTCCAAAATGATTGTGCTGACCCCCACCTAGGGCTGTAACGATATGCTTCCCAAACGATATGATATGTATCACAATTCAATCTGCATGATACGTTATGTAACATGACTCACTTGATCTCTCATGTCATGGAACTACAACTTTCAAATACTTTGAACTACACGTATTCATTTCCAGTAACGTGCTTTTATTACAAATATTTGAATGCACTCTTCAAACAATATGTAACTTCTCAAAGTGATAACCACTGCCATTCATTAATTTCAGTTTTTGATTTTTTGGCTTATTTTCCCGTATTTTTTTCTCTCGGAAACAATTTAATCCCTTATATCTTGTTTGACAGAGAATTGTGAGCTCTATCAAACAAGATATAGTGGAACCATGTTAATTGAATAGCCACTTTGCCAATGAAAATTATTCAATTAACAGGAGTAATCAATTAACAGGGATTGTGTCACTTTTCTGTATTCCAGAGATGAGCTTAGCATGAGCTACAACAAGATATATATATTTATATTTATTGGTGTTTAAGGTCACATATTTATGCACAATGGCTAATCATGACCATGACAGTTTTACGGGTGGAGGAAGCCGGAGTACCCGGAGAGAACCACCGAGCAACGGCAAGCAACAGTCAGCTCCCCAACATACTAACTCCACACGAGCAGGGTTAGCATTGGTTGAAGATAAGTGCACCATCTACGTGCAGTACGCCTTAGTACACAACGCCGGCAATGGAGATGAAGTGTCTTGCCCAAGGACACAACGCGGTTACAGGAGTTTACTCTATAACTTTTATTCAAATAACATGTCAAATTTGTACTGGAGCTATGGTAAATGGTTTTGTTTTGGGAAATTATATTCAATTAACAGGGTTATTCAGTTAAGAGATATCCAATCAAGTGGGTTCCACTGTATAATGGATTAATCAAATAAATATTGAGTAAGTTAGAGGAAATTTACCAACTTTTGGGTTAACTGAATAATCCTGTATTAATGGCATATTTATCACTGTCAATGCTGGTGTGGAAAAAACAGTTTCATGACACCAACTTTCAAAATCTAATAATTTCTTTTGCCTAATATTATTTATATTTATCGTATCATGATACATAGTGAACAACGATACATATTGGATCTTGAGCAGTGTATCGCGGTTAAAGCATATTACAAGTAATCGTTGCAAAACTTTCAGGGCCACATTCATGAGATAATTCCCGATATTCACTAAAACAGCGTAGATATCCTCTATATACCATCATAATAGCCCATAAAGACATAAAGTATGTTTGTTCCTTCAATACGGATTTAGTGTGATAGGACTATAATAGGCATAGACAGCTAAAGGCAGCCAAAGAAAAGTGAAAACAAATGGCAATCAATCAGAATAAATGGGAATTGATGGGAATGGAATTTTTCTCCTTGCAGGTTCTTTCCGCAAATGAAACTGCACCCACCCGCAATTTTGCGGTTATTTAGAGAGAAGCATTTAGTGAAAAATTCTTACAAGGTCCTCCAATCACATGAATAATGGTCTATTATGCACTTGTTCATAAACAGAATAATTTAAATTAAATTTTAGAGTGACAGTGTATATGTAAGATGTTTTTTGAAGAAAATTATATGAAACTACTGCATTTGGAGTCTTAGATCCACCCGGACCTAGTATACCAGAAAAAAATTAAATTATGAAAACCCCCACACCTTCCGTTATAGACTCTCACTGGAACAAGGTTACTTCAAGTGAGGGTCATAAGTTATTTTTTGTAGACAAAAAGAAATAGTTTTAATTAATAAAGAAATTTTGTGGTAAGTCATCGCCTATTCACGTTGGATAAAGGGTTAAAAATGTCAGTATTTTGGTAAAGTTTTCTAGGAGAAAGACAAAACATGCACTAAAGTTGCTTAAATACCCCAAATAGCAAAAGCATATCTGAAGCTCTGGATGCCAGTTTTTTTTCAAAAGAAGAGAATTCTACAAACTTTCTGAATACATTTAGTTTAAACAATATTTATTTCCAAATGTACAAGCAAACATAGTGTGAATAGAACAAGCTGGTGGATTCAACTGTAAGCTGATAGCTTATAACTCATCGTCTCCACAAAACAAGCAAAGCTACATATAACCTGTTAGAATGGCAAGAGTATCAGTATTAATATTAACACAAATGTTTCATTGTTCCTTAGCCTCTTGCATTCAGTGTTGCATAAGGAAATAAATAGGAAGAGAGAGAGAGATTTATGATTTGTGAATTAACACAACATCTGACTATCCAATGACGTCCCCCCACCCCGCGGTGACAACATTTGTGACAACTGTACACAGCCGAGTGTGTTTATGACCAGAGCCACCTAACACTAGATGAAACATGATACTTTGTGCGAAAAAGCATAACTGTGTGAAAATAAATTATCACTAGTATGTTTATTTATATACTGGGGTTTAACAACACTTTCAACAGCCAGGGTCACTGCCTGTCAGACAGTTTTACAGCTTGAGGAAGCCGGAGTACCCCGAGAGAACCAGAGAGCAACTGTCAGACTCCCCAAGGTTTTAACTCCACACAAGCAGGGTTAGAAGTGGTTGAAGACAAATGCACCATCGACATTCAGTGCACCTTAGTACACAATGCCACTGTGCCCCCACATGGGTAATTGGGATTAAGTGACTTGCCCAAGAACTCAATGTGGTTGCTGCAGGTGCGATTCAAACAGGGGACCTCTCGGTGTGCAGCTTGCATCTCTACCTACTGAGCCACCGATGCACCCTCACTAGTATGTAGAAATTAAACAGTTTTTATGCACTCCATTCTTTCATCTTTTACAGGGGCTCCAGATAAGGTAGGTACATGCACAAAAGCATATTTATTTTCGCCAAATGCATAAAAGTGCTCAAGTGCTATAAGCCACTTTCATGGCTCTCTTGAAAAGTGTCCAAAGCCACTTTAGTTTTTGATGCAAAAAATGAAGCAAATTAGTTATTCAAGAATTATTTATTTATTTATTTATTGGTTTTTAAGATCACATATTTTTGCACAATGGCTAATCATGACCACAACATGAGTATCAACTCTGAGCGTAAATAAGCCATGTTGCCCATTTTAGAGAGGGTTTGCACCTCCCAAGCATTGGAGACTGGGTCCTATTTTACCAGTAAAACAGAGCTCTTGATTACCACATTGAACAAGCACTGCTCCACTTCCTGGGGTTCCCATAGGGTTTGTTTCAGCTGCTCAATTTGTAAATTATGTGGCAGGATGTGGTAAATGCATTAGGTAAAGTGCTAATCAAATTATTACAGTTAAAACTAGAAGACCTGTCATGAAATGTGCACAAATAGCATGTCGATCAGCACGTTAAACTACGCATTATGACCATAGTAAGGCTATCAAATTCTGTACATATGGCCTATGCACAAGCAAAGTTTCAGTCAATGGACCTCCGGGTAACCCGGAGGTCCATTGGCAGAAACATTGCCTATGTTTGCTATGAGCAACCAGAAGAACCAGCCGCGCTTTGGATGCCATTCGATATGGCAATTGCGCACAATTCCTACACACAATTAAGCCTAGAGAAGTGCACAGTTCATGACAGGACTTCTAGTTTTAACTGTACAGTTGAGACTTGTGAGATGAACCTATTATTGTCATTATGTTTTTTGTACAAAATGTTGCATCTCTCTCTCGTTTCTATGGCTATATCTTGACTCATTGAGATATGGCCTTAGAACCAAGAGCTCAACTCTGATACAACATTTGTACACAAACATAATTGTGATAATACATGTATATCTGATAACATATTTTAATTAATTCGATCAAAAAAATATTATTTTTCAACTTCACAATTTGTGCCTGGCACTGATGGTGAAAACATCTGACCTATGTCACCTCACTGCAGTGAATAAAAATATTTATTTTACACCCAGCTTTTAATTAGGGAGAAAATGTAAAAGTTGTTACACATGTTATCAATCAGTTTCATGGTAATGCAACGATTACGGTCACAATGCAAAGTTAAATTCTCCTGATTGTCACTTAGGAAAATTTAAAAGGAAAGTGTTGATAACACTGCTGCTCAGCTTGTCCAAGAAGGGACTGAACTAAATAGAAAGATCCAGTAATGCCAAGCCATTCACTCAAGTTTCTACAGAAAAGACATCACATCAAAGCTACATATGAAATTTGAAAAAGATCGGGCGAGAGGTGCGGCCTGTAAGGTCTGCTAATGGAATTGCAGACAATTTATATGCCAAATCCAAGATGGCCACTGACGGCTATGTTTTTCAACGAAATTCAGAAACATTTGATAGCTTCCATCTAGACTTCACACCAAAACTATATATGAAATTTTGAAAAAGATAGGGTTAGAGATGTGGCCTGTAGGATGTAATAATGGAATTGTTGACAATTTACATCCAAATCCAAGGTGGCTGCTGGTGGCCATGTTTTTCATCAAAATTCAGAAATATTTGATAGGTCCCATCTAGAAATCACACCAAAGCTACATATGAAATTTGAAAAAGATGAGGTGAGAGATGTGGCCTGTAGGGTGTGCTAATGGAATTGGTGTCAATTTATATCCAAATCCAAGATGGCTGCGGTGGTGGAGGGGGGGGGGGGGGGGCATGTTTTTCAACAAAATTCAGAAATATTCGATAGCTCTCATCTAGACACCATACCAAAGCCACATATGAAATTTGAAAAAGATCAGGTGAGAAATGCTTTCTGTAGGGTCTGCTAATGGAATTGTTGACAATTTATATGCCAAATATAAGATGACCACTGGCGGCCATGTTTTTCAACGAATTTCAGAAAAATTTGATAGCTCTCATCAAGACATTGCCCCAAAGCCACATATGAAATTTGGGACAGATTGGGTGAGAGCTGTGGCCTGTAGGGTGTGCTAAACGAATTGTTGGACAATTTATATCCAAATCCAAGATGGCTGCTGTTGGCCATGTTTTTCAACAAAATTCAGAAAAATCTTATGCTCCCATCCTGACATCACACCAAAGCTACATATGAAATTTGAAAAAAAAAAACGATCGAGTGAGAGAAGTGGCCTGTAGGGTGTGCTAATGGAATTGTTGACAATTTATATGCCAAGTATAAGATGACCACTGGTGGCCATGTTTTTCAACGAAATTCAGAAAAATACGCTAGCTCCATCTGGGCATTGCCCTAAAACCACGTATGAAATATGGAACTGATCGGGTTAGGGCTTCACAGTATTCCACTTTGTAATACCGAGTACAGTATTTTTTTAAATACCGCAATATTAAATATCAAGTATTTATGAACGGACAATCTTTGTTTTGTTAATTTATTAAGTTTTGTAATAATTCAATAAACCTAGCAATAAACATAACAATATAAAGCACCTTTTTATGCAGCTTCAGTGCACATTAAGTCAATTACAGAGTCACACAAACAAGCTAACATTCTTCAGAAAATATTTATTTATTTATTTATTGGTGTTTAAGGTCACATACTTATGCACAATGGCTAATCGTGACCGTGACAGTTTTACGGGTGGAGGAAGCCGGAGTACCCGGAGAGAACCACCGAGCAACGACGAGCAGCTGTCAGCTCTCCAACATCATAACTCTGAACCGCAGCACAGGCAGGGTTAGATTGGTTGAAGACATGCGCACCATCGAAGTGCAGTACGCCTCAGTACACAGCGTCATCGTGCCCCCATGTAGGCAATCGGGGTGAAGTGTCTTGCCCAAGGACACAACGCGGTTGCCACAGGTGGGATTCGAACCGAGGACCTCTCGGCTTGCAGCCTGCACCTCTACCAACTGAGCCACCGCGCCCCCATTCTTCGGTAAATAAATCACAAAACAAACATGAGCCAATGTTTTTTATTCTAATGATGCTCATTGACCTTAACAACTCTTCCCATTGTTTGTATATAATAGTCACTATCGAAACAATCGACAAACATTCGTATGGCTTATTTCTAAAGCAAAGTACTACACAAGCACTGGGGGGGGGGGGGGGGGGGGGGGTAGAGGTGCAGGCTGCAAGCCGAGAGGTCCTCAGTTCGAATCCCACCTGCAGCAACCACATTGTGTCCTTGGGCAAGACACTTCACCCCCATTGCCCACGTGGGGGCACGGTGACATTGTATACTAAGGCAAACTGCATGTCGATGGTGCACCTGTCTTCAACCAATGCTTGTGTAGAGTTGGTATGTTGGGGAGCTGACAGTTGCTCGCCGTTGCTCGGTGGTTCTCTCTGGGTACTCCGGCTTCCTCCACCCGTAAAACTGTCACGGTCATGGTTAGCCATTGTGCAGAAATATGTGACCTTAAACACCAATAAATAAATAAATAAATACACACAAGCACTGACCAAAAGTCAGTACCACGGCACTTCCTTTGATTTTATTACAACCAATTATAATGCGGGGGAATAAGCCACAGATCTGTTTCGAATTGAATAGAATAGAAGAGGCGTGCTTATCATATGACTCGTCCGTTTTGTTCACTTTAAAACATTTGATATTTTGTTTTCATATTAATCAGTGATAAATAAAGCCTTCCGTCAATTTCATTGGTCAATTTCAAAACTAGACAATTTGATTGGCTGAACAAAATACAACTGGGCCACATTTTCATGATTTGCATGATTAGAGTTGGGAGCTTTCATTGGTCAATTTCAAAACTGGACAATTTTGACTGGATAAACAAAATACAACTGGGTCATATTTGCATAATTTCAGTTGGGAGAATTTACGTTATCTGTCCTATTTATGGTGGGTTATATTGTATTAATCTTTTACCTACAAGAAAAACGCCATTCATTTTTTTTAATATTTTCACTTTTTGCTTCCAAAACATAGGTTATGACCCCTCATTGGAACGAGCTTGACAAACTCATTCAATGAGGGGTCATAACCTATGTTTTGGAAGCAAGAAATGAAAATTTTTAGTTACACGAGGATGTTTTTTCCAAGTGCCGTCTGCAACTCAAGTTAGGTGATGGGTTAAAAAGTCATACTAAGTGGCTAATTTGTGCGTGTGTGTGTCATATGATAAATAGAATATGAAATGAGTGTTTTTCTCATATAATATTTATGAAACTCGTCCACATTTTCCATTTAGGCTCGCCAGAGGCTTACCAAAACAGAAAATTTTTAGACTCGTTTCATAAATATTATATGAGAAAAACACTCATTCCATATCCTCTATTTATTAATCAAAACACTTAGTGCAGTTCATTCAATCAGTATTAGAAAAATCAGTCAAACATTTATGACAAGTCTGTCTCGTAATGATTGGCTAGCTTTACATGCTTCATATTTCCCATTCTTGTTTTGAGTCAGTGTGTGATGAATTTTGATAAAGTTCAAGTCAAAAACGTTAAGTTTATCATTAGTTTGAGAAAACCGACATTTCTAATCGACAATATCGTGAAGGTCGGTATATCGAGTGAGTTGAAACTGACTCAGTACGGTATCGATATTGAAAAAAATACCGAGTTTCCGTGAAATACCAAAATACCATGAAGCCCTAGATCGGGTGAGAGCTGCTGCCTGTAGGGTGTGCTAATGGGAATTGTGGATGGACTCAGAAATGGACACATGGACGATAGATCGCAACCCATCCCAACAGCTCATACTTCACATTGTCAAGTTGAGCTAAAAAACAAACAAACTATTGGCCTTTAATCAAATTACTGCTCCATTTAGGAATCGAATCGCACAATTTCGATTTGAATTGAATCTCAAATCGAATCACTTTTATTATTCGAAATAAAATGAACCTCAAATTGAATCGGCGGCATCTTGAAGATGGAGGTTGGGTATAAACCTGATTTGCTTTGACTGTGATGGCTCAAGTCGCAACTGATAAAATAATCCAACTACATTATCAAGGCAAAGAAGGCATACCTTGATGATGTATACACCTGGAACTTAATTAAACCCCCCCCCGTTTATTTTCAGAGTGGTGTTAATAGAAACTGTCATTACTTTCATGCTATCTTTAAGATGGCCAAAAGTGATTGTTTGCGGAAAGAAAGGTCTATTGAAAAATGAAAGACATCACAACACAATTATGAAAATATAAAGTATTTTAATGGCGCTAATTACACATATCTGTGTTTAATGTTTTTAATGGAAAAATGTTCTCTTGACAAGTATGGTGCTGGAACGGTTGATGGTGAAACAATGCTGGTAATTACTGACAGAAAATGTAACTTGTGATTTCCTGAACACAATAGCAATGTCTGACGTCAGCAGTGAGGGTATCCACCACATGCCCAGATGACAGCCTGAACCCTCCTCCTAATGCTACCAGTGAGCCTTCTGATACTCCTCATGCAATACAGCTTCCAAATCAGCCAAATTCTGTACAGGCAGATCACCTGCTTGCACACAACGTCCAAGAAAGTCCCACATGTGTTCTAAGGGATTCAAAGCGGGGCTCATTGCAGGCCAAGGTAGTGTTGTAATAGCATTGTTCTGAAGGAATGCTCTCACAGAATGGGAACGATGTGGCCTTGCATTGTCGTCCATGAACACAGGGCAAGTAGCCAATGGGTGGTTGTCAAAATGAAGCATGACAACCAGATTGAGAATCTCCAGGATGTACTGATGACCACTGAGATTCCCAGGTACAGTCACCATATCAAGTTTACAATCATGAGAGAGGCATCCCCAGATCATTACTGATCCTCCACCATAAGGAACAGTAGGCCTGATGTTCCTGGGCATGTAAGTGGTATTTCTATGCCTCCACACTCTCATGCGGCCATCTGTGACGTGAAGCAGGAACCTACTTTCGTCTGACCAATGGACTCTCCTCCATGTCCTGAGATTCCAATGTTGTTGTGCCGTACACCACTCCAATGTCATCTTTGATGCTGATCGGACAGGGCTGGATGCTTGATGCCCCTTCTGGACCTCATACCCATTGCTTTGATATGGTTTCAGACAGTTCTGTTGCACAAATGCCTGCTGGGGAGGCAAAGGCATTTTAAAAACTCCACTTGAAGCAAAGGGTTCATGCCTAACAAAGTGTGCCAGACTCCAATATTCCTGAGGAAAGGTCTTTCGAGGTTTGTCCAGGCCTTGGACGGTCCTTAACATCATCGGTTTGTTGATTTTCTCAGACAAGTCTGCTAATGAAAGAATGAATATAGCCAAGTTGCCTTCCAACAGCTCTGAATGACATGCCTGTTGCATGCATGCCAATGATTTGCCATCTTAGTGCCTCTGACAGTCTCCTCCTTGCCATGTCAACATTTACTGATAAAAGAAGTGACAAATTTTCTTGTTTTTATACCCAGATATTGCATGTGGATGATAGGTTTTTTGTGATATTCGTGGGTAGCATGCTTCACCTGGATGAGCGGATGTATTTGGGGTATGCTATCAACCAGAAACAACATGTTTCATGAGATGAAATGTACTGCAAGACATAGCAATCATTAAAACATAATAATCAGTAACAACAACTTCACTGTCATGAAACATTTCAGGTGCTTAATTAAGTTCCTGGTGTATAGTTGGAATATTACTCAAAACAAGCTACAGTACGTGGAGAGTGGATTGTAACTAAATCACCCATGGAGTGGAGCTATCACCCAGATTATCACTTTTAAATTCTGTACATATGGACAAAAAACACAAGCAATGTTTCAGCCAATGGACCTCTGGGTTTATCCCGGAGGTCCATTGGCTGGAACTAAGCTTGTGCTTGTTACGCTTTGCAACAAATTTGCAATTATTGCTTGGGTGGAATCTCCTCAATGCCGGTTATTTAGTGGTAATACACTCTCCGCGTACTGTATTAATTGAAAATAGAATATGTTTTCATTTTTGGAATTCACTAAAAAAAAACAATGAGGGGTGTTAAAGCGAGTTTGAATGCTTTTGAGAATATAGTATTGGCCGGTATTGGACATTACTTTGGGTAGAGAGTTGACTTAGATGGAATTTACATTAAAGCTGTACAGTGCACAGGGTTAGTTACCGTATTTACTCTATGTATTGGGACAGCTAAAAATAATTATTTTCACAGGTGTCCTAATTCTAAGAAAATGGGGAAAGAACAGAGCCTGATGCTGAATAAAGTTGTGTGTGATTCGTTTTCCATCACAATATACGAAAATCGCCGTCCAATTTTTTTTTATATTTTCATTTTTTGCTTCCAAAACATAGCTTATGATCCCTCATTGGAATGAGCGTATTGCGGTCGTTCCAATGAGGGATCATAAGCTCTGTTTTGGAAGCAAAAAATGAAAATTTTTAGTTACCCAAGAATCTTTTTTATGAGTGTCGTCTGCTACTAGCGACGGGCCAACTGGAAACAAATCTGAATGTCCCAAACTTTGGAGCATAAAAAAAATATAGTTTTCTGGAAAAAATGTGTGTCCCAAATCAAAGAGTGTCCCAATACATAGAGTAAATACAGTACTCAGTTAATAATAAATACTTTCTGGTTATAGAAAAATTGGTAACTGCCATATCACACACTACATGAAAATATACATTGATGCAAAATACACAGCGTTGGTTGGTTACATTTTACATATGGGGCTGGATTCAAGGAACTAATGGAAATAATTATTCTGGATTGTGGAAATTTCTTAAAGTGAACTCCAAAAATAACTAGAGATACTGTGAGCAAGCTCACAAAGTGATACCTCCCGCGCCTCAGTTGTTGCGCTTACGAGGACACAACCATATGATGTAGCAATTGAAATGTATAAGTTAGATTATCTCCCCTTGGAAATGTCAGAACGGAATTATATTGCTTCATGCACATCTTCATATGGAGTTCTTCCATTGTGTAAAGTTTCATGAAAATTCTTCAAACGGTTTAGGAGGAGTTGTGCTTATAAGGATGGACAGACGGACAGGGTGATTCCCATATATCCCCCCCAAACTTTGTTTGCGGGGGGTATAAAAACATATTCTATTTTCATTTAATAGCTTGTTCCATCAGGATTATAGTTCATCGTCGACATTGCTTGAAAATTTTAAATATGCATTTAACAAATGTAGGGACTAGTGATACTGAAATTAGCATGACTGGGGGCTTAAGTACAGATGTTATTTATGTTGATGAAGCTGAAGTTACTCTTAAGTCTTTTATTTCCACATTATTTATGTACAATTTCCATTTGAGCAATAAGAGTTATCTCTGCCAAAATGTACGGTATATAAAGATTTAATACCTGGATGTCAGTTTTTAAACTGTGGCTCGGTTTAAATGAGATATCCAGGTATTAAATCTCCATATACCATACATGTTGCTGGAGATAACGTTTCTGTCCCCTTTGAAACACAATGGAAACACAGTGGAGAAAAATTTGTGGATGCGTTTCTCACTCTCTGTAAAAAGTTGGACCAAATTCGTGAATGACTTTTGTTTCTGCAAACACAGAAGACAACAGATAGAGTTACATCCCTTGTGTCATTAAGGAAATGAGTAAACAGTATTTTGTTTACATTTCGTCCCCCGAGTTCCAATGTGTTCTATGTGCCTATCGGCACATAGAACACATTAGAACCGAGGGGACGATATTCCCTCGTATTTTATTTTTCTCAAGTCGTTTTGTTTAATTATTCGCCTATTTAAGTTATTATAACAGCAAAATATGATCGAATTGTCGAAAAACTGATGATATTTGTGACTACTTTCAGGTTTTTTGGTTCAATTTTTATACTGAGGTGAGTGAATGTGAAAAGCTTTCATTTAAACCATATACCCCCAATGTTTCGCGTGCGCTTATACCCTGGATGTTGCACACTCTCATTTACCTCGGATGTTGGGTGCACCCTTTGCCATCGCTATGTGTCGAAGTCATTCTCACCAATCAAAAGACAGAATTTATCAGATTATAGGGACAATACATTTTGTGAGATGATCAAGCTGACTGATACCAACCTATATTTCCACGAAAAAGATTTCAGTCACAGGAAATGAAGCAGGTTGCTAATTTCGACTCGATCCAAATATCAACTTAAGATTCGAAATCGAATTGAACCTTGAAGCTTGACAGCCAATGACAGGGTCCCAGCTCCATTGTATTTCCCTTCTTATTCAATTCTTATTCTGAACAATATTGATGCAATTGAGAATATTGTGTACAGAATAATGTGGGACTAAATGTGTTGGTAAAATACATAACATAGGAATGGTTTGACAACCATTAGTGGACTTGTGTTTTAACAAAGGCCTCGTTGAATCGGCTTATAATTTATCTAAAGCTCACATAATAAAAACAACATCTATTGTCTTTGCATGGCTATTATCAATTATTTCCAATTTAGGGATTTACAGGAGTCGACTAGTCGACAGAGGTAATCGAATACTAGTCGATTAGTCGGACTCCTCCCGAAATTTTCCATTTCTGTGCCTATAGTATGAAATGGACAGTGTGGCATTGATATTTTCATAAGTTATGAGTATCCACCAACTCTGCGTGTCAGAACGTAACGTTCAAATGCTAAACCGACACAGTTGAAAGTGGTTAGTCATATATTTACTTTGCTTAAGCAGTTGTGTTTGGTCACTTATAAACCAATAAACAGGCAGCTTACTGGCTCATATCATAACATGTTTTTTTTGTTCACCATGCAAACACAAAACTCAAAATGAGGCCATTCACCGAGATTCTACACCGGTGCTGTTATAGTGAAACCTTTGAATAGAACATGAGCTACATGTCAAGATGTCAATATCACATTTGTCCCAGGTTCTATCATACCCTACCAAGTAGCCCCTGACCCTCATTGATTGTGCTCACATCAAAGGCAAATGCGGCACGTGCCACAGTGACAAGTTAGATGTATCACTCAGATGAATCAGATGAATTGCATCACAGCAAATTAAACAAGGTCAAGGTTGCAGTTGGCACTGTATGTAATCAACTATTCAACATAAAACAATGAAACCGCGGAGACACTTGTCTTTGAAGTTTGAGACTTTGAGTTCAGTTCGGGTCACCGAGTTCACCCCACAGACTGTCAGCAGTGGCAATCATCAACACAACAATGCATTGAGGCTTTAACAAATTAATCATGTGTCCCGATAATGTTCAACGGCACTGATGACCTGATTGCATGGAGGTGGTGGTTTTTCCAGACTAATCGACTAGCAGATTTCGGGATCGACTAATTTAATAATCGCGTTGACTCGGATTAGTCAGATAATCGTTTCAACACTATTGTACTTTGTATGTTTCTTAATAAAACCAGACAAATATGGATGTCATTGGAACTGGCTCAATGAGCCAGTTCCAATGACATCCATATCTGTAATACATACATACACATAAATATTAAATTTCCAGTATTTTTATTTTTGTTGTAACATTACTGAGCAGAAGATATGAATTAATAATTAAAAATTGGTACTTTTTTTAGCCATATTGCCTGCTACTGTCTATTCTTGTTTTTACACCGTGGTTAACCACGGTGTGAAAAAAAATTACTGTGGATTACAAGTTACACCGTATCTCTCAGCCAATCAAAATGCAGTATTTTGTTTCATTTGGAAATAATGGATATTATTTGTATTGAAGGTATGGTAAATGGTTTTGTGTTTGAAAATTATATTCAATTAACAGGGATATACATTTAAGAGATATGGCCACACAAAGTAGATCTTCTGTTTCCTATCCTATCCAATTAAGTGGGCTCCACTGTACTACAACTAAAAGGCTTCATATTCTGTGGAAGTGTGTAATATTATCTGTGATGTACAATTGTTTAGCCTGTATGGGCTACGATATGGATATGAATTCAGGATATTCTGTCTGAGGATCCTTTGTCTGCTCCCCTTATTTTCAGGGGATCTTCTGTCCAGGGGATCTTTTGTCTGGGACTTCCTGTCCGGGGATCTTTTGTCCAGATGATTTTTTTTCCAAGTACCTTGTTTTGTGAATTAACAGAAAACAAATTACAAAAAAATAAGCTTTTTCCCTCATTGTAAGATTGAGGAAACATTTCTGGTGAAATAATGTTATATATCTAACAATCATATAGATTTGGGCCTGAAAACCATGAGAAACAGCATGTATCACATGCTCGTTCCAAAGAGGGGTCACATGATACGGTTTTGTTGAAATTTTTTGAAAAATAATATTTTTTCAGATGCTAAATTTGCATATTACGCAGGCGAATGTGGCCGATTCATTGGGTAAAGGGTTAAGAACAGTACTAGTTTGACAGATGACCAGATGATGTGAAACAACTTATAATAAACCTTTCTCCCAGCATAACGGTCATAGTCAGCCAATGCTATTCACAAAAATTGGCATTAGGGCTAAAAAAATAAAAAATCTGTTTCTCAGGCCCTCCCGCATGGTCCTTTTGGCCGGCGTATGCTCTCTTTTTATAACCAATTTAAACTTAAAAAAAAATAAAAATTAAATGGTTTATGTCTGATATTTTACACAAGTTAAAAAAGTTAAAAAATTTATAGTAATTTATATATTTTTTATACTTACCAATGACCCAGACATAGCTGGCTGGTGCTAACTCTTAAAATATAGGGCCAAACACAAATTTTGCCCCCCAATCCCCAAAATTTGCATCTAAAACTAAAGAAAACATGTCCTGAAAGGCCCTCCACACTTCGCCCCTACTGCGCATGCGCAGTGTCAAGGACGTTCCGAAATTGGCGCCATTTATCATTCTAATAACCAGTGCCTGGTAAGCGCTATGTACTCAGCGGGGAGGCAAGAGTTCCCAACTCCTGGGAGGGCCATCCCCGTCTGGGTCATTGGTAAGTATAAAAAATATATAAATTACTATAAATTTTTTAACATTTTTATACTGTACCAATGACCCAGACATAGCTGAATAGTAAAAAGGCTGGAGGGCCAAGGACATAGAGCAAAATGGAATACGCTCAATAAAATAAAATAGAGTCATCCCCTGTAGGGAAAAGAAGTAATAGGCCTTACATGTATCTTTTTTATTTATAATAAATTAGAAAGATACAACACCTTCCAAAAATTGAGCTTCATACATCCATGTACTCTATTAATATCCAATAATCCTTATACTAATAATTTTTAAAGTAAGCCAATAATAAAGTAAGTCTAGAGAATAGAGACTCTTATACTCCTAAAAGTGTGTGAGAATTGCATAATCATGTCCGTTGACATATGCAATATTCAAAAGCTATACTTTAAAAACTAAGACTTGAATGAATTTTATAAACTTAAACTTCTCACTAAACAACCATCCCAACAACAGCTCAGAATTACTAACTCCGGAGGAGGTATCCCCTTGTTTTCATAGTAAAAACAGGTGACCCAAGGGAACACCCTCCCCCCCACCCCTTTTTCTTGCCCTGGGTCAAATAGCCCAGAGCGAAGAGGGCAGCCGAACGGAGACACTGCCGAAACAGACAGCCTACCTAGCTATAGTAGCAACTGTTAAGTGAATGACATTCTGAGCAGTAGATAATAGACCTAACAATAGAGGCCTCCAGAAATGGACTCGATATTTCTGAGATAAAATTCATGAATGGATGGCTGAGCGCAATGAGCAGCCTTCAAAAATCTATAATAGCAACACTATTAATGTAAGCCCAAGAAGTAGAAGAACTCTTACTTCATGAGCCGAAATCTTAAGCACAACTGCTAAGCCAATGAAATACCATAAGCAGTACGCTAGTTAATAGAATCCATTAACAATAAAATGGAGCGTAACGTCCTTCTACTAGACATCAAAGACAGAAGAAGCTTACGCCCTTGTAATAAACAGATATCTGTTTATAAATACATAAACTGTACCCGGAAAGAGTAAAGGCCTATGCCCATACGAAGACGGAAGGACCTTAAAATAATAGGTTCCGGATTATAGGAGCCTAACTCTTATGCAACAATCCAACCTAAATAGTAACGGAAGTATTGATTCCGAAACTATGAAAGTGAAAATCATCCATCGATAGTGCATGAAACTCACTGACTCTACAGTAAAAGAGAAACCAACAGAATTACTGTCTAAAAGGTCAGAATTTGAAAACTACTGTTTCCAGAGGCTCAAATGATTACTTAGCTAAATAAGAACCGAAGTTAAAATCCGTATAGGAATTTAATCTAAAGATTCTAAGTCTATTTATCAAAAAGTTACTAACTGACTTAGATAAAGAGACAAAAGACTCAATTGTAAACTATCGTAGAGTGCATAGGTATGAGGTAACATAAACCTATAACCTAAATAACAACAGGCTGCAGTAGATCTTGTGAAACAAGTATACTAAAAAATAGCAATGAGTAGTATGGAGGGATCAACAATATGAACATAATGATCCCTACACCACGACGGAAGAGCCTCCACTTTAGTCGCATAGAATAGCGAAGAAGAGGATCTCCTATAGTAAGAAATCGCGTCCAAAGCTCGTCCAGTACAGTGCTTACAATGCAATACGGACCACACAACGGAATACATGAAGGTTGCGACCTTGCTGGTTGTGATAAAGATGACACGATTTACCCAGTGAAAAAAGATCCTCACATAGAGGAAGATTTCACGTTAAGATCCACAGTAGACAAGAGAGTAAATTACTCATGATCTCTGTGAAGATAGAGATGCTATCAACAGAAATGTATTGTGGTTGTTTATCTTAGCAATACCTGCTAAAACAACAGCGCCGGAGGATACGCGTATCCTATCATTCCGTCGTATAGATCAATAGAGCGTTAACAGTATTAGCTCAGAGATCTGGACAAGCCAACACATACGTCTGCAATTGATTAGCAAGCTGTGTCATAAATAAAACATCATTGGGCACTCCCATAGATAGCAAAGCTGATTGAATACTTGTTTGTTGAGAGTCCATTCTGACAGCAACAAGCGACCCGTAAGAGAACGGGAGTGCGATAAAACAATCAGACGACCCAGAATATGACGGACCAAAACTGAACTTGGTGTACTATAACCAACAGACGGATTCTTTCCATTAAATTGAATAACGGAAAACGAAAGAGTGCCTCCCTGGTTCCGGAGATACGCCACTACTGTCGAATTAAAGGACAGGAATTTGGGCATGCGTTTCTGAATAATGTTCATGCAATGACATAAAGCAAGCCTAAAAAACATTATTCCGCGGAAGTTAAACTGATAGCTAAAAGACTGCGGAACCCAAAGACCCCGGCACTTCGAATCCGTAGGGATCAGTATATATCCCAATCTGTTTGACTGGCAACCGTCATAACAGCCACACTCGGGTCCAGCAACTGCGGCGGCACTCTCTGAGTCAACCACCGAATGTTTGCCCCAGTCTGAATCTCTTGTAACACTAGATAGACAAGAGAATGTATAAATCAAGCAATTCATGGATTGCCGGAAAGTTGCCGTCGAAGAGAAGCTCCTCCGAGAACGAAGCGACTCTGAGAGAGTTCTTAACCTACTATCCACGCGTGGATGTAGCTAGGGCTGCATCACGTCTAACCAACTCCAATCAGCCACTGAAGGGCGGAGTTATACGTGAACAAACTACTGCCCTCAAAAGAAATTACATTGAGAATAATATCCCGTAAATCTTTTCTTGAAGACGTAATGATAACGCCTCAGTAAGGCGGATTACGTATAATAAAGCGTTTAAGTTAAGTCTACTATACATAATGTCGTTCCCAACATTGAAATTGGAAAAGACATAAACGGCGAAAAAGAATATATGCAGTCTTTAATCACACCGTCTAGACACATATGAACTCTCGGTATGCCCTGCTCTGCCAAAATAAACTATATGTAAAAAAGATAAAATGGCAGAAATGAGCCACGTGGACAAGAAACTAAACTATCATGCTTAGTAGCAGGCTTGTATATATATATAAATATATAGCGTCGAAAAATAAAACACATGTTGTAATGACAATATTGGACTGCGTCGGTAAGTCAGGGACAAAGTCCCTGTACCGATCGAAAAATCCGAGTCCAATGACGCAATAAGTCTCTTATCCAAGATCGCAGCAATGAAGTCCGAAAAATAATCACTGGAAGAAATGCCAGAAGATATGAAAGGCATCTTCCGATACTACTAAAGGGAAAACTCGAAATCTTTCGAATCCCTTTCGCCATCCTGTCGGACCATATAAAGCGTTCGGTCGTCCGTAGCTTGATGCAACCGCGGACCGCACCGACCCAGCGCCGTCGGATAATTCCTGATTCGACCGAGAAACTGTCAATTGCTGGGATGCTGCGAAACAACTGTGCTAACTCGGATAGCACGTCCGTCACTGAGGCCTGAGGAGCAGCGGTCTTACGATGCATTGCCGCAGGAAGCTCCGAGATCGTTACCCCGTGCATACTTCCAATATGCGAGCGAACGGAGTGTATAGGCCTCGTGTCCCTTGGCTACCGGATGGCGCGACCTATTCGCTGTGGAATCACTGAATGCCGAAACTGATCGGATATTCGAGGTCACGTAGCCAATGTGCGGTCGTGTGCCCTGCTGTGAGGATGAGGAAGCATTAAAGACAGTCTCTCGGACTGTCAATATAACGGAGCGTCCCGAGCAACGGACATATGCTCCGAATGTAAAATATCTGAACCACAACATGCGGTCCCCTATGTTGTTGGCTTCCTCCGATCTGTCCTCAATCTGCCGTCACTGGGTGAGTACTAAAGAAATTAAAGTGCTCGCATCACCCAAATCTCCTTCCTAGACCGCAACGGACGAACCCGGCAGCCGAACCATTCGATGAATGTACGCTACACCGGGTGAGCTAGCGAATGTCACTCCGTAAGCGATAGACATATTCCATGAGCACTTATTGCCGCTAACTCTTCATTAACTATGACGACAGAGGCACACTTTTGAAAGACATCTCCATAACTCTTCGAACAAGAAACCAGAAATGCTTGGATAGCAAGCATAAAATAATAATATATATAGCGTCGTTCAATAATTCGAAAGTTTGTGTGACATTATTGGACTATGTCGGAACTGAGGGACGATGTCCCTGAACCGAACCAAAAATTTCTAAGTCCACCGACGCTATCAGTTTCTTATCCGGCATCGCAGCATATGTTGTTCCGAAAGGGAAAGCTTGAAATCCTCCGAATCCCTTTCGGTATCCCGTCGGACCGGATGAAACTTTCGGACGTCCGTACCCGCTTCCGCGGAGCGTCCCGACCCAGCATCGTCGGATAAAATATATGCGACAGATTCAGTTGATGCTGGGATGCTGCGATAAACTGTGCTATTAAGGAAAGCACGTCCGTTCCCGAGGCCTGTGCAGTAGCGGACTTACGATGCATTGCCGCCGGAAGCTCCGTGTACGTTGACTCCCGCACACTTCCTATGCGAACGTCCGGAGTCTGCAGGCCTCGAGTCCCCGGCTACCGACCCAGCGCTGTCGGATAATTCTCGATCCGACACCGTTTCTGTCGGCTGCTGGGATGCTGCGATAAGCTGTGCTATGTGCACAAGAATGTCCGGCGTCGAGACCTGCGGAGGCGCAGTCTATCGCTGCTTCGCCGAGGGCAGCTCCGCATCAGATGGCTCCCGCATACTTTTCCTATGCGAACGTCCGGAGTCCATCGGTCTCGAATCCCTGGCTGCCGGATGGTGTGACCTGGTCGCCGAAGAATCCTTGATCGGCGAAGCTGGTAATATATCGGCGGTCACGCAGCCAAGGTGCGGTCGTGTGCGCTGACGAGAAGAGGAAGCCTTAGCAGTCTCAGCGGACTGCCTATACAACGGAGCGTCCCGAGCGACGGACGTATGCTCCGCTAGCGACACATTTGTACCACAACATCTGGGGCCAGATGTTGTTGAACGAGAGAGGGGCCTCTCTCGCTTGCCGTCCGGATGGACCGGAACAAGCTATGAACCGGACTAAAAGGCTTCCTCCGTTCTCCCTCCGATCCGCCGTCACTGGGTGTGCATTAAGTAATTTTATAGTGCTCGCATCACCCCAAAATTCCTTCTAGACCGCAACGGACGAACCCGGCTGCCGAACCATTCGGTGAATGGACGCTACACCGGGCGAGCTAGCGGACGTCAAAGGCCGTCGAACCTACTAGGGTCCTCTTAGGCAATTGGCGTATTACATGAGCACTTTTCCGCTAGCCCTTCATTAATTGTGACGACGGAGGCACACTGTTGGAAGACATCACAGATACATCACCCTAATCTTGATCGTCTGAAATAGAAATTGATAAAGTAGAGTGACCCTGCGGGGAAAGGACCGGAGTGTCCAAATCCCCAACAACATACCGTGACATACGCTTCCCATATTGTCATCGAAATCATACGATACAGAACAGGAGTTAATGCGAGTACACTGACCACATATAGAATGATAATAAGGTCAGAGGAAGACTTCCTCTTAAAACAATTGATCAATATCCTTTCAATGTGAAAAGAAAACAAGTCCTGGTACTCGCACTAACCCCTGGCAATCAAAATACATAATAATAATATGATCCATTAATATAGAAAAAATAATTGAAATCAAAATATTTTGAAAAAATATTTTTTCAGAACAGCCCAAGTTTCTGAAAAGTAACGTTGAGCCCCAATGGATCCCAAGCCTAAGTGTGGACAAAAATTTTAAAAATATTTTAAACAATTTATTCAACACTTACGAACAATAATAATGTATCTAGTTATGATTAAAATAACATAAAGATATTATTATTTAGAAATCCCCCCCTCACACAGAGGGCTGTTGTAAATGTAAACAATGAGTGTAAAAACACTAAAATAAGACTCCAGGCACCCAGGCCCGAAATCAGTTACCAAAAATACACCATCTGATGCAAAACAGAGACTTCCAGGGAAGAAACTGCAGAACATCAGATGGTAGATGCAGAACACAACGCCTAACCACCCGTAGGTGAAGACGTAAACATGGGGAAAGAACAGAATTCATTCTGTTATTCAGCTAAAACTCCCAAGAAATTTTAGTAATAATAATTACAGAAACTATGCCAAAAGCATGGGAGAATAGCAAGGGGGAACTTAAAGGACAGGGAGAGAGGAAAAACACTTGAAAAAACAGTGTAACTAAATAATCAGAATGACAACAAAATGGCTGCTGCCTTGAAAATAGGTAACTTAACATAATTTCATTAAAAAATTTTAAGTTACAGCCCTGATAATATTCTGTCACACATTCTTTTCCTCTCCTCCTTTTCTATCCTCCTTAGAATCACCATTTCACTAATATTTATGTGTCTGGCATCATTTAAACTGAGATTTAAAAGCACAAAGATCAGTCAGATGTTAACTGATGAAGGGCCAAACTTAGAATGATAAATGGCGCCAATTTCGGAACGTCCTTGACACTGCGCATGCGCAGTAGGGGCGAAGTGTGGAGGGCCTTTCAGGACATGTTTTCTTTAGTTTTAGATGCAAATTTTGGGGATTGGGGGGCAAAATTTGTGTTTGGCCCTATATTTTAAGAGTTAGCAGCAGCCAGCTATGTCTGGGTCATTGGTACAGTATAAAAATATTGATGAATTTGTCCCTTGAGTGCAAGAAGGCTTTGCAATGCTTTAGCATTGCAAAGCCTTCTTGCACTCAAGGGATGAAATACACCACCACCCATGCTATTCTGTAGATTATGAGGCCTAAAACTTGAACCAAGAACATGAACTTTTGATGGCAAAGAAGTAATTACTGACATAAAAAATAAAATAAAAAACCGCTCGCCCGCATGCAATTTTACAAATAATGTCCTGAGAAACAGAAGATCTACTTTGTGTGGCCTTAAAATCTTCTTTTTTTTTTAAAAATCTTTTGCTTCAATAATATAGCTTTTGGCCACTGATTGGAATGAGCTCCTTGAACTTGTTTCAATGAGGGAGTCATAAGCATCTGACAAAATATTAATTTCTGAGTTTATTCAAGAAATTGTTTTACAGGTGTCATCTGTGATTCATGTAAGGCAAAGGGCAAGTCTGGTTTTTGCTCATCATGGATGACTAAATGACTAAATGACTGGTTTTCCTGCTTCTTGATGGAATATCCAAGAAATCTGAATATTTCTGGATACTGGAACGCTTTTAGTAATCAGCCTTCCACTGCACTAGGTCTTCTAGGTTAACCCTTTACCCAACTTAACCACCAAAACTGGTCAGCACTATTTACAAAAATCACAATTCAATTTTTATTATTTTTTTAATTTTTTTCTCTCAAAAACATAGCTTATAACCTCTCATTGGAATGAGCTCAAGAGGGGCCATAAGCTATGTTTTTGAGACAAAATGAAAATATTTAGTTACTCAAGAATTTTGTTTGGAAGTATTGTCTGCTTTTCGTGTTAGGTAAAGGGTTAAAAATCCTGTAATATTTACTTCAGTGTAACCAGTTGGAAAAAAGTCCTTTAAATGTCAAAGCAATTAAAATGGTGAACAGGAATGAACAATGAGTCGTGGATGATTACATATATTTGAATTTCATCATTTTTTGCTGTTGGTTCATTCCCAATTTTTGGAAATATTCAAATGTTCCAATTCATCCTCCAAAAATCTATGTGGCAGCATATTTTTTGCCTTTTCTTTCTTGACTTCGGCAAAACGGTCTTTCCCACTACGTCCTAACTCTTTCATGTAGCCATGTTCTTGTTCCTGAAATACAGATAAACATAACCACATGCACATCTCAATTACAAAGAGACACTTTCAAACCTCTGTAACAATTATTTTTCAAGGGACTAAAACTGAAATTTAACAAAAGGTCCCAAGGGGGGCTTAACTCTTCACCTGCTGAGTATTTTCTAGATATTTTTCATCAAATCTAGTCATGGCTGCATTAAAGCAGCCATGAATAGATTTGATGAAAAATTAATCTAAATGTAACACAGGAAATCACTGGTGAAAAAGTCCATTCCATTTACAGGAAGACAATATGATTAAATATGCACAAATTATCCTTACTTCAGAGACAAGGGAAACACAACAAAAATGGCCGCCATTCCGCCATCTTGGACTTTGAAAAAATTATTTTGAATGTGCATCTTCCCCTCATAACCGTTTATCCATGTACCAAATATGAAAGGTGTAGCTTAAAGCATGTTGGAGGGAGAGGTGGTAAAATAAAAAACAGACAGACAGACGGATGGGCGGATGGATGGATGGATGGACGGATGGACGGATGGACGGACGGACAGAGTGCAATCCAATAGTCCCCTTACGGTTCCCATAGGGGACTAAAAAGTCCCTTCCATTTACAGGGAGACAATATGATTAAATATGCACAAAGTATACTTATTTCAGAGACAAGGGAAACCATGTGCTGGGCAGAAATATCCGCCAGCAGCATGCAAAGAGTTAATAGCTCACCTGATCAAATTGTTTAAAAATGTATTTTAGGTCACATTCAGCATCTACCTATTTATACAGTTAATCTAATTTAACTAGGGTCTGTTTGGTGAATTCCAATTTTTCTTATCAAGCATAAAAATAAAATTTTGCCCAATGAACCCCTCCCCTTGAGGAAGCCCCAAGTAGCCCAGTGATCCCAATTTGAGCAAATGTTAATCTTATGTGCCCAATGAACCCCTCCTCCTTCAAGAGGCCTCAAGTAGCCCAATGGTCCCAATTTGAGCAAATGTTAATCTTATGTACTCACATTTACATCTGAATAAATTTTATCACAATCACCTCTATCAGAATCTGACTCATGGATCTTAAAAAGAAGATTTTTTTTAAAGAATTGTCCTTATAGTGCACGAAATTAATATTTTGGATCCCACAGGGAGCCCAAATGTGACCCAAGGGAATGGATTTGAACAAACTGGAATCTGAACCTCCTTAGGTTGTTGCATATCAAATATAAAAACATTCTAACTGGTGGATCTGAAGAAGATTTTTAAAGAATATTTCTCATATTGCACAAAGTTAAAATTCGGTTTTCCATATGGAGGCCAAATATTAACCGAGGAATTTGATTTGAACAAACTGGAATCTGAACCTTCTAATGATGCTGCATTCCAAATATTAAAATATTCTGACTAATAGATCTGAAGAAGAGGATTTTTAAAGAATATTCCTCATACTGGATCAAGTTAAAATTTGGGTTCCCATGGGGCACCAAAATATGAACCCAGAGACTTACATGTAATTTGAACAAATTTGAATCTTATGCCACTAAGGATAAATTTTTCTAAAATTTTATTCGAAATTACTTTCACCTGCCGAATAGAAGTGATGTCACTATTATTAATATTGACGAAAAAATTTTGTTTTGGAAATGAGGCAAGGAGTGAAAATGTTAGCAGAATAGTAATCGCAATTAACAGGGTAAGATTTTATTAAAGGAATGGTAAATGGTTTGGTGTTTGAAAATTAAATACAATTAAGAGAGATATTCCATTATGCAGGGTTTCCGCTAGACCGGATGCGGGTCCGTCGACCGGACCCATTCCCCCCGCCGATCATACCATGATCAGTCAGAAAAGCTGGTGGTTAAAATGTCGAGTACAACGCTGTTTCATAACGACACTCAGGATCCTTTGTTTCCATGTAATATAGGCATAATTATGTTGTATAGTATGCCTACTATTACTGGCGACAACCTGATACTTTATAACCCCCAGACGAGAGGGGGAAACAAAGTTCAAATCCTAAACATCGCCTATAAAATTTCAGACTCAAATTGTCGTGTTTGGTCAGAAATCACTGGCTTTTATTTCGAGCGATAAATGATGTAATTGCACGTGCATGACGTCACACATCCGCATCATGGTTCTTTTAGAATATTTCATTCTCTCTAAATTTCCAATTATTTACATTGGCACGTATCGGGTTGTATAAAAAAAATTGAGGTCAAGCGTCGCAGTCGCTGTCAGGATTCATGGATTTTGTGTTGTTTTGGGTTTGTATTTTTATGAAACCTCCGACCAGATGCAGTATTGTGTGTCCCGTGGGAATTTAGAGAATTGTAGGCAGAAAAAATACATGTTTTCCTCTTCAATTATTCAGCATTTTAGCAACCAGAATGCCCCCAGAGAGCACCTAAAAGTTAAAAAATTTATAGTAATTTATATATTTTTTATACTTACCAATGACCCAGACTTAGCTGGTGCTAACTCCACAAAAACCAGGGCCAAACACAAATTTTGCCCCCCAATCCCCAAAATTTGCATCCAAAACAAAAAGAAATCATGTCCTAAAGGACCTCCATAGTACGACTCTACTGCGCATGCGCAGTGACGCAGTCGTCCCGAAATTGGCGCCAAATATCATTCTTACTGGCAGTGCCTGGTCAGCGCTATGTACTCAGCGGGGAGGCAAGAGTTCCCAACTCAGGGAGGGCCATCCCCGTCTGGGTCATTGGTAAGTATAAAAAATATATAAATTACTATAAATTTTTTAACATTTTTATACTGTACCAATGACCCAGACTTAGCTGAATAGTAAACAGGCTGGAGGGCCTAGGACATAGAGGAAAATCCAATAAGCTCAATTATAAAATAAAGAGGTAACCCCTTAAGGAGAAAAGGAGTATTAGGCTTTACATGTATCTTTCTTATTTAATATTTAAATTAGAAAGATACACTACCCTTAATAATTGAGCACAATAACATTCATGTTCTCTATTAACATCCAGTATAACCTTTATACTAATTATTTTTAAAGCAAGCCAATAAATAAAGTAGTCCAGAGAATTGAGACTCTTTATAATCATTTAAAAGTGTCCGAGTATTGTATATTAAAGCCCGTTTGACACTTGACATATACAAATGCTTCACATCGAGCTACACTTTAAAAATAAGACATGAATGAAATTAAACATTAATATTACACTTTAAAACCATCCCGGAAGCGACTCAGAAATACTGTCTTGGAGGAGGCATTCCCTTGCTTTTCACTATAAAGCAGGTGACCTAAGGGAACACCCGCCCCCCCCCCCCCCTTCCCCTTGCCCTGGGTCAAATAGCCCAGAGCGAAGAGGGCAGCCGGACGGAGTCACTGCCGGAACAGAAAGCCTGCATAACTATAGTTGCAACTGTTTAGTGGACGACATTCTGAGCAACAGATAACAGACCTAAACAATGCAGGTCTCCAGAAATGGACTCAATATTTCTGAGATAAAAATTAGTAAATGTGGATGGCTGAGACCAATAAGCAGCCTTCATTAAATCTGTAATAGCAACACTATTAGCATAAGCCCAGGAAGTAGAAAGAGCTCTTACTTCATGAGCAGAAATCTTAAGCACAGACTGCTGAGAAGAAGATAAATCTTCATACGCAGTACGGATAGTTAACTGAATCCATCTAGCAATAGAATGGACTGAAATGTCCTTTCTATTAGGCATCAAAGACAGAAAGAAACGTTTCCGTCCCTTTCTGATGAACTGAGATCTCTGTTTATAGATACGTAGTGCTCTAACAGGACAGAGTAAAGGCCTACGCCTGTCTGAAGACGGAAGAGCCTTAATAACAATAGGTTCCGGATATTTATTAGGAGCCTGATTCTTAGCTAAAAAACCGACATTAGTAGTGAAGGTGATAGTGTTCCCAACACTACGATAATGAGAATCATCCACCGATAGTGCATGAAGCTCACTGACTCTTCTGGCAGAAGAGAAAGCTAAGAGAAAAGCTGTCTTATAAGATAAGAATTTGAAATCTACTGTCCCAAGAGGTTCAAATGGCTTTTCCTTCAATTTAAGGAGAACCCAAGCTAAATTCCACTTAGGAATTAATCTAAGAGTTCTGGGTCTATTTATCGAAAAGTTTCTAACCAATTTCGATAAAGAGACATTAGATCCAATTTGTAAACTATCATGGTGTGCATAGGTATCAGATAACATAGATCTATAACCCTTTATAGTAACAGGTTGCAGTTTGATTTCGTCAAACAAGTATACTAGAAAGTTAGCAATGTCTGGTATAGAGGGATCAAATATATCAACAGAATGATCCCTACACCA
Source organism: Pictodentalium vernedei (assembly GCA_031216915.1). Taxonomy (NCBI): domain Eukaryota; kingdom Metazoa; phylum Mollusca; class Scaphopoda; order Dentaliida; family Dentaliidae; genus Pictodentalium; species Pictodentalium vernedei. The sequence goes on along the minus strand of CM062294.1, from coordinate 521,113,096 downwards.
ACGATGGAAAACCTTCCACTTAGCCGCATAGTTTAGCGAAGAGGAGGTCCTCCTACAGTTAGAAATCGCGTCCACTGCTCGTCCTGTAAAGTGCTTGCCATGCAAGAAGGACCGCACAACGGAAAAACGTGAAGGTTGAGACCTTGCGGGTTGTGATGTAGTTGGCGCGATTTCCCCTGCCAAAGAAGATCCTCTCGTGGAGGGAGCTTCCGCGGTAGGTCCCACAACAGACACCTGAGTAGATTTATCCACGGTCTCTGTGGCGACAGAGATGCTACCAACAGAATCTTGCATTGAGATTGTTTTATCTTTAGCAATACTTGTTGAATTAACGGCGCTGGAGGATACGCATATCCTATCATTCCGTCCCAAGGGATCGATAGAGCGTCTACTGCAAATGCTCTTGGATCCGGACACGGGGACACATACGTCTGCAACTGATTGTTGAGATGTGTCGCAAATAAGTCTATCATTGGCCGTTCCCATTGGTAGCAAATCTGATTGAATACTTGTTTGTTGAGAGTCCACTCCGACGGCAACAAGCGACCCTTTCGTGAAAGGGAGTCTGCTAGCACATTCAGACGACCCGGTATGTGACGGACCGAAAGAAGAACGTGATGTTCCAACGCAAACAGAAGGATTCTTTCCGTTAGATTGAACAACGGAACTGAATGAGTGCCTCCCTGATTCCGTATATACGCCACTACTGTCGTATTGTCGGATAGGATTTGGACATGAGCATCGTGAATAATGTCCATCCAGTGACGTAACGCAAGCCAAATTGACATCATTTCCTTGATGTTTATGTGCTTGCACAGGAATTGCGGATCCCAAAGACCCTGGCATCTCGAATCCGTTGGGATTAATGATGCACCCCAACCTGTTTGACTGGCATCCGTCATAATGGTAAAACTCGGATCCGGCAACTGCAGCGGAACTCCTTGAGTTAACCACTGAATGTTTGCCCAAGTCTGAATCTCTTGTTTCACTTGATCTGACAAGAGAACGTCTACATCAAGCGAATGAATTTTCACACTCCAATTCTGAGTCAGGAAAATTTGAAGAGGCCGTGTGCGTAGCCGTCCCATCGGAATGAGATCCGCGGCGGCTCCGCACAGACCTATCAGTCTCATAAATTCTCTCGCTGTGACTTTGTCTGTATTTAGACAATAGCGAGCGTAACAACTGACTAATTTCGCTCTGGTTAACGGCAGACGAACGAGATTGTTGTGCGTCTCGAAGCTCATTCCCAGATGAGTGAATGACTTGGACGGCACCAGATCCGACTTCTCCTCGTTTACTATGAAACCGAGACGTCGGAGCAATAGAAGAAGATTCTGAACATCGTTCTGAAGCGTTAACTCGTTGCCGTACCTCTGAAGAATGTCGTCCAGGTAGGCCGACGTTACCGCAGACGAATGAGCTCGGAAGTAGATCATTACCGAGTTCATTACCCGAGTGAAAGCCCAGGGTGCTAGATTCAATCCGAAGCACATGGCCCGGAACTGATACACCACTCCTAGGACTGCGAAGCGTAGATACTTTCGGAATGTCGGATGTACCATGACGTGAAAGTACGCATCTTTGAGATCTATGCTCGTTGCATAATCGTTCACCCGAATACTCGCTCTGACCGATCGAATCGTCTCCATATAAAACTTCGGAGCGACGATCAGCTTGTTTATCCAGCTCAAATCTATGACTGGACGGAACGAGCCGTCTGGTTTCGGAACCATAAACAGATGGCTGTAGAATCCCAGCGATTCCTGGTTTTCTACGACCTCTACCGCGTTCTTCATTAAAAGAGACTGCACCTCTGATAGCAGAGCGTCTCTTTTCTGAGGGTTTGACGGAAGATGAGTCCACTTTGGACTTCGAGTTAATGGAGGCTTTCGTTTGAAGGATATCTTTAGACCTTCCGAAGTCACTCCTCTCACCCACGGGGCGTCCGTAATCGACGCCCACTCTTGAGAAAAACTCGACAACCTTCCGCCAACCGGAACGCGATAGAGGTTTGAGCCATCACCTCCTGGATCTGCGAGGCCTGCGGTAGGAGAAACCACGTCTTCCACGACCCGCACCTCGCCTCGTCGACCTCGGGGCGTCCGACCGATTGTCCCGGCCTGAAGGACGTCCCGAACGAGAGTCGCTATCCTGACGGTCTCTCGAATAAGAGCTAGAGGACGCACCGGAACCTCTATAGGAACCTCTCTTGGGCGGATAAGACCCAGAAGTGCCCGCCTTATTCGTGTCTGCTGTATCCGACCTTTTAGGAGCGGATCTAAACAACAGAGAATCACTAGCTTTCTTTTTAATATTATCATAAATAGCGGAAAGCTTGCCGTCAAAGAGAAGATCTCCTGAGACCGAAGCGACTCTAAGAGAGTTCTTCACCTTAGAATCCACTAGTGTGGATGTAGACAGGGCTGCGTCACGTCTAACCAACTCCAGATTTGCCACTGAAAGGGCAGAGTTACACGTGGAATAAGCTACTGCCCTTGAAAGAAGTCTTAAGGAGGATTGTATATCCTGAAACTCTTCCCCTTGAAGACGCAGTGATAACGCCTTCGTAAGGTGATCTGCGTAAGATAAGGCATCTAAATTGGCTCTGTTAGACGCAATAGCTGTTTCCAACACTGCGGTTGGAATAGAAGCTGACGACGGTAATGATAGCTCTAAGTCTTCCGCCTCGTCGTCCATACGCAGAGGAACTCTCGGTATACCCTGACCTGCCGTGTCGAATTTATTCCTTGCATTAATGAAAGGCAGGTTGAGAGTATTTGCGGACAAGAAGCCTGCTTTCCCCGTCCTGGAAGCAAGTTTAAAAATAGCGTCGTTCAATAATTCAAATGTTCTTGCAACATTATTGGACTGCGACGGAAACTCGGGAGCGATGTCCCTGAACCGCTCGAAAAAATCAGAGTCCAATGACGCTATAATTCTCCTGTCCGGAAGCGCAGCAGTCTGGCCCGACGGAACAACTTGAGGAAGAAAGTGCCGGATGAAGTCCACGGCAGCTTTGTGTTGTTCCGAAAGGGATAGCTCCAATTCATCCGTATCCCTTTCACCATCCGGTCGGACCTCCCGATGTTCCCGGTCGTCCGCCCCCGATGCTTCGGCGGAGCGTACCGACCCAGCGCCGTCGGATAATTCTCGATCCGACACCGTCTCTGTCGGCTGCTGGGATGCTGCGATAAGCTGTGCTATCTGCACTAGAATGTCCGACGTCGAGACCTGCGGAGGAGCGGTCTTTCGCTGCTTTGCCGAGGGCAGCTCCGCATCAGATGGCTCCCGCATACTTTTCCTATGCGAACGTCCGGAGTCCATCGGTCTCGAATCCCTGGCTGCCGGATGGTGTGACCTGGTCGCCGAAGAATCCTTCATCGGCGAAGCTGGCAAAATATCGGAGGTCACGCAGCCAAGGTGCGGTCGTGTGCGCCGGCGAGAAGAGGAAGCCTTAACAGTCTCTGCGGACTGCTTATACATCTGGTCCCAGATGTTGTTGTACGAGAGAGGGGCCTCTCTCGCTCGCGGCCCGGCTGGACCTGGACGAGCTAGGAACCGGACTAAAAGGCTTCCTCCGTTCTCGTTCACTATCCGCCGTCACTGGGTGTGCATCTATTATTTTTATAGTGCTCGCATCACCCAAAATTTCCTCTTGGACCGCATCGGACGAACCCGGCTGCCGAACCATTCGGTGAATGGACGCTACACCGGGCGAGCTAGCGGACGACATTTGTCTAATCTCCATGAGCACTTTTGCCGCTAGCTCTGTATTTAATTGTGACGACGGACGCACACTTGAAGAAGATAACATGGAAACATCACCCTGTTCTGGTTCCTCTGAAATAGAAACTGAGAGAGTAGAGTGACCTTGTGGAGAAAGAGCCGGCATCGCTCTTTCTCCAGAAACAACATATCGTGACACACGTTTCCAATGTTTCTCATCCCAATGTTCACATACAGGACAGGGATTAATGCGAGAACACTGACTACAATTAATGCAATAATCATGAAAGTCAGAGGAAGATTTCTTCCTATTACAATTTGAACAAGTTCCCTTCATTGTGAAAGAACAACAATAAGTCCTAGTTACTCGCAAAAACCCCTGACACAAAGATACATAATAACATGATCCATTAATAAATGAAAAAACAATTGCAAAACAAAATAATTTTGAAAAAATATTTTTTCAGAGAAGCCCAAGTTGCTGAAAAGTAACGTTGAGCCCCGATGGATCCGATGGCAAAGTGTGGTCAAAAATTTTAAAATTATATAAAATAATTAATGAGACACTTTCGGATAATATAAATGTATCTTATAATGAGATAAACTACCTCAAAGGCAAACAGCCCCCCTCAAAAAAGGCTGTTGCCAATGAAAACAAACAGTGTAAACACAGAAGAAAACATGACTCCAGGCACTGAAAAAACTGGCCCGGAATCAGTCATCAATTACACTCTATCTGATGCAAAACAGAGACTCCCAGGGGAGAATCTGCAGAACATCAGATGGAAGATGCAGAACACAAACGTTATACACCCATGGGTGAAAACGTAACTATGGGGAAAATAACAGAAAACATTCTGTAACCAAGCAACTCTCCCAGGGAATTTTTAGAAATGAAACTTCTCAAAAATATGCCAAAAGCATGGGAGAATTGCAAGGGGGGACTTTAGAAGGTTAGGGGAGAGGAAACACTGAATAAGCAGTGCAACAATTAGCAAGAATGACAACAAGAGGCGTTTGCCTCGAAAATAGGCAACTTAACATAATTTCAACAAAAAATTTTAAGTACAGCCCTGATTATTTTTTGCCACTTCTTTTTTCCTCTCCTCCTTCTATCCTCCTTAGAATCACATTTTCTCCAAGAATTACGTGTCTGGCATCCTTTAAACTGAGATTTACAAGCACAAAGATCAGTGAGATGTTGACTGATGAAGGGCCAAACAGAGAATGATATTTGGCGCCAATTTCGGGACGACTGCGTCACTGCGCATGCGCAGTAGAGTCGTACTATGGAGGTCCTTTAGGACATGATTTCTTTTTGTTTTGGATGCAAATTTTGGGGATTGGGGGGCAAAATTTGTGTTTGGCCCTGGTTTTTGTGGAGTTAGCACCAGCTAAGTCTGGGTCATTGGTACAGTATAAAAATATCAAAATTTTCCTGGGGGAGCACCCCCCCCCCCCCCTATACACACGTGCGGCAGACGCCTTTAGCATCTGAGTTTCACTTTCTTTAAACTACCGGACCCACAAATTTTCCCCTAGCAGAAACCCTGAATTATGCAATATCCAAAGAAGTGGGGTCCATTGTATCTGTTATTGGATATGGTGGTTGAAACCCTTGTACAGATCCACTTGAAATTGAAAGTGTCAATGAAACTGTAGCTCAACTTGTTAAGACATGTACATGTATAGTATGTGACACAGCAATGACAAACATCTAGGTAATGACCTGATAATAAAGGTCCATATAAAGTATTGTAATGGTCTGTACATAAATACTGACCGTAGCCTGTAACAAATGTATAGGTAAAGTATTGTAAAGGTGGGTGACAGTCAGATGCTAAACTAGAAAAGAAATCTTTGAGTCCCAGAGTGGGTCTGACTGAACCCCAAAATATTTGTTCTCATAGCATAGTGATAACAAAGGCACCCCAAAACACACTCGTTCCTGTCCCAAGGTGATAACAAAGGTACCCAAGAAGCATTGTGAAGATCAGTTCATAAATACGAGCCATATAGAAGTTGTGACAAAAAACTGATTGGACCTAATTTCGGTACAAAATGGCCACTGGCAGCCATCTTGAATTTCGGACCACACCCAGAAACACTCGTTCTCGTTCCAAGGTGATAGCAAAGGTTCCCAAGAAGTTTTGTGAAAATCGGTTCATAAATACAGCCTCTAGCCCGAGCCGTATTGACATGTGCACTTACTGTGTACAAGTAGCACTTAAAAAATCAAAGTTCTTCTAATTTGCATAATTTCTGCACGAGAAAAAAACCTGTACTATATGTGATGTATTCCACGTTACTAAACATTCATACAAAAATTTATTCAAATCAGAACTTTCATACAGAAGTTCTGTACAAAAAACTGATTGCACTAATTTTGGTACAAAATGGCTGCTGGTGGCCATCTTGAATTTTGGACCACACCCAAAAACACTTGTTCTCATCCCACAGTGATAACAAAGGTACCCAAGAAGTTTCGTAAAGATCGGTTCATAAATACGTCCTCTAGCCTGTGGCGAATAGAAGTTGTGTACAAAAAACTGATTTGACCTAATTTCAGTACAAATTGGCCACTGGCAGCCATTTTGAATTTTGGACCACACCCAGAACACTCGTTCTCGTCTCAAGGTGATCACAAAGGTACTCAAGCTGTTTCGTGAAGATTGTCGGTTCATAAATACAGACTCTAGCCCGAGCCGTATTGACATGTGTACTTACTGTGTGTGAGTAGCACTGAAAAAATCAAAGTCCATCTAATTTGCATAATTTCTGCACGAGAAAAAACCCTGTATTAAATGTGACATATCCCATGGTACTAAACATTCACACAAAAAATGATTCAAATGAGCGCTTTCATATGGAAGTTCTGTGCAAAAATCTGATTGCACCTAATTTTGTACAAAATGGCTGCCATCGGCCATCTTGAATTTCGGACCCGACCCCAAAACACTTGTTCTCGTCCCACGGTGACACCAAAGGTACCCAAGAAGTTTCGTAAAGAGCGGTTCATAAATACGGCCTCTAGCCCGAGCCGTATTGGCATTTGCACTTACAGTGCTGAAAGTAACACTAAATACATCAAAGTTAGTCTAATTTGCATAATTTACGCACAAGAAAAAAACCCGTATTATATGTGATGTATCCCATGGTACTAAACATTCATACAAAAAAATATAGAACCTTGGTGAGCAAGCACACATACCCCACGCGCCCCCCAACATTTCAAGCTCTAATCATTTTTTAAAAATAAACACAGATTCTAGGAATACTGCAGAAAACAGTGTTCTGTAGTTTCAACGGTATTGAAAGAATTCAAGCAGAATTAATTTTAATTGAAATATGGAGCCATGTTAAGATTTAATGATACCAACCTTTTTAAATCCAATTTGATCTTTCCAACACACATTGTAAATAATGTAAGGTCACACTAGGTCTTTGCTGATAAAATTACTTTAGTGTACGCTTGTTTATAATTTAGAATTGCTATCCCAAATAACAGTGTTTATACACAAAAAGTGAAATAGATTATTGTTTTACTTCATGAACAAATTCGAAGTCGCTTCATATTCTAATCCTGACTTGAATAACTGCATGCTGGGAATATGGAATCGGGATTATTTTTGTGTCACAAGCTATATGTCTTTTTTTATGTGCACATGGTCAATACAGGAGCCAGAAATGTAAGTCGGTGAGCAAATAACTTGGCTTTAACACTTTGGAGACAATGTTTTTACTAATACGTTGCTTGGTTCTTTCAAAGTATTGACATTTAAGTCACCAACAATTACAGTAGGAGGTCTATCTAATTTATCCATAACTTGAACTAAGTTTTTCAGCCGAGCAGAACGAAACGCGAACGTCATCTGTAAGTCATTGTGGTACATTCACATACTAAAATGGCCGTAATTTAGATAATAACTGGAAGCGTGTAGAAAAAAAGTCCAGAAAACTGTAATTTTTAGAAAAATGACCCGGAAATCTGTTACTTGTATTTTTCAGAGACAAGGGCCCGTAATTTCCGCAAAAATCAGACGAACAGAACGAAACGCAAACTTGATCTGTAAGTCATTGTGGTAGACTCACATACTAAAATGTCCGTAATTTCGATAATATCTGAAACGAAATTTTTCTAGGCGACTTTGGGCTTAGGAGGGCAACATAATCACCCTAGTCGCCCTCACGGCTGGTCCCTGACTCTGTTGGTAAACTATAATGACCAAAAAATAATGACTGTGAACCAATAGTAAGGGCAGGAACTGACCTCGTAAGGAGTCAGTGTGATTTTGACTCCCAAAATTCTGATTTGGCTCCTGAATCTTAAATATAGGCTTCTTAGTTGGCTTGAAACTGTAAGACACCCATTTCTTCCATTTGTCACCTGACTAGGAACTATTATGAAAATGAATGGTTTTTGGGGTGAAATGATATTATTTTTCAATCATTTGAGAAACAACTTTAATTACATGTATGCCAAACAATAATGTAATTAAATGCATTTATAAATGTATGTCATACACAGCTGAAAGCTTCAAACAAGAAGATTGTTGTCCAAAAGTAAAATAACTACATTAACTGGTAGAGTGTACATGCTTTCAATATCATGCCGAATGGGGAGATTTTTATCAATGGTCATTTCAAGGAAAGTTTATTTAGTATGCAAGTACGATTATATATGTACTGTGGAGCCCCCAACCCCACCACCCATATGTTAAAAGAACAATTTGAATACACTAACACAGGATAGCCTCTTTAAACTGAATTTGAATTTCCTCAATAATCATGGTTAGTACATTTTAGAATAGACAGAGTACATACGAACCAGAGAAGCCTGTCGTTATATTTAAAAACAAAATGAAATATCTGCCGATGAACAAGGATTTTGGGACAATCTGAAACATGCTGTCAAAAAGGGAGAATTTTTGCCATCCCACAAGAAACAAGTGCATCTGCTCCCAAAAAGCCACCAGCAGGCTCCATTTGATGGCACATTTCAAGGCTCCTTTTAATAGCAGCCACCCCCCCCCCCCCTCCCCCCAAATTGCGTGTCTGCATATTTTTTGGCTGAGAGAGTGCTGGCAAATTACCAGAACTGCAAAATGGACACACAAACCTTGTATAACATTCTCATCTGATAACTCGGAATAAATTTCTTGTCATGTTATCCTCACTTGAAGTGATTATAATTTACGAAAAAACTTATCCCCCTCCCCCCACCCCCCTCCGGAGTCTTATGTATCTCAGCTGTTTAGAGACTGTTAACATCGACCAAGCTGCTGAAAACATCACAGCGATGAAGAAATAGAATGCATGCATTAGTTCAAATAGCATATCCTGTAACAGTACTGATGTTTTTCGCTTGCTACTTCATGATCATTTTAATTCCACTTGAGTTGGTATGTCATATGTGGTGATGGTTCACCGGTTATGACCATCATAACTGGTTATGTCTGTAACCTATTATTAATCAGTTAACCAGTTAACCATTTCAACTCTAGGCATTTCCTTGGCATGGCTTAAGGTCAGAGGATTTTTCCTACCACATCGCTTGTGCAGGTCAGGATACCCAGATTTATAACGTAATTCATGGCATCGTCAATGAGACTAAGTAAAGTTTTGTAAGTCAGATAATTATATTTCAGGGGTGATGGTCTACAGTTAAAAATAGAAGTCCTGTCACGAACTGTGCGCTTATCTAGGCTTAATTGCGCGTAAGAATTGCGCGCAGTTGCCATATAGAATGGCATCCAAAGCACGGCGGGTTCTCCTGGTTACTCATAACAAACACAGGCAATGTTTCTGCCAATGGACCTCCGGGTTACCCGGAGGTCCATTGGCTGAAACATTGTTTGTGCACAGGTCAAATATACAGAATTTGATAGCCTTACTGTGGTCATAATGCATAGACTAACGCGCAGATCGACGTGCTATTTGTGCGCATTTCATGACAGGACTTCTAGTTTTAACTGTAACTCTTAATCTGCTGAGTATTTTGAAAAATATTGTTATCAAATCTCATCCTGGCTGCTTTACAGCATCCATGACTAGATTTAATGAATTTTTTTTGGAAATTTAACTCAAGAAATCATTGATCAAAACCTTGATTTAATTTACAGGGGGTAAATTTAATTAAAAAAACGGCCAAATTTACCTTAATCTTGTTGCAGGAGATTTGCTGTCCAGGCAGGAATATCCGCCAGCAGCAGGTAAAGAGTCAAGTTCAACCTAGGCCAACAAAAAAAAGAAGTGATGCCCCATTCATTTTTTAAGTAAACAGCAGAACGAAAGAATTGAATTATTGGGGTTTAATGACACTTTCAACAGCCTGGGTCACCTCATGTTAGACAGTTTTACGGTTGGAGGAAGCCAGAGTACCCATAGAGAACCACAGAGCAATGGCAAGCAACTGTCAGGCTCCCCAACATACTAACTCTACACAAGCAGGGTTAGCACTGGCTGAAGACAAGTGCATCATCGACATGCAGTACCCTTAGTACACAACGCCACCGTGGGCAATGGAGGTGAAGTGTCTTGCCAAAGGACACAACGCGGTTGGCGCAGGTGGGATTCGAACAGAAGGCCTCTCGGCTTGCAGCCTGTACCTCTACCTATTGAGCCAGCGCACACCTGCCCAAACTGAATACACCTGATGGTGTACAATGAACATAAATATATGTATATACCTTTGTTAAGTAAGGATTGTTCAGTATGTCAAGATTTTCTTGTTCTCTAAACATGTTCTTCAAGGCATTCTTCTTCATATGGAGACTCACTGGAATAAATACCCTTTTCTTTCTGTAACATATTAAATTAATCGACATACAGAACCAGAAAAATAATCTGTAGGATACATTTAACCCTAAGAAATTGCCCCTTATTTTTCTTCCCTCAAGTGAGAAATTTTTCCAGACGCCTTTGCAACTGGAACCTGGGGCAAATTTGTCAGACCTCACAAAGCATCATCGAACCATCCGTCATAATGTCATTTCACCCAATCATATTCTATTGTTACCTTGTTACAGTGGAATCTGTGACTGAATAGTCACTTTAATTTGACGGTGAAAAATATTTAATTAATGCCCGTTATTGTAAATTAAATTTAAATATTAAATTATAGTCCTATATCTTCACAAAACTCAATAAAACTTAATTACCAGGTTGGAAGGCCCACTGAAGGTGTTTTAGAAATAATCCACTTTTGAACAACATTAGGCCTCACAAAGCAGATCTTATGTTTCTCAGGCCATTTTTTGTAAAACTGCATGTGGGTGGGCATTTTTTTATTTTATTTTTTATTTTTTAATTATTTCTTTGCCATCAAAAGTTTATGTTCTTGGTTTGTTTTATGCCTCATAATCTACAGAATAGCAGGAGTGGTGGTGTATTTTGTCCCTTGAGTGCAAGAAGGCTTTGCAATGATAAAGCATTGCAAGGCCTTGTTGCACTTAAATGACAAATTTATCAATTTCATTAACTTGGGTAAAGAAACAGATTTTTAACTTTTTTAGTCCTTGACTGTATTTTAGTATTTGTAACTCTTTAATGATTTTAATTAATCACAATGTCTCTATATATATGTACATGTATTACAAGACTCCAGTCTCACTGTCTCAACTAAGCAAAGCAAACTAAGCAAGTCTTAAGAGATGCGGCTACGGTGTGCTTTGATGATCAAACCTGTCAGAGTGTTCTTGTTGGCAAGCTAGATGACTTCATGTAAATACATGTACGACATGACAATAATCTACATTCATTTACAGTTCACAAGTTTTCAAAATTTCCAGAATGCAAAGATTTTTGCCCTTTACTTTATGAAAAATCAAGTGGCTCCAAGTAAATAAAAGAACTGCTGCAGTTAATAATTTGATTGATCATACAGAATCATCAGAAGGAGCAAAATTAAAAGAAAAATGAGGTTGATTGAGATTGTTAATATTCTTGCTTTGCCAGTGGGTAATTGCTCCAGCATGTGGTATGGTTGGAGACATTAACCAGTCACAATTGTTTTAAGGAGAATACATTAAGTAATTTGACCATGAGTTGTTTTCCGGAAATATTATTTTATTATCAGTTCTGGTGCAAATATGGTATGTGTAGTAGACTTCCAGGAACAGTTGGTGCCTGCTGTCAACTCTGTGAGTTAACCCTTTACTCAACGCAGACGATATCAAAATTTATTATTTTAAATATAATTTTTTTAAATTTTTCAAAAAATGTCAACAACACCATATCATGTGACCCCTCATTGGAACGAGCTCAATGAGATCGTTCCAATGAGGGGTCACATGATATGGTTTTGTTGAAATATTTTGAAAAATTTAATTTTTTCAACTGCTCAATTTGCATATTACGCGGGCGGATGCGGATACCGTTAGGTAAAGGGTTAATTTCATATATTTTTTGTGCTCTATGCATCTCAACCTTCATTTTCAGACTTGTAATTCTGAGGCAGCCGATCACTCCTGAGCGCTATCGACCACCTGATTTTCCATCCAAGTGTGCTTTGGATCACTCGCACCAGCAAGCAACCATCGCCACTAAGAACAACACTTCAGTTTGTCCACTTCCGTGGATAAGCCCTGCCCACAACTTTCTGAAAAAGCGTATTGAATTTGAAGACACCCCAAAATAAGCCCACCACAGATTTTCTAACACCATTTTTCAGATACAATGGAGCCCACTTAATTGGCTATCTCTTAATTGTATATCCCTGTTAATTGAATATAATTTTCAAACACAAAAACATTTACCATATATTCAGTACAAATTTGATCTGTAAATTGATGCTCGATACCATTTGGAATTCTAATATAGAAACGGGGTGGTCAAAACATGTGAGGGAACTAATGGACAATTACTCTATAGAGGTCACAAACATAGAAGTAGGAATGAAAGAAGGCAAAAGGTTTGTCAAAGAGAGAGTCAGTGAAGATTGCAATCGAAACTGGCGAGCAGGGGTTAGCGTGAAAAGATCACTGCAGGGGTTACAATATAAAGAAAAGCCAGCTTTTGAGAAGTACCTAGATGGCACCTTTGGAGGGTCACTGCTGTTCAAACTGAGATCAAGATCACTGGAGCTTCGGGGAAAAATTGGGAGAGATGGGGAAAAGGGATGCCAAATGTGCCACTCTGGAGTAGTGGAGACCCTGGAACATTTTCTCTTGGAATGCCCACAGTATATACCTCATAGAATAAAATTTACTGGAAGAATAATGCAGAAGTGGGGTGAAGAAACAAAGGATAGATGGCTGAAGGCGGACACGAGGGAGAGGGTAGGAATGCTTATTGAAGAAATTGAAAAAGAGGAAGTGAGGGACACTATTAAGCAGTTTATATCTGAATGCTGGGAGGAGAGGAGGGGAAGAGGGGGTGGGGTGCAGGGGGAATGATGGCCTTCTCTTATGAGGACCGCGACAAATCAGCGGCTGGCCAAAGAGTTATTATTATAATTGCATATGGGTTGTAGCGTAAACTCCTGTTAATTGTATATAAATTTTTGTAATATGTCGAAAAAATTACTGTGACACATACCAAATTCCCCTTATTTATCAACCTTTTTGGCCTCAATACATCCATTTACAGGCATTTATTCTATTATATCTTGTTTGACAGAGCTCTGTAAAACAAGATATAATAGAATAAATGCTCAGTTTAACTCCAGAACACAGGAAACTGACCAAATCCCTGTTAATTGAATAATTTTCACTGGCAAAATGGATATTCAATTAAGAGGATTCTACTGTACATGTAACATGTACCGGTAATCACAACGACAGGAGTTTCCCAAGTCTCCAAGAAAAATACAATTATTTGTTTTGTTGATGTTTTCATTTTATTCATTACCACAATAACATTGCACCTAAAATAAAAGTTTACAATCAATTTGATGTGTTGCTTTTTTACATGTATATCACTTTATTCTTTCATTACAGCTTAATTAAAATATGAAAGTGTCAATGACACTGTAGCTTAACTTGTCTGTGTGTTGTGTTTGATGAAAAGGATTATGTTCAATGTTTATGAAAAAATTATGAAATAAGACAAGAATTGTGATAATTGGGAATATGTTAATTTCTGTTCCCTGTATACTATATTTTCAATAAAAATAATGTGAGGTGTAGACAGTACTAAAGAATTGAGGGGTGGGTTAATGTGGCCCTCACAGTTAATGTATGTGGCCCTCACAGTTAAAGTATGCCAACAAAAGTTATCAAGTTACAGTGAAACTATTCCAAAATGAGTCATCCTATCAAATTATAATGAAATCCCTTCATAAATGCGGCCTGTAGACTGTGCTAAAGGTTTTTGGGCTTCAGGCCTGTGTATCCATCACGCAACCAAACGGGTGCGTCCACATCTAGACATTATTCTGAGTCATCCTACCAAGTTACAATAAAATCCCTTCATAAATATGACCTGTAGTCTGTGCTAAAGTTTTTTGGGCTTGGGCAGCCGTCATGGTTGAATGATCGCGACCAAAAGGGGACTTCTCATCTAGACATTATCTGGAGTCATCCTACCAAGTTACAATGAAATCCCTTCATAAATATGACCTGTAGACTGTGCTAAAGGTTTGGGGGTTTTAGGCCCCTGAAGCCATCACTGTTGACCAATCACGACCAAAAGGGGACGTTATCATCTAGACTTATATGGAGTCATCCTACCAAGTTACAATGAAATTCCTCCATAAATATGACTTACAGACTGTGCTAAAGGTTTTCAGGCTTTGGTCTTGGGCGGCCATCTCGGCTGAATGATCAAGACCAAAAGGGGACGTTCTCATCTAGAAAATTATCTGGAGTCATCCTACCAAGTTACAATGAAATCCCTTCATAAATACGACCTGTAGACTGTAGGTTTTTGAGCTTTGGGCCCCTTTAGCCATCTCAGTTGACCAATCATGACCAAAAGGGGACGTTATCATCTACACATTATAAGTCAATCTAAGTTACAATGAAATCCCTCCATAAATATGACCTGTAGACTGTGCTCAAAGTTTTGGGCTCAGGCAGTCGTCACAGCTGACAGATCGTGACCAAATGGGGAAGTTCTCATCTAGACATCATACGGAGTCATCCTACCAAGTTACAATGAAATCCCTCCATATTAAATATGACTTGCAGGCTGTGCTAAAAGTTTTTGGGTTTCGGGCTTGGGCAGCCTTCACGGTTGACAGATAATGACCAAAAGGGGACGTTCTCATCTAGATATTATACAAATGCATCCAACCAAGTTAAAATGAAAATCCCTTCATAAATATGACCTGTAGACTGTGCTAAATGTGTTTAGGTTTTGAGCTCGGGCAGCCATCACAGTTGACCGATCATGATCAAATGGGGACGTTCTCATCTAGACATGACCCCAAACCTGCATATTAAATTTCATGACGATCCGACAAGAACTATGGGTGTAGCCTGTGCTAAAGGAAAATGTGAACAGACTCACAGACTAACAGACTTCCACACATGTGATGGCAATAGCTTATCTTGACTTTGTCAAGTTAAGCTAATTAAAAAAAAAGTCTTTTGTCTTGTCAATTTTGTTTCTCCACACTTGAATTTTTCGAGGTCCAAAAAGGCACATAACTCTGGCAAACAATTTCAGACCAAACCCCGATTTGAGCTTGGCCTGTATTTTAAGTTGATATATCTACACACCAAATTTTATTTGAATCAGTCAACAGCAACTAAAGTTATCATCGGAAACTCCAAAAAAATGAATTTTTGAAGTCGAAAAAGGAGAATAACTCTGGCAAACATTGTCAGACCGCATCCTGATTCAAACTTACTTGACCTGTATTTTATGTTGAAACACCTACATACCACATTTCATTTGATTTGGCAAACTTTAATTGAAGTTATCGTTGGGAAACAAAAATATGAATTTTTAAAGTCGAAAAAGGAACATAACTCTGGCAAACATTGTCGGACTGCACCCCGATTCGAACTTGACATGTATTTTATGTTGATACACCTCTACAGTTAAAACTAGAAGTCCTGTCACGAATAGTGCGCTTATCTAGGCTTAATTGCACATTGGAATTGCACGCAATTGCCATATCGAATGGCATCAAAAGCACGGCAGGTTCTCCTGTTTACTCATAGCAAACACATGCAATGTTTCTGCCAATGGACCTCTGGGTAACCCGGAGGTCCATTGGCTGAAACATTGCTTGTGCACAGGCGATATGTACAGAATTTGATACTTTACTTGGGCCATAACGTGCATATCAACGTGCTATTTGTACACATTTCATGACAGGACTTCTAGTTTTAACTGTATATGAAATTTCCTTTGATTTGGCCAACTATAACTAAAGTTATTATCAGGAAATCAAAGTGGGACAGATTCACGGACACACTCAGGCTTTGCATTTTGTCAGGTCCGATCAACCCAAGCATCGACATCTGCCTCGAAAGTGCCTTTTTGTACGGACCTATACCAGTCTCAACTGGTGATGGAAGTTTGTTGTAACAGTGCAGTGAGGGTGGTATGCTGGTAATGAATTCACAATGTTGTCATGCCGACATGATGCGGAGTTTGAAATATTTAGTTTCTTTTTGCGGTGGAGACATGAAAAAATAAATAAATGAAGATGATTTTCTGTATTTTTTCTCAAAGAACCACCACACAGACTGAACCGAAGAGTGATTTATCAGGGGAAGAATAGAAAAATGATATGTAATTTATTCTCATTCACAGTCTGACATACATTTGTACAATGAGGCGAGGTGTTTATCATCGCAGATGTGGTTTAGAGTATTATTGACAGAACTTAGTTTAAACAATATTTATTGAATAACTGATAAGTATATACACTTCACAAGAACAGTTAACAAGAAAGATCTGAGCAACACAAGATACAGTAGTATACACGAATCAAATGAAGACTAGATAAATGCTTACTGTGTAAGAGAGGGATTCGACAGAAAGCTTGAAGCTTATGTAAGTCGTCTCCCTGACAAAATATAAAATTACTCCTGTGGGTGATGCATATCCGTGGAGAAGCTCACACATCGCGACCGGGAGGCTGAGACTCACTCTATTGGCTTAGTTCCTACGGTTGTAGATCAGTACAAGTACGTGTGCACAATCAGTCTCACTCACCAAGACCCAGTCCCCAGAATTGCTGCACCACAATATGGTTGGAGAGATCAATAGCATTCAGGTACGGAGTATAGAAAGTCTCAACCGCCAGGCAACGATGTGTGAGATTGTTTAAACATCAAATTGAATTGGAAAGAAAAGGAAAAGAAGGTAGAACAGCAGAACTGATAGGAGAAAAAAAGATAGAAAAATAGAAACAGCTGGAATACATCATACATTGATCGAACACTCAAGAGTCTAGGAATCGGGTATAGGCAGCTTGTTTCGTTAATTTATTTTGTAGAGTGTTAGGCGTGAATAATTGTTGGTAGTGTTGAACGATGAAATGCATGAAAAGGTATTCAACCTTAGGCATTGGTCGCTCGGTCCTATTGTACCAGCTAAGCATAAATTATTTACCGCAGTGAACAGTCACAGCTTCATTATCTTAATTCCCACAAGAAGTGAGAATAAAGGCATAGTATCGAGTTTCAAATCGTTGTTTATTTAATTATTAATGATTAAGGTCACTTTTCTGCAGCTATGGATAGTTGAGACTTGCGACCGCATCAAAGAGGTAGAATCGAACTTAGCTAATCGTTGCCCATTTGAGAGGACTCCCACCCCAGGCATTGGTGACAGAGTCCCTTTTTTAGAGTGAAACAGAACTTGTCAACCATAGTAAACAAGCACTGCTTCACTTCCCAGGAAAGCAGAACTTGTTTACCACAATAGACAAGCACTGCCTCATTTCACGGGATCCCCACGGGTGTTCAACTCATTGGAAGCGCTTACTAGATAAAATAAAGTCATGAACCACTTCAAAGATACGACGGTTGTCATCGTTATTCAAGAATTCTGAGCCAAACAGAAGTATGGATGTATCTACTGCAAATGGGAGTAGATTAATCGTATAATTACGTGCGTCAGAAAAAAGTGGACAACGAAATAAAAAATGATCGGTAGTTTCACGCTCACCACATTGACAGGAGGTACTGGGCGATAAGTGATTATCGTATAGGTGAGAATTAAGGCAACTACAATGCAACCGCAGTCTGCAATGGTATATTTGGGCCCTGCGAGATTTCGCATTACTGTAGAACCTTGGGGGCCTTAAGTTACCATCGTTCAGAAAAGTTTTAAAGTTAAGCAATGACGTGTTCTCGCGGACAGGTAAGGGTAAATTATTCCACTGGTCAGTAACACTGGGGATAAAAGAGCGCTGATACAGTTGCGTTCGGCAAAAAGGAACTCGGTGGTTTTGACCAGATCGGAGACTAAGAGATGGATTCGAGAGGGAGATGATTGGGGGAACTTTGTTGGAGATGTATGGGGGTGACATGTGATGATACATTTTAAAAAACTGGATTAGTTTATGTTTACGTCGTCTATCTTGCAGGGAGTCCCATCGTGTTTCCGAATATAACAAGCACTTGCTGGCACTTACTGTTGCACCCGTAATAATTCTTGCTGCTGCAATCTGTATTTTTTCAAGTTCCGCGGCATTAGTAGTAGTACAGTTATCCCAGACAGTATCTGCGTATTCCAGAAGAGGCCTAATAAAAGCAAAATATATTTTTTCTAGGACACTACGATCAAGATTCAATTTTTGCTTCCTCAATAAATCTAAGCGGGACCAGGCTTTGGAGCAGATGTGGTCAATGTGGTCGTTCCATGTACATGTACTATTCAGTACCACCCCTAAATGTTTATGTTCAGAAACTTCCAATATTTGTGAGTCGCCAAAATATAAGGGTGGGTGGGGGTTGGGATTGTTTTTACGTGATACACACAAGCTTTCTGTTTTGGTGGGGTTGAACTCGACCAACCATGTTCTGGCCCAATGCTCGATTGTTGCCAGATCATGATTGATTATGGCCGAGGCTTGCTCAGGGTTCTCGATAATTAAGTATAAAGACGTGTCATCTGCAAAGAGGCGTATACTACTGAGAAGATCGCTGGTTATATCGTTTATGTATATCAGAAACAGTAAGGGTCCGAGTATAGACAGAACTTGCACATGGCCTGCCAGTATTGTTGACAGTTTCAGTGCATATATTAAGTGAAAGTGTGAATGTGTGAATGACACTGTAGCTCAACTTGTCTGTGTGTTGTTTTTGATGAAAAGGATAATGTTGAATGTTTATGAAAGGATTATGAAATAAGACAAGAATTGTGATAATCGGGAATATGTTAATTTCTGTTCCCTGTATGCTATGTTTTTGATAAAAAATATGAGGTGTAGACTATACAAAAGGGGTGGGTTAATGTGGCCCTCAGAGTTAATGTATGTTACCCTCACAGTTAATGTATATCAACGAAAGTTACCAATTTACGGTGAAATTATTCCAAAACGAGTCATCCTATCAAGTTACAATGAAATTCCTTCATAAATACAGCCTGTAGACCGTGCAACAGGTTTTTGGGCTTCGGGCCCCAGTAGCCATCACGGTTGACCGATCGCAACCAAAAGGGCACATCCTCATCTAGACATTATACTAAGTCATCCTACCAGGTTACAATGAAATCCCTTCATAAACATGACCTGTAGTCTCTGCTAAAGTTTTTCAGGTTTTGGGCTCGGACAGCCGTCGTGGGTTGAATGATCGTGACCAAACAGAGACGTTCTTTTCTAGAGTCATCCTACCAAGTTACAATGAAATCCCTTCATAAATATGACCTGTAGACAGTGCTAAATGTTTTCAGGCTTCGGGCCACTGTAGCCCTCAAAGTCAACCAATCGCGACCCATGTTATCATCTAGACATTATATGGAATCAACCTACAATGTAATCCCTCTGTAAATACGACCTGTAGACTGCACTAAAGGTTTTTGGGTTTTGGGCTCAGGCAGCTGTCACGGCTTAATGATCGTGACCAAAAGGGGACATTCTCATCTAGACATTATCTGGAGTCATCCTACCAAGTTACAATGAAATCCCTTCATAAATATGACCTATAGACTGTGCTAAAGATTTGGGGGCCCCTGCAGCCATCACAGTTGACCAATCATGACCAAAAGGGGACGTTTTCATCTAGACATTATAATTCAACCTACCAAGTTACAATGAAATCCCTCCATAAATATTACCTGTACATAGACTGTGCTTAGGATTTTCGGGTTTTGGGCTCGGGCAGCCGTCACGGTTGACAGATCACGACCAAATGGGGAAGTTCTCATCTAGACATCATCTGGAGTCATCCTACCAAGTTACAATGAAATCCCTCCATATTAAATATGACCACCAGGCTGTGCTAAAAGTTTCTGGGTTTTGGGCTTGGGCAGCCATCACGGCTGACAGATCATGACCAAAATGGGACGTTCTCATCTAGATATTATACAGAGGCAAGTTACAATGAAACTCCTTCATAAATACGTCCTGTAGACTGTGGTAATGGTTTTCGGGTTTTGGGCTCGGGCAGCCACCACGGCTGACCGATCTCAACCAAAAGGGGAGGTTCTCATCTAGACATGACCTCAAACCTGTATATGAAATTTCTTGACGATCCGACAAGAACTGCGGGGTGTAGCCTGTGCTAAAGGAAAATGTGAACAGGCTCACAGACTTCTGCATGCGTGATGGCAATAGCTTATCTTGACTTTTGTCAAGTTAAGCTGAAAATAGCACACACACCTATGACTACAAGCAAGCGATCAAATTATGTCAACAAGATTATTAGCCCCACAAAAGTTAACAACAGACCAAGGAAGTAATCAGTATGTACTATCCCGTAGAACTGTAGTTTCTGATTGTAGGACTAATCTGAGACTCGATGTATATTGACACTCAATCAAATTTACCTGACAATTTCGTATGAGTGGAATTTCCACCCCGTGGATGTTTTCAAATCCACCCACGATCTGTGTACCAGGTGAAAGCTTGATATATATTCCTAATTTCGAGTTTTGAGTTCCCATAAAAACTTGATGGGAACTTTTTCTATAGGAATGAATGGGAAGAATCTGAACGTAGAGGGGTAGCCACTACGTTCGGATCGCTGAAATAGGAACCAGTGGTGTCTACAGTCGACTCTATATGAGGTGATTACACGTGTTTCGTGTTCTATACATTTCAATCTTCATTTTGATGTACATTTAATTTGAAATGAAGGAATATCAGGGGTGAGAATTTTCAAAATAAACAAAATTCCATTACTTATATAGCCCCTTAATTACAAAGAAGTGTGTTTTCCGGTAATTAGTAAACACAGTTTTCACATAGGAATATGGACATCCAGTTTGGTAAAGAATGATAGTGATGGCTTTGCTGTCGCAAAATGCATTCCCTTAATTAATTACCCAATATCTATCTTGCCGGGTATATGAACGCGGTGGACATAATACATAAGGACCCGAGTCAGCTGCATCCTCAAGTTGAAGAGCTGACTTCACTTGGGACTAAACATGAAACATGGATATAAACTGCATTATACGTTTGAAAAAAATGCAAACCAAAGGAAACAAACAAATCCAAGTGCAGTTGAAAAGGGAAAGGAATGGAGAATAACGAGTCGCGAAACAGAACCGAAAACATGTCAGTACAACCATCTACAAATTCACACAAAAAAACCCAGAGAAAAAAAAAGAGTACGACGGACAGAGAAACAGTGGTAGATTTAAGTGTCTCATTTTATTGAGAACAAACTTAATGCGCAGGAAGTGACGTCAAACCACAGTGCCCGTTGACTGGCGCGTTTGTTGTGATGGTAGCCAACAAGGCCATTTGAGACGTTATTACCATGGTGATTACCTGGTGCCGATGAAAATACGCGACTCATGTTATTAGGGTGATAGGTGTTTCCCTCGCCCATTTTGTTTAATTGAGCTCACCATGCTAGATTTCCAAGTCCGTAAATGGCATTCATGGGCCCGATATTCGTTTTGAAGGGGCTGGCTGTTTATGGGGCATGTTCAATTCAGGGAGGGGGCTTTGGGTCGGAAATAGCTTCATCTTACTATTCCAGTCCATGTTCTATGTAATCCTGAAACATTTTCATCAGGACCATGTATTTTTAGGGCCAACGGGTAGTGCCTCGGGCCTGCACGTGGCATGGGGTGTTCGTATTCACGGAAGTACTCTAGTAAATGTACAAGGTGTCAAATTGGGATTATTTGGACTATCGGCGGGGTCTCCCTATTTAGCGACAAGAAGCGTCAAGAAGCGACAAGAAGCGTCAAGAAGCGACAAGAAGCGTCAAGAAGTGCCAAAATTCCTATATAGCGTCAAGAAATTAAAAATAATAATTTATAAAGTACTTTTTATCCCTTTCCTAATTGTTTTTAATTTGTTTTTAATTTTTACAAATTGTGTATGTTGTCGCCCTTGTTGCTAATGTTATGATTTTTAACTACTTTAATTATTCGCTCTCTCTCTCTCTCTCTCTCTCTCTCCTCTCTCTCTCTCTCGCTCTCTCTCATATACACTCTCTCTATCTCATTTTTCTTTGGATCCAGCTATAACTTTGTAGTTTGCATATAAATTATTTGATGACCGCGGTTATTGTGATTGGGCTTGGATAAGTGTCTGATCACAGCGGCTGTTAGAATTGTTTAACCTTAATGTTTTCACAACACTTCTCTAGTTAACTGTGTGATGACTGTGTCATCAAATGACAGATGATCAATGGAATTACATGGCTCTAATCCAGCATAATAGATCAGAAAAATCACACTCAATTTGTTTATTCAGTTATAACCCACACTCGAGTATAAATTCAGCATCGACTTTGTGTTCTTCGGATTCTGGGGGGGGGGGGGGGGGGGGGGGTGGAGGTCATTTGGAATTCCCGAAGGATAACCAGATACCTCAAAATCACATACGGCATCCTATCTCCCAGAAGGCTTGATGGATGACTCCCGGTTTTTTTCAAACTAAACTGTTGGAGCTTTCTCCATTCCTTTTTTGTAACCGCTATGGTCATATACCGGGGCCGCTACCAAACCGGCGTTGCTGTTTGGTTTTCTTTTTTCCTTTTCCCTTAAAATTGCCATCGCACAACATTATATTCTGGCTCGCCACCATGGTGGGACTCAAACCTCTACCATCGCCAAGCTGGAACCGAATAGAGCCCACTCTCCAATAGTCTTAATGGCTTTGAGGGTTTGGTCTTTGACAATCTATCACTCCAATGCAAACTGCCAGGAATTCTAACCGCGTGCATACCCCTTCAGACCCCATTTGAGGCAATAGGAAAGCTAGGCCTGTGTGATCCAAGATCCAAGTGAAATAAAATAAGGCTAACCGGGTCGCAAGGGATTTGTAAATCCCACATCGTCCCTGCGCGCCTTCGGCGCGCTAAAACCTTTCATTCATTCTCGTTCTTCGGATTCTTCCAAAAATACTCAATCTGTACGGTTGTCGGAATCTCTCTAACAGTGTAATTCACACGCTGTATTATTACTCTGTAGTAAATCTTGATATCTTGATTGAGAATAAAAACCCTTAGGAACAGGGTCATTTTCCCCTTAGCCTGCCCAACTATATTTGACACAACAAATATGTCAGAGCGACGTGAGTCTTTTAAAAGTATTGTTAATGATCTACTTGATGTAGATCAATGTAGAAATGACAAGACTCGAGACATGTCAAAAAATGAGATACTTTGTGACGATTCTTTAGATCAAATTGATATAGAAAGTGATATCTCTATGAACGATCCCCTACACGAGGATCACAGTCAAGAGACGCAAGACACTGAAAAATCTAGTTTTACTGAACAAGACCGTTTAGATGGGAAATTTCTATCTACAGAAAGGCTTATAGATATTTTGGTTAATACAAAACCAACCTGTACAAAAGTTCCAGAACAAATTAAAGAAAATGTATATTTTGTATTAAATCATGAGTCCAATCTTAATAGAAAGAAAAATTCGAAGAAAATGGAATTCTGGGATGATTGTGGAACATGGGATTCCAAATCAACCTCCACAAAAACCACTTATTTTGTGCGACATGAAAATGGTATATTGGCATCCTGTGTAAAAAAAATGGTATTTTTTGCAAAGAAGTGAAAATTTTTTTTATTCCTTTGGAACCACAGCCTGATGATTCCAATTTGCATATTTTAAAACGTTATTATGCATCTCTCAAAAGAGATAAAACATACAAGAAAAGAATCAGTTGGTTCGAAAAAATGCCAGGCTATTGCACAGAAACAACGACAAAAGCAATTGCTGAATATATAGGCACATATCCTGTTGAAACTGTGTGCAAACATGGCAATGCGAAGGTAACAAGCCATGAATATATAAGAACTTCTCCAGAAACAAAGTTGCAGATAAAAGAAGATATAAACTCTGGTAAATCAGTTAAGCAAGTTTTTAAAGACCACTTTAACTCAGAGCACCAGCCGCGCGACTCTAAGTATGTGGAGAATACAAAGTACGCAAAAAATAAGAAAAAAAATCCAGGCAACAAACAAAATATTGCCGATCATATGCAAAATGTGATCAGTATGAATTCTGACAAACACCCATTTTTGAAGGAAGTTATTCAGACTGCAGGCAAACCTCCAAATGTTATATGTTATACAGATTTTCAAATGAAACACTTTGCAAGTGCATGTAAATCATCGATAATTGGTGTAGATAGGACATTTAATCTTGGAGCCTGTTTTGTGACAACAACAGTATTTCAAGAGCATAAACTGAGACGGAAAGGCAAAAGTACTGCTCCAATAATAATGGGTCCAATATATCTGCATTGGGACGGTGCATATCACACCTACCAAAGATTTTTCACTCATAATAATAATAATAACTCTTTGGCCAGCCGCTGATTTGTCGCGGTCCTCTTAAGAGAAGGCCATCATTCCCCCTGCACCCCACCCCCTCTTCCCCTCCTCTCCCCCCAGCATTCAGATATAAACTGCTTAATAGTGTCCCTCACTTCCTCTTTTTCAATTTCTTCAATAAGCATTCCTACCCTCTCCCTCGTGTCCCCCTTCAGCCATCTATCCTTTGTTTCTTCACCCCACTTCTGCATTATTCTTCCAGTAAATTTTATTCTATGAGGTATATACTGTGGGCATTCCAAGAGAAAATGTTCCAGGGTCTCCACTACTCCAGAGTGGCACATTTGGCATCCCTTTTCCCCATCTCTCCCAATTTTTCCCCGAAGCTCCAGTGATCTTGATCTCAGTTTGAACAGCAGTGACCCTCCAAAGGTGCCATCTAGGTACTTCTCAAAAGCTGGCTTTTCTTTATATTGTAACCCCTGCAGTGATCTTTTCACGCTAACCCCTGCTCGCCAGTTTCGATTGCAATCTTCCATGACTCTCTCTTTGACAAACCTTTTGCCTTCTTTCATTCCTACTTCTATGTTTGTGACCTCTATAGAGTAATTGTCCATTAGTTCCCTCACATGTTTTGACCACCCCGTTTCTATATTAGAATTCCAAATGGTATCGAGCATCAATTTGCACCACCGGTTGTCAGGCAGGTTTCTCAAGTAGTTAAAGTAACACAGTTTTCCCAAATCTACCCTGTCCTTGATTTTCATCCACCCAAGCTCCCCCCTTACTGCTTCCAAAGCTGCAGCATTACTCGACCCTGTTATCCATCTGCCGGCATCATTTTGAGTATTTTCCAACTTCTTAGTAACGGTTTGGTTTAATGGAATCACGTCCGTGCCATACGTTATACTTGGTAAACCCACCCTCTCCCACAGCGTTTTCCCCACAAAGACCTTGTTGAAACTATTTTTCCCTAAAAGTTTTAGTTGGTTCAGAATTCTTTTCCCCTTCAGAATCAGTTTGGCTGAGTAATTTCTGTACACCCCTCTTCCCGTTATATTTATGCTTACCCCTAGATACTCATACTCTCCCGTTTCTCCTACAGTGATTTGTTTGCTTTCCCCTTCGGGGATTGAGAACTCCCCCACTCTCCATCTCTTCGTCATATCTACATTGCGTCCAACGGGTATTACCTTGCTTTTATTTTCATTTAGTTCGAGCCGCCAAGTGTTCCCATATCTACCAACAATTTCCAGTAGTTTCTCTAGCCCCTGTTCAGTTCTAGACATTAACACCATGTCGTCCGCAAAGAATAAGCCTGGTATCTTTATGTCTCCAACATTTACCCCCTCCGCACTCTGAATTAGTTCGTCCCCTAAATCTTTAACATACAATGCAAACAAAATCGGTGAAAAGATACACCCCTGCTTGAGGCCTATATCCATAGGGACTCGTTTTGTAGTGATACTCCCTAGACTGAGTTGGCTTTGCACATCTGTATACAGTGCTTTCATGATTCCCACAAAGTCACCCCCCAGTCCGATGCCCTCGAGCTTCCGCCACATACCTTCCCTCCACACTCGGTCGTACGCTTTTTTCACATCTAGAAATGCCAGAAACATCTTTTTCTTTTCAGCCTTTGTTGATTCTATCAGTTGGGTGAGTGTAAATAGGTGATCAGTGACTCTTCGTCCTTTCCTGAAACCATTTTGAATTTCTCCTAAAAAACCTTTCTCTTCTATAACTTCCTCTAGTCTACCGTATATGACCTTACAGAATACTTTTCCGATGTTACTACTAACTGATATCCCCCTATAGTTATCTAGAACTTCCTTATCCCCCTTTTTGTGTATGAGCGACACCTTACTTTCCCTCCACTCTCTGGGGACCTCTTGCTTTCGCAGAGCCAGGTTGAAAAGGTTTGTCAGGACTTCAATAAGTGCCTCCCCTCCATTTTTGAGGAATTCGTTCGGAATTTCATGAGTCCCCCCGCTTTACCATTTTTTAATTTCGAGACCACGTTCCGCACTTCTTCTGCCGTTATTTCGCTACATACACGATTGGATAGGTTCTCCTCCACCAGTGTATTTCTTTTTGGTGGGGACCCACTGCCCCATCGCCTATCGTTTATCTTTTCCCAGTGCTTGACTAACTCTGAAGCGATACGGCCTTTATCTTCTGTACTTTCCCCATCCACTTTGATACTCTGCACACTACTTTTCCCCCGTTTATTTACCCAGTTCCAAAATACGTTTGAGCTCGAACCCCCCGTTTTCTTTATTGTTCTGGCAAGACTGCAATTGCGCTCCTTCCTATTATTATCCTTTATCTCATTCACCTTTTTCCGTGCCAGTTCATATTCTCCTTTCATTAGTCTCGTGTCATTGTTATCCACCCCTTTAAGCTTCCTACTTCTTCTGTAAGCAGCGCATTTTACCTTCCTTTCTTTTATAGCCTTTTTCAGTCCCTCGTTAACCCTGTATCCAAGCTCTCTCGTTGGGACCCTCACCCTTCCTATACACTCCTTCCCTGCCTCTGTTAGGCTATTTACTATGCCATCTGAAATACTCTGGACATTTGCATCCCTAGGTATACATTCAAGATTTGGTTTTAGTTTTTCCCGAAACTGCTTCCAGTCGGCTCCTTGTTTTAGTCCCCAAACTTCCTTGAAGGTATTTCTGTCTCTATTAGTCTTTTTGCCCATAATCTTAACTGTTATCAGGTTGTGATCACTACCCAAGTCATTTTTTCCCTCGTCATCTATTTCTACATCTATAACCTCCCTCCATACGCTAATGTCAGTGAGTATATAATCAATTATTGTTTTCTTATCGTTCCTCTCCCAGGTCCATTTACCCTTACATTTCGCATCCCTGTTCAGGATCTTTAAACCAAGCTCTTTTGATAGGTCCAACATCTTCCTCCCATTCGTGTTAATTTTCCTATCACCTCCCTGTATGCCCTCCTCCTTATCCCCGATGTGCCCATTGAAGTCCCCCATTAGGACAATACTGAACCCTCTGCTCCCAAGCTCTGTGATATTCGATCTAAGAGTTGTATATATTGAATCATTCCACTCGGGCTTACTTCCCTCCACTGCTAAGTATACAACACCAACGGCAACACTCCTGCTTCCTAACTTGATTTTTGCCCAGACTATTTCGTTGGATACTGGAATCTGAGTCCTTGCTTCTGTGAGATCTGTAATCAATGAGGGATGTAATTCCTCTTTAGCGTAGATGCCAACACCCCCACCCCGTTTCTGACCCTCAGTTCGCCCAGCTCCTATCCACACGCAACCCTTCATCTGATCAACCCGCTCATCCCGTCGTATCCACGTCTCACTTAGACCCATTATATCGAAGTCTCCTTCGTCCATCATTGTTGATATTTCGCTTACTTTCTTGTGCAGACCCTGGATGTTACAGTACCCAAACTTAATGAATCTTTGTTTTTTTGTCATCACTGGCACATTATTATAACCCTGGTATGTCCCTGTATTGTGCATGTTTGTTGTTCTTCCTATGTTCCCAGCATTTGTGCCACTCTGGGTTACCGGCTGTGGTCCCCTACCCCCCTTTTCTCCAAAAAAGGCCCAGCCACCTGTAAGATTTTTTGGCCCAACAGGTCTGTACCCATCCTACTTAAATGCAATCCGTCTCGCCCATACAACTCTCCTTGTCCCCAGAATGAATCCCAGTGGTCAATGAAATGTACTCCCAAGTCTTTGCAGTGCTCTCCCAGCTCCTCGTTTAGTGCCATAATCCGCGAGTTCCTCTCATTCCCACCACCCATAACGGGGAGCACCCCTGAAACGATGATCCGAGCATTCCTGCTAAGTAGCTTACTAATTAGGTCCTTGTATGTGTCCACCAAACGAACTGATTTCCTCTCCCTGATGTTATTGGACCCCACATGTAATACCACTACCGGATCAGGCCCCGACCCAGCTACAATACCGTCCACTCTATCCCTCAGGTCCTCCACTTTAGCCCCCGGAAAGCACAGAACTGTTCTATTTTTACTGTCCGGACCACAGACAACCTTGTCGATCCCCCGAACTATGCTACTTCCCGCAACCACCAACTTACTTTTGGACCTCGCCCTATTTATCTCCTCTAGTCTCCTATTGTTTACAGCGTCCTCTTCCTCTCCAACAGCCCCACTCGGAATTAATATCGGTATCGGTATCTTTGACCTAGGATTACTCCTATCCTTGTCCCTCCGTCTCTTTCCAGGCCCAGAGCTACCTGGACTACTCCCCTGGTCTTCCCCCGGATCCCTCCTCCTTTTTCCTGGCCTAGACCCCAAGCTACTATCTGTTGCAACTACCTCCATCTCCTCCTCTGTCTCTTCCGAATCGAGCACATCAAATCTGTTTCTGGTGCTGCACTCCCCACTGCCTTTGGACTTTACACCCCTATCTACCTGCTTCTCTGGCCCCCCTTTCCTACCACTTTTGGTAGTCCACGCCAAACGCTTTACAGCATTGCTCCGGCCTGGGCCCCCCTCATCTGTCCTACGTACTTTTCTAGCAGCCCCCACCTCATCACCTACCTCATTCACATCAAAGGTTCTACCCCCATGTTTCCTCTTGGAACCACCGACAACCTTCCATCCTTCTCGGAAAGCCACTTTCACAGGCGTAACTCCAGACAGCCCCGCCCTACCAAGTTTTCCCTTCAGCTCAGCAATCTCCCCCTCAAACTTAACAATTGTCTCAAGTAGGCGGAGGATTTCCTGACAGTTTGCACATACCTCTCCATATCCCATCGAGCGACAGTCCCCATACATCATAGAACACTGTTTACAAACTTCAAGCCCAATATCGCCATCGGTGGCCCCACCAACCCGGCTCTGACCGACACCCCCAGTGACCTCTGTCTGCACACCAATACTTACTCCGTTGGCACCGTTGACCTGGACCGCGATATTACACGTATTTACCTCCATACTTACCTCCGTCTGAACAGACTTGCTCGCCATCATCAAGACAAAATTACGCGATCGGAAGGGAAAATTGTAAACACGCGACAAAAGGCAACACGACGAACCGTTCGACAACTTAGCGCTCACAGTTTTATTTAAGGCCTCCTAACTTTGTCCCAGTTACTATACTAAACTAACTCCCCACAAATTTGAATAAAATAACCTGAAAATGAAATATATATGATTAGTAAACAATAAAAATACTTAATTTCGATTCGTAACCAAGGAGACTTCTTCTGTATACTTGCGGATCGAGCTTGAATATCGCTGCAGTGCTGGACACCAGGATAACTGACACATTATTAAGTTTGAATGATTTAGTAATTGGCTCAGATGAAGAAAAAGCTTTAGTTAAAGCAATAAAGTCAAGCTTTACGGGCTCTGAATTGACATTGTGTACACGGCACTTGAGTGAAAATGTTTCTAGATACCTGCGGCCGAGATAGGCGTGGCTAAGAGTTCTATCAACAACGAATATAATATTTCATTTATAAATATATAAATTATAAATATGTAATCAATATTATTTTTAATTTCTTGACGCTATATAGGAATTTTTGGCACTTCTTGACGCTTCTTGTCGCTTCTTGACGCTTCTTGTCGATAATTAGGGAGACCGTATCGGCAATTTCTGCCTATTGTTGTGTCTATTCGAAGTACGCATGGAATATGTTTCCTCAAATCGCTCGAATTTTACTGATTTGGGTCAAAATCCTCATTTCTACCATACTGAAACCTATATATTCTCCCTTATACCTGGGGTTACTTTATTATTGTTTCATTCTTCCAATGCGTACACTCCTTAGAAAGTATTTACTATTTTTTATGGTGGTCATTAAAAGTGGTAGTCCGAGTCGGAAAAAGCCCAGTCGAAACCGGTTTTGTTATATTTATCTCTTACATTAAAAGATATAACTGTAATTTTTAGATATGTTGTGCCTATTTGAATGGAGAATACTTGTAATTCAAATTTTTGTTTTTTTAAAAAAATAATATGTGATTTACGGACGAATTTTTATCTCCGAGTCACAAAAAGTGGTAGTTCAGTAACGTGACATCTGGATGAAGAAAGCAGATAAACCAATCATCTTTGTAGTTTTGCATGGAGGCGGGGGCGATTTACTGAAGTGGGAAGTGAAAACATTATCTTTTTTAAGAATATCCCTGAGTGTTGATTTTGTCGGTTCTTTCATACGGAGTATTTTCCATTCAAATAGGCACAACATATCTAAATATTACAGTTATATCTTTTAATTTAAGAGATTAATATAACGAAACCGGTTTCGACTCGGCTTTTTTTCCGACTCGGACTACCACTTTTAGTGACTCGGAGATAAAATTCATCCGTAAATTCATCCTCCACCCGTAAAACTGTCACGGTCATGATTAGCCATTGTGCATACGTATGTGACCTTAAATACAAATAAATAAATAAATAAATAAATAAATAAATAAATAAATAAATAGTGCCAGTATGATGTCAGTTGGTCCTCCCCGTTTGACGCGGTACGGGATTCCATCGTTCCGGGGGACGTTCCGCTGTCCATTGGGGATGTGATGCCATTCAATCCATTTCATCAGTGCATGGTTACCCAGCCGCCTAGCTGGCAATGTAATGATCATATATTTTATTCAGTTCCGTTAGCACACCACGTGTAAGTCCAAAATTTAAATCTCACATATGTGCTAATGAATATGTTAATTTGACAGCCCTTCTTCCGCAGCAAGAGTACGAAATTACTTATTCCACGGCAACGCAGGGTGGTGACGAAGGTCCTTCATTGGTATTTGTTCCCAAACCTCTGAAATCTATCACGCACTTGGCTCAATGGTTTCGTGCTTTTGATATTTCTTGTTAAGTTTAAGTCGAAACATTTCCACATCAGATTCAAGCTCTTCTTAAATATCAGTCCAATATTCGTCATATGTCATCAATTGGCTTTGACTGGATTTCTTATGATCGGGAATTTCGAACACTTCGGCAAACTAATATTTCTCTTCAATGGGGTCGTCTCCATTGGGTGTTATATCTCAAAGCCATGCCCTCTACCAGGACATCAGTCGGTTCTGAAGGTCAAAACCAGATTCGTCCCAGGGCCAACTCTTTCAAAAGTAGGCAGCCACAGCAAGGCCATTCAGGTATTCCCAATGGATTTTGTTATAAGTTCCATTCTGGTCGATCCTGCCAGGGCAAATGTGAATTTTCGCACCTCTGTTTCCGTTGTCAACGAGATCATTGCACTGCTAAGTGTTTAGAAGATCCGGGTAATTCGAGGCAGACTTTTCGTGTGGGCAGAAATACCAATCACCCCACTGAACAGGTCTTTTCAGGAGGGGTTTCACCAGGGAATTGCAGTACCATTAGTAACGCCAGTGCGAGTAAAAGTTCTAAGTAAACTGTTACAGGGTTTTGAAACATCCGCGGGTGCCACTCTTATTGACGTGTTCCAGCATGGCTTTCGAATTGGTGTGTGGACACCTGCTATTTGTGGGGGACATGACAATCTCCACTTCGCTCATACCTTCCCGACCATTATTCAGAAGAAAATTAATAAGGAAATTAAAATGGGCAGACTCAAGGGCCCCTTTTCCGGACTGCCTTCTCGTCCTGTTATTATATCACCGATCGGTGTTGTTCCCCCCAAAGCTCCAGGAGAATACCCTATGATTCATCACCGGTCTTTTCCGCATGGCGCATCGGTTAATGATAGTATCTCCAAAGAAGAATCGGTAGTTCATTATCAATCTATTGATGACGCAATTCGGGTTGTTTGTCAACTGGGGAAGGGTTGATATATGGCGAAGACAGATGTTGAGTCGGCATTTCGTTTAATACCCTTTATCCTGCTGATCAACCACTCCTCGGTTTCAAATGGAATAAGATGTATTACTTTGATCGATGCCTTCCTATGGGTTGTGCCTCTTCTTGTAAAAAGTTTGAGAGTTTTCGTTCCGCTTTGCAATGGGTGGCCGAACGGAAGTACTCGGTGCATCAGACACTGCATGTATTGGATGACTTTTTCTTTGTCGCAAAAAGTTTTACAAACTACCAATTTTATCTCCATCAGTTTTTGAAGATGTGCAATGAGCTAGGAGTCCCTTTCGAACATGAGAAGACCTTTGAACCTGTTTTATATTTTTGGGTATTGAGTTAGATTCTGTTGCAATAGTTGCCCGTTTGCCGTCTGATAAGTTGCTTAAATGTCAATCATTAATTACAGCAATGATCGGTCGGAAAAGGGCTTCATGCAAGAACTGCAGTCTATAATTGGCCTGCTTAATTTTGCCTGTTCTGTGCAGTGGCGGCGCCATGGAGGGGTATGTGGGGGTACTTACCCCTCCACTTTTTTTCGCCAAGCGTAGTAAAATACTATCATTTTAATTTTTGTTGTATTGAACATTACGGTGTAATGGTCGGAATGCTTAATCCCATATTCCCAAGTGCACTAAATCAGAGAAGTTTTAAAATTATGTTTGCCCCCCCCCCGTCCCCACACATAAGCTAGCTGCAAACAATAAACAACAGTCGAGGGTCCAAATTGCAACAAGGCATGCCGCGTTTAAACGGACTGAAACATAGTGCTTAAGAGTATTCGACGAATGCTAGAATCGAGAGCGTGCAAAGCATCCGTTTGGAATTCAGCCTACAGCAGTTTTAAAAAATAAATTTAATATTTTAGAAAAATTCTCGAAGGTATAGCTCAATGAAATCATGCAAATATGAATATCATTGGAACCGGCTTGTTCAGCCGGTTCCAATGATATCCATATTCGCATGATTTTGTTGCAAAACAGTTAAAAATTTTCTCAACTTAGGGAGAGGACCCCCCCCCCCCCTCGAAACCCACCCAGCTCGGCGCTGTACAATCCCCAACTGTACCCCCCTCACTTTCGTAACTCTGGCGCCGCCACGGGTTCTGTGGTTGTGCCGGATCGGGTGTTCTTACGACGTATGATTAATCTTACTGTTGGTTTATCCTGGCCTCATCATCGAGTTCGTATTTCTGAGCAGATACGACAGTAGTATGTCAGGTACATTTGAGGGATGGTTGGCCGGACCCCGGTGTCGGACCCCGGAAATGACGTTATGTCACGTGACGTAGTGGCGCCACGTTGTGTTGTCATGGTAACCCGCGTGAGCGGCCATCTTGTGACGTCATCTCCATAGTGATACGTGGTGTGAGTGCGCATGCGCATCGCGTGTTGTTAGGGTGATACATGTTTCCGTCGTCCATTTTGTATACTGGAGGCCGCCATCTTGGTTTCTATGGTAGCACGTGATTGCTATGTTACCCAATTTTTCTGCAATAGGACGGGGTATGTTCGGAGGGTATGTTCCTTTGTAGAAGAGTATTTTCCCGATTCGTACAATTACCACAACAACGACAATCCCCCCAAATCACCAAAATCTATCCCAACTTTTACTATTTCGAGTTCTTTCAGAATTCTCTGCTTCTATCTATATATGCAATAGTTTTCCTCTACCTGGCCATGTTCCTTTGTTCTGGAGTATACTCCAGTAGCGTAGAAGAGCCTATTAGTTGGAACAGCTTTACTTATTATTTACTTATTATTACTAGCTATAATTAGCTCTTCTGGTCTATTCTTGTTAGTTCTGACCCTATTCGAAGTACTCTTGTTGTTTCATATATCTAGATCATTTATAACCAATCAGATTGCTTGATTTCCCATAATCTGTATGCAGAGTTATCTCCCTTGCGTATAATAAAAGCCTATATCCAATGGCCATATTCCCAGGCACCCTAATTTCGGCACCCCTTTTTGGCTGTAAATGTTATTGAAGCAGACATTCTCGACCTGGGACTGTCAGATCACTACGCAGTTTATACATACATTTCATTCGACCATAAGCAAAGAGAGCCATATTTTAGAATGGTCAGAAACTATCAACGTGCTGATTTCGATAAGACAAACGCGTTGTTAGTGGGTGTTAACTGGAATAATCTTATAGATACTACCCAGGATGCAAATGAATTGCAAACGAAATTTTGTGACATATTTCTGAAAATAATTAACGAAACAGTCCCCCTTCAGAAGATACTTATTCGTCCAAACGACAAACCTTGGTTTAATCCCGAATTGCGAAATGAAATACGGCGAAGACACAGATTAAGGAAAAGAGCTTTATACTCAAACGGTGAAGATGCATGGAGAGCCTATAAGCACTCTCGCAATAAGGTTAACAATATGAAGAAATACGCAAAATTAGTTTATGAAGATACTCTTCAAGAACAACTCTGTGGCTCTCCCAAACAGTTTTGGCACATAATTAAAGGCCTTCTTAATAAACATAAAAGCAATACAATCCCTCCTCTCCACCGTAACAACTATCACGCACCCCACGACCTTATTGTCGATGATCACGAAAAAGCCGAATTACTAAACGATACTTTTGTCAAAAATACATTTATCAATGACACAAATCATAATCTTCCTGTGTTCACACCAGAAAGCGACAGAACTATTTCAGAAATCATTATTTCAAATGAGGATACAATAAATGCTATTAAATGCTTGAAAACGAATAAAGCCCATGACCATGATGGTATAGCAGCCCGAATGATAAAAAAGACTGCAGATGCAATAGTGATTCCTTTAACCTGTCTATTTAATAAACTCCTCCAGCTTGAAACCTTTCTCGACGAGTGGAAAAAGGCTAACGTTATACCACTATTAAAAAAACCGGAGCCATCGAATGTTAATAACTACAGGCCAATTTCCCTACTGCCATTACTTGGGAAAATATTTGAGAAGGTTGTCCTCAAACATGTCTTCTCCCACTTTCAGGAAAATAATCTTTTATATAAGTACCAGTCAGGATTCATCCCGGGACACAGCACAACTTTCCAACTACTGGAATTATATCATTCCCTTTGTCAGTCCCTCGATAATCGTCTTCTTACGTGTGCAGTGTTTTGCGATATATCAAAGGCCTTTGAAAGAGTTTGGCACAATGGTTTAATACATAAACTACGAGAATATGGAATAACGGATGGGCTACTTAACTGGTTCATGAATTATCTCGATGGAAGAAAACAAAGAGTTCTGGTAAATAACGTGTTTTCGGAGTACCTACCAATGAAAGCGGGTGTGCCCCAGGGGTCTGTTCTTGGGCCATTTTTATTCCTAGTCTACATCAATGATATCTCAGACAGCTTAGAGTCACTCGCAAGACTATTCGCAGACGACACATGTCTTTCAAATAAGAACCGGAATATAACTGACCTAACGTCTGTACTTAACTCCGATATCAAGAAGATCAACTCGTGGTCTTCGCAATGGTTGGTCTCATTTAACCCAAACAAAACTAAAGCCGTTTTCTTCTCACTTGCGCACAATCCGGATAAACCACACTTAAAATTCGATAATACCACTGTGGAATTCACAGCATCTCACAAGCATCTGGGAATACAGCTCCAATCTAATTTAAATTGGAATGTTCAAATCACAGAAATATGCAAGAAGGTCAGTATTCGATTATCGATGTTAAGAAAGCTAAAATTTAAACTAAGTAGGGAAACTCTTGAAAAAATTTACTTGTCATTTATTTTACCACTTATGGATTATGGCGATATAATTTGGGCCTGTGCTCCAAATTATTTGTTAGACAAGCTGGACAGGCTCCATCATGACGCTGGACGGATTGTTTCAGGACTCACACGTTCAGTCTCCAAAGAACGTCTACTAACGGAACTTGGGTGGCCCACCCTCCGCCAGCGACGTACCTTCCACAAATATTGTGCATTGTATAAAATTATAAACGGATTCGCTCCAGACTTCGTTACAGAACTTCTGCCCCCAGGCCTGGCCAAAATACGCAGTATAACTTCAGAAATCCATCAACATTTTCAAGTTATCGAACGAGAACAGAGTGTTTCAAGAAATCCTTCTTCCCTTCAACTACAAACGCGTGGAATAATTTGCCCCAAAATGTCACAAATGCGTCTTCTCTTTGTGAGTTCAAAATTTTACTTCACGAAAACGGGATTATGTGTACTCCAAAGCCACCTGTGTATTTTAACCTAGGGAATAGATGGGTAAATATACTCCACTGCAAACTAAGAAATAGCTGTTCTGACTTGAACTTCGACAAGTATTCCAATTACATATCCCTATCTCCAGAATGCGACTGTGGTAATATGCAAGAGGACGCATACCATTTTTTCTTCCAATGCCATAACTATGATAACGAGAGACTTATACTTTTTAATAGTCTCAGCCACCTACAAATCACATCACAGGATGATCTTCTATACGGTAAACAATCGTTAACTGCAAACGAGAATAGATTAATTTTTCTAAAGGTCCAGTCTTTCATTCAGTCTAGCGGTCGCTTCCAAGAATGAGTATAAGTTTATCTCCAGATTTACTGTCTGACTTATTCCGGTGTTGTACTGAAAATTTTATTTTTATCTTCCAATCATCAAGAAATTAATTTGTTGGTTTAACAATAGTTACACTAATATCTATTCCCAGAGCCTCAGAAGAGTATGCGTATCCGATGATAGTTCTCCGGTACACCGACGCACTGTGTCATTATCTTAAGATGGTGATTTGGTGTGGAGGTGCATCGGACCGCTGTCGCAGCGTGCCTAAATTCCTCGGTACGGTTCACTTGCCAAGACATTTTTCTGAGACAACACAGTCCTTACAGAAATCCTTCCTCGACCGCACAAACGGATTCCTCAGGGGTCTTCTGAAAATGACGATCTGGTAATGTCATGGTTAACTTCTGGTAAATTTCTAATGTTCCTTGTAATGTTCTTTTATCTTAGTCTCAATTTATATGTTTTCACATTTATATTTTGCAGAAAATTTGTTTTGTCGCCAAATTGTGTTATTTTGTTAACGGGAGAGGAGTTTAAATAAGTTGAAATAACTTTTCTCCAATCCCTTTTGCATGTATTGTTTGGCAAATAAATATGTTTAAACCAACAACACGCGCTGCGCATGCGCACTCACACCACGTATCACTATGGAGATTACGCCACAAGATGGCCGCTCACGCGGGTTACCATGACAACACAACATGGCGCCACTACGTCACGTGACATGACGTCACTTCCGGGGTCCGGCACCGGGGTCCGGCCAACCATCCCTCAAATGTACCTGACATACTACTTACGACAGGAACTTCGATTGTGGTTGTTGCTTCTTGATAGTTTCAATGGTAAATCTGTCTTTTTGCGGCGGCAGTGGGCTGATAATGACCAACTTACCTTTCGTAAAGATGCCCCCGGTAGCTTCGGTTTTGGTGGTATTTTTGGGACTGAATGGTTTTCTGTTGCTTGGTCTGAGGTTGATAAACATTGCAACATTGCTGTTCTTGAGCTGTATCCCATAGTTTTGTCATTACATTTGTTTGTTCTGTGATCGAGCCATTCTTTTTTATTGTGACAATTCGGTGGCGGTTCAGTGCATTAATACTCAAACCTCCCGTGATTCAGTTCTGCAACTTTTACAACGAGTTGTTTTAATCTGTCTGAAATATATCATTCTTTTCAAAGCTCAGCATGTTCCTGGCAAATCTTACAAATTAGTAGATGCTCTTTCTTGGTTACAGGTTCAGGTGTTCAAGAAATTGCACCTTCTTATCAGCAGCATCCTGTTCCCATTCCACACCATTTCAGCTTGAAAGCCTTGTTGAGACCCTTCGGACATTATTGGACAATGCGCTAGTAGTGGCGGCGCCAGGGGGCGAGGGGGGGGGGGGGTATGGGGGTACTTACCCCTCCACTTTTTTCGCCAAGCGTAGTAAAAAAATACTATCATTTTAATTTTTGTATTGAACGTTGCGGTGTAATGGTGGGTATGCTTATTTTCATATTCCCAAGAGCACTAAATCAGAGAAGTTTTTAAATTATGTTTGTGTGTGCCCCCCCCCCCCCCTCCCACACACACACACACATTAGCTGCAAACAACAAACAAGAGTCGAGGTCCCAAATTGCAACAAGGCGTGCCGCGTTCAAATGGTCTGAAACATACCGCTTAAGAGTATTCGAGGAATGCTAGAATCGAGAGCGTGCAACGCATCCGTTTGGAATGCAGCCTACTTTCGAGTGTCGTTCGGTGCCTTGTGCTCGCACTTTACAACACGTTCTTCCGTTAAAATGTCACCATGTACGACGTTTTCTATAACTGAAAGACCTAACCAGTAAGTTTCAAAAGGATAAAACTGTTTTAATTTAATTGTCTGAGAATGCTCCAGAGAACACCATTTACACCGTAAGTTTTAAACATTTTCTCAACTTCCGGAGGGGTGTCCCCTCCCGAAGTTGAGAAAATTTTTAAAACTTACGCGCGGCGGGCAATACCAACTGTAACTATGGCGCGGCCACTGTGTGCTAGCACCATCAACCAACCGGTTTTACCAACCCTCTTTCTATCAATTGGCACGTTTTTGTGCAGAATTCCGCTTGAGCAGTTCGCTGCCCATTACTCATGATAGGTTACTTGAGCAGTTCGCTGCCCATTACTGTTGATAAGTTACTTGAGCAGTTCGCTGCCCATTACTGTTGATAGGGTACTTGGGCAGTTCGCTGCCCATTACTGTTGATGGGTTACTTGAGCAGTTCGCTGCCCATCACTGTTGAAAGGTTACTTGAGCAATTCTCTGCCCATTACTGTTGATAGGTTGTGTTTGTTTATTGCCCATATTTATAATGTTGGATATTCCTCCAAATATGTCGTCTCCTTGCTTTCTGGCCTCTCGTACATTCATACAGTTCATCATTTATGTGATCCATCAGATAATTTTGTGGTCAAGAAATTGCTCGTGGGTATCAAACGTCTACGACCCTCTGTGGATGTTAGGCTTCCCATAAAATACCCTGTTTTAGGCAAGCTCATTACTACTCTCTCCGTCTGTTCTGCGAGTGATTACCAATGCAAATTATCCAGTCACTTTTTTCCTTAGCCTTTTTCGCCTTTGTGGGGATTGGGGAGTTCTGTCCACTCCGAACACAAGAGGTAAGGTTCTGCAATTATCTGATGTCAGTTTTCATTCTGAGGGTCATTCGGCGGGCTTCTTTCTCATCTTTCGACATTTTAAACATATTTGGGATGTAAACCCCACTATGTCAGGGTCACACCGCAGTCTGATCCTTCTGTCTGCCCTGTTGCATTCTTGAAGATTTTCCTTGCGCTGAGGGGCCCAACGTATGATCCCCTTTTCGCTTATCATGATGGATCACCTATTTCACGTCATGCATTCAACGATATTTTGCAACGATACTTGAAGGTATGTCAATTGGACACATCCGCCTTCAAAGGTTACAGTTTCCATATTGAAGCTGCCACTTGGGCAGCCCGTAAGGGTTTTACTGATTCTCGAATCAGGATGATGGGCAGATGGAAATCGAATGCTTTTCGCAATTACATCCGCAGCTCTTCTTTGACGTGAACTCTTTCTTCAAGCCATTCGGAAGTATTGGCACTGGAAGTGGAGGCGATGACCTCTTCTATTTGATTATTTTTTCCCTCGGTTTCTGCGGGGCAGCAATTGGGGATCCATATGATATAGGCATCCGTTGGTATTTATACCAGTCTGCATTAACTTAGTGTCCGTTGCGTCAACACTGTTGGGGCAGGGTTGCTTATACTGTCTGCGGTAGGTCCGGGGATGATAGTAGTTAGCATATCGATGTCCATGGTGCTATATCCCTTCTGCAGATATTGGTTCTCATGGATTGTTCAACCCTTTGGTTGGGACAATACTACTATTATATACATTGTTCTTGTTGCTTCCAGGGATGCTGGAGCATTCCTGGCTGCTTGTTTAGGGGAAACATTTTTAAAATTTCATCCATAATTTCCGGAACATCTGATATATTCCAGACGATTGAATCTAAAAAAATACTGGAAACATTAATTATCTATGAATGAACCAGGGGGAGGCCACTAAAAATTTGCAAGACGTGACGTGGGGATGGGTGGGTCTCTTGAGTGCGCCAAAAATGTGCATTTCCAACTTGTGCAATTTTTTGAATTTTTTAAAAATATACCAATATATCAGCTAATATATACCATCATTTGTGTTTCAAACCTTAAAGATGATGTTGTACATCACACTCTTAACATAAATACAACATCAGGAGGCTTTATATGTGAG
The DNA here is from genome assembly GCA_031216915.1 of Pictodentalium vernedei. NCBI lineage: Eukaryota > Metazoa > Mollusca > Scaphopoda > Dentaliida > Dentaliidae > Pictodentalium > Pictodentalium vernedei. The sequence continues at coordinate 521,072,421 of CM062294.1, read as the reverse complement.
AATATTGGGCTTAAACTGGGAAAATGTCACACGTTAGTAGGGGGTGGGTGTCTTGTTCGAAATGTAGAAAATGTGCAGACAATATTTTGGGAACAATTCAAATGAAAATTTGTTCCCGTATATGTACACCTGCTCTGTCCAAGCCTGATAATGCACAGCTTGTCATTTGCAGATTGGGGCCCACAGCAGCCCACAAAGGTTTAAATTGGTGGTACCAGTTTAACCCTCTACCTGACATGAAAAGCAGACGACACTTGCCAACAAATGATTGAATAACTAATTTTTTTCATTTTTTGTCTCAAAAACATAGGTTATGACCTATGTTTTTTAGACAAAAAATGAAAAAATAATAAAAATTAATAGGCGATTTTTGAGGATAGCGCTGGCCGGTTTTGGCTGTTACGTTGGGTAAAGGGTTAAGAACATTATGAAAACCCCCTAAAGACAGCTGTGTCTACTAAGTTTATAAGCTTATTTTGGATTTTAATGGGAGAGTGGGGGATGGGTGTCTGAGAACGGTAGTTGAAAATTTGCACGTAGTGGGTGGGTGGGTGTAAAAAGGAGCCGAATAAAAAATAGGACGTCACGTCTTGCAAATTTTTAGTGCCCCCCCCCCCCCCCCCCCTTGAATGAACGGAAGAAATTTCGCTGATTCGAGACTTTATTTGACCGAATGTTTGATGACATTACCATTAGAAATGATGACTCATCATCTTGATGGTTTCAAGGAGAATTAGATACTTATTTATTGGAATACCTAAAAGCGGAGCTTAAAGAATATCGGTATATCTCTGTGAGTGAAGAAACATCACATTACATCAACAGTAGTCCGCGCGCGAACTCCATGAAAAAGTGGGTGAACAAACACGCCAAAACAGAGTCGAATTTCTCACAGAACTAGACAGGTGGTCTGAGATCTGTCCCCACGACATGTTCTCTGAGTAGTAGAAAAGTTAGAGGCCACAATGTTCCAAATAAATCAGAAATGTTCGCCATGGGACAAAATAAGTGGCGGTAAATTAAGATGTGGAACATGCCCTCCAATCCTTTCATGAATCAGCATCCACTAGAGGTAGACCAGCATGCAAAGGTTTTAGTCCTTAATGTGATAACAAAGTTTCACGAATCTCAAATTTCTCGCGCACCACTGATCGTGGTTAATGAGAGATTTTTGTCGTGCATGCTTTGGAGTTATGCCCCCACACATCGTTGAATCTCTTCTTTCGTTCATCACCAGGTATATAAGTTTTGTCCAGTTAACGGGGCATTATTCATAACTGGTCGATCCAAGATGACAGATCACAACTCCTCAGTCGAAATTCTAACGGATCGGGCGGGCTGCCAACGAGCCCTCCTGAAAACTCATGGAATGTATTTGCCACATATAAAAAGGATTGCGGATGATATTCCATTGAGTTTTGCTGTTAATTTTGGGAAAGTTTCTGAACTTCAGATTCGTGACGACGACGTCTTTATCATAGGCTATCAAAGATCAGGTAGGCAATAACTTCCTAACTATCCTCTGGTCTGTAATTACTTATTTCTTCCGCATTCAGTGGTGACAATGTTTCCTCTACCGACCATGGTCAGAAAAGATATTTAGTTTTACTCCGTCAAAATTCATTTATGCTTGGGAATATTTTAACCCTTAACATAACATATACTTTCTAAAATCAGTTGTGTTAAAAATTAACCCAATTCAACTGGGTTGAGTAAATATGAACCCAACTGGGTTCATATTTACTCAACCCAGTTGATTTGGGTTGATTTTTAACCCAACTGATTTTAGAGTTTACTGCCATGGCACACGGTCAGCGCTATTACGCTAACGCTATTTTCGTTTAGAATTTAATAGTATTGTCCACAAAATATAGCTTTGACCCACCCAATGGAACAATCTCAATAGCTCTTTCCACTGATGGGACATAAGCTGTTTTTAGGCTCGAGGCAAAAAAATATTTTTTTAGTTATCAAGTATTTATTTTTTTTTTGCAAGTGCAGTTTAATTTTTCATTTATTGGTGTTCAAGGTCAACATCTATGGCAATATCATAACCGCAACATAGGTATGACGTCAAGCGTAGCCAATCGTTTATACCTATGCTGCCCGTTTCCCTGTTTCAGTAGGTAGAGGTGTCACGGCTGCATCCCGAGAGGTCCTCGGTTTGAATCCCACCTGCGGCAACCGAGTTGTGTCCTTGGGCAAGACACTTCACCCCCATTGTCCACGTGGAGGCACGGTGGCGTTGTGTACTAAGGCGTACTGCATGTCGATGGTACACTTGTATTCAACCAATGCTAACCCTGCTTGTGTGGAGTTAGTATGTTGGGGAGCCGGACAGTTGCTCTCCGTTGCTCGGTGGTTCTCTCCGGGTACTCCGGCTTCCTCCGACCCTAAAACTGCCCGACACGAGGTGACTCTGACTGCCGAAAGTGTCGTTAAACCCCAATAAAATAAAGTAAATAAATACTTATGCTGCCCACTCTAGATGACTTCCCAATCCAGGCGTTGGCTGAGGGTTCTAATTTACCAGGTAAGCAAAAGTTGTTTACCATAGTAAACAAGAGCGACACTATGCGTGGCATATGTCCTCTCCCATAATGCCAGGGTTAACATATTTTTAATTATAGGCATTTTCACGCGAGGGAGTTTGTTGTATGTTTTACACCAGGGAAAGGAAACCCAACAACCAGTAGCAACCATGAGATCCATGTACACCTGTTAGTGATGGTTGGTGACGATCGGACCATCCACATGGGAGATGTGGAACTATTGTCTTTGTTTTACAGCAATGAAATTCACCCCCTCCCCTTCCAGTGGCACTGGTGAATACCGTGACCAATAGACTGGTTACAATGGGACCATGCATACACGTTGGAGGAGAAAAACACAATTCCACAGTTTGGGGGGATTTCCGTGTATTTTCTTTGTTTTACTGTTGGGACATGAAATTCAAACCCTCAGTGGAAATTATGACGGCCACATAAACTCATTTGCCAAATTTGGTCAAAATCGCGCCATCCCCGTAGGAGTAGACGTGGAACAATGAGTCACGCCAGTAAATAGTTTTGAAATTATAGTATGAATCCACTAAGTGATTCCACTTCAAGGCAAAATAACTCTGTAAATATCAAAGCGAGAATATCTGTCCTGGCGTGGGATCTGTTCCCATATGATAAGGTACAGCCATGCCAAAAATTATTTGAATGCTACAAATAGTGGTAGAAAATGCGCAGCAAACATGTTGGACGGACAGATGTTTGATTTACGGGAAGAAACTCCATCTTGTTGTGAAATGTGTTTTCCCATGCCACGATGGAATGGTGTAACAATTCATTTCAGTCCCACAGACGACACTGCTGGAGTACTAAACACGGAAATACTTCCAACATAAGTTCTGTTCCGCCCTGATCAGGTAGAAACGCACCAAAAAATATTTTAATCCAACCACTGGTTGTGGAACTAGTAGCAAACATGGAACAGTTGGACGGAAATATTTTTTTGTAATATCATACGCGCATCAGGGGAAAATAACTCTGTGAGTATTTAAGAGGGGAGGGGACAGAGCATTAATTCCACCATAGGGTCTGCTCCCCAATGATTCGGAAGAAGCACGCAAAAAAAATATTTTAATCTAATCATTAACAAACACTGACCCTCTTCCCAGAGTTCCCATAAGGTATACAAGTTTCGCCTGCTATTCGCGTTAAGTGAAGTGTTAAAAAGATGGAGGCTAGCCCAAGATGCGTCGTTTCAAATACTTATGACATATTGTGCTTTGCATATTTCGTCTCGTGAGAACTATAAGGTCGGGATTCCAGTGGAAAGGTTAGGGTAGGGGTTCCAGTGGAAGGGTTAGGGTCGGGGTTCCAGTGGAAGGGTTATGGTCGGGATTCCAGTGGAAGGGTTAGGGTCGGGATTCCAGTGGAAGGGTTAGGGTCGGGGTTCCAGTGGAAGGGTTAGGGTCGGGATTCCAGTGGAAGGGTTAGGGTCGGAGTTCCAGCGGAAGATAGAACCTTATGGTTATCATACGACGAATTATAGCAAACGAAACAACTGTCTTAAAAATATTGTTTGAAAATAATGATTTTGAGTTTTTCCTCCCATAGACACGAGATAGAGAAATTGTTTTAGGTTTTATGGTTTCCTTCCCACAATGAAACATGACCCGTTTCTTTTGAAAAGGTGGTTGAATATACTCAAGTTACCGAGTGTCGAATGTTTGGGGTTATTTGATATAGGCTACATCAATTATGATAACTGATGGGTACAATGGAATTCAAAGTATGGAAACTTTATATTTGTATTGAATGCACGACTTACCAACAAATATTTCAATGAAACAATGTACGTCGCGAATTTTAAAAAAAATAACTAAAGGCGGGAAAAGCATGTTCAAGACGCATCCTGCCGACGATATTTTTGCCCGGTTGGAGAGAATTTTAAAAAGTGATCCAAAAGTGGGGGGTGTGGCAGGGGCGGTGGAAGCTCCAAAAAGTGGGGAGGCACAATTTTTTTCTGGGTAACTGCAGGGGTGTACACATGCGCACATTTTACCCCAGTCCAAACTTAGACCCAAAGTCCGTGATGTAATTTTTTGGTTTGGTACGTCCAAAGGACGTACCAAACCAAAAAATTACATTACGGACTTTGGGTCCAAGTTTGGACTAGTTTTACTATTACTACACATGTAGTCTGTGCTTATTATGGCTAGTTGCGAACTTGCGATGTGCAATATCTCAATATATAAAATGGACAGTGACACCGATAGTATTATGTTGCTAATTTTGATAGAACTATACTTCTATCTCCCACAGTCATTATGGCCTTAGGGGTTGTGTACGTTATGTCAGAATATATCCTTTTAGGGTACCCATAATTGGTGAAAAAAGTGTGTGTGTGTGTGTGTGGAGGGGGGGATGCCCCATGTGCCTCCCGGCTCCGCCGTCCCTGGGGTGTGGGGTGGGGATTGGGGTTGGTGTGGAGGGGTTGGCGGGGGTGGTGGAGTATACAGAAGCCAAGCAGCTGTGATTCTGGCTGCGATTATCGAAGTCGGTGTCGGCGGCGGAATAGTGACTACTCCAATAGCGTGTCAGAGTACACAATGTAGGCACTACTTAGGCACAATATGTGTGATTTTAGGGATTAAGTGTACTGCTGGCATCGAATGGGTGCCGGTAATTCACTAATCCCCCAGATTTATTGGTATTTAAGGTCACTTTCAGCCAGTGGTGTAACCAGAGGGGGTCTGGGGGATGCTCCCCTAAACATTACAGTGACCCACCCCCCTCAAAATTGGAAAATTAAAGCAGCAGAGGGTTCCAGATTCACTCTGAGGTATTGAATTTTCAAAATGTTCTCGGGAGCCCCAACCCCCACCAATGGTAGGGGTACGTTAAGCCTGAGGTGGGGGTGGGTATGGCCCTCTCTTGGTGAGGGGTGCGGGGGAGCACCCCCGAACCTCCAATGGGGAAAAAAAATCGCAAGAATCGTATTTTAAAAGTAGAGGACCTGCACAAGCTGCAGTCATTGCCAATAGTATTAGACTGGTTTAACAATAAACTATCCATCTCCTCAGGGCCGTATTATTCATAAGGCTTGGCTGAAGCTTAGGGTCCCACAAGGACAAGGGGTCCGCCAATTCTTTTTTTTTTGCTGAGGCACTGTTACCAGCGCTTAGCGCTCCGTTTTAAAGGCGCTGTAGCGGTACATGTACATATGTATTTAACCATATATATACTCTCACATAAGTACACTGTAAATATATTTATATACAGTACATTATTTTAATGCTTACCGGTATTTAAATAATATGTCAAGTTGTGAGAAGAATTATTCAGGAGATCCGCAAAATGGATATAGGGCTATGTACTGCGGCATAGTGCCTACCGTACCAGGGTCAGATTGTCAGCTGTAGTGGGGTGAAAGATTGAAGGGACGGAGGTGCCCCGAGTCCGAAGTACCTAAATGCCCGGCCATGGGTTAATACGACACTGCATCTCCTTCAATATATTTTTTTCACCTCTACGAATAGAACGCGAACTACAAGACTGACACACTGGACATTGTATGCACCAGAACGAAATCTTTAGACCTATTCCCAGTTTTGACACTCAAAACTATGGAATGATTTGGATCACAACTTACGCATAATTACTAACAGATCACTCTTTAAGAAAACGCTATTAGACATATTCATGACAGCTTACTATTGCAACAATCCTTACTGCATGGGCTGCTGTCAGTAGCATCTCCTCAGGCTCGTCCCTGTACCTCTCCCTCCCAATTTCTTTCCTGTCTGAACGGCACAGAATTTTGGAATTGCTTTCTGGATGGCACTCACTCAGAGCATTCCATGACATAGTTCCCCGTGCTGAGGAAGGTTATTAACAGCAGCGTATTCATTCAAAGACCCCATTAAGCTTGAAATTGTCTGATGTGTCACAGTTTGGGAAAAAAATATGCTATGATAGTAGTATAGCATGTACACGATCGTCCCCCATTGGTGGGATCTCATGGGGGATCTCATATGTGACATCATAGGCACGTGACCTGGCGGCGCCATGTTTGGTTGTCATGGTAACCCGCGTGACCGGCCATCTTGTGACGTCATCTCCAAAGCGATACGTGGTGTGCGTGCGCATGCGCAGCGCGTGTTGTTAGGGTGATGCGTGTTTCCGTCGTCCATTTTGTATACTGGAGGCCGCCATCTTGGTTTCTATGGTAGCACTGGCCCACTGTACAATGGCGATACCAACGACCCAAATAACTTAATTGCTGATAGCTTCGAGAAGTCAGAAATCCTAAATGCGACGTTCCTTAAAAACAGTACAATTGACGATAGCAACCATAGTCTCCCACAATTCAACTGTCGGTGTAACGTGAAATTAACAACTGTTAACGTCGAAGAAAGTGATATTGTCTGGGCAATCAAATCACTTATGTCTAACAAGGCCCATGGTCATGACGATATCAGTGTAAGAATGTTAAAGGGTACCTCGGAAACTGTAGCAGTCCCATTAAAAATATTACTCCAACAAAGCATAGACAAAGGCGTCTTTTCCGACGATTGGAAAAAAGCAAACGTCATTCCACTTTTCAAACATAAAGATCCATCTGCATGTAAAAACTATAGACCAATATCCTTACTTCCAATATTAGGTAAAGTTTTTGAGAAAGTGGTCCTAAAACATGTTTTCGCACACTTCTACGATAATAATCTGATATACAAATACCAGTCAGGATTTCTTCCTGGCCACAGCACAATATATCAACTCCTAGAACTATATCACTCGTTATGTCTATCTTTAGACAAGCGTCTTGTTACCTGTGCAATATTCTGTGATATATCCAAAGCCTTCGAGAGGGTGTGGCATAGGGGACTTATCTTTAAACTTCAGCAATATGGGATTACTGGTAATTTATTAGAATGGTTTCAAAATTATTTAACACACAGGAAACAGAGAGTCCTAGTAAACAACACTTACTCCCATACTCCACGATAACTGCTGGTGTTCCTCAAGGATCTGTTTTAGGACCTTTTTTATTTCTAATTTATATCAACGACATTGCCGAATCACTTGATTCACTTGCAAGGCTCTTTGCAGATGATACATGCCTTAACAACAACAGTACAAGTCAACATGAGGTTGCATCCGCCCTAAATAAAGATCTCGATACTCTTCATGTTTGGTCACAGAAATGGCTTGTAACATTTAACCCCGACAAAAGTGAATCTGTTTTTTCTTTACATATAATCGCTCGACCACATTTGAGCCATTGTTACGTTTCAATAATTGCCCCTTACTGATTGTCACAAACATCTCGGACTACACTTACAAACCAACCTAGGCTGGGACAAACATATAGCGGACATTTGTAAAAAAGTAAACGCAAGACTCACACAACTCCGGAAATTAAAATTTATGCTCCCAAGGAAAACTTTAGAGCAAATTTATTTAGTGTTTATACTTCCACTTTTGGACTATGGAGATATTGTATGGGATTGCGTCCCCGACTACTTATTAAAAAGAATCGATAGACTCGAGTTCGACGCTGCCAGAATAATAACAGGTTTAAACCGTTCAACTTTGTCCGATTCAGTTTTACTTGAACTTGGTTGGAAAACATTGGGTGACCGAAGAAGGTTCCACAGACTCTGTACTATGTATAAGCTTATTAAACACGAATCATCCGCGTTCCTATTTGAACATCTTCCAACACGTATTGGTGACAGTGCGTCCTATAATCTTCGGAACGCTTCTGATTATAATTCATTCTTGTGTAGGACGGAACACTTCAAAAAGTCATTTTTTCCTTCAACATTAGAATTGTGGAACCGTCTACCCAGAACCGCCAAAGATGCATCTACCCTAAGTGAATTTAAGCAGCACTTTTCATCTAGCGACCCTGTACCCAAACCTCCAGTTTATTTTCTGGCTGGAAATAGAAAAGCAAATATTCTGCATTGTAGATTACGCAATGGTTGCAGCGATCTAAACCAGGACAAATTCCTTAACTAGATTTGTGCAGACCCACATTGTGAATGTGGTCACGAATCCGAAAATGCCAGCCATTTCTTTTTTAATTGTCCTAAAGTATCAAACTCAGCGGCTCGTAATGATAAATGCCATAAGTTTCTGCAATATAACTTGTGTTAATGATTTGCTCTATGGAATTACAAATTTGTCGGTATCGCAGAATGTTTTATTATTTCAAAAAGTACAATCTTTCATAATCACTATCAGGCGTTTTGCTTGATCAGCATCATATTACGATACGGCGAATCACATTCAACAGTCTTTTCGAAAACTATGCACCCGTTCTGCCATCAAGGTATACTACTTGACGATAGCCTGTTCACCTTTTACCTTTCACCTTTTACCTCTCATCTTCTTTTCACTTCCTCCTTTCGCTAAATTATCAGTTCAAATTTCGTTTGTAGTTCGTATTTTGTGTAATCATTTTATTCTATGTTCTTGCCGCATTATAATAAGTTATTCCTTGTACGGGAAAGGAGTTTGTTTAAGTTGTATAACTTGTTCTCCGATCCTTTTGCATTTATGGCAATAAAACATGTTTAAACTAAACTATGGTAGCACGTGGTTGCTATGTGACCCAAGACCTTCTAACAAGACAGGGGTATGTTCGGAGGGTATGTTCCTTTGTAGAAAAGTAATTTCCCGATTTGTAGAATTACCCAAATAAACCCGACAATCCCTCAAATCGCCAAAAACGACATTATTTACTACGGATTCCCCAATTTATCGGCTTAGCATGTAGTGCTATAGTACCAAGGGGGTACAAGGGGGTGCGTGCGATTGAATAGGAGTAATTTTCTGGCATAGAATTTCCCCATAATTCCCGAAGAATTACCACAAACAACCCCCAACAAGGGGTTTTACTATTTCAAATTCTTTCAGAATCTCTGCTTCTATCTATCTATGTAATAGTTTTCGTCTACCTGACCATGTTCCTTTGTTCCGGTGTATACTCCAGTAGCGTAGAATAACCTACCAACTGGAACAGCTTTGCTTATTGTTACTATATTTAGCTTTTCTAATCTATTCTTGTTAGTTCTGACCCTATTCTGAGTACTCATGTTGTTTGATTTATCTTGATCATTTATATAAATTATAACTAACCAATTAGACTGCTTGATTTCCCATAACCAGTACTTAACCATACAGCATAAAGCATGTGCTTATGTGCTAGGGCACATTGTGTCACATTGTGCTTTTTCACATAAGCACATATGACAAAAAAGGGTTCTCCAGAAGGTATCCTAGATAGGTATCCTCAAATAATACAATACCAGGCCATAGGTATCCTCAAATACCCGTATGTGCCTATGTGCTAGGGCACATTGTGTCTTTTCACATAAGCACATATCGGCACATAAAGCATGTGCCTATGTGCTAGGGCACATTGTGTCACATTGTGCCTTTTCACATAAGCAAATATGACAAAAAGGGATTCTTCAGAAGGTATCCTAGATAGGTATCCTCAAATAATACAATACCAGGCCATAGGTATCCTCGAATACCCGTATGTGCCTATGTGCTAAGGCACATTGTGTCACATTGTGCCTTTTCACATAAGCACATATCGGCACATAAAGAATGTGCCTATGTGCTAAGGCACATTGTGTCACATTGTGCTTTTTCACATAAGCACATATGACAAAAAAGGGATTCTCCAGAAGGTATCATAGATAGGTATCCTCAAATAATACAATACCAGGCCATAGGTATCCTCAAATACCTGTTTGTGCCTATGTGCTAGGGCACATTGTGCCTTTTCACATAAGCACATATGGGCACATAAAGCATGTGCCTATGTGCTAGGGCACATTGTGTCACATTGTGCCTTTTTACATAAGCACGTATGACAAAAAAGAACTATTATATAGATAGATAGAAGCAGAGAATTCTGAAAGAATTCGAAAGTGTAAAACCCCTTGTTGGGGGTTGTTTGTGGTAATTCTTTGAGAATTATGGGGAAATTCTAAGCCAGCAAATTACTCCTATTCAATCGAACGCACCCCCTTATACCCCCTTGGTACTATAGCACTGCACGCTAAGCCGATAAATTTGGGAATCCGTAGTAAATAATGTCGTTTTTGGTGATTTGAGGGATTGTCGGGTTTATTTGGGTAATTCTAAGAATCGGGAAATTACTCTTCTACAAAGGAACATACCCTCCGAACATACCACTGTCTTGTTAGAAGGTCTTGGATCACATAGCAGCCACGTGCTACCATAGAAACCAAGATGGCGGCCTCCAGTATACAAAATGGACGACGGAAACACGCATCACCCTAACAACACGCGCTGCGCACTCACACCACGTATCACTATGGAGATGACGTCACAAGATGGCCGCTCACGCGGGTTACCATGACAACCAAACATGGCGCCACCAGATCACGTGAATATAACGTCACATATGAGATCCCCCATGAGATCCCCCAATGGGGGACGATCGGGTACATGCTATACTACTTATGATGACATACATCAGCCTGAAGTTGGGAGAGAGATAGACTTATACACACGACAGCCATCAAGTCCTAAACTCAATCAAACTTTAAACTCGACCAAGACCTATACTCGTTCAAATCATGCACCAAATTAATTTGTATAGTTTTGTTCTTTTATGGAGCTTAGCAGGGGCTATACCACATTTCCTAGTCGGCCCTGTTACCCTTCTTCTGGTGGAGCAGAGAAACAGCTCCGCGGGAAGAGAAGAGGAAGAAAGTTATCTATTTATCTTACCACCTTCATAATGCCCGGTGCAATGTGGCAATATGATACCCCTACAGTATGCGTATGGGTTATCGTTGTACTGTAACTGTTTAATTATCTCTGTATATTTCCTGTATATATGGATACTGTGAAATAAATAATCAATCAGTCAAGCATTCGTGGAAAAACCACGGGGAGAATGGCACGTGATAATGCACTCACTGCCTCCACTTTCTCTGAAACCAGTAATTCCATATCCAACATAATCCAGTGTTTTATACATTAGTCGATTGACACTGTTCGTTCAGATCGAGAAAATGAACACAAACCCACAGTTAAACAGTATTTCCCCCTGGAGTGTATTAAGGCATCTTAGTAGTGGGAGAGGGACAATCGTGCCCAGTGAGATGGATCATGAGAGCGGATCTAGGAAATGACGTCATAGTCTGGTGACCCAGTGCCTTTCTGTTGGATTGTCATGACGGCCATGACCGGGGGGGGGGGGGCACGTTGTGACGTCATCACTGTGATGATAAGTGATGTGAATGTGCATACGCATCGCTGATGTTAGGGTTACACATGTTTCCGTCGTCCATTTTCTTCATTGGTTGCCGCCATCTTGGTGGGTGGCACGTGGTTGCCATGTAACGGAAAGTCCTACAATGGGGAGTGGGTGTGTTTGATTCGATGGGAGTATATCTAGTTACCCAAATCGACCCGACATTTACTGAAAATCATCAAAACCAATCCGAGAAGTCCCAAGACGAACTTTATTTAGTTCGGATTCCCACAGAATCCTCTTTATAAGAGTAACGCGTAGTGCTATAAGATACATTCGATTGAACTGGAGTATGACTAATTACCACAATTAACCGGACAACCACCAAACACACCTTCAAATCACCGGATGGACTTCTAGCTCGGATACTTCCAGTAGCCTACCGGTATGAGTAGTGTGTAGTGCAATCAGGTATGTTCGATTCAAGGCCGCCATCTTTGGTGATATTTGGTTTGGCCGGCATCTTATTTTTTGTGTTTTCTCATTAATTATCAACAACCCAAGAACGTCCAACGGTCAAATGATACATCAGTGTAAAGCTCATAAAGTAAAGCTAGCGTCCACAGTTCAGTTTTCTTCTTACTCCCATTAGCTCTCTTTAATTTAGTTTTGCTACTTTTGTGGTTTCAATCTATACGATCCTTTTAGTTCATCTCTGACCCTCTCCACGTTTGCCGCCAACGATGCCACCCACTCTGTTTTCACTTTTTCCTTCGGCTTTTCTTCTCATGTTCATTCCAATGGCTTTCTTTTCGTGTTCGATGTAGCGTGTTTCCTTATACGCTCGAGTCTACCGTCTGCCGATGCCTTCTAGAAATCTACCCAGTTCCGGACACTCTTCGACTTATTAGGAACCCATTTTCTCATTTCCCTGTCTAATTCATAATTGGCCATTTTTTTATTTGCAATGTATAGAAAAACGCGTAAAATCACCCTAGTATATTCTAAAACTGCTCAAATTGGCTTTGTTCGTTGTAAAGTAACAGACTTGCCTTCTCGATTTTCACATATTTGGAATCTTTACTGCTTGAAACACAAAAAATGGCGTTCTATCATATCTCGATATAATAATGAGAAGTTCATGAGGATTCTTATAGCTTTTGCTTTTGCTTGTGTTGGATTTCATTGTATCCCCGCCCCATAAATCTGATCCCCCCATTCCCTCACTGCTGCTGTTTTCGTTATTCTTGAATAAATGGTCAAAACTGTGCCTGTGTTTGCAGAGAACGCGGCTAAAAGCCTAGTCAGTGTCTAGTTATTGTTCAGTCACAAGGAGTGTAATACGGTATGTGGAGAGTGGATTGTAACTAAATCACCCGTGGAGTGCGGTTATCACCCAAAGTATCACTTTCAAATTCTGTACAAATGGACAAAAAACACAAGCAATGTGGTTTAACCCGGAGGTCCATTGGCTGGAACTTTGCTTGTGCATCTTATGCTTTGTAATAAATTTGCATTTATTGTTTGGGTGGAATCTCCACTCTACGGATGATTTAGTGATAATACACTCTCCGCGTACTGTGGCTTTTTCTGATGCGTTGATGCAGATGCATTTTATTCAAGTAATACAACAGTATTTCTGTAAAAAATAATATTCTGTCTAGGGGTAGCATGAGCTCCCTTGCTTCCTCTCGAACTTGTTTTTACTAACACTAAATTTGTCTTTATCTCCTTGCTGTGTTGCTGTGGTCACGATTCGCTGTTGGGCCTTAAACACAAACACAAAGTAAACACATTTTACTAACACTATCGTCACTAATCAGATGTTTCGCTTTCGTTTGAACTCGCTCGTTGTGATCTTCCTAAACTCAATAAATTATTGTATTTTATTACTCTCCAAAGTGTGATTTACTGGAATTTCCGGGTTTGATTATAAACGGTAACTTTACAAGTGAATTATGCAATCAACAATTGTGTCATGTATCCGCGCGCACAAACGAATGCGCTTGCCGTGGGTGTAATGGGGACGCAGCGAATGCATGATAGGGGTTTTATCGTTGATATACCCGTATTTTCTTTATAATCATATGACGGTGTGGTGTACAGATCATTCCACTGCCACAGGGAAGGAACAGCCATTGCACACCCCCCCCCCCCCTCACTAAACCTCTCGCATTTGCTTTGTTTGAGGATCCACAGAACTGCCATTAAGCAACAAAGGCACAGTATCTGTCTTAGAGTTTTCAAAATTGAAAATATCAATGCTTAGTCTTTCAGTAACGTTAGTGATCTTTGTCAAATGATTGACTAAATATACATTTGGTTTTTATATGGCTGTTTGATAGGTATCTAAAGATTTCTGTTATTTATTCAGATGCATTTGTCGAGCTAATATTCTAACTTGCTTTTGTTGAAATATTTTGAATAAAATTAAAAAATGATATTTAAAATAATAAATTTTGATATCGTCTGCGTTGTGTAAAGGGTTAAACAGTACGATCTACTGGGCATTCAAGATCATAGTTCTTTTCACTCGTCCTCTGTTAAATAAATTCCACATTAGACACACTACACTTGTGTTCCTATGATGCGTTCCTGTGGTCAAGAGTTCACAATCGCAGAGTCTTGCACTGCATATTTCATGAGATCATTAATCTGCACATTTCACTGATTCTCATGTAGGTGTCCTTATAAGGTTTACTGTCACTACCAACAATACAGTCGACCTATTCATACCCCCATGTTTCTCACACCATTCAAATAGTGTTTTCATCCATAGTATCATACTTAATACTGTAGAGTTATAAAATAGGGACCCATGTGCTGGCGCAGGTTGTTTGCGTACATACGTGAATGTGCGTGTGTATGTGAGGGCGCGTGTATGTACCTGTTTTGTTCTACGCCTGCCTTTGGTCCCTTGTGTCTAAACGCCAAAGCTGCCTAAATGTAAACTTAATGAAATGTCATCATGGAAACAGCCTCGCATAAGCTTGAAGCTTGTTGCTGAATCCATTTCCTTCTGTGTCTATTGTTATGTAAGCTATACTTGTATTTTCTTGTCTTTTTGTATCTAGATACTACGGAAATAAATACTGTTTAAACTAATCACGATAAGCGTTCGGGCACGTGGGTCTATGAAAGAATCATTTCAATTCCGTCTATCAAACCTTCTACGAATTTTATCAAAGTCAAGGTTGGGATAAATTTTTCGGGTACAGTGATGCTATTTCTTCAAGTGTGCCGTAGACACTCCAGTTGTACCTCCAAAGGTTGACCTGACTTTGACATGACTATCAACCCATGCACTGCAACCGCTACCTCACCAGGAAATGCGTGTACAAGAACCACGAATTTTACAGAAATCAAAGATATTAAAAACACTTTATACCAGCTCACCTATGTTACTAACTCTGAAAAGACCGTATGTTAATTTTTAGCTTTTAACCCCACCACCGATGTAAAGCTTCTACTGCGGTTAATACATTTTCAGTGGGAATTCCATTACAAAAATTTACACCAAGGGTAGGAAATACATCCAACTTGACCTTTGACATGACCCAATTTGAACTTCGGTACATTCACACTTCATTTCAAACATACAACGGTCTGTGGTACTATCTACTACATGCAATGACTTATTAAGTTTAAACTACCTACAATTAAATATTTAAAATAAAATTTAAGAATTGTTAATAATAATTTCACTTAAAAAGCACGGTAAATTCAATCAACTATGACGATGTGTTTAGCTTTCAATCAAGCATTCACGCGCAGCCAAAAGTACTGCGGCACAGATGTAAACAAAACAAACCCATGTCCTAGCAACAGAAAGTATCGTTTTCTCTCCATTTTAAATGCCCAAGTCGATTATTTATTAAGAGCATGGTATAAATAAAACAAATAGATACTAGGGCCGGTAATCAGACTTAAACCACTCGTTAAATGAGGGTTTCAATCACTCGGCAGAGCCTCGTAGTTAAAACCCTTATCCTACACGTGGTTTAAATCTGATTACCGGCCCTAGTACCTATTTATTCTATATATGTCTGTTGTATCACTTGAATAAAACGTTAGTCCAAATGTACAGAGAATATAAATAATGCAATGTTAACGTCTAGAATCCACCACAGAGCTCTCTGACTTACATTATTACACCGTATCATAGGCGTACAATCCTGTGTTCATTCCATGACATTCTCAGCTCAACTCTACGGAGCATACAGCCGGTGCACCACAGACAGTGTGTATAAATGAGGTAGCAAGGGGTGATATATTTTACCTACAAATATTTAATGGGGTGACAGGCGGCCTGAATCGATTAGGTCGCCTTTGACGTGACTAATTGATACCGTGCCAGGTACCGTTCCTACAACACTTTGTTCATTCCATGGTATTCTCAGTTCAACTCTACGAAGCATACTTGCAGTGCACCACAGACAATGTGTATAAATGAGGTAGCAAGGGGTGATATATAATACCTACATCTATTTAATGGGGTGACAGGCAGCCTGAATCGATTAGGTCACCTTTGACGTGACTAATTGATACCGTGCCAGATGCCGTGCCTACAACGCTTTGTTCATTCCATAGCATTCTCAGTTCAACTATACGAAGCATACTTGCAGTGCTCCACAGACAATGTGTATAAATGAGGTAGCAAGGGGTGATATATAATACCTACAAATATTTAATGGGGTGACAGGCGGCCTTAATCGATTAGGCCATCTTTGACGTGATTAATAGATACAGTGTCAGGTGGCTCCCATTACGTAACAGATCGATATTGGTGACAGATCGTCCCCTGAGTTCCAATGTGTTCTATGTGCCAGTAGGCACACGGAACACACTAAAACCCAGGGGACGGGATATTATCGACTGTGCGGTTAGGAAGCCCTATTTCATCATATAAAATAGGAACCACATCCACAGAAAATGAAACCTTTAAATTGCGGTGTCTGAACATTAAGAACAGGGCTCAAATATGCGCTCCCAGCATTCAACCAGTTAAAATTCATGGACGCGACCTTTGTCCTAGTCCAATATTCGATTTCTATTGGTCTTGTTTTTTTTATTGACAGGCACCCATTGGATATACGAGATGATCGGCATGCTGCTGAAAGGTAAAACGGAACAGATGTCTACAGTCAAAGAATTCTTCATGCTGGACATGGTTCCAATAGAAGATCTAGAGAAGAGACCTTCACCTCGACTGGTGAACACACATTTCTGGCCAAAGTATGTTCCAACTAATATACAGCGGCAGAAAAACCTCATTTATCTTTTAAGAAATCCAAAAGACGTTGCTGTGTCGAGTTATCACGTCCTTCGAAAAGCAAAATGTGACGAAAAATTGGGTATAAAGAAATACACTGGCAAATTCGAAGATTATTTAGAATGGTTTTTAGAGGGCAAAGGTAAATTTAGCTTATAACACCGATGTAATATTCGATCCGTGCACGTAGTGCGTGGCCAGTCTAAAATATACTACTCAAAGTTTGCCAAGCACCAAATATTTGACACATCATTGTGAAATTTGCTTGTGACATATTTGCGATATGTTTGGTGGACATGATTGAGGAATGTATTGAGATGGTCCCTAGTGTTTACATTAGCTCTTTTGACAGGCAGACTTTTCGTGACAGTCATGGAAAGCATGTACCCATTGATTTTCATGATGTTTTCGTGTACTGTCTACATGTATATGAGATGTGTAGGGTATTCAATCTTCATTTCAACACAAACCCTTGTGATTTAATGACTGAATATGGCGAATGCAAATGTAAGAAGACATTTGTCTAAAGCAGAAATGTGGCGGGCTGAAAGGGTGGTGGGGCAAGGGGCTACCCATCATCAGTTTGGTGAAGCCCTTGGTGTGCACCATACTGTGATCATAGAGCGTGGGCAAGATTTCAGTAGCATGGTACACCAGTAAGACGGCATGGTGGTGGCAGAAACCGGGCAACATCTACAGCTTATGACCGGTTTTTGATCATTCAGGCCCATAGGAACCGTTTTGCCACAGAAACCCAGCTTTGCAGTGACCATCTGAATGCATCCGGGGTAAATGTTTCGACGCAGACTATCCGGGCAAGGTTGCACGAAGGTGGTCTCCGATCGAGAAGACCATGTATTCGCATTCCGCTGTCCCAGAACCACAGCCAGACACGATATGAATGGGCCATGGGCCATGTTGGATGTACCAAAGAAGATTCGATCTGTCCTTTTTACAGAAGAGTCAAGGTACGGCCTAGACTACGCAGATAAGCGTTCTAGGGTATGGAGAAGACCAGGAGAACGATTCTATGCAGCCAACATTGCTGGGAATGACCACTTTGGTGGAGGGTCAATAATAGTCTGGGCGGCATCAGCTAGGATGGACGTACTGAGCCCTGTGTCCTTGAACGTGGTACATTGACTGCACAGCGCTATATTGATGAGATCCTGGATGCCTAGGTCAGATTGTATGCGGGTGCAGTGGGTGATAGATTCATTCTAATGGACGACAATGCCCGTCATCATGTTGCCTATGCTGTCCGGGAGTACCTACAGAGGGAGGGGATTGAGCGTATGGGCAGGCCAGCAGGATTACCTGACCTCAATCCAATCGAACATGTCTGGAATGAGTTGCAGCTTGCAATTTCAGCCCGTCCAGTCCAGGCAAGAAGTGTCCAGGAGCTTAGTACCATGCTGGTCCAAGAATGGGACAACATCCCACAAAGGACCATCAGGAACCTGAATGGGAGCATGGGAGGGCCTTGTCGAGCTGTAATTAACAGTAATGGGTCTCATACTCGATATTGAACTCATACCAGTTCGCTCCGTCAACGTTTTGGAAAATTTGAAGAATTTCCTCTTTTATCAATAATATCCATTTTCCATGGTTATCGTATTCAAAAGCTAAAAAATAATGTCAAACACAAACAAAATCTTAATTTCTGTACTTAAATCATTAAAGATATAATTAAATATAAAATATATACACTTTTCATAACAATATTTCAACTAAAACGTAAAACAGGTAATTGTTTTTACCTGGTGCTTAACAAACTTTGAGTTGTATATGAGCAGATGCAGATTTTTGCTCCGAAGCCGACGCATCACATTTTAGTAGTGGGTAACGACAATTTGCGGCGAGGAAGCCAATTTATAACCGCTCTTACAACAGGAGACCAGCTCAGGAGCTCCAGCTGTATGCATGGGGTACGGTATTATTTGCGATAACACATGGACATCCCCATTCATGTCGTGAATGTCTGCATGTTGCTGTCGATAATACCGTGTCCCCCTGGTCCCAGTGCTTGTAAGTTGAGTTACAAACATGAGGAGGGATGACGCCGGACCCGTCCATGTTTTACAAATTATGTTATTAAGATTGTTACATTTTATATTATTACCCACTTTAGCGGGCGTTCTCTATGCTATTAATTTAACTCTTTACGGCGTCCCTAATAGCGAATTTTTACTCAAACGTCGGGCCACCGGGCCGCCGGGAACCGGGCGATAATGAAAAGCTTCGTTTATTATCGACCCACCGACCCGGAAACTAACCGGAAGCTAAATCTACTACTCTGATTACGTCTCTTGAACTTCCGCCGGAGCGTATTTGTTTTGAATAAATGGTTTAAATATTTCCTCTATTTTATCGACACTATAGTCGTGTCATAGTTGAAAATTACGCTATATATTTGAATTATTATCTCTAGTGTCAGTAAGAATTAATAATTTCATCTATCGACCTATTATAACAATCGTCTTTAAAGCTGGGTTTTATTCTCCCCCATTTTCGAGGTCCGTGTCAGCTGACAAGTCACATGTCCTATGTTAATAAAATGACGACACATGCCTAAAAACTGGCAAAATTTCTCAATCTAGCGATTTAAATGACAGAATGAGGCTGATTTGGAAGCTCTTGAAAAAAAGTATAATTCCTGAAAACACATCTATGTTGTAATAATAGTAATAACATGATTTTTATCGGACGTTACAGTTTATTAACAGCCCCCGGGTCAATTAGCGGCCCTCGACCACATCTCAGGCCTCTAACAGACCCTTGGGCTGTTAATCATTCTAGCCGGCCCTTAATGAACTCTAACGCCCTAAAAAGTCATGTTATTGTTATATTATATTTCTGAAACGGTCTCATGAAATTACGATAAAATTATCAATGGGATTTCCATTCAGCATGCAATCGCAACTCATCCACAGAGGCAACGGTCAACGAACTGAGAACTGCGGAACAAAACGAGGAGTATCCTTCGCACTCTTCTTGTCTCACACGTCTGAATAATTATTCCAGTTGTTAGAAAAATCAGGTCCGACGCCTTCTGCTGAAAATGCTAAATCTCAATAAACAAACATACACAGTCACTCGTAACAAATGCATGCATGTGCTCCCCAATGGGAAACGATGGTTTTTAATGTGTTTTAGGCAAGATGGGCGGTATTTGTATATATGCGGAAACTAGAACTTCATTAACACTCTAAAATTAGTTGGGTTAAAATGAACCAAAATCGATTGGGTTGAGTGAATACGAACCCACTCGGGTTCATATTCACACAACCCACTTGATTTGGGTTCATTTTCACTCAATTATCCCTGTGAACCATACGGCCAGTCCGCCTTTGGCTTTCATTACTTCTGTCTTACTTCTGTCTTCGTGCAGTACAACAGCCTCCCAGCACTACTACTGATTTGTACTGTGACCATCACTATTAGCGCCATACGATTATTCGAATTTCGATTCTATACGTTACCAAATCGCTGACATGTTACAGAATCGCGGACATGGGATCGAATCGAATCGGCCGTGGTGTAAAACAATGGTGTCGAGTGTTTCAAGTGTGATAGATCGGAAATGTTTGAAAACGAGCGGAAAAATTTCACATACCATATTATCTGACTTGTACTTATTTATAACTAAGAAAGTAATAATACCCCACTCCCATACTCAGAATTTTGGGGTGAACGAAAAATCTTCATCCTGCATGAACCACGAATACCGACACAACGGTCATCTCCGTTTAATTTCGCATAGTTCGCAGAATAGCCACTGTAGTCATAACGTCATTATCTTTGTAATATATTTAGCATTACTCAAAGTTGAAAACACTGAATATTCCTGCGGTTTCCGTGTGCATGATGCAAGTTTGGTGGCGGCGAAACAGGCTATAAATTTCCAGTTTCTCCACGATTCCCACATCGCCTTATGTAATATAAAGCTCGTTGATAGCAACAGGGCATCATCTACAATGTTAAAGCATTGCAGATGATGCCTTGTTGTACTGAAAGGACTACATGCAATTTATTTTCTCGACGATGCGAAGAAAAAGAAAAAGAGTGACATATTCTTAGAAGAAACTGCTGCAGTTGGGCGCATTTCTGAACGTTGCAAAATGTGGTGAAAACGTAAAGTCGCGAACGTTATTATTCAGCGTTTCGATTCGAAAAACATATCGATTCGGGAGTCTGTTAATCAATTCGATTCGACAATCAATTCGGATTCAGATTTCTTAATAACATGGCCCTATACCCACTGTACATCCTGTAACTGGCTTCCAGTGTCGCCCAGTACTATAATTTCTAACTACTAAAGTGGTTTGTACCATAGACAACACTCCCATGTCCTGTAATCGGCATCCACAACTACTGTCTTCGATCAGTACTATAGACTACTCGGTCCCCGAGTTCCAATGTGTTCTATGTGCCTACTGGCACCCTACTGGCACCCTACTGGCACATAGAACACATCGGAACTCAGGAGACGTACTATCACTACCTCGGGCCTCTACTACCAATATTTTCTATCTGCCCAACGGCCAGTGTCAACTAACGGCCTAACGCTGGCTTCTATCCCTGGCCAATGACACGGTGGTAGAGGTAACAACACAGGCCAATAGAAGGACCTACTGTAGGACAGACCCCACACTGGTGAATATCTTGACGCCCAAATAGTGCCTTTGTCCCCGAACGGTCGCCATTTAACACTCAGGAGGTCTACCAGGGACTTTCATTGAATCTATCAGTCTCCATATCACACCCTCACACCTTTCTGCCCCATAACAAACTCCAAGATTGGTGGCATCATCATCCTAAATAAACGTGTTACCATGACATATATGTTGTGCATGCGGTGTAACATCAACAGCATGTATTACCATGGTAATAACATCACACTACTTACTCTCAGTGTGTTACTATGGCTATATCACTCCTGTCCCATTAATCGAAAGCTCTTATTTTAGCAAAAGGGGGCGCCGTGGCTCAGTAGGTAGAGGTGCAGGCTGCAAGCCGAGAGGTCCTCGGTTCGAATCCCACCTGCGGCAACCGCGTTATGTCATTGAGCAAGATTTTTCACCTCAATTGCCCACGTGGGGGCACGGTGACGCTGTGTAGTAAGGCGTACTGCACGTCGATGGTGCACTTGCCTTCAACCAATGCTAACCCTGCTTGTGTGGAGTGTGTATGTTGGGTCACTGACAGTTGCTCGCCGTTGCTCGGTGGTTCTCTCCGGGTACTCCGCCTTCCTCCACCCGTAAAACTGTCGCGGTCATGATTAGCTATTGTGCAGAAATATGGGACCCTAAACACAAATAAATAAATAAACAAATAAATAAATAAATAAAATAATCTTAGCAAAAAATGTTATATACTTTTCTGAAAGGGTTTCAATCAGCAGTATTTCAACAGTTCGTGTATGCATTGTGCTATAATTAATCTAGGTATTTTTTTCTCCACCATTCAAATACAATGTGCAATATCATCAGACATTCCGATATATATTTTATTCTACCTGTAGTTGACTTTGGATCATGGTTTGAGTATGTTAGAGCCTGGGAGGACGTGATCAATGCAGACCCAGAGATAAACCCTATTATTGTGCACTATGAAGATTTGAAAAAGGTTTGTGTGGCAATGTTGATCAGACTCTACTGACCATTTTTTTACCTTCTCTTTAACCCTTTGCCGACCATGACTTCGTTCCTTGAGTTCCAATGTGTTCTATGTGCCTACTGGCACATAGAAGATATTGGAACTCAGGGGACGACAAGTTGACGACACTTGCAAAAACGTTTTTGAATACTAAAACTTATTATGTTTTGCATCAGAAACACCGCGTATGATCCCATTGTAATGAACTCGTTCAACTGGTTTGGGTGAGGGGTTAGAAGCTATGTTACAACTGCACACTGGTGCACTGTCCCCAGAGAAGCTCAGGGCATGCACACATGTCAGTAATAAATACACAGTACACTGTCCCCAGAGATACTCAGGGCAGACACACATGTCAGTAATAAATACATAGTGCACTGTCCCCAGAGAAACTCAAGGCAGACACACATGTCAGTAATAAATACATAGTGCACTGTCCCCAGAGAAACTCAGGGCAGGCACACATGTCAGTAATAAATTCACAGTACACTGTCCCCAGAGAAACTCAAGGCAGACACACATGTCAGTAATAAATACATAGTGCACTGTCCCCAGAGAAACTCAAGGCAGACACACATGTCAGTAATAAATACATAGTGCACTGTCCCCAGAGAAACTCAGGGCAGGCACACATGTCAGTAATAAATTCACAGTACACTGTCCCCAGAGAAACTCAGGGCAGACACACATGTCAGTAATAAATACACAGTACACTGTCCCCAGAGAAACCCAGGGCAGGCACACATATCAGTAATAAATACACAGTACACTGTCCCCAGAGAAACTCAAGGCAGACACACATGTCAGTAAAAAATACACAGTACACTGTCCCCAGAGAAACTCAGGGCAGACACACATGTCATTAATAAATACACAGTACACTGTCCCCAGAGAAACTCAGGGCAGACACACATGTCAGTAATAAATACACAGTACACTGTCCCCAGAGAAACTCAGGGCAGACACACATGTCAGTAATAAATACACAGTACACTGTACCCAGAGAAACTCAGGGCAGACACACATGTTAGTAATAAATACACAGTACGCTGTCCCCAGAGAAACTCAGGGCAGGCACACATGTCAGTAATAAATACACTACCCTGCTCTGTCCCCAGAGAAACTCAGGGCAGACACACATGTCAGTAATAAATACATAGTGCACTGTCCCCAGAGAAACTCAGGGCAGGCACACATGTCAGTAATAAATTCACAGTACACTGTCCCCAGAGAAACTCAGGGCAGACACACATGTCAGTAATAAATACACAGTACACTGTCCCCAGAGAAACCCAGGGCAGGCACACATGTCAGTAATAAATACACAGTACACTGTCCCCAGAGAAACTCAAGGCAGACACACATGTCAGTAATAAATACACAGTACACTGTCCCCAGAGAAACTCAGGGCAGACACACATGTCATTAATAAATACACAGTACACTGTCCCCAGAGAAACTCAGGGCAGACACACATGTCAGTAATAAATACACAGTAGACTGTCCCCAGAGAAACTCAGGGCAGACACACATGTCAGTAATAAATACACAGTGCACTGTCCCCAGAGAAACTCAGGGCAGACACACATGTCAGTAATAAATACACAGTACACTGTACCCAGAGAAACTCAGGGCAGACACACATGTTAGTAATAAATACACAGTACACTGTCCCCAGAGAAACTCAAGGCAGACACACATGTCAGTAATAAATACATAGTGCACTGTCCCCAGAGAAACTCAGTGCAGGCACACATGTCAGTAATAAATACACAGTACGCTGTCCCCAGAGAAACTCAGGGCAGGCACACATGTCAGTAATAAATACACAGTGCACTGTCCCTAGAGAAACTCAGTGCAGACACACATGTCAGTAATAAATACACAGTACACTGTACCCAGAGAAACTCAAGGCAGACACACATGTCAGTAATAAATACACAGTGCACTGTCCCCAGAGAAACTCAGGGCAGACACACATGTCAGTAATAAATACATAGTACACTGTCCCTAGAGAAACTCAGTGCAGACACACATGTCAGTAATAAATACACAGTACACTGTACCCAGAGAAACTCAGTGCAGGCACACATGTCAGTAATAAATACACAGACTTGTCTTTTCAATACTATTTCAGTTCTTCTACAGTGAGATATTAAGTACTTCGTTCTAAAAAATATAAATATAAATTTATGGTGATATTTTGTTTAAAACTGCAGGAAAGTTTATTGCATTATGATCGTGTATAAGTTCATTTCCCCGAGTCTATTTTTAGTAACAATCACTTCAGCTCAACTGGCGAGAAAGGCCTGTCAGTTTCATCTTGGTTGCCACTGCGCCAGCAACTGATGTCTTGAATAATTATTTTTCTAATTTTGCCTAAAATACACAACTTATGGTCATTCATATAACAAACTCGATGAGCCCGTTCCAATAAGGGGTCGTAAACTTTGTTTCTCAGGCAAAAGAATGATGTTTTTTTAAAATAATTCCAGATTTTTTTTTTTTTTGCAAATGTCTTCTAATCGTGTTAGGCCAGGGGTTACATAAGAATAATAAATAAATGTTAATTATTAAATTATTCATGCAATAATTTTTATTCATAAAAATGTGTTTGTGTCCCAGTTTGTGTGTGGGCGGGGGGGGGGGGGGGGGGGAGGCTATAATGATTCGAAAACTTTATCCTCTTTCAAAAGAGCGTTATCGAGCAGTGACAATTGCGCTCCATGGTACTACAGGGCTGGCAGCAGGGTATGTCAAATCGCGTGCAGCAAAATGAGGTTGGGATGCAGTGATCTGATGGCCCACAAATTTGAAAGGTTTCTCACAGATAACCCCGGGCGTAGTTGTGCTTATATATATGAGACACCGGAACACTTCTTTTTGCAGTGTTCTAACTTCATTAACCAGAGAGGTTTATTGTTTCAGAATCTCGGCGACATAAATGTGTCCATCGCTGATCTTCTTTTTGGCAATGCAGAAATGACCCGTGAAGAAAAATGACATCATAATGAATAGTGTACATACCTTCATTAATGCCACCAAGCGTTTCGACCACCAATAACAATATATATATGTGTGTATATGTGTTATGTATACTATTGAAGGCGTTGTCGTTCCACCATGGTCTTATGTTGCAGCTAAGTGCTTAACAACCACTTAAGGTCTTAAGGTTTTGTATCAATATATGCGTACTGAATTCTTTGTTAGTGATATACCAGCCATCTTCCTTTGCACCTGCACCATTTAAATAATGATTTGTTTATTGATGTAGGGTGAGGCTATTTATTGGCATAGCCAGTTTGCCAAACCCTTTTCTGTTTACAGAAATAAAATATTTATTAAAAAAAAAAAACAACGTGTTGTGACAGAGCATTTCATTTACGTCATGGCGTCACTCAGGTGTGTAACGCCCAATCAGATGCGTTCTCACATAGGGCCTTGCGAAACTTCGAGAATCTTAAGTAGATATTCGGTTCGATTCGAAATCGCCTGCCTGATTCGTTTCCTCTTGGATCTTTTTCACATGAAAAAAGCTTGGTATCAGTCATCTTCATCGCCTCATCAAACGTACAGTTCTGATGGAAATCTAGGGCCCTGAGAGACGGATATTTTAGTTTGAGTTGATTCTCGATTCGATTCTAGTTTAAATCTCGCGAGTCAAGTCATTTTTCGAGTCGATTTTTATAAAACCGACGGCCCGATTTCTTCTCAACAGAGAGGGATTTAACGCTCTTTCATCGCGTAAACGCGACTTTCAATCGACTAACTATTCGATGTATACATATTTTGGTACAAGCTACCGACCTTTCTTGCCTGTTAGAACCTCCAAGTAACAATTTTGACAAATTTTAACACATTTTGGATTGTTCATGCAGTCAAAACACCAATAACAGATTAAGTGCACATTAAGGGACTCGAGTCCCTTCCCATGAACGGAAGTATACGGACGCGAGTGCTCGGAGTGCACTTCATTCTACACAAATAGAGTTATCTACCATTCATTGGGCGTTTCACCTTGAGTGAACCCCCGTTACGACTTATGCCGACTTTATTGAGGCCGCGATAAGAGACATCAGTAAATCGTGTTAGTATCATTTAACAGTGATACGAATAGGGTTTTGTAACATATTTTCCTATTTCCTTCGTGGCTAAACTGGATTACTGCATCGTTTAAAGAAAGAACTCACAATGAAAACTCTGTCGTTTATCGGGGCCGAATCGACTCGAGAAAAAGGACATCCGCGAATCGGAGACGAGTCTAGTCGATTTTTCGTTCCGACTCGAGATTCAACTCGAAATTCGAGTAATCGCAGGGCCCTATGGAAATCGTTCAGAAATAATGTTGAAATAAAAGACTGAGTGTAGCTTCCGCTACCTTAACATAAATAACATCGCTACTTATGCCACTAGTCCCTGCCACTGTTAAATGCAAATTTAAGGTTTCTAAGTAATGTCGACGATGAATTATAATGCCCAGAGGGGAATATTCCGACTACATCATCTACGAAGGCATGCCTTGAGGATGTAGTTGGATTATTTTATCAGTCGGGACTGGAGCCATCACAGTCGGAACAAATCAGATTTATCACACTGCCCAATTGGTTATCGGATTCTTTGAGCAATCAGAGGATTCTCTGCTGCTGTTCATAAGTTTCTATGTTGAAATCGCTTCTTTTTCATCCAGCAGATACGGTCGTAGAACAGATTTCTGGTCACAGGAGTAAGATGAAAGAGTGTGTATCAACCCCTTCGCATTTATCAGATAGCTCGCTTATCGTCTGAGGCTCAATTCATCTGAAGGAGACGTAGGTTATGTTTTAAGCAGGAAAATAGGCTGCACCATCCTACAGGGGTTTGGTAGAATATCTCTCTTGTGGACAATCAGATGGATTTTTAACCAATTTGTAGACATAATTTGGGGAAGTTTAGGCGATATGTTGGAAGCGAAATATATTGGGAACGAAAACAATTTAAGTTTGGCACCGAGAATCGTTTAAAAATATGCACAATTTGGACGTCAGTCGTTACATGTACACAACAGGAAGTGGTTTAGAAGATCCTCTGTGGCCTATATGGATGGTTCTCAATGGTTCTATGCTAAACGTTTCGGTCGGATTCAACGCATGTGTACCAATCACATTTTTTTTTGTATCGGGTAACGTTGAATACTCAAAACAACCACGGTATCATGGATTCATAAAACCCCAAGAAAAATTTTGTTGTTGCCAGTCAAACTTGAACAGAAAAAACATGGTTTTGTATAGATCGTCAAATTCGAATATTTTTTTCCGGAATAGGGCTTCGGCGTGAAAATTGTTTTCTTAATGGTTAGTTGTGAAAATAATACGTTTCTGTGGATAAAAATAATTTTTGCCGTAGAGATTGCGTGAACCCACGTTCAGTTATTCACCAATAAGTCACGATACACGGGCGCAGCTATGTATAAATACTGCAGGGGATCACGCGGGAGTAATATTTCCACTTTAATTGGATAAATAGTTTTCGAAATTTTTGATGGTCCGTTGAGATAGGTGATTATCACATTTAATTTTGTTTACCTCAAAATAAAATATATCTTTTCATGCCGATCTATATTTTTATAATATATAACAGGATACATTGGGTGTACTGAGGAGGGTGGCAGACCGAATTGGAGTCAGCTATTCTGAAGACTTCCTGAAGGAGGTTGTTATTGCGTGTCAATTTAACAGTATGAAGGAAAGAAATAAGAAAAGAGACGATTTCTCAACAAAGGGTACAGTTGATGGTTCATCACCACAGTATCGAAAAGGTAATATTTTGTCTGTTTATTTTCTTTAATAAAATCGCCCAGTACACGACATTTTTTCATAATACTAGGACATTTAAATGGTAACGTTACGCACAAACAGACTGAATTCGCCCGCCAAATATATTAGACTATGAACTACCAATGATACGTGCCCACTCCACGCCCCCAATGAGAAGTGTTCTACATCCTATTTTTCTGAAAATTATGTGTAAAAGACCAGTAAATGGCGTTTTCTGTCATCTGTCTGTTGGGGCGTTTGTCTGTTACAGGTATTTTGTGTACATTACCGTTTTACACGTTTGCTTATTGTTAACCCCTTACCAAATGCGAAAGAAGACACTTGCAAACAATAATCGTGGATAACTACTTTTTCCATTTTGGCGTCAAAAACATAGCTTATGACCCCTCATTGGAACGAGCTGTTGCAATAAGGGGGTCATAAGGTACGTTTTGGAGACAAAAAATAACGAAAAGTGAATGATGATTTTTGCAAATAGCGCTGGCAGGTTTTTGGCTGTTACATTGACTAAAGGGTTAAACAAGATACAATATTATTTAGAAAATAATTTTAAATCATAAAGAATCCAATAAATGAACATACATGTAAGGATGTCTATTATAGCTTCCTCAAAATTAACATACGTTACCAACTTACGTTACTGAAAGTAACAAATATTATCTAAGAGTTCTGAAAATTAACGCTGACGAATTCACAGCTTTTGTCTGGAGAAACCTTCGATATAAAGTGATGTTAAGGACTTTTTATGTGCAAAAGCGATGATAAGAGTGAAATATTGCATTACTAGCATTCAGCACATTGGTAACAAATTTTCATAATGTCTGTGATACTAATTGTTTGTTACCAGAATAAAAATAGAAATACAACCGTTTATCATTTGGTTAGTTGAAGTATGTTCCACGCATTACCCATACTTTAAGACAAAATATTGGTAATGCGTGGAATGTAAGCTTCCTTAGTATTTATTGTTTAAAAAAGTAACGTGTGGCAACGTAATTTTCGTCATTCAAACAACTGTCATCTGCATTGTAAATTATATGCTTTGTTGAGGTTCTGATGTTATTTATCTCTTTTCAACTGCACAACTTCATTCAAGTGTGTATTATTATATTATTATAGAGCGAATTATTTATTTATTATTTATTGGTATTTAATGTCACATACTTATGACCAGTGGCTAATCGTGACTGTTACAGTTTTACGAGAGGAGGAAGCCAGTGTACCCGCAGAGAACCACCGAGCATCGACGAACAACTGTCAGCTCATCAACATACTAACTCTGTTCAATGAGGGTGGTTACAGCAGTTGAAGACATGTGCACCATCGACGTGCAGTACGCTTCAGTACACGGCGTCATCGTGCCCACATGTAGGCAACCGGGATAAAGTGTCTTGCCCAAAAATACAACGCGGGTCGTCACCGACGGGGATCGAACTCGGGACCTCTGGCATAGAAGTCCAACACTCTACCACTGAGCCACCACACTCCAATTACAGAGCGAAAAGGGGCGCGGTGGCGTTGCGGTAACCGGTTCTCGTCAGATCGCCGAAGTTAAGCAACGTCGAGCCCGGTTTATCGTTGGATGTGTGGCCGTCTGAGCGATCGATTCGGACTCCCGCATTGTGTCCTTGGGCAAGGCACTTAACCCCGATTGTCCACATGGGGGGCACGATGACGCCGTGTATTAAGGCGTACTGCACGTCGATGATACGCATGTCTTCAACCAATCTAATCCTGCCTGTGCTGCAGTGCGGAGTTACGATGTTAGGGAGCTGTCAGCTGCTCGTCGTTGCTCGGATGTTCTCTCCGGGTACTCCGGCTTCCTCCACACGTAAAACTGTCACGGTCATGATAATCCATTGTGCATAAGTTTGTGACCTTAAACACCAATAAATAAATAATAGAGCGAAAAAGGGAGGTTGAAACGAAGTCATGTTTGCAGTCGTGGGAGTCTATGGCTTGAAGTAACAAGGAGTTTGATAGTCCCTTGATGAGTTTTATGGTCCACAGTTCAATCAACGTATGAATAATATGTGGAGAAGTATTTGTGCCTGTCCTGACTTGTGGAATAGAAGGAATGTGGAATAGAACGAAATAATACTCTACATGTTCAATGTGTCATTGAAATGCTGTGTCCTCAAGACTGTACACTATGCACGCTAAAATCAGTTAGCTTAAACAATCAACCCAAATTAACTGGGTTGAGAGAAGATAACCCCAATTGGGGACATATTCCCTCAACCCAGTTGATTTGGTTTGCATTTTAACCCAACTGTTTTCAGAGTGTATACAAGACAGGTATTGCCTATCTTTCGAAGGTAAAATGAACACCATTTTAGAAATTGTTCACATGTAATGATACCTGTGAGTAGAAGCCTCATGGTGCTTGGAGGTAGGCTAGTCTCATTTTTGACGCCACAGTCAATATAAGTACTAAATCATTACAGTTCTATGTCAGTCATTTACATGGAGATCTATTACAAATAACGGGGAGCCGGAACGAACGCTCGCTTTCAGATTGGTGTGGATTTGAATAGTATGCTCTCAGGTACGAATGTAAGATTGTCCCATACAGTACGCGGAGAGTGTATTATCACTGAATCACCCGCAGAGTGGAGATTCCACCCGAGCAATAAATTCAATTTTGTTGCAAAGCATAACAATCACAAGCATAGTTTCAGCCAATGGACCTCCGGGTTTAACCCGGAGGTCCATAGGCTAAAACATTACTTGTGGTTTTTGTTCATATGTACTGAATTAGAAAGTGATATTTTGGGTGATAACTCCACTCCACAGGTGATTTTGTTACAATTCACTCTCCACGTACTTAGTTTGAATTCTGGTAGCATACATACCACTGTATCCCGTATCATCAGTATGGGAAGTGGCAGCTCGCTTACTCACCAATTGGGAGAAATTTGCAATGACTGAAGGGATTTCAGGCGTCAGTGTGCCTCAAACCGTGGGGAATCCAGAAAACAGAGATAAGTTAGAGCGGAAAATGGGAAGGTGGATGGGACAGTGAAAGAGTTCATTTTAGGCTAAATGCATTTACAATTCTCTACGAGGTCATCGGACCCCATTGAGACTTCAGTGTTGAATCAGTAGCATGCCAGTAGACGGGTATGCGGAAGCAAAGTGTACCTGACTGAGATCGGCGCAGAGATGAAGACTGATTGATAAAGATCAAACTTGAGCGCATTCCCACCCCCACCCCAACAGGATTATTTATTTATTTTTTTATACATATATTTCATGTTTTTTCTATAACAAAAAGAAGGAACTTAATTCTTTGTTCATCAAAATGATGATGATGATTTTTACTCACTGAGTTGACAACATGAGATACGCCGAGAAGGAGTAACCCGAAGGATAAACATTTGTTAACTGAAAATATAATTGGGTATCTTCTGGTTCCAGTAGGAGTAATTTTAGAGATACCAGAAATCAACATTGAGAATCAAAACATAATAAGTCTGATAGCAGTGAAAATAAATATTGATTTTGGTTTCATCCAGTTCCAATAGGGGTAAACTTAGGGATACCAGGAATCAACATTGAAAACTAAACATAAGTTGGTATGAGCACTGAAAATATATATAACTGCGTACCATCCTGTTCCAATAGGGGTAACCTTAGGGATGGCATGAATCAACATTGGGAACAAAACAAAACACGTTCATTTGGTTCTTATAGGGTTAACCGACACCAGGAGTGTCGACACATGAATGTTTTTTTCTCAGTATTGTTATTAAAGAACAAACTTCCTTCCAAAACTGTTCACAAATATTTACAATTATGCAGAAAGCCAGTTTTATACTTACTTTCACGCACCAAAGAAGAAAAAAATCTGCAGAAAATTATATTCTCAACGGTAAAGTTGATAAACCGTATCTTGTACTAGTCGTTTAGGATAAAAACAAGATTAGCCATCTGTAGTTTGTACGTATATAAACATGTCGCTTACCGTTAAGTCTGAATCCTTTGTTTATTCCTGTTCCTATCTGTTTGTCTTTTATTACTTTAAAGTGTGTTTCCTTTGTCAAATCATTCTGGCGTTTATTTTTTCCCTTACAACTTAATTTATTTGATGGGCCATCATTATTTGATGGACCAAAGCAGTAATAAGTTTTGTTACTCAGTCCAGTACCCCCCCCCCCCCCCCCCCCCCCATCCCCATTCAATTCTAAAAAGACCCGGGTTCTTTTATCAAAGGCATTCCTGTCCTTGCAGCATTGAGATGGTAGCCAGTTGTCTCCCCTTAATTTAGTTTAATCATAATCTTTCAGATGGGCTTCACAAACGTCAGAGAGAAACCATTTTTGGTCTTGGCGATAGAATAAGTCCTTTTTGTCTTTTTTCTTCAATGGAGGGGCTATGTGAAGGCTGTCCGGGTCCAAATCACAACGTTCAAAATCCTAACGATCAACGAAACAATAAAAAAAAACATAGTAGAATTGGGGCATACGTAAGTTAGCATATTGATATACAAAAAAAACCTATGTGATGGGACAAGTCGAGTTTGATTCTAGTTTTATTCATTTCAGTGTCGTAGAGTTCTTCAGTTTATGGGCGGTGTTCCTATGCCTATTAAAGTGTAAACATTGAGTAAATTCCTGTTCACATACTAAACAAGTATAAATATCTAAGCATGTTTTCCAACTTCTCTTTCATAGTAAATTTCTTGAAACATTTGTTACAGTCAAATGTCTTACCTAGTCTGTGAGCTGTCCTCTAGTGTCTATTCTTGTTCCGTCGATCGTTGAATATTTTCCCGCAATCCTCCCATGAACACCCAGATGTTTCCATAATCCTAAGAATAATGAATGCATACACAAAAACAGCACACACAAATTATTTGAATAGCCTGAGTACAGAGATAATTATTTTCCGTCAAGAGATGAAAAGGGAATGAGCCCGGGGTCACAACATCCCTGAATTTATCTATGTCTAACGGACGTGAAAGAAAACACCATGCAGTTTGATCCAATTTCGATCACGATTCAGGGTGTGTGTTTGTTTCCCATAGGATCATAGGTTAAAGACGGAAAATTGGGAATTTAACATAGAAAGTAATGGAAAAGAAACACAATGGGAATACACTAATCTGATTGTTTGATTTACTTCAATCTGATTGTTCACTTCAGAAACACCATGGGCCTCACATTAAATTAAAATAAAGAGGGTTACTTAATGGACTTACTTAAAATAGACCAGTAGCAACAGTTGGGAGTGGTCAATTAAGGCTGTTACTAAAAAAGATCGTGTAAAAATATAGTTCCACATTGAAAATTATTTAGGGAGTCAATTAATGAACTTACTAAATATAGATCAGTGGCAACAACAGGGGAGGCTATTAACGATATTACTAAATGTAGATTATTAAGCGTAGGACCGTATAACAAATATAGTTCCACATTGAAATTAAGGGAATAGGTAGAAAAACTCCGGTGAGTCCGTTTCGGTGATTTGGGGTCGATGTCAGGTTATTTGTGGTAATTAGATCGACCTTATACAAAGGAACGCGTCTTAAAGCACGACTTACTACTATTATAATCCCTAGATGGTGGCTTCGCCACGTCCGTTTCGGTGATTCGGGTGGTTTGTGTTGATTTGGAGGAATTGCCGGGTCTATTCTGGAAATTAGATTTACTTGTATACAAAGGAACGCAACCTCAGAACACACCCAGTCCTGTTGTAGGCCTTTAGGACACACAGCAACTACGCGCTACCATAGAAACCAAGATCGTGGCCTCCAGTATACAAAATGAACGACAGAACTCGCACAGCGCATGCGCACTAAGACCACGTATCACTATGGGAATGACACAAGATGGCCGCTCACACGGGCTATCATGACAATCAAACGTGACGTAACTAGGTAACGTGTCATGGCGTCACTTCCGGGGTCCTCTGCTTTGGCCCGATCGTGTTCATTCACCACTAGCTGAAAACTGTAAATGTTATGCAGACGGTCGCGGCGTAGAGTGATTGCGGGATTGCGGCACCGAATCGCCTGGCCTTGAATGTCTGCTACCATACCAGCTGTACTAACGACAAGCCATAACCGCTATATATAAGGTTGTACGATAGCTTGGTAGGACTGTTTTATGTGTCATTTGAGGCTACGTTCAGATGAAAGGTCTTCGGTATATAGAAATCTTGATAGAGTGTTTTATGTGTTGTTTGGAATTTAATTCAGATAAAACGTCTTTGGTAGACCTAAGTCTTTATTCGAGTTCCACCCATACTCAGCAAACATCAGAGAGAAAGTGCGTGTTGGGGTCGTCTATCTT
Organism: Pictodentalium vernedei; assembly: GCA_031216915.1. NCBI lineage: Eukaryota > Metazoa > Mollusca > Scaphopoda > Dentaliida > Dentaliidae > Pictodentalium > Pictodentalium vernedei. The sequence continues at coordinate 521,037,637 of CM062294.1, read as the reverse complement.
CATAGTGATGGTTGAAATATCCAAAAGGATCTCCAAGTCACAATATTTCTGTTTGTTGTTCATCGTATTAACCAAATCGCATGACTAACACAATTAGCCCCGCCGATGTGGGAATGAGCATTTGTGTGAAGTTTATGTTTAGTTTTGTCAAGCTTTCTGTGTTATCTACTAAAGAGTTGAGTGGCGGGGAGATAAATGGGATTTATTCTAAATATACTATACTGTTGCGTGAAAGATAAAAGAAAACTAGTCCCTCTAAACGTTTACATTCCCAATGGGACATCATTAATCTTTAACCTGACGTAACGGCAATATGCACCCAGCGTCTTTCACAAGAATCGAAATTAAAAGTTCATTATTTTTTTTCTGAAATTTTTGCCCCCAAACTATAGCTTATGATCCCTCATAGGAACGATCTCGTCCTGATAGTTGCAATGATGTGGCATAATTTATGTTTTTAGGGAAATAGTTTCAATGATGGGTCATAAATTATGTTTTAGAGGCAAGAATAAAAATGTTTAGTTATTTAAGAAATGTTTGTCGCTTCTTATCGTGTTGAGAGCTAAAGTTCTATAAACCCTTTACTCAACGTAACGGCCCAAACCGGCCAGCGCTATTCACAAAAATCAGTATTTAATTTCCATTATTTTTTTTTCATTTTTGTCTCAAAAACATAGCTTATGGTCCCTCATTGGAACGAGCTCGTGGAGCTCGTTCCAATGAGGGGTCATAAGCTATGTTTTTTATGCAAAAAGTGAAAAAATTTAGTTAGTCCAGGTTATTCAAGAATTTTGTTTTCAAGTGTAGTCTGTTTTTCGTGTTAGGTAAAGGGTTAAGTACGAAGTGTTTTGTAGACCTAAGTCTTCATTCGAGTTCCACCCATACTCCTCAAACATCAGAGAGAAGGTGCGTGTTGGAGTCTATCTTCATACTGATGCCTCATATATCCAAACGGATCTCCAAATAACAATATTTCTGTTTGTGGTTCATCGTGCTCACCACATAACTTGACTAACACAATTAGCCCGACCGATATGGGAATGGGCATTTGAGTGAAGTTTATGTTTAGTTTTGTCAGATTCAGATTCTTTATTCACGGTACACATACATGTAAAATGGTTACAAATAAACATATTGCACAAATGTAATGAGAAGTATACCGTGGGAAGTGGCATAGCCAGATTGGCTGTCTACCTGCCACCTCCTGGAAGAAGATGGGGTGATTGCAAACAGACTGTGACTGAAAGAATGAACTGAGAGCCAATTATGTGACACATGATGGAGAATGACGATCGAATAATTACTTTTCTGAGATTAGAGTATTAGTGTTTCATTTTCTAATTGTCAACCTCTCTGTATTATCTATTAAAGAGTTGAGTGGCCACTGGCGGTGAGATAAATAAAAAATAGACAGTTCATTTCAATGTTGAATACCAGTTTCAACTGTTGTTAGTTTTTAGATTTTTTTCAGCTAACCTAGGTTTTGTTGTTATTTAAGCTGAAAAAGTAAATAGGATTCATTCTACACTGTTGCTTGAAAGATAAAACAAAGTTAGTCCCTCTAATATTTTACATTCCCAATGGGACATTAATCCTTGACCTGACGTGACGGCAGTACCCACCCGAAATTAAAAGTTCAATTTTTTTTCCTTAAAAATTTCATGTTTTTTGATGGTAAATCACTTGAATCATTCATAAATTATTTTAGAGGCAAGAAAAAAAATGTTTAGTTATTTAAGAAATGTTTGTCGTCTTCTAGTCGTGTTGAGAGCTAAATTTCTATAAACAAACCCTTTACTCAATGTAACGACCCAAACCGGCCAGCGCTATTCACAAACATCACTATTTAATTTCTACTATTTGTTTCATTTTGTTGTCTCAAAAACATAGCTTATGGCCCCTCATTGGAACGAGCTCGCTGAGCTCGTTCCAGTGGAGGGTCATAAGCTAAGTTGTTCATGCAAAAAGTGAAAACATTTAGTTATTCCAGGTTATTCAAGAATTTTATTTTCAAGTATCGTCTGCTTATCGTCTTAAGAAAAGAGTTAAGAACGAAGTGCCTTATCCTTAACCTCTACGTACTGTATCAGGTGCGTATCCAGGTTTATATAATGGGGGTGCCCTAGCCAGTTTCAGTTGGGTGGGGTTTCGGTGGCCACCCCTGGTCCTAACTAGGAACCTCCTACAAATGCCTCAGTCTCGCATTTAGAGCACTAAATTTTGCAAATTTTCTCGGGGTGTGGGAGGGGGATAGTCCTAACTAGGACCCCTCCTCCCACTTCCAGAGGGTTCTCGTTAGGACTAGTCCTCACCCACCCCTAGAATATTTTTGCAGAGTTCAATAATAATAATAATAATAATAATAATAATAATAATAATAATAATAATAATGATAATAATAATAATAATAATAATAATAATAATAATAATAATAATAATAATAATAATAATTTTAAAGCCTAGAATCCACACACGGTGCGCAATGGCTGTACAATAATTGCATACATACATATACACACATATACATACATTCTCTCACAGATAGATTGATACACGGATCACTATTATCATTTATTTGTGCCCAACGCCACATCAGCAACCGAGGCTATATGATGGCAGTAAGCGACAGAACCTAATAGGGTATTGAATTAAAACAAAATAAAAAAAGAAACAAAATAAAACAAACTATAACTTTACCAAAACAAGTGTGTGAGTGTAACTTGACGAGTAACGAGGCAACTCTCACTGACTCAGTCACACCCACACACCTGGTAATGACAGTTTATGACCAAAATTAAAAGACCACTGAAGGAAATGCCTTTCGAAAAAGGTAGGTTTTAGAACCAGACTTGAATGATTCAAGTGATTTGCTATTTTTTATGTCGATTGGAAGAGTTCCGAAGCCTTGGGCCAGCAACCGCAAAGGTCCTATCACCAGCACTAGTAAATTTAGATACGGGCTGAACCCGATTGAGTTGACTTTATGACCTAAGAGACCTCGGTGGTTTGTGGATTGTAAGCATATCGGACAGGTAGGATGGTGCAGATCCCGAGATACACTTAAACACCAAAAAGACAAGTGTAACTCAGATATTAGTGCTGTGAGAGGGAATAATTATGAGGTATTTGTAGTATGTGGTATGTGTAGGTCCTATATTGGAGACCATTTTGGGTCTCTATGTTGTGTGAAAGTTGCTTGTGTTATGCAAATGTTGTTTTTCTGTGATGGAGGTGGGGGGGGGGGGGGGGGGGGCGAAATGCCCCTCCCCGTAGGTAGTCCACTGTCCGGTATTTTCTTCTGCATTACGTCCCAAAACAATGGCCTAAAATCTGTGCCAAGAGTCAGAACTTTGGGGGACCCACTCATGACCCAAGAATCCTGGACTCCAGGCCAATCCCGGGCCCCAAGGTTCCGGGTCCCGGGGTTACTACCTTGGGCCCCCACCCTGTGCGCCTTCACAGTCTGGACGCTTCAGGTTTAAACCGTCCAATCGATCATCTTAGCGACATCCCTGCAGATATCCTTACCATTACTGGATTATATTAGATTAATCTTTCCATTGGCTTCAAATAGTTTATAAAACGAGCCCTCAACGGATTGCAATTAGTCGCCGTCTTAGTCGCAGTAAAATCACACCCTTCACAAACAGTTAACTGGTTAAGTGCTATATTATTATTGGTTGTCCCGTTTTATTATTCAGCACTCTACAATAATTTGTAATAAGCAGGGACCGACCTGGGCATGCGCCATTGTGTATTTGGTTCTGAAACACCAGGACCTGGCTCTTAAATCTCAGAAATAGGCTTCTCAGTTGGCGCGTAACTTCTCAGATCATATTTTGATATTCTTTCGATGGATAATCGAGAGAGACACTCTTACATGTATTGTATATATGATTATCATTTATCGTTGTTGTAGAGTGCTTAAGTTAATACTTCAAGTCTTAATTACCAAGCATTAATTTTCACTGTGGTTTCTGATCAAGTCTTGGCTGCCTAAATAGGCAGCCAAGACTTGATCAGAAACCACAGTGAAGATTAATGTTTGCTATACTGTACTAAATGAAAATGATGAGAGCTATTACATACTTGCAGTGTGTGTCACAAACAGCAGTGTGACTCCGTAAATTGAAATCTGGCGCATGAATTGAAAAAAATAGGCTCCGAGGCTAGAGCGTATTTTAAATAGTCCTGATCGGTCCCTGAATAAGACAAATTTATATAAACAAAATATAATTTGCCTTTGACAGAACATGAAACAAGAGCAAGGTTAATATTGGTTTTTGCTCTGGTACCATTATTTTTCTAAAAGCCTTGACAGTGGCTTCTAGCACGCAAACAGTTAACACATTCTCCCCATGCGTACAGTAACGGGAGTATTTTCGGAAAACTATTAATTCTGCAAAAATAACAGAAACATCGGTTAATTTATGTTGTTTGTAAAAATCATAACATTCATCAGCCTGTGACAATGAGAGTGACACTGTTCCTCGGAAGCAGTTCCGGAAACCGAATCCCCGCTTCCAAAATAGTTTGTGGTGACTTTGAATGTTTGCGATTTGTACAGATGTGGCGAGAGTGTGAACATGTGGTGGTGGTGGTGGTTGAGGGTAGATAAGTTTTTGGTGTGGGTTTGGTCGGGGGTGTTTGAGGTGTACCTCAAAATCTTTTCGCAGTCAGTATATTACTTAACATGTCTGACTTGCTATTTTTACAGGAGAAGTTGGTGATTGGACAAATCATTTTACCGTTGCAGCCAATAGGAAATTCGATGCTTTCTATAAGGATAAAATGGAAGGATCTAAGTTAGAATTTGTGTATGAATGAGTAAACTGCCCAAACCTACAGAGTATGGTATTCACTGAATTTTCCATCTTCAATCAACTTCAAGAGAACGTATACCTCGACGTCAACTGGTGGAACAAAACGAAGATTAAACAATATTGTCTTCTATTACATGCCATCTTATACGATAACGGGGAATGTCTAACATATATTTTTGTGAAAGTCGAGCATCATTACTCAATTCCATACCATTCACTTCTGCCCATGAGGGCGAGTTCCGATCCGATTGTAACACGACCGAGAATTTGATACAAATTACAGGACATGCACATGGTCATGATAATACATCTATCTAACAATCCCGTTACATAAAGCCCGTTTCCCCAATTTTAAGTCTAAATCGGGTTGAAACCGGACAAAATTTTGAATTTCAGGAACTATATGTTAATGCGTAATAACAATGCATATATGTGATAGTGCGGTGTTTACCGGCAATTGAATCTGTCTAATATCGGAACGGGTGGGGGTGGGGGTGGACTGATACAAACTTTTTATTTCGAGTTTTTGGGTGCAAATTAAGTTGATTGTTAGATAAATATAGGTTATTACTTACCATCATGCGAGTTTCCGATATGGTGTATTGAAGTCGAGACCACGTCTCTGGGCATATGTCGACGAGTCCGTTAGGGCGAGTCGATATAGGACCCAGAGGCGAGAGCGAAACTTCAATACACCATCCCGGAAACCCACCTGGTAGTTATAACCAATTTATCCAGCAAAATATTCCACCCTTTGACTTGATCACATTTATTTTGACAATCATTCGACGTCTATAAGTAGATTTTTTATAAATGAAAATCATGACGTCATGGTGCTGCATTCTTGTGCTATGCATGACGTAATCCCCATTCATTATTCTACTTGTCCTATGTAACCGCTGGTGTTTATAGCAGTGGTTCAGTTCTGTGTTTCTTTGTTTCATTTTTTCAGGTTTAACGCATGGTAGACATGTATAAAGAATTACTATAATGGCAAAAATGATGTTGTTTACTTTATTTCATTCAGGTGTTTCTTTATTACGTAATTACCGTTATCAAAAACGACGACATGTGTAATCAGTTTTCGTTGGCTGCAGGTAATAGACGTTCTCCTTTTGAATCGATTGATCGCACGCGAGGCTGCTACCATCAATACAGATTTGTATTTTATCTAGAAGTTTTCACATGTATTAGGGAAAATACATTCTTGTTGTAAGATAAAGGAGGATAGATGTCCGGAAGTAACGTGCGCATTACTCAATAAGTTTAGTTTTCTGTGTTTGGGTGTTTTGACTACAAACAAAACGAGTTCTAATTTCTGTTAAAACATTGTAACGCATATAATGAAAACAATGCATACTGTTTTAGTGGCAGAATTATCTCATTTTGTCCAGGAGCTTCATCCCTGACTGGGAGCGCGGTGACTCAGTAGGTAGAGGTGCAGGCTGCAAGCCGATAGGTCCTCGGTTCGAATCCCACCTGCGGCAACCGCGTTGTGTCCTTGGGCAAGACACTCCATCTCCATTGCCCGCGTGGGGGCACGGTGGCGTTGTGTACTAAGGCGTACTGCACGTCGATGGTGCACATGTCTTCAACCAATGCTAACCCTGCTTGTGTGGAGTTAGTATGTTGGAGAGCTGGCAGCTGCTCGTCGTTGCTCGGTGGTTCTCTCCGGGTACTCCGATTTTCCTACCCGTAAAACTGTCATGGTCATGATTAGCCGTTGTGCATAAATATGTGACCTTACACACCAATAAATAAATAAATAATATATTCATCCCTGACTTTTATCGTGATGAAAATCTACTTTCGATAAAGTTATCTCCCTTGAAACGAGAAGGGAAGGTCCAAGTAACAAGCCGGTAATTGTTGAGAAACACCTATGATATCAGTAGAAATTAAACCAATTATTTATTTCTGCACAATGGCTAATCATGACCGTGACAGTTTTACGGGTGGGGGAAGCCGGAGTACCTGGAGAGAACCACCGAGCAACTGTCAGGCTCCCCAACATACTAACTCCACACAAACAGGTTTAGCATTGGTTGAAGACAGGTGCACTATCGACGTGCAGTACGCCTTAGTACTCAGCGCCACCGAGCCCCCACGTGGGCAAGGGGGGGGGGGGGGGTGAAGTGTCTTGACCAAGGACACAACGCGGTTGCCGCAGGTGGGATTCGAACCGAGGACCTCTCGGCTTGCAGCCTGCACCTCTACCTACTGAGCCACCGCGCCCCCAGAAATTAAACCAAAGTTCCTTTTTGTTACTTTTAATACACGAAAACAACAGACAGATCTCGGAGCTGTCTGTTGTTTTCGTTTATTAAAAGTTACTGAAAGAAACTTGACTTTTTATGCAAAACTAATTAAAAGCAACTACTTCACAGATAATCCGTCATTAAGAATATCTATCAATATCACACTTATCAACACGGAGGAAGCTTCAATTTTGGCTCTTTCTTTAGGGAGTGTGTTTTACAGTAATTTGCAGGTTTTTATTCTTCGCAGGAAAAAAATGGGAAATTTGTTATTCATTTATTTATTTATTGGTGTTTAATGTCATATACTTATGCACAATGGCTAATCATGACCGTGACAGTTTTACGGGTGGAGGAAGCCGGAGTACCCGGAGAGAACCACCGAGCAACGACGAGCAGCTGCCAGCTCTCCAACATCGTAACTCCGCACTGCAGCACAGGCAGGGTTAGATTGGTTGAAGACATGCGTACCATCGACGTGCAGTACGCCTTAGTACACGGCGTCATCGTGCCCCCAGGTGGAGAATCGGGGTTAAGTGCCTTACCCAAGGACACAACGCGGGAGTCCGAATCGATCGCTCAGACGGTCACTCATCCAACGGCTAACCGGAATCGACGCTGCTCAACTTCGGTGATATGACGCGAACCGGTTACCGCAACGCCACCGCCCCCCCCCCCCCCCCGAAAAAAGGGCAGATCTCATCTCCTAGATTTTTATACTAATGCTAATGACAGTGTCATAATTCGCACAGTGTTGATATAAAGAACATAAAATACTTACGGAATATCAAAAGATGTTGAAAACGCCGTTTTTTCTTATTCTTAACCCTTTTACTGCCGCGCCCACTTTAGCCAGATATGGAGAACCTCTATGTATACCTGTGTGCGAGAATGTTTAATAAAATTTATGACATACTTGAAATTCCATCATCTGATTGATGGTTGGAAAGTGCTCTTTGAACCCTTTCCAACAATTAATCAGATGGTAGGTTTGATCTGCGCAGACCGTAACGTACATATAATCATCATAAGATATGTGACAATCGTCGCTTTTGGCAGCGTAAGTGTTAAATTGGTTTCAACCGAGAATAATAGTTAAACGTTTAAAAATGGTTTGGAAAAAATTGTATAGCTTCTATATTTTTATACTACTCTACGGAAAAATGCCCAAAGTTTGTGAAATGATGCGCACCTCGATGATACAAATTCGTTAACATTTCGAAGTATCAATTTTAATATGAAGTTACCATACCCTAAGTATTACATTAGGTATCGCGGAACTAAATATTTGGTTTAGAGTGATCTGCCTTGAAATGCATCATAGTCTAAAATAATACTCCTAGAAAAAAACTTATTGCTTGAGAAAACTGTTAAAGCATTTTATTATGTTTTTTCAACAATACTGAATATTTCACAAGAAAAAAGACATTTTCTAAGTATTTTCTGGGTCTAGAAAATTCATTTAATTATTTGTGTATTTTTGTTGGGAATTCCCAGAAAAAACTGAGTTCAAGGACGGTACTTCACTTCCTGGTGCATTTTCTCTCTTATTTGTTTCATGACCCCATGTTTTCTGGCCAAAGAAAGTTGTGTGAAGGTCTGTACTTCGTGTAGGTATTTAAATATTTAATTTAAAGTGATGCGATCATATTTTTTTCCACATAAGTGTTATGATGGTCGACCGTGGGAAAATATTTAGTTCTGTGAGACCATCAGCTGAGAGCTTCAGATAGTTAAGGGGAGCTAACTTTCCGGTAAATCTCTTCCAATCTCGAAAATTGTCAGCCAAAACATATTTCCTTACAGTTATTCATGAGATAATTGTGGTATCAACTCAAAAATAGGCATTCTCTTCGTTTTATTAGTTTAGTTTAAACATATTGTATTTGATATATTTACAGCAAAAAGGATTGGAGAAGAAATAATTACAACTTTCGAGAATCTTCTCCTCGAAAACTAAACTTACAATTAGAGACATAAATGCATCAATAAAATGAAGAAAAGATATTTCATATTCCTTATGGTGACGCCGTGGATGCGTGGTGTGCTTGCAGGGATCATATCCTATTCAACGAAATTAACTGAATTGATAGGTATGGATCGAAAAAACACACAAAACACTAAGACGCTCATCTCAAATAAAAAATGTTACTCCTGCTTATTTGTTTGGTTTCTCGTCTAGGCTTGACTCCTCACTCAAAGCATAATAAAACCTTTCCTCGTGTGGTCGTTCAGCGTAACATTCTTGTCACCTGAAAATCCTTGTTTACAAAACGAGCCCAGAGGCAGGCAATGTCTAAAATCTACAGCTGATAATATTCCACAGGCGTGTTGACCGCGCTGTGCTCCAGGCTCCATCTTCGAGTAATCGAATTTGGCGTCTGTCGAGCAGGAAAGAGGCCGAAAAGTGGCTGCAAAATCCCGAAAGTCTCGAGTGAGTAAGGCAGTCTCGAGTGAGTAAGGCAAATCTAGTTCAGTATGATCGGAGATGGCCGGAGACGGATGAATATGACTTTTAGGAGGTCATGTTCATCCGCCACTGGTTTTTTCTTTCCCCCCTGGTTTCACCTTTTCTGACTAGAGAGATGGGGAGCCAAGTTATACTCAAACATTCCCAACGCCCTGTCCACAGTCGCGTATCGCATATCGTTCATTATTGTTGCATATCGCATATCGTTCATTATTGTTCATACAATCTGGCTATGCTATCTCCAGCAGCATGTGTTATATGTTTCTGTTTATATGTAATTTAGGTCGATGTATCTTTGTTGTTTTGTTATACCGAAACTCACATTCTGCTGAATAAAATATCTATCTACCGAAAAAAGAATGAAAGTTTTAATGGAGATGAATGAAAGGTTACCGTTATCTTGCCTGCTGACAACGAGGTGTTTTTCGTTCGCGGCCATCATTGTTTGAAATAACCCCCCCTTCGCCCAGGAACGGCGGAAGCTCGATAAAAGTGTGGGGAGGGGGCACAAAGTTACAATGCTACCATGGTTCGACCCAGCGTGAGAAGGTTACAATCGTATATCGGTAAATGTACCATGACTCGCTACAGTCTCTCGTTTAGATGAAAATGCCACTGTGTGGTCACTGTCTTGCCTGTTTCTCCTACTTCAACCATCTTCCAACCCGAAGGCCAGCCTTTGGGTTGGCGTTGGAAGATATAGTTGTAATAAAACAAACGGACCGAAGCGACGGAAAGTGGGATTCTTTGGCTGAATATTGTTTGGATTTGCAAATAATGTTACAGGAACAGAGGCAGCGGAGCCGGGGTGGGGGGAGGGACACAGGGAGCACATGAGTAGGTGATAATTGAGAATACGAGCTCACCTGTACATGTACGTGTACGTGTACGTGTACATCTCCATAGGATTTAGTGTTAAAATCGTGTACGTGTACAAGATTTTAACGGTTTTTTAGGGTGAGCTCGAATTTTTTTAACACTGAGCCCTATGGGAGAAATCCGTAGTTTTACGTACACGTGCATGTACCGTTTTGATTGAAATCTGCAGATGAGTTTTCCCCATAGGATTCAGTGTTAAATTGCGAGCAAAAAAACTTTTGAGAGTTCGAACTCATCGTCTTGTCGATTCTAACAATCCACATCCGTACACGATTTTAACACTGAAACCCTATGGAGAGTGTTAAATTGCGAGCAAAAAAACGTTTTGAGAATTCGAACTCATCATCTTGCCGATTCTAACAATCCGCGTCCGTACACGATTTTAACACTGAATCCTATGGGGGAAACTCGCTTGTGGATTTTAGGTTTGAAATCGACTCGCGTGAAGAGGTGATGTTTGAATCCGCAAACCCACTGTAGCGTTTCTCGAAGTGAGACTGTCGCACGTCATTGCGAGGTGATCTCGATGAGCACTTGATGGAAATGTTTTGAACGAAGAGTGTTGTCATCGGTATGTTGGAAATTCGCGAGCCCGCTGTCACGTTTTTGATTGATATATATAGGGGAGAAAAAAATATAAACAAATAGTTATTTAAAAAATAAATATATCAAATCGAATAGATAATAAAAACGTAAATCATGAGCGATTCTCAGGAAATTAGAGTGAGGTTTCTTTTAAAAATGCTGATGAGAGCCTACGCATTCTGCGTGAACGAACAACTAGGTCGTCTCTTGTTAGAACGATGCGGCGGATGTCGGGATCACCTAGACTTCGATCACGAGAATCATTCGTGTCTGTGGATGGAAAGGGAAGATATGATCGTCAAGTATTTCGAACCGGCGTTCGAACGCGTTCAAATCAATGAAGTGATCGCGTTTTGGAAGAGATTACTCTACTGTAAGAATTGAAGCAAGCCCACAGATTCGGAAGAACAGAAATTGGCGCATAAAAGTCTGACTTTACGAGATAAGGGATGCATCTTGAAATTATTGTTCAATGAAGCATACGTCTAAGTTTTCTCGTTGATATAAATAAGGGAGAATAGAAAATAAAATAAATACACACATAAATTTTTTATCTAATATTAGAAAGAAAAAAACAAAAATGAGAACCAGAAATAAATTGTATCCGACGTTAGTGGACGACGAGGACGAGAAGCCGATCGACGTTTCACCGACGGCACCATCGCAAGAAGAAAGAGGAGAGAGGTATCGCATCAATCAAATAAGTAGAATCCAAGAGTATCTAATTCGAGAGAGAGATTCTCGTCATTCTCTCAAGAAGAAGTATTCGCGTTTTGTGAAATTCGTCAACGCGATCGACACGACACTCAGCACGATTTCCATGGGTTTACACGCGGCCGGCATCAGATTGTCGTCGACCGCGGTCGGTATTCTGATCATGTTAACCATAGAAGGAGTGGCTCTCGCCGCCGGATTGTTTAGCACGCTCAGAAACTTTTTGAGTAGGAAATTATATCTGAAGGCGAGGAAACACGACAAGATTCGCGTCTTGGCCGACTCCAAGATCGACACGATATCCGAAATGAGCTCTATGGCGTTGAAAGATGGTAGGATATCGGACAGAGAATACTTCGCGATATTGAGCGAGAAAACGAAATACAATGCCATGAAAGAAGCCGTGAGAATCAAGACTCGTCAGATCATCAAGGAAGAGATGAAGGATTCTCTCGTGGAAAAGGGGAGGAAAGAGGCCAGGGAGGAATTCAGTAAGATGATAGAACTCAAGAGCAGCAATTGAAAAAAAAAATATATATATAATAAGAACAGAATTTTAAAAAAAAAAATATTAAATTTATATATAAAATAAAAAACGAAATTAATTTAAATAACTCTTAAAAAATGTATTGCGTAAAGTGTAAGAGAGTTACCGAGACGAGTAATTCACGAGAAGTACAAACTAAAAACGACAGACGGATGCTTCGCAGAATTTGCGACGTGTGTGGTTCTGTCAAGACGCAATTCGTAAAAAAAAGAACGCGAGCAAAGGTAAAGGCATCGTGAATAAAATGATCAACAATCTACCTTTTGAAATGCATCTGCCTGGTCACAGTTTCACAGGACCCGGAACGAAATTGAACAAGAGACTCAACGCCGATATGACACCCAAATCTTGGAGCAAACCTGTGAATAGGGTGGACGCGGCCACGTATGATCACGATCTGTGCTACGCCGGACATCTCGACTCGCAACAACGTCTGCAACAAAAACATGTTGGGGAAATTGAGAGGCATATCGAATCCGACCAGGAGAGAGAAGATGGAACGTTCGCTGGTCGGCAATCTGATCGGTGCAAAACGTCGATTCGGATGGGGCGTTCAAAAAAAAAAGGGCATCTGAAAAGAAGAAGAAACGATTATTGACGAGCGAATTGGCCGAGGAGTTACACAAACCCATAGTGCGTAAATTTCGAAAGAGAACGGTGTTCGTGAAGGGTCTGGATGATATTTGGTCTGCCGACTTGGTCGACATGAGATCGTTTTCGAGGTGGAACGAGGGCGTCAAATATCTATTGACGGTCATCGACGTGTTTTCCAAATACGGTTGGATCAGAGCTTTGAAGGATAAATTGGGACCTTGCGTCGCCGAGGCTCTGAAGAGCGTGTTCGACTCGTCTTCTCGAAAAGCGAGTAAATTGTGGGTGGATAAGGGAAAGGAATTCTACAACAAGCACGTTCGTTGATTGGTAGACCTCTACTCGACCGAAAACGAAGAGAAAGCCAGCGTGGTGGAACGTTGGAATCGAACGATGAAGGAAAAGATGCACAGATACTTCACGGCGAATTCGACCAAGAAATACATATACGCTCTGAACGGTCTGGTCAAAGATTACAACAACACGCGACACAGATCAATCAAGATGACTCCCGCGGAAGCTAGCGATCCTCGAAACGAAAAACGGGTCTACGCGAATCTATATCCTGAGAGATCTAAGATCAGGAAGAAGTCTAGAACGCCGAAATTTGCAGTCGGCGATCGAGTGAGAATTTACGCTTATAGGAAGCACTTCGAAAAGGGTTATACTCCTCGATGGACCTCGGAAATCTTCGTGATCATCAAAATATTTCACACCGATCCGGTGACTTACGAAATCAAAGCTTTGGATGGAGAAGAGGTGATCGGAAAGTTTTATGAACAACAATTACAGAAGACGAAGTTTTGATGAAGAAGACAAAATTTTTTTTATTTACTCTCTTTAACATTTTCTTGTTTAGACACATATATATAAGAGAGAAAAAAATAATAATAAAAATAATTAAAAACTATTTTTAGATAAAGAAAGCAAGTTAATTAATAAACAAAAAACTAAAAATCCTTTAAAATGACAAATATACTAGATATAGCACAAAGCATAGTGAAAGATGAAAGTATTCAAGAATATGAGGTTCACGAATACGAACCGGTAACCGGGATGAGTTTGAACAATGCGGGAGAGATAAGAATCAACGTCAAAACTCAAGATCTATTCGTACATCCTACCAAGAGTTACATAGTGGTGCAGGGATGTCTCACCAAGGAAGATGGGAGTGACTACGCCAACGACGACACGGTTACTCTAGCCAATAATGGCATCATGTGTCTATTCAGTAACTTACAATACATGCTATCCGGACAAGAGATAGAATCTGTGTTTCATCCCGGTCAGGCCACCACGATGTTCGGACTCTTGACGTATCCTGATGATTTTTTGAAATCGAGAGGACTTAATCAGTTGTGGGTGAAAGACAGCGCCGCCTTGATATTCGACTACGTCGTCAAGACGTCCAGACCTAAAGGAACATTTTCGTTCAGGATACCTTTGAAACACATCTTCGGATTTGCGGACGATTACAACAAGATCATGTACGGATTCAAACACAATCTGATGTTGATTCGAAAAGGAAACGACGATGCAATAGTGAGACTCACTGCGACCGATGCGGGTAAGATAACTCTACACAAGATATCGTGGTTCGTTCCACACGTGGAGCCTTCGATCGGGGAGAAAGCGCGTCTCTACAAGATCATAGAATCCAAGAGTAAATTACCCGTGGGATTTAGAATGAGACAGTGCGACACGGCTAGCATTCCTCCTTCCACGAATCACTTCGATTGGAGATTGACGGTGAAATCGGCTTCTGAGAGACCATGTTTCATCGTGGTTGCGTTTCAGACTGATAGGGATGGGTCTCAGGAAAAGAATGCGTCGCTGTTCGATCACTGCAGTTTGAGAAACATGCAAGTGTTTCTGAACGCCACGAGATATCCAGCAATCGATTACAATGCATCGTTCGACAAGAACGATTTCTGCAGACTGTACGGCGACGCCGCTGATTTTAGAAAGAAGTATCACGGTCTAGATGAATTGATGAGCAACCCTAACATATCTCCCGGCGAATACAAGTCCCATGTTTGTATTCGACGTCAGTAAACAGAGTGAACAACTCAAGAGTAGCATGTTAGACATTCAGATCAAGATGCAATTCGATAGGAATGTGCCGAGAAAAACCGAAGCCTTCACCCTGGTCCTGTCAGACAGAGAATTACAATTTGAATCGGATGGAAATAAGATGTCGATCATTCGATGAGAGACGAGTGTGAAAAAAAATAAAAAGTAATGAGTAATTAGTAAAAACAAAAAAACACAAAAAAATAAATAAAGTAATGTGATCTAGAGAGATTGAACATCTTTCTAAATCTCATTACTTTTTTTTTTTGTTTTTTTTTTGTTTTTAATAATCCCACATTATTTTTTTTAATTCATTATTTTCCACGCGTTCACTGTTTGTTTAAAGAATCCAGTTCGATCAGTAGACTCACCATGGAAGTGGCGGCTTCGGGATTATTGGTATTCGTAATGAAATTAATCCTGTCTCCGGCGTTCACTTTGAGAGGCGTGCCGAACGTGCTAACATTCGCATGTTGATTCTCAGTCTTTTCGGCACTGTATCTCTTATCGCTCTCTACACCATTCACCATGAGATTGACGACCGCTTTGTTATTCAAATCCGAGGAAGCCAGACTCATTCGAAGGATTTCACCTCCCAACGGCATGGGATATCCCACCTGACCATGTTTCGATCCGCTACCTCCATTTCCGAAAGACCACTCAGCTTTTCCCTCATCTAAGGTGCCGGCCTCTTTGGCCCACACGGTGATCAATTGTCTAGCATATTTGACTTTCTCCACCACCGAAATCAGGGTGCAGGCGTCCGTCATGTGCACGGGATCCGGTAGATTCGTGAGCGCGTGTCCACCCATGTCTAGTTTACCTTCCATGATGTCGCCCTTTCTCCAGACTGAGTTGTCATCCACGTACTTTCTGCTGACCGCGCTGGAATCGAATTCGGGATCGTGATCGAGACCGAATAAATTGTGACCATTCATGTTGATGCCATTCTCCATGGTTCCACCAGATTGTTTGTTCAGGTAGAGATCATCCACTTGCGATTCTAGGTATTCTTGTGATTGTATAACGGCAGAATCTACGTAGCCCTTGTTGACCACGGTTGAGTCTGCATCCGTGTTGTTGATCTCCGACAGATTCAATATCTTGTGGAATCCTGCATTCAGATCCGATTTCATTTTTCGTCTGTCAGACTTTCTCTGTTCCAGATCTACATAGTGTTTGGTCACCACGTCCTTGAGATTCATGGGAGTGGCCACGTTCGTTATCTTGTTATAATTGGCATTCAATTCCGAGTGCATCATTTTCGTAACGTATCTATTTCTCAGGTGTTCGCTGAATCTTGTGTGAGAGTCTTCCATGTATTTCTTGGTCGCGGCATCGGTGGGATCTATGGGATTCGCGACATTCACCAAACGTTTGGATTTCAGATCCAGATCGTCGGTCATGGTTTTATCCATGTAATTATCTAGCAGGGTTCGTTCGAAATCGGCGTTCCCCCTGTCGACGTATTTTTTAGTCGCAGCATCTGCGAGATCTATCAGCTCGGGAAGATTGTAGAGCTTCTTATCGTTCATGTTCAAAGGTTCTTCTCAAGGTTCGTATCTCCAAACGTAACGTTCATCCAAGTTGGCAACGTCGTAACCATCGTGGACTTCGAACGTCTTCCTCTTCTTTCTCGGGTTGACTTTTTCGTCATCACTTCTACCAAATTTATCGACTGGCATGTTGTTGTGAGGATTTTTTGTTTTTTCGAAAAATATGTTCAAAACGCAGTTTATTAAAAATGAACTATGTTATTTTATTTTTCGTTTTTATTCGATTAAAATTTTTTCAAAATAATTTTTTATCTTTATATATACTATAAAAAAAAAATCTCTCTCTAATGTAAATCATTGAGAATGTCTTGAAATCGATCTCCTTCAGACCATCTCTTGAGAATGTAGAGACACAGGTGACCGCAAAACACTTGATGTGGTGATTGCACTTGTTCTGTGTTGCAACGAACCATCGATTTGTTGAAATAGTTCTTTATTTCTTTTGGCGGCAAGATTCCGTAGCTGTCGAAATAATAATTTTTCTTCTTCCCGTTCTTCATCCATGCCACCCAGTGAGTGCCTTCACCCGATGAATCGTCTAGATTTAAAATTCCGCATTCTGATTGTCGAGGTCTTCTCTTCGGCAAGGCTTCTCTGGAAAACATGCCTAGAAAATCTTTGATTTTCAAATCTTTTGCCGCATTCAACAGATCGATGTTGGATAGGGGTTCGTTAGGTAAGACGACACCTTCTACGGATATCTTTATTTTCTTATTCATAATGCGTATATATATATATTTTTTTATTTATTTTATTATAATTCACAAAAAAATGACGTTATTTTTTTTTGTTTTTTTCTCTTGTTTTTTTTTAAACTAACATTCTCGATGTCTCTATCATTTTCTATAATTTTGATTCCATCTAATTCTTCTTGATTTTCTGAACTCTTGATGTCACTATCGATTTCCATAATATTGAATCCGTCTAATTCCTCTTGATTTTCTGGACACTCGATGTTACTATTGATTTCTATAATTTTGAATCCATCTAATTCCTCTTGATTTTCTGGACACTTGATGTTACTATCGATTTCTATAATTTTGAATCCATCTAATTCCTCTTGATTTTCTGGAATCCTATCATCCACAATCGTATCTAGAATCCAATTATCCATATTCATCTCATCTCTAATTGGATCCGCAGTCCAATATCCGAGTGCCAAAGTGCTTATTTTATCGCCTAACACGAATCTCTTATCGTCGTCGGCCGTCAGCGAAATCTTGTTGACTATTTTGGTATACAAGTTGTGATTTTCACTTCGAATCGATTTCATTGTCTTATACACCAGACCACTTCCTAACAGACAATCTTTATACTGTTGGAAAGAGATGTTTTTCTTCACCACGCGTGCTTTAACTCCTTTGCACTTCTTGATCTCTTCATCATCTTCTAGATGATAAGCATACAGTTTGGGTCTCAAGCCCACGACTTCGACGATCTGTTTACCGCCGCTCTCGTCCTTAAATTTACCCAACACCTTCTTGTTGTCATTCGATTGAATGTTGGACAGGTGATCGATGGGATAATTGCTCATGTCGAACCACTCGGCCACGTCCTGAGATATATCTCGGTAGACGTCTTTCGTCTCTATCTCTTAAACTAAAGTGTCCGTGTCAGTGGACAGTAGTTTGGTTTTATCACCAAATTTTCGTTTGACGTAATCATAGTGAAACTCGTACATCAATCGCTTGCTGATATCTAAGATGATCGGTCTGAGATAATACGGTTTGTCGAACTTCAGGTGCATCTTTTGCATGTGAACGGCCACTAGATTTTCATCGAATATGGTTCGGTGTTTGTAAGTGGGTTTTGCCACTAATGATTTAGCTCTTTTCTCAGACGTGATGAGTCGATCGTCAATTCTCTTCCTGATGTTTTCCATCGATTTACCGTACATGCAGTTGTTCATGAGTTTGAAGAAATCTTTTTCGAAATCGTTCTCGGCTCGAGTTCTGAGATTCGTGTTGAGATCGATGTATTTTTCATCCAAGGCTCTTCGTCGAATCGAATGATGCGATGTATGTTGACTAATTTCATCCCGTAATTGACGTACTGTTTCAAATTCTCGCTGTAGACGATGTAGTTATGTTTGTTAAATAAATTGGGAATGAGTTTTTCCTTGTCTTCCTCGTTCGGTTTCATTCGTTCAGGAGCCAGCGGATAATCGTTGTGTAGATCCTGTAATTCTTTCGAATTGAAACCTTCTTTCATGTAGGGATTGTTAGCCTCAGAATGTCTGCGGGAGATCATCGAGACGCCACCTCTCGCAGCCCTTTCGAACATGAGCAACATGTCCACGTCGGATAATAATTCCAATTGGACTTCGGTGGTCTTCAACAGAGCGTCCCACGCCAAACTGGGTGCGGTGAAATACCAAGCGGGATCCAGATCGTAATTTCGACAACAGACGTCTCGAAAATTTTCGAACACGTCTGCCAAGAGTAGAACGTCGGTCTTCAGATAGAGATCGTGATAATCTCTCATGGTTTTCATATCGAATGATTTCCACACGTTTTTAGCGTGTTTGTAATTCTCGTCGGAAATGTCTGATTTGTATAATTTCAAATAAAAATCTTCTTTCAAAGGTAGTGCGGTGTCTTCGAATCTCTTTAGATCGTTCATGTAATCGTAAGGATCGACTCCTTTCCTCAACATGATGTCTACTCGTTCTTCGAAATGTTCGCTCATGATTTTAAATTTATCCTTGCTCATGTTATCGACTAATTTTTCCAGAGCGGTCGACATGAATTTATAACTGTCGATGAAACGTATGGCTCTACGAATGAATTTCGTTTTTTCTTCCAACGTCTCTCCATCGATTACTCTTTTCTCCTCCATGAGCTTCCATTTCGTGAAGGAAATGTATCTTTCTTCGTTGTTCACGATGCAATTTAATTCTTCGTGTGAGGTGCCGAGATTTTTCACGAACAGATGACTGTCATAACCCGAGAGATTGTGAAACATCACCGGATAGAAAACGGCGTCTCGATATTTTAAATTACACTTGCTGTGAGCCGGACCGCGATACAGACCCATGTAATGATTGTGGTCTCTGACCTTCCTATTTTCCTACGAATTCTCGTCGAACGATTGTTTGCATATGTGACATTCAGTGGCTCTGTTATTTTCATCCTGCTGCTCTCGCGTGATGATCATTTCTGCCGGAGTTTTGAATTTGTCGTATAACATTTGAAGTTTCCATTCTAACTCTTCCACGAACCTTTGAGCCATGTCATCGTCTTCATACTGTTTCGTGTAGGTGAAGGGACCCATGTCATGTTGCGAGTCGAAAGCGCATTTCACGTAAATGCAATAGCCCGAAGGTATGTGTTTTTGATATCTTTCGATGTAACTTTGAAGAGCGTTGGGTTGACAGGAACTCATTTTCGCGGTGAAACATTTGAAATCGGCGTACACGACAAATGGTACTTTTAACCTTCTATTGTGTTTTTCAAACTTCACGATGGTGTTGGGTTTGGGCATTTTGACGGCGACACCTTGATTTTCGTTGCAATATTTCTGATGTTTCGCCAACGAATCTTCGCTGTGAAACATGTTCATGCAATTGTAACATAAAGATATCTTTCCGTTATGATTATTATTTTGTTTCGACAGTAATCGACTCGGATGCTTAACCCAACAATAATGACGATTGTCACCATTCGAAATCAATAATAAAATAATCATCTTTTCTCTTCCGAGATACGAAGTCAGTCTGAGAGGATGGATCTTTCATTTTTCGTCGTCATATCCCAAGACGTTCACCGCAATGGTGGGATTTTGAGCCTCGAAACATTCGATGTGTTTTAACTGCATTGGAAAAGTCACTCCGGTCCAATCAAGATTTTTAGAAGTTTCCTCGTACTGAGAAACTCTATCGGAGTTTATTTTGACAGGGTATAAAGCAGATGTGACTGCCCATTTAAAACACTGATCATCGTTATTTTTCACGTTGATCATGGCGTATTTCTTAGCGAGGAAATACGGTAATTTCACGTAGGAAGACCCTTTCAACAAATCGTTTTTAGTTATGTGAATTTCGAGTTTCAACACCTCATCGAACGTCCAATTACTACCTTCATGTTGATAATTCGTGAGAGACGTCAACATCTTATCTTTCATCTTTTCGAAAACGTCTGATAAATCTGAACCTCGAAATACTGGTTCGACATTAGATCTGAAATATGCATTTTTCATGATGCTCTCGCCGGACTTCACGTCGATTTTATTCATCACGCAATGGAGTATCATCTTAATTTTTAGTCCCATGTTCATGTATTTGTGAAACAAATTCAATACCTTTTTCTTCACCCGTTCCATGAACAATTTCGGATCGATTTTCTTCAACGAGGAAACCACGTCGAAAGTTTTAAAAATGCCTTTGATCGCACTCTCCCGTTCCACGGACTTCGATTGAAATAGTTCAGCGGCGAGTTGCGCTAGATATTCTTCTCCTTTCCCTTCGTCTATTGCTCGTCGAAGTTCGTTCGATATATCTCGTTTGCCTAGAATCTGATGTGCATCACTCGTTTTCATTTTTCTTTTCTTTTCTTTGGAAACTTGAAGTTCTTCAACAGCTTTTCGTTTAGTCGTCTTCTTATTTTTCACAATCGAAACGTTTTCGGTTTTTTTCGACGTCGGCATTTCGATTCCTTTTACTATCTTTTTCTTCTTCTCATTTTTCACAACTGATGCATTTTTTGATGTCGTTGCTATCGGCATTTCGATTCCTTTTACTATGTTTTTCTTCTTCTCATTTTTCACAACCAATGCATTTTTTGACGTCGTTGCTATCGGCATTTCATTTGCCTTTCCATCATTTCGCAAATGTTTCTGTATGACTTCAGTCTTTTTTGATTAAGTTCTATGATTTCTGAAATGTGAAATTTTTAATAGTTTACAAATCTCGTTTAACTGAGGTATGGTTTTCTCATTTAAATTTTCCAATTTTTTTTATCTGTTTGTTTCATTTTGTAAGAATATATTTTTTCGAATTTTGTATTTTAAAAAATTTGTTTAAAAAGTTTTGTTTTTTTAATGTGAAAAAAAAATATTTTTTTGATGAAATTAATCGATTTTTTTTATGTTCCTTAACGTTAAAAAAAAACGAGAAAAAAAGGATTTTAAAAATTTAACTTATATATATAAAGAGAAAAAAAACTTTTTAAACAAATTATTTAAAATACAAAAATTTAAAATATACATTATTTGCAAGAATTCGTAAAACAAAAAAAAAAATAATCGATCATGATGACAACATCCACGACGGAATCTCGACATAAACGTCGACATTGTTTAATAAATCGTTATTCTCCAAAAAACCAAGAAGAAAAAAATCGTAATTTATCTTTACGCGTTTCGAAAGAAAACAATACGATTTGCGATAGAAAATCGAATCGTAATACTATTAGCGAACAAAAATTAATCGACAATGTCGTTCGAACTATTAAAAAAGAAGGTTCAAGACAAATAGAACTCTTATGACTTTTACGCGAAGTCTCGCACGAGGTTCAGAACAAATTTCCGCAAAGCAGATGCGTGTTCATGTCACCCGATTCCTTCTCAATAGATGATGATAACTGCAAGATGCGAAGGCTAATTTTTAAACGTTCGATGTCTTGCCCGTTCTAAAACTCGTGAAAAAAAAATTAAATTAATACGAAAAAAAGGATGTTAAATTCAACTTTTATATATATTTAAAGAGAAAAAAAACTTTTTAAACAAATTATTTAAATAAAAAAATTTAAAATATACATTATTTGCAAGAATTCGTAAAACAAAAAAAACAAATAATCGATCATGACAGCAACACCTAAAAAATGCGAATTGAAATTGAAACGAGTCGAAGCGTGTACGAAATTAGGTTTTAAAATCTATACATTACAACAACATGATCCCATCGAATTGAACGAGGTCAAGACGATGGGCTTAGAGCGATACTACGACAAATATCATATGTGTTTGAAATTGGATGAAGCCATGCTCGATTTGTTTTGTGAGTACCAAAGCAATCTGGTGAATAATATCATCGCCGCTGAAGACAGAAAATTCGACAAGGACGATTTGTTGTTGTTCTTTAGAAATTACATATATCCAATAATCTCACTCGAACTCTTAGACAAATCGGGCAGTGAGAGCACGTTCACCGATGTAAAAAAACTTAAGAGTAAAGACAAACATACAAGACATTTTCGTAAGTGAGAAAATGACGAATGTCAACATGCTAATAACGGACTTGGAAATATAAACAATAGAGAGATTGATTTTAGCAAAGAAGAAGGAAAAAAAGTAATGAGATCTAAAAGTGATCTCATTACTTTTTACAAAAAAAATTTTCACATTAAAGAAATTAAAATTAAAAACAACTTTTGTATTTTTTTTGCTCTTTATATATATAAAAAGAAACTTTTTTTTTAAACAAATTATTAAAATACAAAATTTAAAATATACATTATTTACAAGAATTCGTAAAAACAAAAAACCAAATAATCGATCATGAGGACAACAACACCTAAAAGATGCGAATTGAAATTGAAACGAGTCGAAACGAATAAGAAATTCGGTCATAAAATCTATAGATTACAATGACACGATCCCATCGAATTGAACGAGGTCGAGACAAAGGGCTTAGAGCACAAATACGACAAATATAAGATGCCTCTGAAATTGGATGAAGCCGTGCTCGATTTGATTTACGAGTACCAAAGCGATCTGCAGAACATCGTCATCGCCAAAGATAGAGAATTCGACAAGGATGATTTGTTGATGCCCTATGGAAATTACATATTTCCAAACATCTCATTCGAACTCGTGGAGAAATTGGGTGGTGAGAGCGAGTTGACCGATGTAAAAAAAACTCAAAAGAGTAAAGATAAACATTCAACACGTTTTCGAAAAAGGAGAAGACACAAGTGTCAACATGCTAATAACGGACTTGGAAATATAAACAACAGAGTGACTGATTTTTAGCGAAGAAAAATGAAAAAAAAAAAGTAATGAGATCATCTTTAGATCACATTAATTTTTTTTTGTTTTCCTTCTTCTTCACCATTACCATATATTGTAATAACGTTTCCTTTTCTCTCAATCTTCTGCGTCGATTCTTCTTTTTCTTTTTTTCTTTTTCTTTGTGATATGATACGTTTATAACAACATTTTTGTTTATCTGAATCATAATTATGAACGAATGTTGTGCATCTCTTGGTAACACTCGCATCATCACCATTCTCTTCAGAAGGTAGTGGTGACGGTGGAAAGCATCGTCTCATTCTCAACCGTCTATCCCGCGCTTTATCTATCTCTTTCATCAGTTCTTTCCTTAGATATCCATCATTAGCGTCTAACCATTTTTTTATTTTTTCGCTCTCTGGCTTGCGATGTTCGTCATTATCGTCAAATTGTTTCTCCACCTTTTCATCCAGGTGATAAATTCTCCACCTTGTCATTCTGATGATAAAATTATTTCTCCACCTTTTTTACTAATTTTAAATATATTATTTTATACTTTCTATGATTTTATATTTTATACAATTTTATATTATAATAACATATTCAAAATCGGTATGTTCTTAAATGGCGAATTCTCACCGAGCAACAAACCCTTGCCGAGTCGCTCGACGTTCTGTCCACTCTTCAGATAGAGACCGTTTCCTCTCAGAGAGTTGCCACCTCTAACGGGTTCTAGATACAATCCTTTACCGCTGTCGTCTACGTGGATGCGACACACGGCTCCTCCCTTCTTCAAAAACAGTCCGCTGCCACCCATTAATTTCTCAACTGCCGAACTAGCGAGTCCCGTGAGAGCTCCCACGCCGAGAGTCTTTCCGAGAAAGGGTAGTGCCTTTGCGGCAAAGGGTAATGCTTTTGCGGCTATTCGTGCCAATAGCAGTAGGAAACCGCCTTTCATTCTCAAATTGTATCTCAATTGAGCGGGACTCATTCTCACCGTCAACCCTCTTCCATCGCGAATCGCTTTCTCCATCCTTTTGATTTGACTTCTGGTCCAGGCGATCGAATCCTGACCGCCTCTCGTCAGATCTTCGTGAGTGAATTTGAATCTCACTGCCTCACCTCGAGTTGTTAACGCTCTCTTAAGTTTCTTCCTCTGTCCTGCGGATATGTTCACGTTTTTAACCACGTATTCTGTCATAATTCTGTTTTTTAAAATATATTTACTTCAATTGTTTCTTGTTTAATAATTATATTAAAATAATTTTGTAAAATTAATATTGCGTTTATTTTATTTTTGTTATCTATATATATACACAATATTTTTTTTTTGCTTTTATATTTCTCTTATGTGAAATCGTATCGTCACCCTCTCTCCGCGAAGATCTAACAGTTCACCATTTTGATCTGTCAAAGTGGTTTTGAGACTATACAACGTGTCCAAAATCACTGGTAGATAAACTAAATTTCGAGGTCGCTCCACAATCTTATAACCCGGCGACACGTTTGGAAAGAAGGAATAGATCGTCGCTTGAGCGCTACCAGTCACATAGCTTCCAGCAATCACGTCCACGTTCACCAGAATGCTATTGACAGCGAGAATGTCGACAGTATTTTCAGATGCCGCGTTCCTTTCGATACATCTTTTGATCGAATCCCAACATCTTGCCTATAGAATCGTCCGTGTTGAAATCCACTCGAAAATTATCTTCCAAATCCAACATCGTCTGTAAGGTATTAGGATTGGGAGCGAGTCTGATCTTGTTGCTTCCCTTTCCATCCGTCTTCATTCGCGTCTGAATGTAATTGTTCAAATCGTCTATGTCGTAACTCCCTTTGGGAATTCGAATCTCCAACCAATCCGTTCCGTCGGAATACTTGAACGAGTTATTCTTTTCGGTGACGTTGGGAAAGGAATAATAAGTCTCCAGATTCACCAACGCCATCTCGTATCTTTTCTCTCTATTCAGTTCGATGGAAGGTTCGAATTTCGTAGCGAATCGAGTCGAATCGCCACTCACCACGATTTGAATGGATTGTTTCGCAGCCGTATTCTCGGCTATCCGTTCTAACAATTCTCCATGTTCGAACATTATATTTAATTTTATTTTTTTATTCAAAACTAATTATTTGAAGATTTATTATTTTCTAAATTTTATTGTCACGCTCTATCTTATTATTATCATCAGAAACATAAAACTTGTCGAATCCGCACCGATATTTTCCGCGATTAAATTCTCTTGTCAAATCGATCACGACGAAATTGTAAAGTCCACCATCCCAAACCCTCTTGCAAAATCTCCTGAATTCCACCGCGCTCATGTCGTTTGCGACGTGATCGCCGTAGATGTGATTGAGATTCTTGAGATCTTGGCGAAAGAGACATAGAAAATTAGCGTTCTCCCTTATCGTCTGTCTGGGCAATCGAAAATAATTCTGCGACAGGTAGAAACAGTCCACGTTGCTGTGTCGACCCCTAACGTAATACGATTCGCATCGGTTCTGTCTCTCCAAAAGCAGATCGTCGAAAATCATGAGATTCTTATCTTCCGATTTCAGTTCTCTAGGATCCGGAACGTCGCTAGCGTTCTCATAAAATCGACACTCAACGTTCGAAGATGCATTTCTCTTCATCAGCTCCGTCGCCGCACCGTCCAAAATGGTCGAGAGTGGAGCTCCACTCTTGTCGAATTCCTCCCTACTGTCAAAGATTCTGGCTATGACGTCCTTGGGCAATCTGCGATCCATGGCCTCTCGAAGCGATCTGTATTCGGGTTGAAACAAGCTCTTGCCAAACACGAACAATCTGTCGTAATCCAACCAGTCGGGTCGGGACAACAGATTCATCAACAGACTGGTCTTTCCACAATTCGATTTTCCCACTATCAAACCTCTTATGCTCTTGGGAAAGAACTCGTTATTCGACCTCTTGGTCGCGTCGTCGTTCCAAGACATATCTTTAATGTTCATCTTTGTTTTATTTTGTTTGTTTGTTATTTTAGATTCTTTTCAAACGCAATTTTTTTATGTTTTTCAAACTCTGTTTTTAATGTTATTATTTATTTATATCACACCGTCGCGAGTTCTCTTCAATCCGGATCCACTCGTCATTTTGGCTAAATCTTGTATGGGCACCACAGCATCCTTAAAATCTTTCCAACTTTTCGGCGTTCGCTCTAACGCAGCTCGCTTCGCCGGCGGACTGATCAACTTGTCGATCAACGCGTCGGCTGCCCTCTTGCCAGCCACAGAAGCTATCCTACCACTGGCTTCGGAAGCGGCTTTCTTTCCAGCATCCAAAGCCGTCTTCTTACCGACCTCAAACGCGGTCGATGCGAGTTTTCTACCCGCATCGCTCGTGAACGCTCGCATTATAGAATCGACGATGCCAGAACCGCCTTGAACGTAAGTTCTGACGTATCCCCTGTTCTTTATCACTAACATATTTTATTTTTATGATATATTTTTGTTTTTTTCATTGGTAAATCGTTTTTGCCGTTTAAATAATTTTATTATTCTAGTGTAAAAATTTACTGTTTTATTTTTGTTTGTTTGTTTGTTTCTCTCTACTTATTATATACACATCAATCCTTCAATTCGTTCATCAGCCTTTTATACTGGTTTTTATTCAAAACCTTCTGTCTTAACAATTCGTCAGATATAGTAACTATCTGATTATCTAATCCCGTGTTACCAGCCCGTCTGCTCGCCATCAACAAACTCAATCTCTGAGACAGAGCGTCGGAATCGCTCGGAAGAAAAGTGGTTTTCACCCCTTTGCCAGTCACCGATTCGATGAACTTCTTGTTCATATCCCATATGGGTTTCACCACTTTCGTCCACTTGTAACATCTGTTGGCTTTGGGTCTCGTCTCTCTGGCATCGTTATTTCTCTTCATGGCGTGGGTCTGGACCAGAATGTCTCCGTAATTGTCGAAATCCTGTTCCATGTAATCGCTGGGCTTGTCGTAAAGGAGCAATCTCCGAAGACCATCGGTCATTTCGTATCTGTTCGAACCGACGATCAATTCATCATCCCCAATATCCACTTCCATGTCACCTACAAAAATCCTTCCCTCCGAATCCTTATAAAATCCATACAACTGATCTCTCTTACTGCCATCATCATCGGACGATGCGACGCTACTAGTGGTGATAGTCGAAGCCGTATCATCAGACTCGCTCTCTGTTTGAATTCCCATGGGAACGTAATCCGGTGTAGATTGAACGGAATACCGATTTCCAAAACTAGGAGGCAACGAACCCATTCTCAAAGAACTCTCCCTTATGGGTCTCAATTCTTCGACTATCTCCTTCCTGCTTCGCTCTTGACCCTCCCTCACGGGTTTAAATATTTTTGTGGCTTCGCGTTTGAGTTCCATCTCACCAAGACGTCTGCTCCTATCAGCAGACTGAATCCCCTTCTTAGCACGCTCAAACTCTTCTAAAATTTGATCTCGGTGTGTAGGGTCCATCTGTAAAAACATCTTTCGTTTTAATTGTTTTTATTATTTTCAAAATTAAATGTTTAATTATATTTTTATGTTTTAAGTAATAAAAATCCTTCCGTCTTAATATAATAATCTGAAAATATTCACATCTCAACTGACTGTGTTAATTGAAGTTTAAAAATACGTTTAAACAGTACATGACAAACCGGTTTCTGATTTAACGTATTTTGACAGTAGTTTTTACATTTGTCAAAAGATTTTCATTCACACATCAAACAACCATTCACTCAATGTCGAATTAAGAGAGAAGAGAATCCCTTTGATGACTGTTAAACAGTTTCAACACACAAAAGAAAACTGATTTTAACGCTGAGAACTTATTCATTACAAAATCTCTCTCCGATTGCTATCATGAATATATTAAACATTTTACCACTCAAAACCTAATTTAGCGGAAAATGCGTTTTAAACATTCCGATAAGTGTTTGACTTTTTTGAACGAACGCTTAACAGTCAATCTCTCTCATCAAGACAAAACACGAATATCTATTACAGAATCAACTCTTTCGAACAAAAAACCCTCAAAACTCAATTTCTATCCGTCCCATCAAGAGAAAACATGAATGTCTATAATACAGACCATATTCATAATCAACTCTTTTTGAACAAAAAACCTCATTCACTCATAACGATAACATATGTTAGTTGTTACTTCAGGAAAACGTGACTGGTTCGCGAATTTCCAACACACCGACGACAACACTCTTCGTTCAAAACATTTCCATCAAGTGCTCATCGGGATCACATCGCAATAACGTGCCCTAATCTCACTTCGAGAAACGCTACAGTGGGTTTGAGAACTCAAACATCACCTCTTCACGCGAGTCGATTTCAGACCTAAAATCCACAAGCGAATTTCCCCCATAGGATTCAGTGTTAAAATCGTGTGCGGACGCGGATTGTTAGAATCGGCAAGATGATGAGTTCGAATTCTCAAAACGTTTTTTTACTCGCAATTTAACACTCTCCATAGGATTTCAGTGTTAAAATCGTGTACGGATACGGATTGTTAGAATCGACAAGACGATGAGTTCGAACTCTCAAAACGTTTTTTTGCTCGCAATTTAACACTGAATTCTATGGGGAAAACTCATCTGCAGATTTCAATCAAAACGGTACATGTACGTGTACGTAAAAATACGGATTCCTCCCATAGGGTTCAGTGTTAAAAAAATTCGAGCTCACCCTAAAAAATCGTTAAAATCTTGTACACGTACACGATTTTAACACTAAATCCTATGGAGATATACATGTACACGTACACGTACATGTACAGGTGAGCTCGTATTCTCAATTATCACCTACTCACATGCCCCTCCACTCTTTTTCACAGATATGCTTCGCAGTTACACAATGAATTAAAATGGACGCATGGAAACGTGTCAATATACAGGCATTCCTGTAACATTATTTGCAAAACTCCAAACAATATTAAGCCAAAGAATCCCACTTTCGGTCGCTTCGGTCCGTTTCTTCTACTTCAACTATCTTCCAACCCGAAGGCTGGCCTTCGGGTTGGGAGATGGTTGAAGAAATGGGACAGAGACCACGCGGCGGCATATTCGACTAATCGAGAGACTATAGCGAGCCATGGTACATTTACCGATATACGATTGTAACCTTTCTCACACTGGGTCGAACCATGGTAGCATTGTAAATTTGTGCCCCTCCACTTTTATCAAGCTTCCGCCGCCCCTGTACAGGAATGTCTGTATATTGACACGTTTGCATGCGCCCGTTTTAACTTATTGCTCCCTGTGACCCCCCACCCCCGGCTCCGCCGCCTCTGCCCTCACCCCCCATCTTTCACACATATGGACTTGAGTACGGAAGTTCCTCAAGTTTCTGAAGTTTTGTTGTCAGATTTTATCGTGATTATTTACATTTTCCGCAATGAACGATTCCAATATCCATTTTATCGCTGAAATGTTGAAGAGCACAAGTAAGTAGTCCTATACTACATGGGCGTTGTTTAGTTATTGAGTAGGAGAAGGCCATTTTTGGTGATCTAATGGATGATCTCATGTGACGTCATAAATAGAGGATACGGAATGAGTGTTTTTCTCATATAATATTTATGAAACGAATCTGAGAATTTTCCGTTTTGGAGAGCCCAAACGGAAAATTCGGACGAGTTTCATAAATATTATATGACAAAAACACTCATTTCATATTCTATTTATCATTTGACACACACACGCACAAATTAGCCACTTAGTATGACTTTTGAACCCATCACCTAACTTGAGTTGCAGACGGCATTTGGAAAAAACATCCTCGTATAACTAAAAATTTTCATTTTTTGCTTCCAAAACATAGGTTATGGCCCCTCATTGGAACGAGCTCGTCGAGCTCGTTCCAATGAGGGGTCATAACCTATGTTTTGGAAGCAAAAAATGAAAATATAAAAAAAAGAATGGCGTTTTTCTTGTAGGTAAAAGATAAATACAATATAACCCACCCTAAATAGGACTGATAACGTAAATTCTCCCTACTGAAATTATGCAAATGTGACCCAGTTGTATTTTATTTAGCCAATCAAAATGTCCAGTTTTGAAATTGACCAATGAAAGCTCCCAACTCTAATTATGCAAATTATGAAAATTTCGCCCAGTTGTATTTTGTTCAGCCAATCAAATTGTCTAGTTTTGAAATTGACAAATGAAATTGATGGAAGGCTTTATTTATCACTGATTAATATGAAAACAAAATAGTGAATAAAACGGTCGAGTCATATGATAAAAGGTTCTTCCACTCTACCAGAGAAGCCAAGAACCACAGAACAGAAGTAAAACCATGTTCAGAACACCAGCATGTCAAATGTCAATCGAGTCTTCTTCATGTGCATGACCACCACATTCCTATCGGAAAGCTTTCTGTGTTGGTTGTTGGGTCTCGCAGCGTATTTTCTTGCGCACATTTTCTGATGTCATGAGACAAATGTTAGTTGATTTCCTCATGGTTTCCAGCAGACGGAATTATTCATCAAGTCTCTTCTGAATTCCACCTTGGCCTTAGTTCTCAAATGTTAGGGATGTGGCTAGAGGGTTTCAGCTGGGGGGTGGGGGGGGGGGGGGTGCCACCGGTGTAAATTCCAACTGTGAGTGGTTTCGATAGGTGGTTGCACTGCAGCGCTGGATGATGTCTTTTAACCCTTTACCCAACGTAATTTGTAAATAAAGCTGCTGAAAAAATATTATTTTTCGAAAAATGTTAGCAAAACCATATCATGTGACCCCTCTTTGGAACGAGCTCGTGAGACACCCCCACCCCACCCCTGTCGCCACATCAATGTCAAACGCATGTTGTGATCTATATATTTTTCATCCTCGAATCGGATGATATGAATTATATTCATCAGTGTCATACCATAATCGGTCGAGAGTTTCAGATTTTCGCAATAGACCACGTTGTTGCAGAACTTGCATTTATCTCGTAGATTCGGGATGAATGTTTAACACTGTCAATCTCTGTGTTCTCCAGAGCTATGGGGTATTCATTGTGCAGGTCGTGGAGATCAGAATCGTAGTTCCAATCCACTTTCAAAACACACGAATAATGTCTCCAATTATCGATCTCCTCTGATTTAGTCACCCACTAGAAATTTATCTTGGGCAAGAGTTGACACACGGCCCAACCATAAAGGTTATTTCCGTCTAAATTGGTTATATATTTGCTAAACTCCTTCAACTCGAAATATCTCAGATAATGATTGTTGACTTTCGTGTATCTGTAAGACCTGGCGGTTGTGTTACCTCTGACACCTTTTTATACGCCCGTTTTGTAAAAACGGTCGTATTATATTATAGCGTTCGCGTCCGTCCGTCCGTTCGTCCGTCCGTCCGTCCGGAATTGTTTTCCGGACTTTATTTCGTTATGGGTGGACATATTGAGAAACGTTTTGGTATACAGCTTTGTTATGGACACTTACAGATCAAGTTCGAATTTCGTCCCGCTCAGTTGATTTTTTTTTTTTGGAGTTACTGCCCTTGAACTTAGTTACCGTTTTCCGGACTTTTGTTCGTTACGGATTGACAGATTGAGAAATTTTTTTATGTTTTGCATTGTTATGGATACTTACAGATCAAGTGCAAATTTCGTACCACTCGGTTGATTTTTGATGGAGTTACTGCCCTTGAACTTTAAATTTTTAGAGTTTTCCAGATGTTTTTCATTTTCCGGACTTTTTTTCATTATGGTTGGACATATTGATAAAATGTTTGGACCAGTTTGGTGTATAGCTTTGTTGTGGATACTTACAGATCAAGTTCGAATTACATTCCACTTGGTTGATTTTTGGTGGAGATACTGCCCTTGAACTTAGAATTTTTACCATTTTCCAGACTTTTTGATAAGCCCGCATAATATTTCATCATTTCTGGAAGTACGTGCGTTTTATGCACCGTCCAACGGTGTCCTCTGGTTCGAACATGAGATGCATGTCAAAGTCGAATAACAGTTCTAATCCCATTTCTGCAGATTCCAATAGAGAGCATCCCAAGCCAGTCCAGGGGTCCAGAAGTACCAAGCGGGATCCAAATCGTAAAGCCCAGAACACACATCTCTGAAATTTTCGAATGCGTCTGCCAAGAGAGGGACATACGTTTTCAAATACAGATCATGATAATCTCTCATCGCTTCCATGTTAAATAACATTCACACTTTTTGAGTGTGCTCGTAATCCTCATCCGAAATGTGCGCCTCGTACTCGAATAAAATTGTTCTTTGGGAGGTACTGAAAGATCTGTCCCAACCATCCATATAATCATACGGATAGACACCGTTTCGCAAGAGACTGTTCCATTTATCCAGGAAATTTTTATGCAAAATTTATCCTTTTCCAAATGATTGACCAGACCTTCCAAGCTTGAAGGGAAGAATCTGTAACTGTCCAAAAAACATATGTCCCGAGTGATCGTTGCTTCCATCATTTGTTTTTACCCACCACCATCTTTTTGTGAATGAAATGCATTTTCTTCATTGTTGGCACAGAATTTTACCATCGCCTAGATTTTTAATGAACAGATGGAAATCATATCCCGACAAATTATGTAAAAACACTGGATAAAATGCCATCATTAAACATCAAATTACGTTTATTGTGAGTAGAATCACTATAGAGACCTGTATTATGGTCGTGATACCTGACTCCTTTGTACCCGGATGATAGTTTGTCATCAAAGGCTTCTCAACAAATGTGACACTCCAATGCATTTCATTAATTCTTCCTTCTGTTCGTCCATCAATGGCTTCATCATCTTTTAAACAGCTCGTACAACTTTCTGATTTCCGATTACAAGTCAAGCTCGAACATTTGACCTACATCTTTCCCTTCCGATCATTTTGGCGTTTGCGAAGCGACCAATGAAGAGACTTTCGTCTGAAAAACACTTGATTTAAAAATAGTATCATGAGGGCGTGTGTTTTTTGATATTTCTCCATTTATTACTCTCCAAAGTGTGATTTACTGGGATTTCCCGATTTGATTATAAACGATAACTTCACAAGTGAATTATGCAATCAACAATTGGGTCATGTATCCGTGCGCGCAAACGAAGACGCTTTGCCGTGGGTGGGGACTTCATTGTTTTTTTTTTAACCCTTTACCTAACATGAAAAGCAGGCGACACTTGCAAAAAGAAATTCTTGAATAACTATTATTTTCATTTTTTTGTCTCAAAGACATAGGTTATGACCCCTCATTGGAACGAGCTCATCGAGCTCGTTCCAATGAGAGGTCATAACCTATGTTTTAGAGACAAAAAATGAAAAAATAATGAAAATTAATTGGCTATTTTTTAGAATACCGCTGGCCGTTACGTTAGGTAAAGGGCTAAATAATATAATTATCGTTAATAATGAGAAGTAATAAACAGAGTAATCGCTTGACTGGACTGGTTACATGAACTAATTCATTCGAGGCGAGGGACTATATTGTAAAACACTCGTGCGCATTCGCGCACCCGTGTTTATACAACGTCACTCACCTCTCATGAATTATTTCACGTAACCAGTCCAGTCAAGCGATTACTCTCTATGTAACTGTCACCAGTTAAATGTTCGGCTGACATGAACTAATCTTTTCCATGAATGATTCGAAATCCATATACGTAACGAAAGGCACTCTCAATCATCTGTTGCAGTGCTTGAAATTTAATACGCTACCCTTTTTGACATGTCTGTTTTCACGGATTGATGAATGCAAAAATAGTTCTCGTGTCTAACGAATTTAGACAAGTAGAATGGTAAAATCTCTCTCCATTGTGTTGGTAATGACTCGAAAACAAACGATTCAGATTTTTAATCCAGCAACAATGTTGATTTTCTGTCATCGGAAATATCATTGTCAAATTCACTTCTTTTCTGT
Organism: Pictodentalium vernedei; assembly: GCA_031216915.1. Classification (NCBI taxonomy): domain Eukaryota; kingdom Metazoa; phylum Mollusca; class Scaphopoda; order Dentaliida; family Dentaliidae; genus Pictodentalium; species Pictodentalium vernedei. Next base: position 521,003,315 of record CM062294.1, on the reverse strand, counting down.
CATCATTTCTTTACAGGCTGATTCTCAACGAACCACTTTACTCTTGTCATCGTATCCAAACACATTCACAGCCACGGTTGTGCTCTCTTTCCAGGAACGATCAGTGTCTCGCAACTCTGTCAGAAACTCAATTCCAGACCAACCTTTCGAATTCTCTCGATATTTCGAAAGTCAATTGGCATTTTCTTCCTTGGGATACAACGTGGAAGTCACTACCCGTTTGAAGCATCTTCACGGTTTACTGCATTCACTATAGACTTCTTCTTCTTTAACCCTTTACCCAACGTAACGGCCAAAACCGGCCAGCGCTATTCACAAAAATCGCCAATTAATTTTTATTATATTTTTCATTTTTTGTCTCAAAAACATAAGTTATGACCCCTCTTTGGAACAGTTCATCGAGCTCGTTCCAATGAGGGGTCATAACCTATGTTTTTGAGACAAAAAAATGAAAAAAACATGAAAACAAATTTATATATTCAAGAATTATTAAACTGGATAACTAATTTGGGACAAGTTTATGGTACTTTTTAAAGTACTGCTTTAGTTTGTGTTTTCACTTCGCGTTTTAACTCTTTACCCAACGTAACGGCCCAAACTGGCAAGCTTTATTTACAAAAATCGCCAAATATTTTTCATTATTTTTTCATTTCTTTTCTCAAAAACATAGGTTATGACCCCTCATTGGAACGAGCTCATTGAGCTCGTTCCAATGAGGGGTCATAACCTATGTATTTGAGACAAAGAATGAAAACAAATATTATATATTCAAGAATTTTGTTTGCAAGTGTCGTCTGCTTTTCATGTTAGGTAAAGGGTTAAACAATATGACAATTTCATAATGAGAAAACGTTCGTAAGGGGTTGTATTTGTCCACGTGTTTGTATTTGTCCACAGTGCGGAGTTACGATGTTGGGGAGCTGGCAGCTGCTCGTCGTTGCTCGGTGGTTCTCTCCGGGTACTCCGGCTTCCTCCACCCGTAAAACTGTCACGGTCATGATTAGCCATTGTGCATAAATATGTGACCTTAAACATCAATAAATAAATAAATAATTCATCTTCGAGAAAACCTCCTGCTCGACAGAAGTCTCCACCATCATCTCGATCTTATACTGAAAATAATCCTCGCAGACTTCGAACATGGTTTCATTTTTTGTGAGTATTACTTTTTCCATGGAACATTACATGATCATTTTGATCTTGCTGCCGCGATCCACGAATTCGTCACGTTCGTTTGCATGGTAACCATGAATGCTTCGGGACTGTACTTCTCGCGACTGGGAATGTCGAACAATTTAATATAATTTTTGATCGCTTCAGATCTCTGTCTTGGAGTGAAGGTCACTCTTTCTTGCACTTTGAATTCGCGATCTATCATTGCTACCAATTTGTCTCTTGACATTTTGCATCCACTGCAAATCTATCGAAATCGAATAGACAATTACTGAGTTGAGGATTTGTTTTATTTCCAGCGAAGAATTCACAGCTTTCCTTTTTCTGTTTTTCTCTGCTTCAGACTGTTTTCTGCATGGGAGGTGTCTGTTTGTTTTCTGTTTTTGCTTCGGATTGTTTATTTGCAAATCTGCAGTAGTGATGGAGGCTTTCCGTTTTCTGATTTCATGCTATTCTGGGATTTTTTTAATTCAAGACAACGAAAAGTTTCCATTTGTTTCCTTTACTTTGGATTGTTCCGTTTGCATGGAAGCTTTTCCGTTTCTTTTCTTTGCTTCGGATTGTTTTGTTTGCACGGGGGCTTTCCTTTTTCTGTTGTCGGTCTGTTTTTTTCTGGGCTTCAAATCCACGGCGATGGGAGGTTTTTCATTTGTTTTCTGTGCTTCAGATTGTTTCATGTGCTCAGGAATTTTCCTTTTTCTCATCTTCAAGCTGGTTTTTCTGTTTCGTCACAGTATTCGAACCTCCGAAAATCATGCAATTCTTCTCTTTACAACCACTTTTGTGTCTTTCAAACCCAATTGTTGAGCCTTGGATCTCAATTGGTGAACTGATTTCTTCGCCGTCTCAGCAGTTGTCACATCGATCAAGGTGAATCTATTCCTCAGACAAGAAACTCCTGGGATTTTAAGATTTTTAGCATATTTTTTTTAAATCATGTAAACTGGCACTTACCAAATAAGCCATTTTATTTTTTTTCAATTTATTTAACTAACTTGAATTCATTTAACTAATTTCAGTTTTTTAAACTAATTTCTTATTAAGTAAATTCAATAAAATAATTTTAATTTATTTAACTAATTTTTATTTATTTAATTAAAGTATTTTATACTTATATTTAAAAAGTTGTTTGTTTTTTTTAAATACAAATTGTTTTTGTTTTTTTAATTTTATTTAATTTAGTATTACTTCTTACGGGTGTTTAAAAGAAATGAGTTCAAAATATTTTAGAAAAAAATCCATATATATACAATCTGACAAAAATAAGAAATAAAATTAATATGAAAGAAGTTAAAAAATAGAAAATATATATTTCGAAAAAATAAATAAAGAAAAAAAGTAAGAAAAAAATAGAAACTATATGAGAAAGAGAATTGTTTTTCTAGTTTTTTATTTTGCATTTCTCAATTTTTTTTTCATTCTCACAAAAATGTGTATATTTCTTTACAAGATCCAATAGTTAGTGTCCGCCAAGAGACACAAGATTTGTATTTCTTGTCCGGGTGTCACATTATCCATCAACAAACGAACCTCTCCGTCTTTGTCTTTGCAGAGTCGTCCGTCAACTTCCTGCACGCCCGACCGTCTCTCCAATGACATATCAGATCGTCATGGCAGACCTCATATAAAACCTGCCATAAATCAAACGTTTCTTTTTTCCATCCGGCTTTCTCCATGCAAAACCATTGTGTGAATGAGATCTGCCACCATTCTCATGAACATATCATCTAAACATTTCTGACGCTCATTTTCTTTCTTGATCTTCATTTTGTTCCATGATAAATCAGTGATTTATAGTTTTATTTCGTTTTAATTTTATTTAATCTATTTTGTTTGTTTTTCAGTTTTTTGTGGCTTAAGGTTATGTTCTTAATATTTTATTTCCTAGGAAATTCGAAATATTTTCAGAAAAAAAATCATTTTTTTCTATTTCGACATATGTTTTTTCTGTTTTCGAAATATATACTTTCTTCTATTTTTATTTCGAAAATAAACCAAGCGGGAAACCATTAAATACTTCCAATGCGATGAACATGAACAAAAAGGCCATCAGGTCATGAGAAGATGAAAGGCGAGATGTCGTCATAGTCAGTGCCCACAGTAATCGATGTGTTGATCGAAACCATTAAATTATTCCAATTCGATAAACTCGAACAACGATTATTAAAGATTATTCCCCATATTGCACCTGGAGGTTGCACCTGAAGATAAATAGAGGATATGGAATGAGTGTTTTTTCTCATATAATATTTATGAAACGAGTCTGAGAATTTTCCGTTTTGGCGAGCCTCTAGCGAGCCCAAACGGAAAATTCGGACGAGTTTCATAAATATTATATGAGAAAAACACTCATTTCATATTCTATTTACCATATGACACACACACGCACAAATTAGCCACTTAGTATGACTTTTTAACCCATCACCTAACTTGAGTTGAAGACAGCACTTGGAAGAAACATCCTCTAATAACTAAAAAATTTCATTGTTTGCTTCCAAAACATAGGTTATGACCCCTCATTGGAACGAGCTCGTCGAGCTCGTTCCAATGAGGGATCATAACCTATGTTTTTGAAGCAAAAAGTGAAAATATAAAAAAAAAATGAATGGCGTTTTTCTTGTAGGTGAAAGATTAATACAAAATAACCCACCCTAAATAGGACAGATAACGTAAATTCTCCTCACTGAAATTATGAAAATATGGCCCAGTTGTATTTTCTTTAGCCAATCAAATTGTCCAGTTTTGAAATTGACCAATGAACGCTCCCAACTCTGATTATGCAAATTATGAAAATGTGGACAAGTTGTATTTTGTTCAGCCAATCAAATTGTCTAGTTTTGAAAATGACCAATGAAATTGACGGAAGGCTTTATTTATCACTGATTAATATGAAAACAAAAGAACAACTGTTATAAAGTGAACAAAACGAACGAGTCATATGATAAAAGACGATATGTCATCATGTTCACTGTGCCTGGTCGTTGCCATATTCTTCTTGAGATGTTAAGCAGAACTCGAGTAAGTTTTTTTTAACCCTTCCATAGATACAAACACAAAGCACGCATTTTTCTAGGCCCGCTTGGACTAATGTTTCAGCAGGTGGCTACAATTCGAATTACACTAAAAAAACTGAAAGACGGATGGCGAAAGTACAGGGTCTTTTTCACAAATGTAGTTCCCAATGGAGAATTTAGTGATAAATTCTAAACCTGTTCTAAACAAATTCAGACTTGTATTTTTTAGGTGGTGGAGAAATGTCTATTGTATTCCCATGTTAAATCTGAACACTCGATCAACATGAACGTTATTTATTTATTTATTTATTTATTTATTTATTTATTTATTTATTTATTTATTTATTTATTTATTTATTTATTGGGTTTTAATGACACTTTAGACAGCTAGAGTCATCTCATGTTGGACAGTTTTACGGGTGGAGGAAGCTGAAGTACCTGGAGAGAACCACCAAGCAATGGCAAGCAACTGACAGACTCCCCAATGTACCAACTCCACACAAGATGGGCTAGCATTGGTTGAAGGCAAGTGTACCATTAACGTGCAGTATGCCTTACAAACACAATTAAATTAATGTGAAAATTAATACCCAAAACTCCCATACTACATACTGTTTAAGCCGATCTGGACATCAACACGGGGTTTTCCATATAATTGTTTTTAGTTTTGAGAAATTTTTGAATAGAACAGCGGTTTGCTAATGAATAAAATGCAAACGAATTTTTAATGTGTGGTTTAGAATTAACATTGAAAGTTCCATAGCCAATTTCTAGACCAAGAAAAAATCTAATTTTTTTCAAAATCGGAACAAAATGCCTAAAACACTACTCCTCACGTCGATTCAAAGGAAATGAATGTTTTCGGTATTTTTAAGATTCAGTCGTCTGGAATATTTCAGTTTGTTGGAAAAGCAAAACCAAGGTGTATTCAGAGAGTATGCTGGATTCACGGAAACTAAATAGAATTACCACAAACAACCCAACAATTTCCCCTAAATCATCAACAACTACCTAAAACCACGGAAACGGACTTGGTGGTTTGGATTCCCCAGAACCTCCCCTATAATAGTAGCATGTAGTGCGATAGGACTGCGTGGAATTTGTTCCTTTGTATAATAGAATCTTTACAGGCTCGGATTCCCCCAGAATCCTCGTTTTGTACCTATTACAGACGTCACTCTAGTTACTCTACTATCAGTCTATCTATTTCTAGCCACCCTTGCCAACTCCTGGTTCCGACATCTGCCCTCGACCAAGTCTTATAATCGCCAGTCAGATTGCTTAATTTCATGTAATCAGTACCTACCATACAAAGTTATCTCCCTTGTGTATAACGGAGGCGTCTTTAATTCTTAAACCCGAAAGCCAATTGAGAGGGAACAGGTGTTGCTCGAACGACTCGTTTCTAATCGAGCAAATAGGCCATCTACAGTACGTGGAGAGTGTATTATCACTAAAACACCCGCAGAGTGGAGATTCCACCCGAGTAATAATTTCAGATTTGTTGCAAAGCATAACCAGCACCAGCAAAGTTTCAGCCAATGGACCTCCGGGTTGAACCCGGAGGTCCATTGGCTGAAACATTGCTTGTGTTTTTTGTAGATATGTACAAAATTTGAAAGTTATAGCTTGGGTGATAACTCCACTCAGCGGGTGATTTAGTTACAATCCACTCTCCACGTACTGTAGTAGTGACGTACAGGCATCGCTCGAACGACTCGAATTTTATCAAGCAAATAAGCTATGGAATAATTGTTCGAATCAGCGATTCCACATACGACTCATATACAGAAAGACACACGCGCGTGAATGGGTTAAACGATATGGCACGGGGGGGGGGGGGGGGCGTTTTATCCTTCCACGATGGCACAAGTGCCACATCAATTAACCCATTCGCACACGCGTGTCATTCTGTGTTTATTACAGGCCTTCGCGTCTGTAAAAACAATTATTAGAAAGACACTCAGCAATTTATTTGACAACTATCAACAAAAGGAACACATTTTATCGCCAACCAAATTTGCGAGAGGAACCGTGTTACTATTTCGTCCCCTGGGTTCTAATGTGTTCTATGTGCCCACTGGCACATAGAACGCATTGGAACTCAGGGGACGATTTTTAGCTTTCGGCAGCGATTCAAATTGTGATTGCGGTGCACGATTTATGGAAAATTAGAGTTATTCTTCGCTTCTTTATAAAAATACTCCGTCAGCGATTTCCGTTCCGAACATATGTGCGGAACAGATTTTCATTTCCCTCACGGCTTAGTGTTGCTGTAGATGGGGATTACACAGAACAGACGTGTAATAAATCTCGGTATGTGAGGGGTAGTGGGGACTATTGGAGGATAACTTTTGGAGATTACTTATCTGAGGATATCTGGTTAACCCATTTTGCCTAGATCTCTCAAAAGCTTCATAGGTCTGAGGCCACTACTGCTGACTTGTTCATAGTCCATATCATCTGCTCTATGATCGCCTTCATCTGTAGCCACAATTACCATAATATTCTACCACTCTTGTAGTATTCTACCATTACTGCTGACTTGTAGTACTATTACGGCTTGCTGTGTCTGACCCTATTCCAATCTCTGTCCTCGGGCGAATCTTTAATGAGTTCAATCAAATCGCTCCATTCATTAAAACCTGCCTCAGTCTATACAGCTGCTTGGCCTAGTGCATGCTAGGGTACCTCCCATATGAGAAGGAGTATGTTGATTGTTCCAAGATGTTTCAAGATGTGCTTGTCTGATAGTGCACAATGTGTACACATTACATGCATCCCATGGGCACGCAACGAATGTGCCGATATGTGTGCATTGCACAAGCAGCACATAGGCACATGCGTTGAAAGGGGGATTTTGTTACCACAAGCTATCCTAAACTATCCTAAAAGAACGTGCACTGGTGTTTTGTGGATTGTGTTTGTGTACAACTTGTCTAAATGTGTACACATTACCTGCAGCACATGGGAACATGCCAGATGTGCCGATTTGTGGCTATGTGAAGATGCACAATGTGCGCACAAAATGCAGCACATATGACGAAAAAGGGATTCTATAACCACAGACATATCATAAAAAGGGATTTTACGAAATTTGCGGCCGAATGTTTCTGTGTGCTAGTGTAAAATGTGTCACAATATGTACACATTGCATGCAGCACTTGAGCACTTTCAGATGTGACGATGTGTGCTTTTGTGAAAATGCTCGAATGGTTGACTCCACAAACGACCCTTCGACTCAAAATTAACTGCTGAAAGTGGGGTGTCAAAAGTGGGTTGCTGCACGTAAAGATACGTAAAGAACAACACCTGCACAGTCTTATAGCTACTGTTATAAACCCTAGATGGTGGCTTCGCCAAGTCCGATTCTGTGATTTCGGAAATTGTCGGATTGTTTGTGGTAATTAGTTTTATCCCTCTTGAATCGAACATACCATCCAAACACATCTCCGCTATATTTTGAGCTATATAGCACTATGTGCCACTCTAATGAAAAGGGTTCTGGAAGAATCCAAGATTTTCGGAATTTTGGGGGTAATGTTTGATTCATTTCGGTTACTAGATATACTCCCATTCAGTGGAACACAACCTCCAAATACAATCTCAACCTGCTAGAAGCCCCCAGGGCTCATAGCAACCACGTGCTACCAGAGAAACCTAGATGGTCGCCTTGAGTTAACAAAATGCACGACGGAAATACGAGTCCTTCTAGCAACACACATTGCACATGTGCACAGAAACCACGAATCACTATGGTAACGAAATCGCAACATGGCTGCTCACATGACCTACCATAATAGATTCAACATAACGGCTCTGGGTCACGTGTATATGACGTCACTTCCGAGGTCCATCACCGAGGTTTTCACAAATCACGCCAGCTCAGGTATGTTATATAAAGCCAAACAATGTGCATTCGAGTGTGCACTAATCTCGAACTGCACTTTTTCCTGCACACACACATTATATACTCATGTGCAGAAATTGCAAATATCACAATTTGACAAAATGGGCATAAACAACAGGCAACAGTAACCGGCATATAGTCCGGCCGATAAATGCCAACTTCCTGCCCGTCTCAAAGTCGCGCCCAAAGTTTTTTTCTCTATGGTTTCTGATAGAGGGACATCTCCTAATTCAGAAAAGGCTTGCTAGAAGTCTGACAGCATTGCGCAATTTGAGATATTTGTCGCAAAAAATAGGTTCCCAATTTCAATCCCCGTACTTAGCCTAGGTGTTGATATTCACATAAAAAAATCGGCATTGACGAGAAAAAATCTATAAGTTTTACGCAAAAAGACATAAATGACATTATTCAATGCATAAATAAGTGCATGTTAGCCAAACACTGATATTTTATTTTGAAAAGAGGTGTTTTATGAACAGAATTTATAAATTAAAAAAGAACGTTTACAAGAAAACGTAAAATTGGAACTTATACCTTATAGTCGGTTTGTGTGCAGAATTTCCGACACGAGGTGACCCTGGCTGTCAAAATGTTGTTAAATCCCAATAAATAAATAAATATGTGCAGAATCTGCCAGGGCCGATCGTTGCTTTTTCTGACCGAAATACGGGTGTGAAGTTGTTTGGGTAAGTGACGGTCTAATAAACTTGGCATCGAAGCGAATCGAGAACATAATCAGATGAAGCAAAAATGTAGATTTTCAATCGCAGCTGGATTTGGTTGCCAATTTCGTCTTGAGAAATCGCAAATATTGTGTAGAGAAATATGTTCACCCGAAACGTGTCAGACAAGCTACATCAAGCAGAGATATTCCTCCCAAGACGGATGCACCACCCGAAAAAGATTTAAGCGGTGTCAAGCACAAACGGTGTTTGATTTCAAACGACACTGTCTATTTAGTGGTTGCAGTTGTGATGTGACAAAAGACTCCCAAAACAGGACAAGGAGGACAGAGGCTTATATTTTTTGTCAAGTAGTGAGTCAAGGAACCAGCAATAGTTCACAGCAAAAAGATGAGATACTCCAGGTTTTCCGTAAACTTTTTTTTTTTTGCAGAGCTTGGTGAAAAGTAACGACGGTCCTCTCCTCGCCAGGGATAGCCACGATTTTAGCAAATAGACCGAGCGCTGGGCCGTCTCTACGTATTACACAGGATCCAGGTGAGTATGATGAAAGTTTTGAAGAAAAGTATATGCACCGAAATGAAGGATATTGATATAGATCGAAATACTTATGACCTGGAGCTCAACTTTGACAAAATATCAAGAGTATCCAAGTGGGATGTTGTGGGTTTTTCAGGGTAACTTGTCATCGTAAGTGGAGCATTCCCTACCCGGGATGCTGATTTGCAATATCCTAACATTACTGGTACGTGGGATACCAGCAACAATGCAAACTGGTCTCGCTGCTATGACGAGAGATTCTATGGACCTCATAAAAACGAAGCATGGCTTCGAAGTAACATGCTCCTATGATGAATTGCTGCGTTTCAAGAAATCGCCAGTGAAAAAGGCAACTCGCAATGTTGACTTCACACCAATATAATTACATTGTTAATCTAGATATACGTTTTGGGTCCAAATACTCAATTCCCATTGGTCAGCTGGATGAAAACGTCATGACCAAATGTAATTCATTTTCCAATGAAAACATTTGGTCGAACTTTGACCCGAATTTACGGTAGAGCGCAGTTGACAGAATGTAATTCGGGCGGTGTTTGGGCGGGTGTATAACTTTTAGCGCCTCTCGCAGTGATCAGTGATTATAGTTTACTGGTATCTAATTTGTACCCATTCACACACGTTCATACTCCAATAAAGATTATAAAAATTGCATTCAATTCTTATATCTAGTTCTGTTAGGGGGCTAATACAGGTAGTGATAGATAATATCGATGCGGACATTGTATCTCAGAATGGAAAACTTAGTATCCATTCTCTGGCTGTTTTGTTAACTGGAGCAAATAACACAGCCCAACCGCAACACCGTCGGCTTCCGCGACTTAAAAGGGATGTTGTTTGTTATCACGGACCAAAACGCCAGGACATGCCTATTTCTCAATCAAGCAACCCAATTCGTTTCTCTTTGTTTCGGTTCCAAGGTAACCACATCAATGACTGACGTACGTATCGATGAGGGGTTTTCGAAAACTAGGAATTCCAAGTCAACTAATGTACCGAAACTTTGTTCTCTGCCTCCTACTACGGCAGCCTTCGGGGAAAATATCAAAAGGGCACACATTCTGACATGTGTGTGGAAGAATACCCTTCAACCGAGATCTCCAAATTTAGATCTTATCAAATATGGCTTCGAGAAGGAATAAGGGATTAAGTCGTTCCAGCCCATAACAGTTCCGCCTGATGTTGCTCTGGTCCCAGATGAAGTATTGAAGTTTATAAAATGTTCTTGTTCACGCCAGACGCCATGTAGTATAATAGTGCAAAGGTAATGCTGTTATTATGGCGTCCACATCTTTCTGCTCTTGCAACGTCACACAAGAGTGTTGCACTAAACAAACAAGTTAGCAGCTACATGAGCTATGAATAGTACCAATGAATAGAATCACCAAACACCCAAAACATCCCTTAAAATGTATATAGGATCGGATGCAATCTCTGGTACGCACCCGGAATGTTATATTAGCCACAGTCAAACATTGCAAACCGCGAAATGACGATGCCACCTTAAATGTGGATATTTCAAATTGCTCAATGCTGTCAGACGTCCAGTAAACTTTTTCGTAGTCAAGAGATGTTAATCGCACATATTTCATCGAGAAAAAAAACTTGGACGCCACTTTGAATTTCTGTAGTCTGGAAGCCGGACTATTAAACAGGAAAGAATGCTGAAGACATATGCTCTCTTCTCCCAAATACAACAGGACAGGAATTTGTACGATAGTCGGTAACTGGTCTCATTAAAATAAAGACGTTTAGCGATCAATGGTATATACTTACTGGAAATGCCACAGGCTAGCAATTCTTATTCGTTGATTCAGTAAACATGCCCCAACATCGAAGGTGAATCCTTCATCCATATTTTCATAGTAATCAAACATGGCCGCCACCAAAGTTAGTCAAGACCACGTTCCATGAACCAAGACTCCCTTTTTGCCACGGTAGCTGCATGAAATAGCCCAATAATTTTATTTAAAAATGAAACCATACAAATCTAAATGGTAAAGGTGAAATTATTCAAATTTGCATAATAAACAAAAAGGGCGCTCGCCGATTTTAGAAAAAAAGCAGGAACTAGAGTCGGTTTACTTTTTATCGGTGAATAAAAATGTTAGCATTGCATTAATGGACTTGCAACATAAAGCTAACTCAGAGGCCTACATGGTTCTCAGTATACTATCTTCACCATCATCATATTATCAAGGAAACTCCTCCAAGATAGTTCAGTTTGATTCACAAATGGTCGCATTATTTCAACAGATCATCATCACCATGTCCGTCGGTGGGTCCTCACATGGGGTATGGGCTATTTTATAAGTTATCTCCGCCAACATAAATGGTATATGGAGATTTAATACCTGGATGTCTCATTTAAATGAGACATCCAGGTATTAAATCTCCATATACCATACATGTTGGCGGAGATAACGTTTTGTCCCGTTTGAAACACAATACAACTCAGTGGAAACAAATTTGTGGACGTATTTCTCAGATCCACAATTATTTAGACCAAATTCGTGATAATAATTTTGTTTTTATAATCGCAGAAGACAACAGATAGAGTTACATCCCTTGGGTCGTTAAGGAAACGAGTAAACAGTATTTTGTTCACATATCGTCTCCTGAGTTCCAATGTGTTCTATGTGCCTACTGGCATATAGAACACATTCGTACTCAGGGGACGAATTATTTGCTCTTATTTTATTTTTATGATTGTATTGTCGGAAATCTGATGATATTTGTGATTATTTTCGGGTTTTTTGGTTCGAGATTTATAAGGCGAGCGGAATGGAAAAGCTTTCATTGAAACGATTCCAATATTTCATAACGTTCACAAAACAAACTTTCCACATAGAAGAATTATTTGTTTATTGGAGTTTAATTACATTTTCAACATCCTTGGTCACATCGTGTCAAGCAGTTTTTGCAGGTGGGAGACGCCGGAAAGACACTGGGAGAATCATTCGTGAAGCAACGGTGCGTAGCTGGCGGACTCTCCAACTTATTAATTATGCACAACCAGGGTGAACATTGGTTGTAAAGAAGTTTGCCATCATCGTACCCTACGCCTTGGTGTTCAGCACAACAGGACCATGGACATTTCGGAACCAAGACAATTCGAACTTACACCCTCGGCATGGACTAATAAATAGGATTCTTCACGCTCTCAGAACACCCCCCCCTCCCCCCCCCCCCCCGTCCTATTGTAGGCCATTGGGTCACATCGCAACGGCGGCCTCCAGTATGAAAATGGATGGTGGAAACTCGTGTTACTCTATCAACTCGCGCTGCACATGCGCACTAAGACCACATATTACTGTGGGCATGGCGTCACAAGATGGTCGCCCATGCGGTCTACCGTGCCCAAAAGGGTCGTTTCGTCCCTCTCCTACTTCTCATAGGGGCCTGTAATATTGCGAGGTGGAAAAAGCGGCAAAGAGGATGGAACACTGGCAGGAAGTTTGTCCAGATCTGTGGTAAAAACGCTATTTGTCCCTATATCCCGATAAATTCTGTCTTTTGATTGGTCGGAATGCCTTGGGCAAATAGCCATGGCAAAGGGTGCGCCCAACATCCAAGGTATATGAGAGGGTGCAACATCCAGAGTATAAGAGCACGAGAAACATCGGGGGTATGTGGTTTCAATGAAAGCTTTTCCATTCCGCTCGCCTTATTACAAATCTCGAACCAAAAAACCCGAAAATAATCACAAATATCATCAGATTTCCGACAATACAATCATAAAAATAAAATAAGAGCAAATAATTCGTCCCCTGAGTACGAATGTGTTCTATATGCCAGTAGGCACATAGAACACATTGGAACTCAGGAGACGATATGTGAACAAAATACTGTTTACTCGTTTCCTTAACGACCCAAGGGATGTAACTCTATCTGTTGTCTTCTGCGATTATAAAAACAAAATTATTATCACGAATTTGGTCTAAATAATTGTGGAGCTGAGAAATACGTCCACAAATTTGTTTCCACTGAGTTGTATTGTGTTTCAAACGGGACAAAACGTTATCTCCGCCAACATGTATGGTATATGGAGATTTAATACCTGGATGTCTCATTTAAATGAGACATCCAGGTATTAAATCTCCATATACCATTTATGTTGGCGGAGATAACTTATAAAATAGCCCATACTCCATGTGAGAACCCACCGACGGACATTGTGATGATGATCTGTTGAAATAATGCGACCATTTGTGAATCAAACTGAACTATCTTGGAGGAGTTTCCTTGATAATATGATGATGGTGAAGATAGTATACTGAGAACCATGTAGGCCTCTGAGTTAACTTTATGTTGCAAGTCCATTAATGCAATGCTAACATTTTTATTCACCGATAAAAAGTAAACCGACTCTAGTTCCTGCTTTTTTTTTAAATCGACGAGCGCCCTTTTTTGTTTATTATGCAAATTTGAATGTTTTCACCTTTCCCATTTAAATTTGTATGGTTTCATTTTTAAATAAAATTATTGGGCTATTTCATGCCGCTACCGTGGCAAAAAGGGAGTCTTGGTTCATGGAACGTGGTCTTGACTAACTTTGGTGGCGGCCATATTTGATTACTATGAAAGTATGGGCGAAGCATTCACCTTCGATGTTGGGGCATGTTTACTGAATCAACGAATAAGAAATGCTAGCCTTTGGCATTTCCAGTAAGTATATACCATTGATCGCTAAACGGCTTTATTTTAATGAGACCAGTTACCGATTATTGTACAAATTCCTGTCCTGTCGTATTTGGGAGAAGAGAGCATATGTCTTCAGTTTTCTTCCCTGTTTAATAGTCCGCTGCCAGGGGACAGAGATTCAAAGTGGCGTCTAAGTTTTTTTCTCGATGGAATCTGTGAGAATAACATCTCTTGACTACGAAAAAGTTTATTGGACGTCTGACAGCCTTGAGCAATTTGAAATATCCACATTTTAGGTGGCATCGTCATTTCGCGGACTGCAATGTTTGACTGTGGCTAATATAACATTCCGGGTGCATACCAGAGATTGCATCCGAGCCTATATACATTTTAAGGGATGTTTTGGGTGTTTGATGATTCTATTCATTTGGTACTATTCATAGCTGATGTAGCTGCTAACCTTGTTTGTTTAGTGCAACACTCTTGTGTGACGTTGAAAGAGCAAAAATATGTGGACGCCATATTAACAGCATTACCTTTGTCCTTTTGTACTACATGGCGTCTGGCGTGAACAAGAACATTTTATAAACTTCAATACTTCATCTGGGACCAGAGCAACATCAGGCGGAACTGTTATGGGCTGGAACGACTTAATCTCTTATTCCTTCTCGAAGCCATATTTGATAAGATCTAAATTTGGAGGCCTCGGTTCAAGGGTGTTCTTCCACACACATGTCAGAATGTATGTTCGTTTAATATTTTCCCCGAAGGCTGCCGTGGGAGGATGCAGAGAACAACGTTTCGGTGCATTAGTTGCCTTGGAATTCCTGGTTTTCGAAAACCACTCATCGATACGTACGTCAGTCATTGATGTGGTTACCTTGGGACCGAAACAGAGAGAAATGAATTGGGTCGCTTGATCGAGAAATAGGCGTGTATGTTCCCCTACAGGTCTATTCTGGGGGACCTCGGTGGGGGACCTCGTAAGTGACGTCATGTCACGTGACGTAGTGGCGCTATGTTTGGTTGTCATGGTAACCCGCGTGAGCGGCCATGTTGTGACGTCATCTCCATAGTGATAAGTGGTGTTAGTGCGCATGCGCAGCGCGTGTTGTTAGGATGACACGTGTTTCCGTCGTCCATTTTGTATACTGGAGGCCGCCATCTTGGTTTCTATCTAGCACGTGATTGCTATGTTACCTAAGGCCTACAATAGGACAGGGGTATGTTTTGGGGGTATGTTCGATTGAATCGGAATATTTTCTGCAACGACTTCCCTGGATAATTACCACAAACAACCCGACAACTTGTATTTTTTCGAATTTTTCCAGAATTCTCTGCTTCTATCTATATATGCAATAGTTATCGTTTATCTGGCCATGTTCCTTTATTCTAGAGTATACTCCAGTAGTGTAGACGAGCCTATTATCTGGAACAGTTTACCTTATTATTGCTATATTTAGCAATTTCTGGTTTATTCTTGTTAGTTCTGACCCTATTCCAAGTACTCTTGTTGTTTCATTTATATAACTAACCAATCGGATTGCTTGATTTCCCATAATCTGTATGCAGGGTTATCTCCCTTGTGTACAACAAAAGCCTATATCCAATGGCACCCCAAATTTAGCACCCCTTTTTTGAAAACACCTGTGGCTATGGAATCCCTTTTTGTCATATGTGCTTATGTGAAAAGGCACAATGTGACACAATATGCCCTATCACATAGGCACATGCTTTATGTGCCGATATGTGCTTATGTGAAAAGGCACAATGTGACACAACATGCCCTATCACATAGGCACATACGGGTATTTGAGGATACCTATGGCCTGGTATTGTATTATTTGAGGATACCTATCGAGGATACCTACTGGAGAATCCCTTTTTGTCATATGTGCTTATGTGAAAAGGCACAATGTGACACAACAAGCCCTATCAAATAGGCACATACGGGTATTTGAGGATACCTATGGCCTGGTATTGTATTATTTGAGGATACCTATCGAGGATACCTACTGGAGAATCCCTTTTGTCATATGTGTTTATGTGAAAAATCACAATGTGACACAATATGCCCTATCACATAGACACATACGGGTATTTGAGGATACCTATGGCCTGGTATTGTATTATTTGAGGATACCTATCGAGGATACCTACTGGAGAATCCCTTTTTGTCATATGTGCTTATGTGAAAATTCACAATGTGACACAATATGCCCTATCACATAGACACATACGGGTATTTGAGGATACCTATGGCCTGGTATTGTATTATTTGAGGATACCTATTGAGGATACCTATCGAAAATACCTTTTGGAGAATCCCTTTTTTGTCGCATTAGGCTATGTAAAACCCCTCAATGGGTCTAATGTAGTCTTACCAACCGCTTCCATCTTGTCGCCAAAGCTCCAATGCCATTACAGGGCTATGGTCTACCTGTCCTATCATTGGCTTCTACAACAGTCTTGTACCATTGCGGCCTTGTACCAGTACTATTGGCTTCTTTTATTCTGCCCCATATCTCATCCATTACTTCCTAGCTATACCTATCTCAGTCTGGACTATAACATTGATCAAGGTTGAATCAGATTTCCCCTGTATACATATAAGGCGTTCCGTTATTGAGATTCCTAGCCGAGTCCGTAAAATTTGGATTCCGTGTTTTAACATCGTCCACTCGAGGGTATTCCCCTTCCCTATTAGAAGAATTCAGTTCAATGGGTTATAGTTCAAAAATTCATTAAGTTTAAAAGTTGATTCAGTTCAGAGGGTGTTAATATTTATTTATATTATATATAGTTCATTCAGTTCAAAGGGGTGTTAATACCTTCATTAAATTTATGGTTAAAAAATAAAGTTCATTCAAACAGTTCAAAGGGGTTTTAATTACATAAAGTTCATTCAGTTGAAAACTTTGTTCAGTTCAAAGGGTTCATTCAGGTTTGTTCAATTTAAGGGGGTTAACATTGGGTTATATTTGGGTTCATTCGGGTGAACACTTTGTTATGTTCACTTCGATCTTGGTTCTGTTGGATCTTCGTTCACTTCATTCGAACAGTTGTCTTGTATTTGTTCATAAATCAGTTCTGTTCACTTCGATCTTGGTTGTGTTGGATCTTTGTTCACTTTGTTCTGTTCAGTCTGTCCAACTAGTTCGATCAATCTGACTAGTTTGACATTCGTTCAATTTGTTATGTTTACTTCGTTGTTTTGTAGTGACTGGTTGTATCTGTTCAGCTTGTTATCCATAATCTTTATTTCGGCGCATATACTTTTCTTCAAAACTTCTATTGCACCTTCGGCATCACAATAATCAGGATCCTGTGTAATACGTAGAGACGGCCCAGCTCTCGATCTGTTTGTTAAAAATCGTGGCTATCCCTGGCGAGGACAGGACCGTCGTTACTTCTCAGCAAGCTCAGCAAAAAAAAAAGTTTACGGAAAATACAGACATCCCCACATTCACCATACAATTTAAACAAGTCGACCGAATTCCAAGTATATGATTGGGCATCTCACATGAAAGCAGCCACTGATTTCAAACCTTCGGCATTTGGGATTTGAATCTGTTGAGGTAGTGTCGATGAACTCTTTACTACGGACGTTAAGGATCTTGGACTCATAAATGATAATGTTCTCGATTCTCTTCGATGCCAAGTTAATCAGACCGTCACTTACCCTAACAACTTCGCACCCGTATTTCGGTCAGAAAAAGCAACGATCGGCCCTGGCAGATTCTGCACATATTTATTTATTTATTGGGGTTTAACAACACTTTTGACATCCAGGGTCACCTCATGTCGGAATTCTGCACACAAACCCACCATAAAGTATAAGTTCCAATTTTACGTTTTCTTGTAAACGTTCTTTTTAATTTATAAATGCTGTTCATAAAACACTTGTTTTCAAAACAAAATAGCAGTGTTTGACGAATATGCACTTATTTATGCATTGAATAATGTCATTTGTGTCTTTTTGCGTAAAACTTATAGATTTTTTCTCGTCAGTTCCGATTATATATGAGAATATCAACACCAAGGCTAAGTACGGGGATTGAAATTGGGTACCTATTTTCTGCGACGAATATCTCAAATTCTTCAATGCTGTCAGACGTTCAGCAAACCTTTTCTGAATCAGGAGATGTTCCTCTATCAGAAACCACCCAGAAAAAAACTTTGGACGCGACTTTGAGACCGGCAGGAAGTTGGCATTTTGCGGCCGGACTATAAGCCGATTACTGCTGTCTGTTGTTTATGCCCGTTCTTGTCAAATTGTGATATTTGCAATTTCTGCACATGAGTATATAATGTGTGTGTACAGGAAAAAGTGCAGTTCGAGATTAGTGCACACTCGGATGCACATTGTTTGACTTTATATGACATACCCGTGCTTGCGTGATTTTGGGGAACCTCGGCGATGGACCTCGGAAGTGACGTCATAGACACGTGATCCAGAGACGTTATGTTGAACTATTATGGTAGGCCATGTGAGCAGCCATGTTGTGACTTCATTACCACAGTGATTCGTGGTTTCAGTGCACATGTGCAGTGTGTGTTCCTAGAGTGACTCGTATTTCCGTCGAGCATTTTGTTAACGCAATGCGACCATCTAGGTTTCTCTGGTAGCACGTGGTTGCTATGAGCCTTGGGGGCTTCTAGCAGGATGAGATTGTATTTGAAGGTTGTGTTCCATTGAATGGAAGTATATCTAATTACCGAAATGGACCAAGCATTATCCCCAAAATTCCGAAATCCTTGAATTCTTCCAGAACCCTTTTCATTAGAGTGGCACATAGTGCTATATAGCTCAAAATAGAGTGGAGATGTGTTTGGAGGGTATGTTCGATTCAAGAGGAGTAAAACTAATTACCACAAACAACCCGATAATTTCCGAAATCACAGAATCGGACTTGGCGAAGCCACCATCTAGGGTTTATAACAGTAGCTATAATCTGTGCGGTTGTTGTTCTTTACGTATCTTTACGAACAGCAACCCACTTTGGACACCCTACTTTCAACAGTTCATTTTGAGTCGAAGAGTCGTTTGTGGAGTCACTCATTCGAGCATTTTCACAAAAGCTCACATGGTCACATCTGAAAGTGCTCATGTGCTGCATGCAATGTATACACATTGTGGCACATTTTACACTAGCACGCAGAAACATCCGGCAGCAAATTCCGTGGAATCCCTTTTTATGATATGTCTGTGGTTATAGAACCCTTTTTTCGTCATATGTGCTGCATTTTGTGCGCACATTGTGCATTTTCACATAAGCACAAATCGGCCCATCTGACATGTCCCCATGTGCTGCAGGTAACGAGTACACATTTAGACAAGTTGTGCACTAACACAATCCACGAACACCAGTCCACGTTCTTTTTAGGATAGTCTGTGGTAACAAAATCCCCTTTTCAACGCATGTGCCTATGTGGTACTTGTGCTGTGCACACATATCAGCACATTCAATGGTGCCCATGGGCTGCATGTAATGTGTACACATTGTGCAGTATCACACAAACACGTCTTGGAACGTCTTGGAACAATCAACAGACTATTTCTCATGTGGGAGGTACCCTAGCACGCACTAGGTCAAGCAGCTGTATAGACTGAGGCAGGTTTTAATGAATGGAGCGATTGATTGAACTCATTAAAGATTTGCACGAGGGCAGAGATTGGAATAGGGTCAGACACAGCAAGCCTTAGTAGTACTACAAGTCAACAGTAATGGTAGAATACTACAAGAGTGGTAGAATATTATGGTAATTGTGGCTACAGATGAAGGTGATCATAGAGCAGACGATATGGACTATGAACAAGTCAGTAGTAGTGGCCTCAGACCTATGAAGCTTTTGAGAGATCTAGGCGAAATGGGTTAACCAGATATCCTCAGATAAGTAATCTCCAAAAGTTATCCTCCAATAGTCCCCACTACCCCTCACATACCGAGATTTATTACACGTCTGTTCCATGTAATCCCCATCTAAGCCATGCGGAAAATGAAAATCTGTTCCGCACTTATGTGCGAAACGGAAATCGTGGATGGAGTATTTTTATAAAGAAGCGAAATTTAACTCTCATTTTCTATAAAATGTGCACCGCAATCACAATTTGAATCGCTGCCGATAGCTAGTGGGCACATAAAACACATTAGAACCCAGGCGACGAAATAGTAACACGGTTCCTCTCGCAAATTTGGTTGGCGATAAAATGTGTTCCTTTTGTTGATAGTTGTCAAATAAATTGCTGAGTGTCTTTCTAATAATTGTTTTTACAGACGTGAAGGCGTGTAATAAACACAGAACGACACGCGTGTGCGAATGGGTTAATCGATGTGGCACTTGTGCTATGGTGGAAGGATAAAACGGTCCTTCGTGCCATATCGTTTAACCGATTCACGCGCGTGTGTCTTTCTGTGTATGAGTCGTATGTGGAATCGCTGATTCGAACAATTATTCCATAGCTTATTTGCTTGATAAAATTTGAGTCGTTCGCGCGATGCCTGTACATCACTACTACATGTAGATGGCCTATTTGCTCGATTAGATACCAGTCGTTCGAGCAATACCTGTTCCCTCTCAATTGCCTTTGGGGTTTAAGAATTAAAGAGGCCTTCGTTTTCCACAAGGGAGATAACTTTGTATGGTAGGTACTTATTACGTGAATCAAGCAATCTGACTGGCGATTATAAGACTTGGTCGAGGGCAGATGTCGGAACCAGGAGTTGGCAAGGGTGGCTAGAAACAGACAGACTGATAGTAGAGTAACTGGAATGGCGTCTGTAACAGGTAGAAAACGAGGATTCTGGGGGAATCCGAGCCTGTAAAGATTCTATTATACAAAGGAACAAAATCCACGCAGTCCTATCACACTACATGCTACTATTATAGAGGAGGTTTTGGGGAATCCAAACCACCAAGTCCGTTTCCGTGGTTTTAGGTAGTTTTTGATGATTTAGGGGAAATTGTTGGGTTGTTTGTGGTAATTGTATTTACTTTCGGTGATTCCAGCATACTCTCTGAATACACCTTGGGTTTTCTTTTCCAACAAACTGAAATATTCCAAACGACTGAATCTTAAAAATACTGAAAACATTCATTTCCTTTGAATCGACGTAAAGAATAGTGTTTTAGGCATTCTGGGCCACCTAATTTTGTTCCAATTTTGAATAAAAATTAGATCTTTTCTTGGTCTAGAAATTGTCTATGAAACTTCCAATGTTAATTCTAAACCACACATTAAAAAATCGTTTGCATTTTATTCATTAGCAAACCACTGTTCCATTCAAACATTTCTCGAAACTAAAAAAAATTATATGGAAAACCCCGTGTTAATGTCCAGATCGGCGAAAACAATATATAGTATGGGAGTTTTGGGTATTCATTTTCACATTCATTTAATTATGTTTGTAACGCATACCGCGTTAATGGTACACTTGTCTTCAACCACTGCTAGCCCTGCTTGTGTGGAGTTGGTACATTGGGAGTCTGACAGTTGCTTGCCATTGCTCGGTGGTTCTCTCCAGGTACTCCAGCTTCCTCCACCCGTAAAACTGTCCAACATGAGGTGACTCTGGCTGTCTAAAGTGTCATTAAACCCCAATAAATAAATAAATAAAAATAAATAAAAATAAATAAATAAATAAATAAATAAATAAATAAATAAATAAATAAATAAATAAATAAATAAATAATGTTCGTGTTGATCGTGTGTTCAGATTTAACATGGGAATGCCATAGACATTTCTCGACCACCAAAAAAAATACAAGTCTAAATTTGTTTAGAACAGGTTTAGAATTTATCACTAAATTCTCCATTGGGAATTACATTTGTGAAAAAGACCCTGTACTTTCGCCATCTGTCTTCCAGTTGTTTTAGTGTAATTCGAATTGTAGCCACCTGCTGAAACATTAGCCCAAGCGGGCCTAGAAAAATGCGTGCTTTTTGTTTGTGTCCATGGAAGGGTTAGAAAAAACTTAATCAATTTCTGCTTAACATCTCAAGAAGAATATGGCAACGATCATGCACAGTGACCTTGATGATATATCGCCTTTTATCATATGACTCGTCCGTTTTGTTCACTTTAAAAAATGTGATATTTTGTTTTCATATTAATCAGTGATAAATAAAGCCTTCCGTCAATTTCATTGGTCAATTTCAAAACTAGACAATTTGATTGGCTGAACAAAATACAACTAGGTCACATTTTCATAATTTGCATAATTAGAGTTGGGAGCTTTCATTGGTCAATTTCAAAACTGGACAATTTGATTGGCTAAACAAAATACAACTGGGTCATATTTGCATAATTTCAGTGGGGAGAATTTACGTTGTCTGTCCTATTAGGGTGGGTTATATTGTATCAATCTTTTACCTACAAAAAAAACGCCATTCATTTTTTTATATTTTCTCTTTTTGCTTCCGAAACATAGGTCATGACCCCCTCATTGGAACGAGCTCAACGAGCTCGTTCCAATGAGGGGTCATAACCTATGTTTTGGAAGCAAAAAATGAAAATTATGTTATTCCAAGTGCCGTCTGCAACTCAAGTTAGGTGATGGGTTAAAAAGTCATACTAAGTGGCTAATTTGTGCGTGTGTGTGTCATATGATAAATAGAATATGAAATGAGTGTTTTTCTCATACAATATTTATGAAACTCGTCCGAATTTTCCGTTTGCGCTCGCCAGAGGCTCGACAAAACGGAAAATACTTAAACTCGTTTCATAAATATCATATGAGAAAAACACTCATTCCATATCCTCTATTTATCTTCAGGTGCAACCTTCGGGTGCAATATGGGGAATAATCTTAAATAATCGTTGTTCGGGTTTATCGAATTGGAATAATTTAATGGTTTCTACCAACACATCGATTACTGTGGGCACTGACTATAACGACATCTCGCCTTTCATCTTCCCATGACCTGATGGCCTTTTTGTTCATGTTCATCGCACTAGAAGTATTTAATGGTTTCCCGCTTGGTTTATTTTCGAAATAAAAACAGAAGAATATACATATTTCGAAAACAGAAAAATATATATGTCGAAATAGAAAAAAATGATTTTTTTTCTGAAAATATTTCGAATTTCCTAGGAAATAAAATATTAAGAACATAACCTTAAACCACAAAAAAATTTTAAAAAAAAACAAACAAAATAGATTAAATAAAATTAAAACGAAATAAAATTATAAATCACTGATTTATCATGGAACAAAATGAAGATAAAGAGAGAAAATGAGCGTCAGAAATGCTTAGATGATATGTTCATGAGAATGCTGGCAGATCTCATTCACACGATGGTTTTGCGTGGAGAAAGCCGAATGGAAAAAAGAAAAGTTTGATTTATGGCAGGTTTTATATGAGGTCTGCCATGACGATCTGATATGTCACTGGAGAGATGGTCGAGCATGCAGGAAGATGACGGACGACCCTGCAAAAACAAAGACGGAGAGGTTCAGATGTTGATGGATAATCTGACACCCGGACAAGAAATACAAATCTTGTGTCTCTCGGACACTATTTGATCTTGTGAAGAAATATACACATTTTTGTGAGAATGAAAAAAAAAATTGAGAAATGCTAAATAAAAAATTAGAAAAACAATTCTCTTTCTCATATAGTTTCTATTTTTTTCTTATTTTTTTCTTTATTTATTTTTTCGAAATATATATTTTCTATTTTTAAATTTTTTTCATATTGATTTTATTTCTTATTTTTGTCAAATTGTATATTTTCGATTTTTTCTAAAATATTTTGAACTCATTTCTTTTAAACACAGGTAAGAACTAATACTAAGTTAAATAAAATTGAAAAAAAAACAATTTGTATTTAAAAAAAAACAAACAACTTTTTAAATATATGTATAAAATAATTTAATTAAATAAATAAAAATTAGTTAAATAAATTGAAATTAATTTATTGAATTTACTTGATATGAAATTACTTTAATAAACTGAAATTAGTAAAACAAATTCAAATTAGTTAAATAAATTGAAAAAAAAATAAAATGGCTTATTTGGTATGTGCCAGTTTACATGATTTAAAAAAATATGCTAAAAATTTTAAAATCCCAGGAGTTTCTTGTCTGAGGAATAGATTCACCTTGATCGATGTGACAACTGCTGAGACAGTGAAGAAATCGATTCACAAATTGAGATCCAAGGCTCAACAATTGGGTTTGAAAGACGCAAAAATGGATGAAAAGAGAAGAATTGCATGATTTTCGGAGGTTCGAATACTAAGACGAAACAGAAACAAAAAACAGCTTGAAGATGAGAAAAAGGAAAATTCCTGTGCAAATGAAACAATCTGAAACACAGAAAACAAATGAAAAACCTCCCGTCGCCGTGGATTTGAAGACCAGAAAAAACAGACCGACAACAGAAAAAGGAAAGCCCCCGTGCAAACAAAACAATCCGAAGCAAAGAAAAGAAACGGAAAAGCTTCCATGAAACGGAACAATCCAAAGCAAAGGAAACAAATGGAAGCTTCCCGTTGTCTTGAATTAAAACAAAACCCAGAATAGCATGAAAACGGAAAGCCTCCTTCACTACTGTAGATTTGAAAATAAACAATCCGAAGCAAAAACAGAAAATAAACAGGAACCTCCCATGCAGAAAACAGCCTGAAGCAGAGAAAAACAGAAAAAGGAAAGCTGTGGATTCTTCGCTGGAAATACTAAAAATCCTCAACTCAGTAATCGTCTATTGGATTTCGATAGATCTGCAGTGGATGCAAATATGTCAAGAGACAAATTGGTAGCAATGATAGATCGTGAATTCAAAGTGCAAGAAAGAGTGACCTTCACCCCAAGACAGATATCTGAAGCGATCAAAAATCATTTTATATTGTTCGACATTCCAAGTCGCGAGAAGTACAGTCCCGAAGCGTTCATGGTTGCCATACAAACGAACGTGACGAATTCGTGGATCGCGGCAGCAAGATCAAAATGATCTTGTAATGTTCCATTGAAAAAGTAATACTCACAAAAAATGAAACCACGTTCGAAGTCTGCGAGGGTCATTTTCAGTGTAAGATCGAGATGACGGTGGAGACTTCTGTCGAGCAGGAGATTTTCTCAAAGATGAAAGATGAGATATTGGAATCAATTGAAACTTTTCAAATGATCGGTAAAAATAGGCATTCTGTGAAGTGCTGAATTCGAAAATTCACGTGGACAAATACAACCCCTTACGAACGCTTTCTCATAATGAAATTGTCATATTGTTTAACCCTTTACCTAACATGAAAAGCAGTCGACACTTGCAAACAAAATTCTTGAATATATAATTTTTTTTCATTTTTTGTCTCAAAAACATAGGTTATGACCCCTCATTGGAACGAGCTCGCTGAACTGTTCCAAAGAGGGGTCATAACTTATGTTTTTGAGACAAAAAATGAAAAATATAATAAAAATTAATTGGCGATTTTTGTGAATAGCGCTGGCCGGTTTTGGCCGTTACGTTGGGTAAAGGTTTAAAGAAGAAGAAGTCTATAGTGAATGCAGTAAACCGTGAAGATGCTTCAAACGGGTAGTGACTTCCACGTTGTATCCCATGGAAGAAAATGCCAATTGACTTTCGAAATATCGAGAGAATTCGAAAGGTTGGTCTGGAATTGAGTTTCTGACAAAGTTGTGAGACACTGATCGTTCCTGGAAAGAGAGTACAACCGTGGCTGTGAATGTGTTTGGATACGATGACAAGAGTAAAGTGGTTCGTTGAGAATCAGCCTGTAAAGAAATGATGACAGAAAAGAAATGAATTTGATAATGATTTCCGATGACAGAAAATCAACATTGTTGCTGGATTAAAAATCTAAATCGTTTGTTTTCAAATCAGATTACCAACACAATGGAGAGAGATTTTACCATTCTTCTCGCCTGAATTCGTAACAGAGACACGAGAACTATTTTTGCATTCATCAATCCGTGAAAGCAGTCATGTCAAAAAGGGTGGCGTATTAAATTTCAAGCACTGCAACAGATGATTGAGAGTGCCTTTCGTCACGTATATGGATTTCGAATCATTCATGGAAAAGATTAGTTCATGTCAGCCGAACATTTAACTGGTGACAGTTACATAGAGAGTAATCGCTTGACTGGACTGGTTACGTGAAATAATTCATGAGAGGTGAGGGACGTTGTACAAACACGAGTGCGCGAATACGCACGAGTGTTTTACAGTGTAGTCCCTCGCCTCGAATGAATTATTTCACGTAACCAGTCCAGTCAACGATTACTCTGTTTATTACTTCTCATTATTAATGATAATTACATTATTTAACCCTTTACCTAACGTAGCGGCGAAAACCCGGCCAGCGCTATTCTAAAAACTCGTCAATTAACGTTCATTATTTTTTCATTTTTTGTCTCTAAAACATAGGTTATGACCTCTCATTGGAACGAGCTCGTCGAGCTCGTTCCAATGAGGGGTCATAACCTATGTTTTTGAGACAAAAAATGAAAATAATAGTTATTCAGGAATTTCTTTTTGCAAGTGTCGTCTGCTTTTCATGTTAGGTAAAGGGGTAAAAAACCAATGAAGTCTCCACCCACGGTAAAGCGTCTTCGTTTGCGCGCACGGATACATGACCCAATTGTTGATTGCATAATTCACTTGTGAAGTTATCGTTTATAATCAAATCGGGAAATCCCAGTAAATCACACTTTGGAAAGTAATAAATGGAGATACACGCCCTCGTGATATTGTTTTTAAATCAAGTGTTTTTCAGACGAAAGTCTCTTCATTGGTCGCTTCGCAAACGCCAAAATGATCGGAAGGGAAAGATGTAGGTCAAATGTTCGAGCTTGACTTGTAATCGGAAATCAGAAAGCTGCTTAAAAGATGATGAAGCCCTGATGGACGGAGAGAAGGAAGAATTAATGAAATGCATTGGAGTGTCACATTTGTTGAGAAGCCTTTGATGACAAACTATCATCCGGGTACAAAGGAGTCAGGTATCACGACCATAATATAGGTCTCTATAGGGGTTCTACTCACAATAAATGTAATTTGATGTTTAATGATAACATTTTACCCATCTTTTTACATAATTTGTCGGGATATGATTTCCATCTGTTCATTAAAAATCTAGGCGAAGGTAAAAATCCCTGCCAACAATGAAGAGAATACATCTCATTCATAAAAAAGATGGTGGTGGGTAAAAACAAATGATGGAAGCAACGACACTCGGGACATATGTTCCTTGGACAGTTACAGATTCTTCCCTTCCAGTTTGGAAGGTCTGGTCAATCATTTGGAAAAGGCTAAGTTTTGCATCGTGACTAAACATTTCGCGGATAAATGGAACAGTCTCTTGCGAAAAGGTGTCTATCCGTATGATTATATGGATGGTTGGGACAGATCTTTCAGTATCTCCCAAAGAACAATTTTATTCGAGTACGACACACACATTTCGGATGAGGATTACGGGCACACTCAAAAAGTGTGAATGTTATTTAACATGGAAGCGATGAGAGATTATCATGATCTGTATTAGAAAACTTATGTCCCTCTCTTGGCAAACGCATTCGAAAATTTTAGAGATGTGTGTTCTGGGCTTAACGATTTGGATCCCGCTTGGTACTTCAAGACTCCTGTACTGGCCTGGGATGCTCTCTGTTGAAATCTACAGAAGTGGGATTAGAATTGTTATTCGACTTTGACATGCATCTCATGTTCGAACCAGAGGACACCGTTGGATGGTGCATAAAACACCCGTACTTCCAGAAATGATGAAATATTATGCGGGCTTATCAAAAAGTCTGGAAAATGGTAAAAATTCTAAGTTCAAGGGCAGTATCTCCACCAAAAATCAACCAAGTGGAATGTAATTCGAACTTGATCTGTAAGTATCCACAACAAAGCTATACACCAAACATTTTATCGATATGTCCAACCATAATGGAAAAAAGTCCGGAAAATGAAAAAAAAATCAGAAAAAACTCTAAAAATTAAAAGTTCAAGGGCAGTAACTCCATCAAAAATCAACCGAGTGGAACGAAATTTGCACTTGATCTGTAAGTATCCATAACAAAGCTATACATAAAAAAATATTCCTCAATATGTCAATCCGTAACGAACAGAAGTCCGGAAAACGGTGACTAAGTTCAAGGGCAGTAACTCCACAAAAAATCAACTGAGCGGGACGAAATTCGAACTTGATCTGTAAGTACCCATAACAAAGCTGTGTACCAAAAAGTTTCTCAATATGCCCACCCATAACGAAATAAAGTCCGGTAATCAATTCCGGGCGGACGGACGGACGGACGGACAGACGCGAACGCTATAATATAATACGACCGTATTTACAAAACGGGCGTATAAAAAGGTGTCAGAGGTGACACAATCACCAGGTCTTACAGGTACACGAAAGTCAATAATTATCTGAGAAATTTCGAGTCGAAAGAGTTTTGCAAATACATAACCAATTAGAGGGCGCGGTGGCTCAGTAGGTAGAGGTGCAGGCTGCAAGTCGAGAGGTCCTCGGTTCGAATCCCACCTGCGGCAACCGCGTTGTGTCCTTGGGCAAGACACTTCACCCCATTGCCCATGTGGGGGCACGATGGCGCCGTGTACTAAGGCGTACTGCACGTCGATGGTGCGCATGTCTTCAACCAATCTAACCCTGCCTGTGCTGCAGTGCGGAGTTACGATGTTGGGGAGCTGGCAGCTGCTCGGCGTTGCTCGGTGGTTCTTTCCGGGTACTCCGGCTTCCTCCACCCGTAAAACTGTCACGGTCATGATTAGCCATTTTGCATAAATATGTGACCTTAAACATCAATAAATAAATAAATAACATAACATAACCAATTTAGACGGGAATAACCTGTCCGGTTGGGCCGTGTGTCAACTCATGCCCAAGATAAATTTCTAGTGGGTGACTAAATCAGAGGAGATCGATAATTGGAGACATTATTCGTGTGTTTTTGGATTTGAACTACGATTCTGATCTCCACGACCTGCACAATGAATACCCCGTAGCTCCGGAGAACATAGAGATTGACAGTGTTAAACATTCATCCCGAATCTACGAGATAAATGCAAGTTCTGCAAGTTCGTGGTCTATTTCGAAAATCTGAAACTCTCTACCGATTACGGTATGACACTGATAAATATAATTCATATTATCCGATTCGAGGATGAAAAATATGATGAAAAATATATAGATTACAACATGCGTTTGACAGGGATGTGGCGAATAGGGGGAGGGGAGGTGCCCCCCCCCCCCCCCCCCCCCCCCCAGCTAGGAGTATTTTTGGTCAATAGTTGGAAATTCCGAGGTCGAAAATCAAATAGTTGGAAATTCAATAAATTAACATTGTTCATGAAAAATATTAAAATTCCAACTAATGATGAGAAAATTTGATCTTTTATTTCCAACTAGAAACTTGAGTTTCAAATTTCCTACTATAAATTGACATGGCCTCAAAATTTCGACTCTGACATCAATCCGGTAAATTTTCCGACCCAGACACATTATAAATGATGCTTTTTTCCGTTTCAGGACTAGTGAAAATTTTCAGAAGGGTTCACCCTTTACCCAAAACAGACGATTTCAAAATTCATTATTTTAAATATCATTTTTTTTTACAATTTCAACAAAACCATATCATGTGGCCCCTCTTTGGAACGATGATATGGTTTTGCTGAAATATTTCGAAAAATAATATTTTTTCAGCAGCTGTATTTGCATATTACGCGGGCGGATGCGGGCGATTCGTTGGGTAAAGGGTTAAAAGATATGACCTAGCGCTGCAGTGCAACCACCTATCAAAACCACCCACAGTTGGAATTTACACCGATGGCACTCCTCCCCCACCTCCCTCCCACCCCCACCCCCAGCTGAAACTCTCTTGCCACATCCCTGGCGTTTGAGAACTAAGGCCAAGATGGAATTCAGAAGAGACTTGATGAATAATTCCGTCTGCTGGAAACCTTGAGGAAATCAACCAATATTTGTCTCATGACATAGGAAAATGTGCGCAAGAAAATACGCTGCGAGACCGAACTACCACCACAGAACGTTTTTCGATAGGAATGTGGTGGTCATGCACATGAAGAATACTCGATTGACATTTGACATGCTGGTGTTCTGAACATGGTTTTACTTCTGTTCTGTGGTTCTTGGCTTCTCTGGTAGAGTGGAAGAACCTTTTATCATATGACTCGTCCGTTTTGTTCACTTTAAAACATTTGATATTTTGTTTTCATATTAATCAGTGATAAATAAAGCCTTCCATCAATTTCATTGGCCAATTTCAAAACTAGACAATTTGATTGGCTGAACAAAATACAACTGGGCCACATTTTCATAATTTGCATAATTAGAGTTGGGAGCTTTCATTAATCAATATCAAAACTGGACAATTTGATTGGCTAAACAAAATACAACTGGGTCACATTTGCATAATTTCAGTAGGGAGAATTTACGTTATCTGTCCTATTTAGGGTGGGTTATATTATATTAATCTTTTACCTACAAGAAAAACGCCATTCATTTTTTTATATTTTCACTTTTTGCTTCCAAAACATAGGTTATGACCCCTCATTGGAACGAGCTCGACGAGCTCGTTCCAATGAGGGGTCATAACCTATGTTTTGAAAGCAAAAAATGAAAATTTTTAGTTATACGAGGATGTTTTTTCCAAGTGGCGTCTGCAACTCAAGTTAGGTGATGGGTTCAAAAGTCATACTAAGTGGCTAATTTGTGCGTGTGTGTGTCATATGATAAATAGAATATGAAATGGGTGTTTTTCTCATATAATATTTATGAAACACGTCCGAATGTTCCGTTTGGGCTCGCCAAAACGGAAAATTCTTAGACTCGTTTCATAAATATTATATGAGAAAAACACTCATTCCATATCCTCTATTTATGACGTCACACGAGATCATCCATTAGATCACCAAAAAGGACATTCTCCTACTCAATAACTAAACAACGCCCACGCAGTATAGGACTACTTACATGTGCTCTTCAACATTTCAGCGATAAAATGGATATTGGAATCGTTCATTGCGGAAAATGTAAATAGTCACGATAAAATCTGACAACAAAACATCAGTAACCTGAGTAACTTCCGTACTCAAGTCCATACGTGTGAAAGATAGGGGATGAGGGCAGAGGCGGCGGAGCCGGGGGAGGGTCACAGGGAGCAATAAGTTAAACAAACGTATGCAAACGTGTCAATATACAGACATTCCTGTACAGGGGCGGCGGAAGCTTGATAAAAGTGGAGGGGCACAAATTTACAAGCCTACCATGGTTCGACCCAGTGTGAGAAAGGTTACAATCGTATATCGGTAAATGTACCATGGCTCGCTATAGTCTCTCGTTTAGATGAATATGTCGCCGTGTGGCCACTGTCCTATTTCTTTTACTTCAACCATCTTCCAACCCGAAGGCCAGCCTTCGGGTTGGAAGATAGTTGAAGTAGAAGAAACGGACCGAAGCGGGGGAAAGTGGGATTCTTTGGCTAAATATTGTTTGTAGTTTTGCAAATAATGTTACAGGAATGCCTGTATATTGACACGTTTTCATGCGTCCATTTTAACTCATTGTGTAACTGCGAAACATATCTGTGGAAAAAAGTGGAGGGGCACGTGCCCCCTGTGTCCCCTGGCTCCACCGCCTCTGTTCGTGTAACATTATTTGCAAATCCAAACAATATTCAGCCAAAGAATCCCACTTTCCGTCGCTTCGGTCCGTTTGTTCTATTACAACTATATCTTCCAACGCCAACCCAAAGGCTGACCTTCGAGTTGGAAGATGGTTGAAGTAGGAGAAACAGGCAAGACTGTGACCACACAGTGGCATTTTCATCTAAACGAGAGACTGTAGCGAGTCATGGTTCATTTACTGATATTCGATTGTAACCTTCTCACACTGGGTCGAATCATGGTATCATTGCAAATTTGTGCCCCCTCCCCACACTTTTATCGAGCTTCCGCCATTCCTGGATGAGGGGGTGTTATTTTATGCAATGATGGCCGCGAACGAAAAACACCTCATTGTCAGTCGTCTAGATAACGGTAACCTTTCTTTCATCTCCATTAAAACTTTCATTCTTTTTTAGATAGATATTTTATTCAGCAGAATGTGAGTTTCGGTATAACAAAACAACAAATTTACATTGACCTAAATTACATATAAACAGAAACATATAACATGCTGGGGATAGCATAGTCAGATTGGCTCTCCACCTGCTATCTCCCTGGGACTGGGAAAAAAAAAAGAATATAAAAAAGAGAATACAGACCTTAAAGAAAACATTTGAAACGGACTATATGTTAGCTGTATGGACAATAATGAACAATATGCGATATGCGACAATAATGAACGATATGCGATACGCGACTGTGGACAGGGCGTTGGAAATGTTTGAGTATAACTTGGCTCTCCATCTCTCTAGTCAGAAAAGGTG
Source organism: Pictodentalium vernedei (assembly GCA_031216915.1). NCBI lineage: Eukaryota > Metazoa > Mollusca > Scaphopoda > Dentaliida > Dentaliidae > Pictodentalium > Pictodentalium vernedei. The sequence continues at coordinate 520,970,902 of CM062294.1, read as the reverse complement.
AAACCAGGGGGGAAAGAAAAAAAACAGTGGCGGATGAACATGACCTCCTGGAAGTCATATTCATCCGTCTCCGGCCCTCTCCGATCATACTGAACTAAATTTGCCTTACTCACTCGAGACTGCCTGACTCGCTCGAGACTTTCGGGGATCTTGCAGCCACCCTTCAGCCTCGTTCCTGCTCGACAGACGCCAAATTCGATTACTCGAAGATGGACCCTGGAGCACAGCGCGGTCAACACGCCTGTGGAATATTATCAGCTGTGGATTTAAGACATTACTTATCACCTCTGGGCCCGTAGAGTAGACAAGGATTTTCAGGTGACAAGAATGCTACGCTTAACGACCACACGAGGAAAGGTTTTATTATGCATTGAGTGAGGAGTCAAGCCTAGACGAGAAACCAAACAAATAAGCAGTAGTAACATTTTTTATTTGAGATGAGCGTCTTGGTGTTTTGTGTGTTTTTTCGATCCCTTCTTATCAATTTAGTTAATTTCGTTGAATAGAATAGGATCCCTGCAAACACACCACGCATCCACGGCGTCACCATAAGGAATATGAAATCATTTTTCGTCATTTTTATTGATGCATTTATGTCTCTAATTAATTGTAAGTTTAGTTTTCGAGGAGAAGAGTCTCAAAAGTTGTAATTATTTCTTCTCCAATCCTTTTTGATGTAAATATGGCAAATAAAAAAATGTTTAAACTAAACTAACAAAACGAAGAGAATGACTATTTTTGAGTTGATACCACAATTATCTCATGAATAACTGTAAGGAAATATCTTTTCATGAGCAGCTAACATGGCTGACAATTTCCTCCATTGGAAGAGATTTGCCGGAAAGTTAGCTCCCCTCAATTATCTGGGGCTCTCAGTAAATTTAACACTAAGGGTAAGATACATGTAACTTCATATTAAAATTGAAATTTCGAAATGTTAACGAATTTGTATCATCGAGGTGCGCATCACAAACTTTGGGCATTTTTCCGTAGAGCAGTATAGAAATACAGAAGCTGGCATTTTACAATTTTTTCCAAACCATTTTTAAACGTTTGACTCATATTCTCGGTTGAAACCCATTTAACACTTACGCTGCCGAAAAAGACTATTGTCACATATCTTATGATAATTATACGTACGTTACGGTGTGCGCAGATCAAACCAACCATCTGATTAATTGTTGGAAAGGGCTCAAAGAGCACTTTCTAACAATTAATCGGATGATGGAGTTTCAGATATGTCATAAATTTTATTAAACATTCTCTCACACAGGCATACAAAGAGGTCCTCCATATCTAACTAAAGTGGGCGTGGCAGTAAAAGGGTTAAGAATAAGAAAACATCTTTTGATATTCCGTAAGTATTTTATGTTCTTCATATCAACAGTGTGCGAATTGTGACACTGCCCTTTCCATTAGTATAAAAAGTCTAGGAGATGAGATTTGCCCATTTTTTTTTAGGGGTGGGGGGGGGGGGGGGGGGGGGCGGTGGCGTTGCGGTAACCGGTTCTCGTCATATCACCGAAGTTGAGCAGCATCGATCCCGGTTAGCCATTGAATGGGTGACCGTCTGAGCGATCGATTCGGACTCTCGCGTTGTGTCCTTGGGCAGGGCACTTAACCCCGATTGTCAACCTGGGGGCACGATGATGCCGTGCGCTAAGGCGTACTGCACTTCGATGGTGCGCATGTCTTCAACCAATCTAACCCTACATGTGCTGCAGTGCGGAGTTACGATGTTGGGGAGCTGGCAGCTGCTCGCCGTTGCTCGGTGGTTCTCTCCGGGTACTCCGGCTTCCTCCACCCGTAAAACTGTGACGGTCATGATTAGTATATATAAGTATATGACCTTAAACACCAATAAATAAATAAATAAATGAATAATCAATTTCCCATTTTTTTCCTGCGAAGAATAAAAACCTGCAAATTACTGTAAAATACACTCCCTAAAGAAAGAGCCAAAATGGAAGCTTCCTTCGTGTTGATAAGTGTGATATTGATAGATATTCTTAATGACGGATTATCTGTGAAGTAGTTGCTTTTAATTAGTTTTGCATAAAAAGTCAAGTTTCCTTCAGTAACTTTTAATAAACGAAAACAACAGACAGCTCCGAGCCACTGTGCATAAGTATGTGACCTTAAACATCAATAAATAAACAAATGAATAATAAATTTCCCATTTTTTTTCCTGCGAAGAATAAAAACTTGCAAATTACTGTAAAACACACTCCCTAAAGAAAGAGCCAAAATGGACGCTTTCTTGGTGTTGATAGGTGTGATATTGATAGATATTCTTAATGACGGATTATCTGTGAAGTAGTTGCTTTTAATTAGTTTTGCATACAGTAATTTTTTATAAACGAAAACAACAGACAGCTCCGAGAGCTGTCTGTTGTTTTCGTGTATTAAAAGTAACAAAGGGAAACTTTGGTTTAATTTCTACTGATGTCATAGGTGTTTCTCAACAATTACCGGCTTGTTACTTGGACCTTCCCCAATCGTTTCAAGGGAGATAACTTTATCGAAAGTAGATTTTCATCACGATAAAAAACAGGGATGAATATATTATTTATTTATTTAATTATTTATTTATTGGGGTTTAAGGTCACATATTTCTGCATACGAACTCCACACAAGCAGGATTAGCATTGGTTGAAGACAGGTGCACCATTGACGTGCAGTACGCCTTAGTACACAACGCCACCGTGCCCCCACGCGGGCAATGGAGATGAAGTGTTTTGCCCAAGGACACAGCGCGGTTGCCGCAGGTGGGATTCGAACCGAGGACCTCTCGGCTTGCAGCCTGCACCTCTACCTACTGAGCCACCGCGCTCCCAATCAGGGATGAAGCTGCTGGACAAAATGAGATAATTCTGACACTAAAACAGTATGTATTGTTTTCATTATATGCGTTACAATGTTTTAACTAAAATTAGAACTCGTTTTGTTTGTAGTCAAAACACCCAAACACAGAAAACTAAACTTATTGAGTAATGCGCACGTTACTTCCGGACATCTATTCTCCTATATCTTACAACAAGAATGTATTTTCCCTAATACATGTGAAAACTTCTAGACAAATACAAATCTGTATTGATGGTAGCAGCCTCGCGTGCGATCAATCGATTCAAAAAGAGAACGTCTATTACACATGTCGTCGTTTTTGATAACAGGAATTACGTGATAAATAACCACCTGAACAAAATAAAGTGAACAACATCATTTTTGCCATTATAGTATTCTTTATACATGCCTACCATGCGTTAAACCTGAAAAATGAAACAAAGAAACACACAACTGAAGCACTGCTATAAACTTCAGCGGTTATATAGTACAAGTAGAATAATGGATGGGGATTACGTCATGCATAGCACAAGAACACAGCACCATGACGTCATGATTTCATTTATAAAAAATCTACTTATGGACGTCGAATGATTGTCAAAATAAATGAGATCAAGTCAAAGGGTGGAATATTTTGCTGGATAAATTGGTTATAACCACCAGGTGGGTTTCCGAGATGGTGTATTGATGTTTCGATCTCGCCTCTGGGTTATATATTGGGGTTATATATCGACCCGCCTTAACGGACTCGTCGACATATGCCAAGAGACGTGGTCTCGACTTCAGTACACCATATCGGAAACTTGCATTATGGTATGTAATAACCTATATTTATCTAACAATCAACTTAATTTGCATCCAAAAACTCGAAAAAAGGTCTGTATCAGTCCACCCCACCCCACCCCCTCCCCCACCCATTCCGATTCAGTATCAGACAGATTCAATTTCCGGTAAACATCGCACTATCACATATATGCATTGTTATTACGCATAAACATATATTTCTTGAAATTCAAAATTTTTACCGCTTTCAACCCAATTTTGACTTAAAATTGGGGAAAGGGTTTTATGTAACGGGATTGTTAGATAAATGCATTATCGTGACCATGTGCATGTTCTGTAATTTGCATCAGATTCTTGGTGGTGTTACAATCGGATCGCAACTCGCCCCGATGGGCTCGTTGCGATCCGAATGTAAACATAACCTCGGTTCTGAGACAAATTGCAGGACATGCACACAGTCATGATAAGTTATATATATATATATCTTTCGTGGCTTTGCCGGATTCTGTAACGTTTCTCACTCGGGAATTCGGAAAAAAAACATAGATTCTCGCTGCTTTCCAGCAGAAGTGAATGGTATGGAATTGAGTAATGATGCTCGATTTTCACAAAAATACATGTTAGACATTCCCCGTTATCTTATAAGATGGCATGTAATAGAAGACAATATTGTTTAATCTTCGTTTTGTTCCACCAGATGACGTCGAGGTATACGTTCTCTTGAAGTGGTTTGAAGATTGAGAATTCAGTGAATACCATCCTCTGTAGGTTTGGGCAGTTTACTCATTCATACACAAATTCTAACTTAGATCCTTCCATTTTATCCTTATAGAAAGCATCGAATTTCCTATTGGCTGCAACGGTAAAATGATTTGTCCAATCACCAACTTCTCCTGTAAAAACAGCAAGTCAAACATGTTTAGTAATATACTGACTGCGAAAAGGTTTTGAGGTATATCACAAACACCCCCGACCAACCCCACACCAAAACTTATCTACTCTCAACCACCACCACCACCACATGTTCACACTCTCGCCATATCTGTCCAAATCGCAAACATTCAAAGTTACCGCAACGCCACCGCGCCCCTTGTGTAAAGGGTTCATAGACTGTTGTCTGTATACATATGAACCCGATCCGGTGTTTTCACACCTTCGAGGAGGGGGAGATAACAGAATTAACGCTGGCGTCCGAATTGCCTCCACCCCCCCCCCCCCCCACACCCCCGATGGCGCAAGTCCCGACTGACTGATATTTCAACTACATCATAAAGGCATCGAAGGCGTGCTTCGATGGTGTGGTTGGAATATTAGTCAGTCGGGATTATAGTTAAAATATTCAAGACCTTTGGGGAATTTGTCAGTAAATAAATAATCTATACATGTAGTTGTCGTGACAAAGCATTTATGTAACACGTACCGTACCAACACTCCAAATTAGTCGTGGTGGGGCCCCGGCAACCCGAATCGGGTACTATAGAGATATCCATTTGTATGACAGACTCAGTGTGTGACACAAGAACAGGTATCACATCCAGTCTTTTAAGAATTTATTTATTTATTGGTGTTTAAGGTCACATATTTATGCACAAACATGGCTAATCATGACCGTGACAGTTTTACGGGTGGAGGAAGCCGGAGTACCCGGAGAGAACCACCGAGCAACGGTGAGCAACTGTCAGCTCCCCAACATACTAACTCCACACAAGCAGGGTTAGCATTGGTTGAAGACAAGTGCACCATCGACGTGTAGTAGCCTTAGAACACAACGCCACCGTGCCCCCACGCAGGCAATGGAGATGGAGTGTCTTGCCCAAGGACACAACGCGGTTGCCACAGATGGGATTCGAACCGAGGACCTCTCGGCTTGCAGCCTGCACCTCTACCTACTGAGCCACCGCGCTCCCAGTCTTTTAAGAAAGTACATGATTACCAGTAATCGACATTCGACTGGAAAAATTATTGGGGTTGTCACACCCCACTCCTTAGCTGAAACCATGGACATGTGAGCAGAGATTTTAGGGCCCTTGTTTTGGGGTGTAAAGTAGAAGAAAATACAGGACAGTGGAGTACCTACGGGAAGGGGCATTTTCGCTGCCCCCACAAAAAACAACATTTGCCCAAGCAACTTTCACACAACATAGAGCCCAAATGGTCTCCAATATAGGAGCTGCACACCTTACAAATGCCTCAGAATCGCTCTTACAGCACTATCCTCTGCAAAAATATTCTAGAGGGTGGATTAGGACTAGTCCTAACAAGGACCTCTGCAAAAGGGAGGAGGGGTCCCAGATAGGACTTTTCCCCTCTCACTTCCAAAGAAAATTTGCAAAATTTAGTGCTCCAAATGCGAGTCTGAGGCACTTGTAGGAGGGTTCTAGTTAGAACAAGGGAAGGCCCCCGAAACCCTACCCAACCGACACTGGTTAGGGCACCCCTATTATAGAATCCTGGATACGCACCTACAGTATGTAGAGGTTAAGAAGAAAGTACGACGAAAAGCAGACGACACTTGAAAAAAAAATTCTTGAATAACCTGGAATAACTAATTTTTTTCACTTTTTGCATAAAAAACATAGATAATGACCCCTCATTGGAACGAGCTCCGCAAGCTCGTTCCAATGAGGGGCCATAAGCTATGTTTTTGAGACAAAAATGAAAAAAATAATGGAAATTAAATACTGATTTTTGTGAATAGCGCTGGCCGGTTTGGGCCGTTACGTTGAGTAAAGGGTTTATAGAACTTTAGCTCTCAACACGACAAGAAGCGACAAACATTTCTTAAATAACTAAACATTTTTATTCTTGCCTCTAAAACATAATTTATGACCCATCATTGAAACTATTTCCCCTAAAACATAAATTATGCCACATCATTGCAACTATCAGGACGAGATCGTTCCTATGAGGGATCATAAGCTATAGTTTGGGGGCAAAAATTTCAGAAAAAAAAATAATGAACTTTTAATTTCGATTCTTGTGAAAGACGCTGGGTGCATATTGCCGTTACGTCAGGTTAAAGATTAATGATGTCCCATTGGGAATGTAAACTATTAGAGGGACTAGCTTTGTTTTATCTTTCACGAAACAGTATTGTATATTTAGAATAAATCCTATTTATTTCCCGCCACTCAACTCTTTAGTTGATAACACAGAGAGTTTGACAAAACTAAACATAAACTTCACACAACCCATTCCCACATCGGCGGGGCTAATTGTGTTAATACGATGAACCACAAACAGAAATATTGTTACTTGGAGATCCTTTTGGATATTTGAACCATCACTATGAAGATAGACGACTCCAACACGCACCTTCTCTCCGACGTTTGCGGAGTATGGGTGGAACTCGAATAAAGACTTAGGTCTACCAAACACATTTCATCTTAATTAAATTCCAAACAACACATAAAACACTCTATCAAGATTTCTGTATACCGGTACTGAAGACCTTTCATCTGAACTTTGCCTTAAATGACACATAAAACAGTCCTGCCAAGGTTTCGGTCAACCTTATATATAGCGATTATGGCTTGTCGTTAGCACAGCTGGTATGGTAGCAGATATTCAAGGCGAGGCGATTCGGTGCCGGAATCCCGCAATCGATCTTCGTAGTGACCGCCTGCATAACCTTTACAGTATTCAGTTAGTGGTGGATGAACACGATCGGGCAAATTCAGAGTACCCCGGAAGTGACGTCATGCCACGTGACCTAGTTACGTCGCGCTTTGTTGTCATGATAACCCGTATGAGCGGCCATCTTGTGTCATCCCCACAGTGATACGTGGTCTTAGTGCGAATGTGCAGCGCGTGTTCTGTCATCCATTTTGTATACTGGAGGCCACCATCTTGGTTTCTATGGTAGCACGTAGTTGCTATGTGTCCTAAAGGCCTACCTCAGGACGGGGTGTGTTCTGAGGGTTCGATCCTTTATATACAAGTAAATCTAATTTCCCGAATAGACCAGGCAATCCCTCCAGATCAACACAAACCACCCGAATCACCGAAACGGACTTGACGAAGCCACCATCTAGGGATTATTATAGTAGCACGTCGTGCTTTAAGACACGTTCCTTTGTATAAGAGTCGATCTAATTACCACAAATAACCTGACATCGACCCCAAATCACCCAAAAATCACCGAAACGGACTCCCCGGAATTTCTCTACTTATTCCCTTAATTTCGATGTGGAACTATATTTTTATACGGTCCTACGCTTAATAATCTATACTTAGTAATATCCTTAATAGCCTCCCCCTGTTGGGTTATTTTTGTATTAGGGTTTAACGACACATCAACAGCCAGGGTTATATCATATCGGTGACAGTTTTACGGGTGGAGGAAGCCGGAGTACCCGGAGAGAACCACCGAGCAACGAGAAGCAGCTGTCAGCTCTCCAACATCGTAACTCTGAACTCTGCATCGCGGCACAGGCAGGGTTAGATTGGTTGAAGACATGAGTGCTATCGACGTGCAGTACGCCTTAGTACACAGCGTCATCGTGCCCCCGTGTGGACAATCGTGGTTAAGTGCCTTGCCCAAGGAGACAACGCGGGAGCACGAATCAGTCGCTGAAATGGTCACCCATCCAACTACTAACCGCGCTAGACGTTGTTTAACTTCAGTGATCTGACGAGAACCGGTTACCGCGACGCCACCGCCACCACCCCTCCCCCACCCCCGTTGTTGCCACTGATCTATATTTAGTAAGTTCATTAATTTACCCCCTAAATAATTGTCACTGTGGAACTATATTTTTACACGATCTATTTTAGTAATACCCTTAATTGACCACTCCCAACTGTTGGTACTGGTCTATTTTAGTAAGTTCATTAAGTAACCCCCTCTATTTTAATTTAATGTGAGGCCCAAGATGTTTCTGAAGTGAACAATCAGATTGAAGTAAATCAACCAATCAGATTAGTGTATTCCCATAGTGTTTCTTTTCCATTACTTTCTATGTTAAATTCCTAATTTTACGTCTTTAACCTATGATCCTATGGGAAACAAACACACGTCCTGAATCATAATCGAAATTGGATCAAAGCTGCATGGTGTTTTCTGTCACGTCCGTCATACATAGATAAATTCAGGGATGTTGTGACCTCGGGCTCATTCCATTTTCACCTCTTGATGGAAAAGGATTATCTCTGTACTCAGGCTATTAAATAATTTGTGTGTGCTATTTTTGTGTATGCATTCATTATTCTTAGGATTATGGAGACATCTGGATGTTCATGAGAGGATTGTGGGAAAATATTCAACGATCGACGGAACAAGAATAGACATCGGAGGACAGCTCACAGACAAGGTAAGACATTTGACTGTAACAACTGTTTTAAGAAATTTACTATGAAAGAGAAGTTGGATAAACATAAGAACACTTGCTTAGATATTTATTCTTGTTTAGTATGTGGACAGCAATTTACTCATCTTTTACACTTTAATAGGCATAAGAACACAGCCCATGAACTGAAGTACTCTACGACAATGAAATGAATAAAGTTAGAATCAAACTCGACTTGCCCCATCACATAGGGTTTTTGTTGCATATCAATATGCTAACTTACGTTTGCCCCAGTTCTACTATTTAATCCACAGCTACGTCACTTTTTCCTTTGTTCTGTTGATGTTTTATCGTACAAATATATCGGCATAATGTACTGTAAAAGGTGATAAGCCCAGATATTTGTATCGTTTCAGATATTTGGACGGAACAAATATCTGGACAAAAGACCATTGTTTGTTGAGTTAAGTGAGATTGATTAACACAGAAAGACATTGTCGCGAGTGTTGCAAACATTGAAGAGAGGAAACTCTTCCAGTCCTGTTTATATCGCTTTATCGTTAATTTTCACACATTCAGAAAATATTTGATTCGCTCGGTTATGAGAGTGTGCGTGTGGTGGGGAGGGGGGGGGGGGGAGTGATTGTTTACAACAGGTGTGTAAGAAGCATTGTGCACTCGGAGGAACGGCCATAGAAGGAAACTAGCACACTGATATTTGTTATTGGTGGCCTACGAACCTCCGCGTCTGACATGGTGCCCAAAGCTATTTTTGGAACTAAAACATTCTACTCTGAGAAAGAAAACGCATTGTTTGTTACTTTTCTGACCAATTCACCAAGCAGGTGAAGATTGTTTCGTCCCGGTGAAGAAACATGTTAACTCTTTACCCAACTTAACGCCAAACACCACACAGCGCTATATCCATTACATCTTCATTAAACTGTTATTATGTTTTGAATTGTTGTCTTAGAAATATAGATTATGGTCCATCATTCGAACGACCTTATTGAGCTCGTTCCGATGAGGGGCAATAAGTTATGTTTTTAAGACAAAATTTGAGAATTAGTTTAAACATCTAACCGCGTTGGGTAAAGGGTTAATTATTTTGTGAATTGTTTGCACTTTTTTGATAAATCATACGAGGTATCGTTGATCATACGTTAGGAGTAAACAGCATGTGTACCCCATTTCTTCCACTACCCAAGAGCATTGTAAGCCCGCCCCCTCCCACCCCTTCCACTCACAACCCTTAAATATTATTTTGGCATGGTATCTCTCTCTCTCCCTCTCTCTCTCGTTCCCTCTGTCTCTGTGTGTGTCTCTCTGTCTTTTGTCGATCGTTTTGTCGTTTGGCAATTGTTGAATTTGTATTTGCGAAAGTGTTAAATCGTCTATTTCATCGGTATGCCAAATTGTTTTGTTTTCAGCATCTTCTACTGCCTGACTCAATAAAAAAATCTTCCCCGTCATCACCATTCCACATGATTCCACTCTTCAGATATCGAATATTTGTTAAAAATATGGGTTTAGAAATAGATACTTTAAAATTTGTGTGTACACAGTCGTTAACTCGCGAATATTATTAAATTTGCAATTGGGATATCACATTGCTCACACAATCACTCGCACGGATGACGATGTGATGCGTGTTCAGTTTATATCAATCGTACTGTCACACTTACATTTAACATATCTATTGTATATTCAGTGGACGTTTCAGATAAGTACCAATGAGATATATCCATTTAATTTTGGGGGGCGATAAGTAACTGTAAAACGCATTTTAACCATATTTTCACTTAAAATAAATTGAGCCAATTTTTTTTTTTGTTGACATTCCTTAATAGGAAAGGGCTGTGGATTAAAATAGATATACCACACTTTTTGTGATGTATGGCGAGATAATTGTACAGTTTGCAGGAGTCCTGTGCTAATACCACAGGACACCTGCAAACTGTACAATTATCTCGCCATACATCACAAAAAGTGTGGTATATCTATTACGTCTTTTTTATTGTTTTGTTGATCGTTAGGATTTTGAACTTTGTGATTTGGACCCGGACAACCTTCACATAGCCCTTCCATTGAAGAAGTGATCAGCCCAGACAAAAAGGATTTATTCTATCGCCAAGACCAAAAATGGTTACCCTCTGAAGTTTGTGACGCCCATCAGAATGATAATGTTGAAACTAAATTAAGGGGAGACAACTGGTTACCATCTCAATGCCGCAAGGATAGGAATGCCTTTGAAAAAAGAACCCCGGGTGTTTTCAAAATTGAATGGTGGGGGGGGGGGGGGGGGGGGGTCACTGGACTGAGTAACAAAACTTATTTCCAAATGAAACAAAATACCCTGTTTTGATTGGCTGAGAGGTACGGTGTAACTTGCAATCCACTGTAGCTTTTTTATACCGTGGTTAACAAAGGTGTAAAAACAAGAATATACAATAACAGGCTATATGGCTAAAAAAGTAACCATTTTTAATTATTAATTCTTATCTTCTGCTTGGTCATGTTAGAACAAAAATAAAAATACAGGAAATTTAATATGTATGTGCAATAAAATATTACAGATATGGTTGTCATTTGAACTGGCTCATTGAACCAGTTCTAATGCCATCCATATTTGTCTGGTTTCATTAAGAAACTTACAAAGTACAAATTTTCTGTCTGTTTTTGCCCTTCATGTATGTTAAAGTATTAAATACAACAAAATTTTTGGCAATAAATCCGTTATCCCTGTGTTTTCCAGGGTGTGTTATGTTCTTGGTCAAAGCTCTTTATGTCGGTTGCCTATATGGGGGCACGATGACGCCGTGTACTGAGACGTACTGCACGTCGATGGTGCACATGTCTTCAACCGCTGTAACCCAGCTTGAGCGGAGCTTGAAAAGAGTTAGAATGTTGAGGAGCTGGCAGATGCTCGGTGGCTCTCTGCGGGTACTCCGGCGTCCTACACCCGTAATACTCTCACGGTCATGATTAGCCTTTGTGCATAACTGTGACCTTAAACACCAATAAATAATAAATAAATAATTTTCTCTATAATAATACACACTTGAATGAAGTTGTGCGGTTGAAAAGCGATAAACAACATCAGAAGCATCACAAAGCATATAATTTACAATGTAGATGACAGTTGTTTGAATGACGAAAATTACGTTGGCATACGTTACTTTTTTAAACAATGAATACTAAGGAAACTTACATTCCACGTATTACCAATATTTTGTCTTAAAGTATGGGTAATGCGTGAAACATACTTCAACTAACCAAATGATAAACGATTGTATTTCTATTTTCATTTTGGTAACGAACAATTTGTATCACAGACATTATGGAAATTTGTTACCAATGTGCTGAATACCAGTAATGTAATATTTCATCGCTTTCACACATATATGGTCCATAAAATCACTTTATATCGACGTTTTCTCCAGAAAACAGCTGTGAATTCGTCAACGTTAATTTTCAGAACCCTTAGATAATATTTGTTACTTTCAGTAACGTAAGTTGGTAACGTATGTTAATTTTGACGAATCTATTATAGACATCCTTTCATGTATGTTCATTTATTTGATTCTTTATGATTTAAAATTATTTTCTAAATAATATTTATCTCGCTTAACCCTTTAGTCAACGTAACAGCCAAAAACCTGCCAGCGCTATTTGCAAAAATCACCATTCAATTTTCATTATTTTTCTTCATTTTTTTGTCTCAAAAACGTACCTTATAACCCCCTCATTGGAACAGCTCGTTGAGCTCGTTCCAATGAGGGGTCATAAGCTATGTTTTTGACGCCAAAATGGAAAAAGTAGTTATCCTAGAATTTTGTTTGAAAGTGTCTTCTTTCGCGTTAGGTAACGGCTTAACAATAAGCAAACGTGTAAAATGGTAACGTACACAAAGTACCTGTAACGGACAAACGCCCCAACGGACAGATGACAGAAAACGCCATTTACTGGTCCTTTAAACATAATTTTCAGAAAAATAGGATGTAGAACATTTCTCATTGGGGGGGGGGGGGGGGGTGGAGTGGGCACGTATCATTGGTAGTTCATAGTCTAATATATTTGGCGGGCGAATTCAGTCGGTTTGTGCGTAAAGTTACCATTTAAATGTTCCAGTATTATGAAAAAAAAATGTCGTATACAGGGCGATTTTATCAAAGAAAATAAACAGCAAAAAACATTACCTTTTCGATAATGTTGGGATGAACCATCAACTGTGCCCTTTGTTGAGAAATCGTCTCTTTTCTTATTTCTTTCCTTCATACTGTTAAATTGACACGCAATAACAACCTCCTTCAGGAAGTCTTCAGAACAGCTGACTCCAATTCGGTCCGCCACCCTTCTCAGTACACCCAATGTATCCTGTTGTATTTTATAAAAATATAGATCGGCATGAAAAGATATATTTTATTTTGAGGTAAACAAAATTAAATGTGATTATCACCTATCTCATCGGACCATCTAAAATTTCGAAAATTAATTATCCAATTAAAGTGGAAATATTACTCACGCGTGATTCCCTGCGGTATTTATACGTAGCTGCGCCCGTGTCTCGTGACTTACTGGTGACTTACTGAACGTGGGTTCTAGTGCTGAAACGGTTGGCTCATTTTCATAACCGACTAACCGTGAGCTATATCCGGTTATCCGTAGCCACTATTTCACCGAATCTGGGATAAAAAAAATAGGAATTGGAAACCAGTATTCTCAGAAACTATTCCGTAGTGTGTATACAAACGAACGTTGTCGAGTACTCGACAACGTTCGTTTGTATACATACTACGGAATAGTTTCTGCGGTTACTCAATATTCACGAAAATTGCCGTCCATTAACGAAGTCTTGAACGCCAAAGTCGATTATTTCTCAATATATACAGCACTGCTTCGAGGTGTAATCTATCCCAAAGGAGAAGCGGCAGATTTACTAAGTTTTAGCCGTGGAATGGCGATCGCTATCGATATTTCGGAGAGCCGGTTGACGTGTTTTTTCAAATCGGTTAGGTAGGTAACTGGTTTCAAACCGGTTATCCGGTTAAGCATTTCAGTCCTAGTGGGTTCACGCAATCTCTTCGGCAAAAAATATGTTTCTCTGTGTACTATTTTCACGATCATTAAAAATTCAATTTTCATGCCGAATTCCGGAAAAAAATATTCAAATTTGACGATCTATACAAAACCGCGTTTTGCTGTTCATGTTTGACTGGCAACTACAAATATTTTTCTTGGTACCGTGGTTGTTGTGTGCATTCAACGTTACCCGATACAAAACAGACCCTGAGAAGTGTGATTGGTACACATGCGTGGAATCTGGCCTTTATGTGGGAACGTCATGTGAGAATAGGGCCCTGCGAATCACATATTTTCGATTGGAATCGAATCTCGAATTGAATCATGTCTGCTATTCGAAATCGAGTCGAACCTCGAGTCAAATCATTGGGGTCTTGAAGAAGACTGATGAGGTTTAGGGTGCTGCACACTGCACAGTCGGTTCTCGGATTCTATGAGCAACAAAGTTTCCACTGTTGTCGGTACGGGCACCGTACTGGGATTCAGAACCGAGAACCGGGTCGGTACTGGTACTGAGAACGGCATATCTAATATTCCGATAATGCAAGTGAAAAGTCGATCGCAGTCGATTCGTGTAAACTCTAATCGGTTAAAAAGAGTGACCAGTGATTTTGGGGGTCAAATTCAAACAATAAACACGTGTTATTTAGGCTGAAAAACTGAAAATCTATTTTTTCAGTTTGTTGTTTGAAGGAAAATAAAAGATCTTACAGGGGTCTGGTAGAATTTCTGTCTTGTGGACAATCAGGTGGATTTTTAACCAATTTGTAGGTATAATATTGGTGATCTGCTGAAATCGAAATATATTGGGAATGGAAACAATTTAAGTTGGACAGAGAATCGTTTAAAAATATGCACAATTCAGACGTCATTCGGTATGGTACACAACAAAAAGTGGTTCAGCAGATTCCCTGTGGCCTGCGTGGAGGGTTCTCAGTGGTTCTGTGCTAAACGTTTAGTTGTTTTGGGTATATAGATATATTATTCTTTTAATATCACGAATCGAATCACAAGCTAATAAAAACGTGTATTCGTCTCGATTAACCATTCTATACAATAACAACCTATCTATATACTCAAAACAACTAAACATTTAGTATAGAACCATTGAGACCCCCCCCCCCCCCCTATAGGCCACAGAGAATCTGCTGAATATATATACCGACTGAAGTCTAGATTGTGCATATTTGTAAACTATTCACGGGGCCCAACTTAAATTGTTTTCTTTCCTAATATATTTCGCTTCCAGCATATCACCTAAAATACTCCAAATTATACCTACAACTTGGATAAAAATCCTCCTGATTGTCCACAAGATAGACATTCTACCAAACCCCTGAAGGATGGTGCAGCCTATTTTCCTGCTTAAAACATAACCTACGTCTCCTTCAGATGAATTGAGCCTCAGACGATAAGTGAGCTTTCTGATAAATGCGAAGGGGTTGATACACACTCTTTCTTCTTACTCCTGTGACTAGAAATCTGCTCTACGACCGTATCTGCTGGATGAAAAAGAAGCGATTTCAACATAGAAACTTACGAACAGCAGCAGAGAATCTTCTGATTGCTCAAAGAATCCGAGAACCAAAAGGGCAGTGTGATAAATCTGATTTGTTCCGACTGTGATGGCTCAAGTCCCGACTGATAAAATAATCCAACTACATCATCAAAGCATGCCTTCGCAGAAGGCATGCCTTGATGATGTAGTTGGAATATTACCCTGCAGGTATTATAGTTCATCGTCGACATTACTTAGAAACCTTAAAGTTGCATTTAACAGTGGTAGGGACTAGTGATATTTAAATTAGCATGGCTGATGGCATGAGTAACGATGTTATTTATGTTAATGTAGCGGAAGCTACACTCAGTCATTTATTTCAACACTATTTATGTACGATTTCCATAGGGCTCTGCGATTACTCGAAACTCGAGTCGGAACGAAAAATCAACTCGACTCGTCTCCGATTCGCGGATGTCATTTTCTCTCGAGTCGATTCGGTCCCGATAAACGACAGAGTTGTCATTGTGAGTTCTTTCTTCAAACGATGCAATAATCCAGTTTGGCCACGAAAGAAATAGGAAAATATATTACAAAACCCTATTCGTATCACTGTTAAATGATACCAACACGATTTACTGATGTCTTATCTCGGCCTTAATAAAGTCGGTATTATACATAAGTCGTAACGGGGTTCATCACCTGAAGATAAGGCTTTGCTCTCAAGGTGAAACGCCCAATGGATGGTAGATAACTCTATTTGTGTAGAATAAAGTGCACTTCGAGCACTCGCGTCGGTATACTTCCGTTCATGGGAAGTATAAGGACTCGAGTGCTCGGAGTGCACTTGATCTGTTATTGGTGTTTTGACTGGATGAACAACCCAATATGCCGCGTCAAATTGGTAAAATGTGTTAAAACCTGTCAAAATTGTTACCTGGGGGTTCTAACAGGCAAGAAAGGTCGGTAGCTTGTACCAAAATATGTATACATGGAAAAGCTAGTCGACTGAAAGTCGCATTTACGCGATGAAAGAACGTTAAATCCCTCTCTGTTGAGAAGAAATCGGGCCGTCGTCGGTTTTATAAGAATCGACTCGAAAAATTACACGACTCGCGAGTTTTAAACTAGAATCGAATTGAGAATTGACTCGAACTAAAATATCCGACTCGCAGAAACCCTAGATTTCCATCAGAACTGTACGTTTGATGAGACGATGAAGATGACTGATACCAAGCTAAATTCCAATCAAAAAGATCCGAGAGGAACGAATCAGGCAGCCGATTTCGAATCGAAGCGAATATCTACTTAAGATTCGAAATCGTATCGAATCTCGAAGTTTCGCAAGGCCCTATGTGGGAGCGTGTCTGATTTGGGCGTTACGCACCTGAGTGACGAGAGCGCGGTTGCTCAGTGGTAGACTGTTGGACTTCTATGCTAGAGGTCCCGAGTTCGATCCCCGTCCGGGGCGACCCCCGTTGTGTTCTTGGGTAAGACACTTTATCCCGGCTGCCTCAATAGGGTCACGATGACGCCGTGTACTAAGGCGTACTGCACGTCAATGGTGCACATATCTTCAACCGCTGTAACCCTACTTGAGCGGAGCTTGAGCAGAGTTAGAATGTTGAGGAGCTGACAGTTGCTCGTCGATACTAGGTGGTTCTCTCCGGGTACTCCGGCTTCCTCGACCCGTAAAACTGTCACGGTCACGATTAGCCATTATGCATAAGTATGTGACCTTAAACACCAATAAATAAGTAAAATAAATACCCGAGTGACGTTATGACGTGAATGAAATGCTTTGTCACAAAACGTTGTCAAGTAAGAATGTAAATAGACAGCCAGAGATGATATTTTCCATTAACAATATCCTCCTCATTTACTTAATTCAAGTTGAATCGTGGTATAAATACAGAACACAACTCAGGTATAGTACTGGGGATAGAAATCAACAACTCTTGTTGGCAGTTTTCCCGTATTTCTCGCGCGCCTACGGCGCACGTGAAATACATAAAAAAAACTCCCAACTAACTTTGTTGATTCCACTTGCCCGTAGACCACGTTCTGTGTTCTGTCTTATTATTGGTTGTCGCAACAGGAATCAGTGGCGTTGAAAACAGGGAGGGGGTTGAAGGAGCAGAAGGATCATGACCTTCTCTTTTCGAATCATTATACCCCCCCCCCCCCCACACACACACACAAACAAACGCACACAAACTGGGACACAAACACATTAAAATTATTGCATGAAGGTTTAATAATTAACGTTTATTTACTATCATTATGTAACCCCTGGCCTAACACGATTAAAAGACATTTGCAAAAAAAAAAAAAATTATTTAAAAAAAACATCATTCTTTTGCCTGAAAAACATAGTTTACGACCCCTTATCGGAACGGGCTCATCGATTTTCTTATTTGATTGACCATTAGTTGTGTATTTTATTATTTATTACTGACATGTGTGCCTGTCCTGAGTTTCTCTGGGGACAGTGTACTGTGTATTTAGTACTGACATGTGTGTCTGCCCTGAGTTTCTCTGGGGACAGTGCACTATGTATTTATTACTGACATGTGTGTCTGCCCTGAGTTTCTCTGGGGACAGTGCACTATGTATTTATTACTGACATGTGTGTCTGCCCTGAGTTTCTCTGGGGACAGTGTACTGTGTATTTAGTACTGACATGTGTGTCTGCCCTGAGTTTCTCTGGGGACAGTGTACTGTGTATTTATTACTGACATGTGTGTCTGTCCTGAGTTTCTCTGGGGAGAGTGTACTGTGTATTTATTACTGACATGTATGTCTGCCCTGAATTTCTCTGGGGACAGTGTACTGTGTATTTATTACTGACATGTGTGTCTGCCCTGAGTTTCTCTGGGGACAGTGCACTATGTATTTATTACTGACATGTGTGTCTGTCCTGAGTTTCTCTGGGGACAGTGCACTATGTATTTATTACTGACATGTGTGTCTGTCCTGAGTTTCTCTGGGGACAGTGTACTGTGTATTTATTACTGACATGTGTGCCTGCCCTGAGTTTCTCTGGGGACAGTGCACTATGTATTTATTACTGACATGTGTGTCTGTCCTGAGTTTGTCTGGGGACAGTGTACTGTGTATTTATTACTGACATGTGTGCCTGCCCTGAGTTTCTCTGGGGACAGTGCACTATGTATTTATTACTGACATGTGTGTCTGTCCTGAGTTTGTCTGGGGACAGTGTACTGTGTATTTATTACTGACATGTGTGTCTGTCCTGAGTTTCTCTGGGGACAGTGTACTGTGTATTTATTACTGACATGTGTGTCTGTCCTGAGTTTCTCTGGGGACAGTGTACTGTGTATTTATTACTGACATGTGTGTCTGTCCTGAGTTTGTCTGGGGACAGTGTACTGTGTATTTATTACTGACATGTGTGTCTGTCCTGAGTTTCTCTGGGGACAGTGTACTGTGTATTTATTACTGACATGTGTGTCTGTCCTGAGTTTCTCTGGGGACAGTGTACTGTGTATTTATTACTGACATGTGTGTCTGCCCTGAGTTTCTCTGGGGACAGTGTACTGTGTATTTAGTACTGACATGTGTGTCTGCCTTGAGTTTCTCTGGGGACAGTGTACTGTGTATTTATTACTGACATGTATGCCTGCCCTGAGTTTCTCTGGGGACAGTGTACTGTGTATTTATTACTGACATGTGTGTCTGCCTTGAGTTTCTCTGGGGACAGTACACTATGTATTTATTACTGACATGTGTGTCTGCCCTGGGTTTCTCTGGGGACAGTGTACTGTGTAATTATTACTGACATGTGTGTCTGCCTTGAGTTTCTCTGGGGACAGTGTACTGTGTATTTATTACTGACATGTGTGTCTGCCCTGAGTTTCTCTGGGGACAGTGTACTGTGTATTTATTACTGACATGTGTGTCTGTCCTGAGTTTCTCTGGGGACAGTGTACTGTGTATTTAGTACTGACATGTGTGTCTGCCCTGAGTTTCTCTGGGGACAGTGTACTGTGTATTTATTACTGACATGTGTGCCTGCCCTGAGTTTCTCTGGGGACAGTGTACTGTGTATTTAGTACTGACATGTGTGCCTGTCCTGAGTTTCTCTGGGGACAGTGTACTGTGTATTTATTACTGACATGTGTGCCTGCCCTGAGTTTCTCTGGGGACAGTGCACTATGTATTTATTACTGACATGTGTGTCTGCCCTGAGTTTCTCTGGGGACAGTGTACTGTGTATTTAGTACTGACATGTGTGTCTGCCCTGAGTTTCTCTGGGGACAGTGTACTGTGTATTTAGTACTGACATGTGTGTCTGCCCTGAGTTTCTCTGGGGACAGTGTACTGTGTATTTAGTACTGACATGTGTGCCTGCCCTGAGTTTCTCTGGGGACAGTGCACTATGTATTTATTACTGACATGTGTGTCTGCCCTGAGTTTCTCTGGGGACAGTGCACTGTGTATTTATTACTGACATGTATGC
The DNA here is from genome assembly GCA_031216915.1 of Pictodentalium vernedei. Lineage (NCBI taxonomy): Eukaryota > Metazoa > Mollusca > Scaphopoda > Dentaliida > Dentaliidae > Pictodentalium > Pictodentalium vernedei. The sequence continues at coordinate 520,950,924 of CM062294.1, read as the reverse complement.
CTGCCCTGAGTTTCTCTGGGGGCAGTGCACTATGTATTTATCACTGACATGTGTGCCTGTCCTGAGTTTCTCTGGGGACAGTGTACTGTGTATTTATTACTGACATGTGTGCCTGCCTTGAGTTTCTCTGGGGACAGTGTACTGTGTATCTATTACTGACATGTGTGTCTGCCCTGAGTTTCTCTGGGGACAGTGCACTATGTATTTATTACTGACATGTGTGTCTGCCCTGAGTTTCTCTGGGGACAGTGTACTGTGTATTTAGTACTGACATGTGTGTCTGCCCTGAGTTTCTCTGGGGACAGTGTACTGTGTATTTAGTACTGACATGTGTGCCTGCCCTGAGTTTCTCTGGGGACAGTGCACTATGTATTTATTACTGACATGTGTGTCTGCCCTGAGTTTCTCTGGGGACAGTGTACTGTGTATTTATTACTGACATGTGTATCTGCCCTGAGTTTCTCTGGGGACAGTGCACTGTGTATTTATTACTGACATGTATGCCTGCCCTGAGTTTCTCTGGGGGCAGTGCACTATGTATTTATCACTGACATGTGTGCCTGTCCTGAGTTTCTCTGGGGACAGTGTACTGTGTATTTATTACTGACATGTGTGCCTGCCCTGAGTTTCTCTGGGGACAGTGTACTGTGTATCTATTACTGACATGTGTGTCTGCCCTGAGTTTCTCTGGGGACAGTGCACTATGTATTTATTACTGACATGTGTGTCTGCCCTGAGTTTCTCTGGGGACAGTGTACTGTGTATTTATTACTGACATGTGTGTCTGCCCTGAGTTTCTCTGGGGACAGTGTACTGTGTATTTATTACTGACATGTATGTCTGCCCTGAGTTTCTCTGGGGACAGTGCACTGTGTATTTATTACTGACATGTGTGCCTGCACTGAGTTTCTCTGGGGACAGTGCACTATGTATTTATTACTGACATGTGTGTCTGTCCTGAGTTTCTCTGGGGACAGTGTACTGTGTATTTATTACTGACATGTGTGTCTGCCTTGAGTTTCTCTGGGGACAGTGTACTGTGTATCTATTACTGACATGTGTGTCTGCCCTGAGTTTCTCTGGGGACAGTGCACTATGTATTTATTACTGACATGTGTGTCTGCCCTGAGTTTCTCTGGGGACAGTGTACTGTGTATTTATTACTGACATGTGTGTCTGCCCTGAGTTTCTCTGGGGACAGTGTACTGTGTATTTAGTACTGACATGTGTGCCTGCCCTGAGTTTCTCTGGGGACAGTGCACTATGTATTTATTACTGACATGTGTGTCTGCCCTGAGTTTCTCTGGGGACAGTGTACTGTGTATTTATTACTGACATGTGTATCTGCCCTGAGTTTCTCTGGGGACAGTGCACTGTGTATTTATTACTGACATGTATGCCTGCCCTGAGTTTCTCTGGGGGCAGTGCACTATGTATTTATCACTGACATGTGTGCCTGTCCTGAGTTTCTCTGGGGACAGTGTACTGTGTATTTATTACTGACATGTGTGCCTGCCCTGAGTTTCTCTGGGGACAGTGCACTATGTATTTATTACTGACATGTGTGTCTGTCCTGAGTTTCTCTGGGGACAGTGTACTGTGTAATTATTACTGACATGTATGTCTGCCTTGAGTTTCTCTGGGGACAGTACACTATGTATTTATTACTGACATGTGTGCCTGCACTGAGTTTCTCTGGGGACAGTACACTATGTATTTATTACTGACATGTGTGCCTGCACTGAGTTTCTCTGGGGACAGTGCACTATGTATTTATTACTGACATGTGTGTCTGCCCTGAGTTTCTCTGGGGACAGTGTACTGTGTATTTATTACTGACATGTGTGCCTGCCTTGAGTTTCTCTGGGGACAGTGCACTATGTATTTATTACTGACATGTGTGCCTGCCCTGAGTTTCTCTGGGGACAGTACACTATGTATTTATTACTGACATGTATGTCTGTCCCGAGTTTCTCTGGGGACAGTGCATTGTGTATTTATTACTGCCATGTATGCCTGACCTGAGTTTCTCCGGGGACAGTGCACTGTGTATTTATTATTGACGTGTGTGCCTGCCCTGAGTTTCTCTGGGGACAGTGCACTAATGTGCAGTTGTAACATAGCTTCTCACCCCTCATTACAATGGGATCACAAGCTGTGTTTCTGAATCAAAACATAATAATTTTTTTTTATTCAAGAAAGTTTTTTGCAAGTAGCGTCAACTTGTGGTCCCCTGAGTTCCAATGTGTTCTATGTGCCAGTAGGCTGCCAGTAGGCTGCCAGTAGGACACCAGTAGGTTGCCAGTAGGCACATAGAACACATTGGAACTCAAGGGACGTAGTCATGGCCGGTAAAGGGTTAAAGAGAAAGTAAAAAAAATGGTCAGTAGAGTCTGATCAACATTGCCACACAAACCTTTTTCAAATCTTCATAGTGCACAATAATAGGGTTTATCTCTGGATCTGCATTGATCACATCCTCCCAGGCTCTAACATACTCAAACCATGAACCAAAGTCAACTACGGGTAGAATAAAATATATATCAGTACGTTACTGCAACACAGGTGTATGGAATGCCCGCCATTGCACATTGTTTTTGAATGCTGGAGAAAAAAGTACCCAGATTAATTATAGATCAATGCACACATGAACTGTTAAAATGCTGCTGATTGAAACCCTTTCGGAAAAAGTATATAACATTTTTTCTAAGATAAGAGCTTTCAATTAATGGGGCGGGAGTGATATAGCCATAGTAACACACTGAGAGCAAGTATTGTGATGCTATTGCCATGGTGATACATGCGGTTGATGCCACAGTGCATACATGTATGTCATGGTAACACGCTTATTTAGGATGATGATGCCACCAATCTTGGAGTTTGTTATGGGGCAGAAAGGTGTGATATGGAGGCTGATAGATTCAATGAAATTCCCTGGTAGACCTCCTGGATGTTAAATGGCGACCGTTCGAGGAAAAAGGCGCTATTTGGGCGTCAAGGTATTCACCATTATGGGGTCTGTCCTACAATAGGTCCTTCTACTGGCCTGTGTTGTTACCTGTTACCTGTGTTGTTGCCAGGTATAGAAGCCAGCGTTAGGCCGTTAGTTGACACTGGCCGTTGAGCTGAAAGAAAATATTGGTAGCAGAGGCCCGAGGTAGTGATAGTACGTCCCCTGAGTTCTAATGTGTTCTTTGTGCCAGTAGGCTGTCAGTAGGCACATAGAACACGTTGGAACTCAGGGGACGAGTAGTCTTTGATACTGATCGAAGACAGTAGTTGTGGATACCGATTACAGTACATGAGAATGTTGACTATATGGTACAAACCGCTTTAGTGGTGAGACATTATAGTATCGGGCGACCCTGAAAGCCAGTTACAGGATCCATAGTAGGTGGGACCCTGTGATCTGGGGCGGCGGAAGGTCGATAAAAGTGGAGGGACACAAATTTACACTGCTTCCGTGGTTCGACCCAGTGTGAGAAAGGTTACAATCGTATGTTGATAAATGTAGTATGTACCATGACTCGCTAGAGTCTCTCGTTTAGATGAACATGCCGCGATTCGGTAACATGTCAGCGATTCGGTAACGCATAGAATCGAAATTCGAATAATCGTATCGTGCGAATAGTGATGGTCATAGTACAAATCAGTAGTAGTGCTAGGGGGCTGTTGTACTACACGAAGACAGAAGTAAGACAGAAATAATGAAAGCAAGAGGCAGTCTGGCCGTATGGTCCACCAGGAAAATTGAGTGAATATGAACTCAAATCAACTGGGTTGAGTGAATATGAACCCAAGAGGGTTCATATTCACTCAACCCAATCGATTTTGGTTAATTTTAACCCAACTGGTTTTAGAGTGTTAATGAAGTTCTAGTTTCCGCATACAAATACCGCCCATCTTGCCTAAAACACATTAAAAACCATCGTTTCCCATTGGGGGAGCACATGTATGCATTTGTTACGAGTTGACTGTGTATGTTTGTTTATTGAGATTTAGCATTTTCAACAGAAAGGGTCGGACCTGATTTTTCTAACAACTGGAATAATTATTCAGACGTGTGAGACAAGAAGAGTGCGGAGGATACTCCTCGTTTTGTTCCGCAGTTCTCAGTTCGTTGACCGTTGCCTCTGTGGATGAGTTGCGATTGCATGCTAAATGGAAATCCCATTGATAATTTTATCGTAGTTTCATGAGACCGTTTCAGAAATATAATATAACAATAACATGATTTTTTAGGTCGTTAGAGTTTATTAAGCACCGGCTGGAATGATTAACAGCCCAAGGGTCGGTTAGAGGCCTGAGATGTAGTCCAGGGCCGCTAATTGACCCGAGGGCTGTTAATAAACTGTAACGTCCGATAAAAATCATGTTATTACTATTATTACCACAAAGATGTGTTTTCAGGAATTATACTTTTTTCAAGAGCTTCCAAATCAGCCTCATTCTGTCAATCAAATCGCTAGATTGAGAAATTTTGCCAGTTTCGAAGCATGTGTCGTCTTTTTACTGACATAGGTCATGTGACTTGTCAGCTGACATGGGACTCGCAAATGGGGGAGAATAAAACTCAGCTTTGAAGACGATTGTTATAAGAGATCGGTAGATAAAATTATTAATTCTTACTGACTCTAGAGATAATAATTCAAATATATAGCGTAATTTCCAACTGTGACCTGACTACAATGTCGATAAAATAGAGTAAATATTTAAACAATTTATTCAAAACAAATACGCTCTGGCGGAAGTTCAAGAGACGTAATCAGAGTAGTAGATTTAGCTTCCGGTTAGTTGCCGGGTCGGTGAGTCGATAATAAACGAAGCTTTCCATTATCGTCCGGTGCTCGGCGGCCCGGTGGCCGGGTGGCCCGACGTTTTAGTAAAAATTCGCTATTAGGGATGCCGTAAAGAGTTAAATTAATAGCATAGAGAACGCCCGCTAAAGTGGGTAATAATATAAAATGTAACAATCTTAATAACATAATTTGTAGAACATGGACGGGTCCGGCGTCATCCCTCCTCATGTTTGTAACTCAACTTACAAACACTGGGACCAGGGGGACACTGTATTATCGACAAGAATTCAGGATATAAATGGGGCTGTCCATGTACTATCGCAAATAATACCGCACTCTATGCATACCGCTGGAGCTCCTGAGCTGGTCTCCTGTTGTACAGTACGTGGAGAGTGGATTGTAACTAAATCACCCGCGGAGTGGAGTTATCACCCAAGCTATAACTTTTAAATTTTGTACATATCGACAAAAAACAAGCAATTTTTCAGCCAGTGGACCTCCGGGTTTAACCCGGAGGCCCACTGGCTGAAACTTTGCTTGTGCTGGTTATGCTTTGCAGGATATTTGCAATTATTGCTTGGGTGGAATATCCACTCTGCGGGTGGTTTAGTGATAATACACTCTCCACGTACTGTATGAGCGGTTATAAAGTGGCTTCCTCGACGCAAATTGCCGTTACCCACTACTAAAATGTGATGCGTCAGCCTCAGCGCAAAATTCTGCATCTGCTCTTATTTTAGACTGGCCACGCACTACGTGCACGGATCGAATATTACATCTGTGTTATAAGCTAAATTTACCTTTGCCCTCTAAAAACCATTCTAAATAATCTTCGAATTTGCCAGTGTATTCCTTTATGCCCAATTTTTCGTCACATATTGCTTTCCGAGGGACGTGATAACACGACACAGCAACGTCTTTTGGATTTCTTAAAAGATAAATGAGGTTTTTCTGCCTCAGTATATTGGTTGGAACATACTTTGGCCAGAAATGTGTGTTCACCAGTCGAGGTGAAGATCTCTTCTCTAGGTCTTCTATTGGAATCATGTCCAGCATGAAGAATTCTTTAACTATAGACATCTGTTCCGTTTTACCTTTCAGCAGCATGCCGATCATCTCGTATATCCAATGAGTGCCTGTCAATAAAAAAGAAGACCAATAGAAATCGAATACTGGCCTAGGACAAACGTCGCTTCCATGAATTTTAACTGGTTGAATGCTGGGAGCGCATATTTGCGCACTGTTCTTAATGTTCAGACACCGCAATTTAAAGGTTTCATTTTCTGTGGATGTGGGTCCTATTTTATATGATGAAATGGGGCTTCCTAACCACACAGTCGATAAAATTCCGTCCCCTGGTTTTCAGTGTGTCCCGTGTGCCTTCTGGCACATAGAACACATTGGAACTCAGGGGACGATCTGTCACCAATATCGATCTGTTACGTAATGGGAGCCGCCTGACACTCTATCTATTAATCATGTCAAAGATGACCTAATCGATTAAGGCCGCCTGTCACCCCATTAAATATTTGTAGGTATTATATATCACCCCTTGCTACCTCATTTATACACATTGTGTGTGGTGCACTGCAAGTATGCTTCGTAGAGTTGAACTGAGAATGCCATGGAATGAACAAAGCGTTGTAGGCACGGCACTGGCACGGTATCAATTAATCACGTCAAAGGTAACCTAATCGATTCAGGCTACCTGTCACTCCATTAAATATTTGTAGGTAAAATATATCACCACTTGCTACCTCATTTATACACACTGTCTGTGGTGCACCGGCAGTATGCTCCATAAAGTTGAGCTGAGAATGTCATGGAATGAACACAGGATTGTACGCCTATGATACGGTGTAATAATGTAAGTCAGAGAGCTCTGTGGTGGATTCTAGACGTTAACATTGCATTATTAATATTCTCTGTACATTTGGACTAACGTTTTATTCAAGTGATACAACAGACATATATAGAATAAATAGGTACCTGGGCCGGTAATCAGATTTCAATCACGAGTATGATAAGGGTTGTAACTGCGAGGCTCTGCCGAGTGATTGAAACCCTTATTTAACGAGTGGAAACCCTTATTTAACGGCCCTAGTGTCTATTTGTTTTTTCTATACCATGCTCTTAATAAATAATCGACTTGGCCATTTAAAATGGAGAGAAAAGCAATACTTTCTATTGCAAGGACATGGGTTTGTTTTGTTTACATATGTGCAGAAGGGCAGTACTTTCGGCTGCGCGTAAATGATTGATTGACAGCTAGACACATCGTCATAGCTGATTGAATTTACCTTGCTTTTTAAGTCAAATTATTATTAACAATTCTTAAATTTTATTTTAAATATTTAATTGTAGGTATTTTAAGCTTAATACGTCATTGCACGTGGTAGATAGTACCACAAAACGTCGTATGTTTGAATGAAACATCTCGAAGAATGAATGTATCGAAGTTCAAATTGGGTCATGTCAAAGGTCAATGGATGTATTTCCTACCCTTGGTGTAAATTTTTGTAATGGAATTCCCATTAAAAATGTTTTAACCGCAGTAGAAGCTTTACATCGGTAGTGGGGTTAAAAGTTAAAAATTAACATACGCTCTTTTCAGAGGTAGTAACATAGGTGAGCTGGTATAAAGTGTTTTTAATATTTTTGATTTCTGTAAAATTGGTGGTTCTTGTACACGCATTTCCTGTTGAGGTAGCGGTAGCAGTACATGGGTTGATAGTCATGTCAAAGTCAGGTCAACCTTTGGGGGTACAACTGGAGTGTCTACGGCACACTTGAAGAAATAGCATCACTGTACCCGAAAATTTATCCCAACCTCGACCTTTGATAAAATTCATAGAAGATTTGATAGACGGAATTTGAAATGATTCTTTCATAGACCCACGTGCCCGAACGCTTATTTATTTATTTATTGGTGTTTAAGCTCACATATTTATGCACAATGGCTAATCATGACCGTGACAGTTTTACGGGTGGAGGAAGCCGGAGTACCCGGAGAGAACCACCGAGCAACGACGAGCAGCTGCCAGCTCCCCAACATCGTAACTCCGCACTGCAGCACAGGCAGGGTTAGATTGGTTGAAGACATGCGCACCATCGACGTGCAGTACTCCTTAGTACACGGCGTCATCGTGCCCCCACGCGGGCAATGGAGATGAAGTGTCTTGCCCAAGGACACAACGCAGTTGCCGCAGGTGGGATTCGAACCGAGGACCTCTCGGCTTGCAGCCTGCACCTCTACCAACTGAGCCACCGCGCTCCCCGCCCGAACGCTTATCGTGATTAATGATCTCATGAAAGATGCAGTGCAAGACTTTGTGATTTATGAACTCTTTACCACAGGAACGCATCATAGGAACACAAGTGTAGTGTGTCTAATGTGGAATTTATTTAACAGAGGACGAGTGAAAATAACTATGAACTTGAATGCCCAGTAGATCGTACTGTTTAACCCTTTACCCACCGCAGACGATATCAAAATTTATTATTTTAAATATCATTTTTTATTTTTTTCCAACATATTTCAACAAAAGCATATCATGTGACCCCTCTTTGGAACGAGCTCGAAGAACTCGTTCCAAAGAGGGGTCACATGATATGGTTTTGTTGAAATTTTTTCGAAAAATAATATTTTTTAGCTGCTGAATTTGCGTATTACACGGGCGGATGCGGGCGATTCGGTGGGTAAAGGGTTAAAAGCCCGTATCACCATCACCGACAGCAAGTTAGAATATTAGCTCGACAAATCGTCGCCTGAGTGCTAGAATGTTCTATGTCCCCTATGGGACATAGAACATTCTAGCACTCAGGCGACGAAATGCATCTGAATAAATAACAGAAATCTTTAGATACCTATCAAAAAGCCATATGAAAACCATGTGTGTATTTAGTCAATCATATGATAAAGATCACTAACGTTACTGAAAGACTAAGTACTAATATTTTCAATTTTGAAAACTCTAAGACAGATACTGTGCCTTTGTTGCGTAATGGCCGTTCTGAGGACCTTGAAACAAAGCAGATGCGAGAGGTTTAGTGGGAGTGGCGGTGAGGGTGCAATGGCCGTTCCTTCGCTGTGGCAGTAGAATAATATGTGCACCACACCACCATTTAATTATAAAGAAACTACGGGTATATCAACGATAAAACCCCCGTCATGCTATCACTGTGGGATAATGTTCGCTACATCATGACTTGCAGCGTTACACAAAAAAGGGTTGCCTCGTGGACGTCGAGGACTCGGAATCAGAGGTGGACTGGAAAAGTGATGATTGCGCTGACAATAACCACGGTTTCATAGAGAGTAATCGCTTGACTGGACTGTTTACGTGAAATTATTCATGAGAGGTGAGGGACGTTATACAAACACGAGTGCGCGAATGCGCACGAGTGTTTTACAAGATAGTCCCTCGCCTCGAATAAATTATTTCACGTAACCAGTCCAGTCAAGCGATTACTATGTTTATTACTTTTCATTATTAACGATAATTATATTATTTAACCCTTTACCTAACGTAACGGCCAATGCTATTCTCAAAAATCGCCAATTAATTTCATTATTTATCCATTTTTTGTCTCAAAAACATAGGTTATGACCCCTCATTGGAAGGGCTCGACGAGCTCGTTCCAATGAATGGTCCTAACCTATGTTTTGGGGACAAAAAAATGAAAATAATACCTATTCAGGATTTTTTTTGCAAGTGTCGTCTGCTTTTCATATTAGGTAAATGGTTAAAAGAACAAAAAACAATGAAGTCCCCATTACACCCACGGCAAGCGTCTTCGTTTGTGCGCACGGATACATGTCACAATTGTTGATTGCATAATTCACTTGTGAAATTATTGTTTATAATCAAACCCGAAAATCCCAGTAAATCACACTTTGGAAAGTAATAAAATTCAATAATTTATTGGGTTTAGGAAGATCACAACGAGCGAGTTCAAACGAAAGCGAAACATCTGATTAGTGACGATAGTGTTAGTAAAATGTGTTAATTTTGTTTGTGTTTGTGTTTAAGGTCCAATAGTTAATCGTGACCACAGCATGGAGATAAAGACAAATTTAGTGTTAGTAAAAGCAAGTTCGAGAGGAAGCAAGGGAGCGCATGCTACCCCCACACAGATATTATTTTTACAGAAATACTGTTGTATCACATGAATAAAATGCATCTGCATCGACGCATCAGAAAACGGCACAGTACGCGGAGAGTGTATTATCACTAAATCACCCGTAGAGTGGAGATTCCACCCAAACAATAAATGCAAATGTATTACAAAGCATAACATGCACAAGCCAAGTTCCAGCCAATGAAACTCCGGGTTAAACAAGGAGATCCATTGGCTGAAACATTGCTTGTGTTTTTTCTCCATTTATACAGAATTTGAAAGTGATACTTTGGGTGATAACCCCACTCCACGGGTGATTTAGTTACAATCCACTCTCCACATAACATTCCTTGAGACTGAACAATAACTAGACACTGACTAGGCTATAAGCCGCGTTCTCTGCAAACACAGGCACAGTTTTGACCATTTATTCAAGAATAACGAAAACAGCAGCAGTAAGGGAATGGGGGATCAGATTTATGGGGCGGGGGTACAATGAAATCCAACACTACCGAAAGCTATAAGAATCCTCAAGAACTTCTCGTTATTATATCGAGATATGATAGAACGCCATTTTTGTGTTTCAAGCAGTGAAGATTCCAAATATGTGAAAATCGAGAAGACAAGCCTGTTACTTTACAACGAAAGCATGTTACTTTACAACGAACAAGTCTGTTACTTTACAACGAACAAGTCTGTTACTTTACAACGAACAAGTATGTTACTTTACAACGAACAAGTCCGTTACTTTACAACGAACAAGCATGTTACTTTACAACGAACAAGGCCAATTTGAGCAGTTTTAGAATATACTAGGGTGATTTTACGCGTTTTTCTATACATTGCAAATACAAAAATGGCCAATTATGAATTAGACAGTAAAACGAGAAAATGGGTTCCCAATAAGACGAAGAGTGTCCAAAACTGGGTAGATTTCTAGAAGGCATCAGCAGACGGTAGACTCGAGCGTATAAGGAAACACGTTACATCGAACACCCTCCAAAAGAAAAGCCATTGGAATAAACTTGAGAAGAAAAGCCGAATGAAAAAGTGAAAACAGAGTTGGTGGCATCGTTGGCGGCAGCCGCCGAGAGGGTCAGAGATGAACTAAAAGGATCGTATCGATTGAAACCACAAAAATAGCAAAACTAAATTAAAGAGAGCTAACGAGAGTAAGAAGAAAACTGAACTATGGACGCTAGCAATGACGTAACGATAAGGAGAGTGAAGCATTGGATACTGAATGTTGGATTCCTTGCACGGAAGAAAGATGCTGACAATAGATAATGAACTTACAATCAATACTGATTTAGTTTTTAGTTTTTGTGAGGTAAATGTACGGATGGATCTCCGATCACCATATGACCAATTGTCCCGATACCAACCGCAATACCTTGCTGTGATTGGTCAATGCCTCGTTGATTTTATTTTATGTCGCCGGGCATGCGCATATGTCTACTGTCAGCGATCCTTATGTCCACTGCCAAGGAAAGCGTCTCGTTGCCATGAGCATCGGTTCATCGCAATGTCTTTTTTCACTTGAAATTAACTGAGTCAAATACATTTAACTGAAGTAAAATACACACAAAAGTACAAAAAGATTAGTTATGTAAACATGGGTAATTATTTATGAAACCGATTAGATTATAAGGTCTCTTTTCATTAATTTACTGTAACATAAACTGAAACGAATCGAGAGCATCAAGTCCCGTTGATTATAAAAGGAAATCACTCCAGTCTATTATGATAAAAGTTCACACCTTTCCGAAACAACGTCTGCTTTCTTATATTCGCTGTACAACAACAAATTTTAAAATGATTCGAATGACGCGATTTGCGACCCACTCACCTGAAGAAATACTCGCTACAAGGGCCAATGTGATACCAACAGACACGAACAGAGCGAATAGAGTTGCTGCTAACTCATTCCGTGAATACTTAGCCGAAAAGAAACAAGACGTTAATTTTGAATATTTCAACGTTTCCAATTCAATTTTTTACTTGTGTAAGAACGGGACATATACGTTATTCTGTTTGTTGACAGGGGATATGGTCTCACGTTCCCTGAATGAAACATATATTCAACCCCGGCTGACGCCTCGGTTGAATATAAATTTCATGCAGGGAATGTGAGACCATGTGCCCTGTCAACAAACAGAATAATTTTAATGTTCCAATAAGACTAAAATCCTCCTCCTCTGACTGGACGAAAGCTCGCTTAGTATATTCTATGTTTACGGCTCAAGTGGCAACTGTTACCGTCTGACGTCACAACGCGAAATATTTGAAATGACGTCGCCCGTTTCGTAACTGCTTCATCAACGGAGTGACCATCCAGCCGCTTCATTTTTCTGGATGTTTCACTTGTGCAACAGATGGTGTTCCAGATGAAGTGTTGTTTAAAATACAAACCGATTGACGACTTGAATTAAGATGGAATGAGTTTATCTGGTTTATTGATTATTTACCCAGTGCCGTCGTGGATACACGAGAGGTTTATTTACTAAACCTGTGATCGTTAAAAATTGCCTTGAACGAGGCAACTTTTAACGATCACAAGTTTAGTAAATAAGCTTCTCGTGTTTCAAGATGTAGGTTTTAGACTATGGGTAGTGTCGTATTGGAACATATACATTATTGTGATGATCTGACGGTAACATGGTCTGAGGTTTGCGGCTCGGAGCGCATGTTCAACCTCGACGCTCCGCAAACCTCAGACCATGTTACCGTCAACTCATCACAATAATTTATAATGTACGGAGAAAATAAATGTATATCATCATTGAATTGTGTTATTTATTTATTGATAGCCAAAGAAAACAAAGACAATCATGTGTAAAGAGGTGACAATTTTACAATTCCTGGGGGTGGGGAGGGGCAAAGAGGGATTCACGGGCCCTTAACCTCCCGCCCCGATACCCAGTCTGCCAGGTGTAGCACTCGCTGTCTCGAACCCTCCTCCTCTATTGTGGACTTGTCAGGAGATACCCTACCCCTGTTAGAGGGAGACAAGTATCATTGTCGGTAAAACCTTGACGCAAAAACCCCAACAATTCATTAACTGATAGAGTGCTCAATTATTTTAGGTCATCAAAATTTATTCACATATTTTTGCCTTGTTACAATTTATGGGAGAGTGCCCAGAGGCACTCTCCCATAAATTCTAACATGGCAGATCCACACAGATGGAATAATTTCACTTTCAAGATAACTTTATATGAAGCACATTCACAGATTATGAAGCCTTTAACTTAAGACGATTAAGAGCTTTTGTGGCTGAATTGAAAAATCGATATGTGTTGTGAAATCCATATCGTTAAAAAAATCGATATTGCTTGAATAATCTAAGAACTCTTTTTTGAAGTGTCGACTGGGTATATAGCGGCATGTCAGTGGACGAAATTATTGACTATGCTGTTATTACTTACGTAATAGTAAGTATAAACGAGGTGACAAGGGTTTATAGACTTTACCTATTAGTATATATATTACGCAAGTCATGGAGGTGACATATGTTATTAGTCGATTAGGGTCATCTTGATGTCATTAATCGATACCGTGCCAGATGGCACTCATTACATCACAAATCGATATTGGTGACAGATGTTATCGATTGTGCAGTCAAGACGCCCCGTTCTTCATCCGCTCTGTCCCGGACATAAAGGTTCCCCTAATCAGAGAATGAATCAAAAGCTTTTATTTGGACATGGCCACGACAAATCAAGATCCATGTCGGCAATAAAATCGCCAGTTTGAGCAGAAATAGACTCCTGTGAGATCGCAGCATACTATCATATCCAGGGCCCAATACTATAGAACTTTTACAATTGTATTTTCTAGAATTGTATCTTCCAGTTATGACTTTACATGAGTTGAAATGAACAATTATCATTGCAGTTGGCAAACTGCCATATTTTATAAAATGCTAATGATTTAATTTAGTCAGTTATTTTTATTGGAAGTAAATAGAATCCTAGAAAATACAATTGTAAAAGTTCTGTAGTATAAGCTCCAAGGGCCAGTACTATAAAATTTTTACAATTGTATTTTCTAGAACTGTATTTTCTAATTATGACTCTAAATGGGTTGAAATGAGCCAATGGCATTTTCAAAGCTGGCAAATTGCCATATCTTTTAAAATGCTAATAATTCATTTTAGTCAGTTATATTAATAGGTAGAAAATACAATTCTAGAAAATACAATTTTGATCGATCCCCTTCGCCCTCTTAATAATTTTTAAATATAAAATCCCCTTTTCAAACAACCCAACCGACCTTTTTCTATTCGTATCAAATTTGAATCACTTAGAATATCTCCTATTATTTATTATTATTTATTTATTGGTGTTTAAGGTCACATACTTATGCACAATGGCTAATCGTGACCGTGACAGTTTTACGGGTGGAGGAAGCCGGAGTACCCGGAGAGAACCACCGAGCAACGACGAGCAGCTGTCAGCTCTCCAACATCGTAACTCCGAACTCTGCACCGCAGCACAGGCAGGGTTAGATTGGTTGAAGACATGCGCACCATCGACGTGCAGTACGCCTCAGTACACAGCGTCATCGTGCCCCCATGTAGGCAATCGAGGTGAAGTGTCTTGCCCAAGGACACAACGCGGTTGCCGCAGGTGGGATTCGAACCGAGGACCTCTCGGCTTGCAGCCTGCACCTCTACCAACTGAGCCACCGCGCCCCCAGAATATCCCCTAATATCCAGTATTAAGTGAAAGACGAGACAATAAGCTTTACACTGATGTATCACTTGACCGTTGAGCGTTCTTGGGTTATTCTTATTTATTTATTTATTTATTTATTTATTTGTTTGTTTGTTTGTTTGTTTGTTTGTTTGTTTGTTTGTTTGTTTGTTTGTTTGTTTGTTTGTTTATTTATTTAATGGTGTTTAAGGTCACATATTTCTGCACAATGGTTAATCAAGACCACGACAGTTTCACGGGTGGAGGAAGCCGGAGTACCCGGAGAGAACCACCGAGCAACGGCGAGCAACTTTCCACTTCCGAACATACTAACTTCACACAAGCAGGTTATGCATTGGTTGAAGACAAGTGCACCATCGACGTGCAGTACGCCTTAGTACACAACGCCACCGTGCCCCCACGTGGGCAATAGGGGGAGGGTGTGTGTGAAGAATTTTGCCTAAGGATATAACGCGGTTGCCGAAGGTGGGATTCGAACCGAGGATCTCTCGGCTTGCAACCTACAGAGCAACCGCACCCCCTTCTTAATTAATACAATTCCGTTCAATTCTGCAATGTATAGCATACTCATTGAATAATATATTGTTGAAACTAATATAATGAGCTTTACACTGATGTATCATTTGACCGTTGGACGTTCTTGGGTTGTTGATAATTAATGAGAAAACACAAAATATAAGACGTCGGCCAAACCAAATATCACCAAAGATGGCGGCCTTGAATCGAGCATACCTGATAGCACTACACACTATTCATACCGGTAGGCTACTGGAAGTATTCGAGCTAGAAGTCCATCCGGTGATTTGGGGGTGTTGTTGGTGGTTGTCCGATTAATTGTAGTCATACTCCAGTTCATTCGATATATCTTATACCACTACACGTTACTCTTATAAAGAGGATTCTGTGGGAATCCGAACTAAATAAAGTTCGTCTTGGTACTTCTCGGATTGGTTTTGATGATTTTCAGTAAATGCGGGTCGATTTGGGTAACTAGATATACTCCCATCGAATGAAACACACCCACTCCCCATTGTAGTACTTTCCGTTACATAGCAACCACGTGCCACCCACCAAGATGGCGGCAACCAATGAACAAAATGGACGACGGAAACATGTGTAACCCTAACATCAGGCGGTGCGTATGTGCATTCACACCACTTATCACCATAGTGATGACGTCACAACGTGCCCCCTCCTTCGGTCATGGCTGCCATGACAACCCAACATAAAGGCACTGGGTCACGAGACTATGACGTCATTTCCTAGATCCGCTCTCATGATCCATCTAACTGGGCACGATTGTCCCTCTCCCCAAATAAGATGTCGGCTTAATACACTTCAGGGGCAACATACTGTTTTAACTGTGGGTTTGTGTTCATTTTCTCGATATGAACGAACGGTGTCAGTAGACAAATATATAAAACACTGGATTATGTTGGATATGGAATTACTGGTTTCAGAGAAAGTGGAGGCAGTGAGTGCATTATCACGTGCCATTCTCCCCGCGGTTTTTCTATGAATGCTTGACTGATTGATTATTTATTTCACAGTATCCATATATACAGAAAATATACAGAGATAATTAAACAGTTACAGTACAACGATAACTCATACGCATATTGTAGGGGTATCATACTGCCACATTGCACCGTGCATGCAATCGTGTCGAATTATTTACCACCTTATGAAGGTTGTAACACAAATGAATAGCCTTCTTCCTCTTCTCTTCCAGCGGAGCTGTTAGTCTGCTCCACCATAAGAAGGGTAACATGTCCGACTAGGAAATGTGGTATAGCCCCTTCTAAGCTCCATAAAAAGAACAAAACTATACAAATTAATTTGGTACATGATTTGAACGAGTATAGGACTTGGTCGAGTTTAAAGTTTGATCGAGTTTAGGACTTGATGGCTGTCGTGTGTATAAGTCTATCTATCTCTCTCTCAACTTCAGGCTGATGTACATGTATGTCATCATAGTATTGTTTTTTTCCCAAACTGTGACACATCAGGCAATTTCAAGCTTAATGGAGTCTTTGAATGAATACGCTGCTGTTAATAACCTTCCTCAGCACGTGGAACTATGTCATGGAATGCTCTGAGTGAGTGCCATCCAGAAAGCAATTCCAAAATTATGTGCCGTTCAGACAGAACAGAAATTGGGAGGGAGAGGCACAGGGACTAGCCTGAGGAAATGCTACTGGCAGCAGCCCATGCAGTAAGGATTGTTGCAACAATAAGCTGCCATGAATGTGTCTAATAGAGTTTTCTTAAAGAGTGATCTGTTAGTAATTATGCGTAAGTGGTGATCCAAATCATTCCATAGTTTTGAGTATGCAAAACTGGGAATAGGCCTAAAGATTTCGTTCTGGTGCATACAATGTCTAGTGGTCAGTCTTGTAGTTCGCGTTCTATTCGTAGAGGTGAAAAAAATATATTGAAGGAGATGCAGTGCCGTATTAACCCATAAACCGGGCCCCTAGGCATTTAGGTACTTCGGCCTCGGGGTCCCTCCGTCACTTCAATCTTTCACCTCACTACAGTTGACAGCCTGACCCTGGTACGGTAGGCACTATGCCGCAGTACATAGCCCTATATCCATTTTGCCGGTCTCCAGAAGAATTCTTCTCACAACTTGACATATTATTTAAATACCGGTAAGCATTAAAATAATGTACTGTATATAAATATATTTACAGTATACTTATGTGAGAGTATGTATATGGTTAAATACATATGTACATGTACCGTTACATTGCCTTTAACCACGCAGCGCTAAGCGCTGGTAACAGTGCCTCAGCACAAAAAAGAATTGGCGGACCCCTTGTCCTTGTGGGACCCTAGGCTTCAGCCTTGTAAGCCTTATGAATAATACGGCCCTGAGGAGATGGATAGTTTATTGTTAAACCAGTCGAATACTACTGGCAATGACTGCAGCTTGTGCGGGTCCTCTACTTTTAAAATACGATTTTTGCGATAAAGGCGGTCGGTATGGGCATTAAAACGTTTATTATTTATAATGCGTATGCATAAGCAATATGGTTATGAATAAAGGCATAATATAGAGTTGTCATTGATTCATGCGGTAGTGATTTCTTCACTCTACTTTGGACATAGTTAGTGCGCGCAATTTTCGTGCATATTTGTGCAACATGCTACTTATAGGATAGATGTTCATCCATTACGATTTCTAAAAAACATTCGTCAGGAATGGGTTAATTGTATTTCCTCCGTTGCCTGGTAGGTTAGTTTCTTCTCCGTTAACCATCTCCAAACCTGAGACCTTCAGATTGGAAAATAGTTGAAGCAGAAGAATAAGACGGTTGTGACATCAGTGATGTAACCATTGGGCAAAAGAGAAAAGGGTCCTAAGTTCCTTCAGAATTACTGCTGTTCCACCCTAAAATACGATCTGAATGGAGCTGTAACTAAGAAAATTACAGTTACCTTATGCCATATACATATTCTGTAAAATGACGTTCTATCGAGTCTCAAAATGTCCCCAGACAGCGCAATCTGAAGCATATTTAACTCCCCCCCCCCCCCCCCCCCCCATCCGACGCAAATCCCTGTCTTGTACTCCCAAAAGATTCATCACGTATTGATATCTGATTATAACACAGCCATGGCATGGCACAAAAGATGTTTTGAAGGTATATGCCCTGGGCTGCGGGGCGATTTTGGAAGTGGGGAGGAGGGTGGCTGGAGTGTAAGTGGGGGTTTTGGGACTACTCATAAAAAACAATGTGACCCAAGAAGCAATCTGGGTGATTTTATAGGATTAGTGGTGTCCCCGTGGAACCCACGGGAAGGGAAAAGTGCTTGTGTACGACGGTAATCGAGTTCTGCTTTATTGGTACAATAGGACCCGGAACAAACTCCTGGAGTTGATGTCCTCTAAAATGGGCAGCATGGGTATAAACTTAACTTCATACCCATGCTGCGATCACGATATAGTCAGAGATGCTGAAAGCAGGGGCGTAGCTAGGGGGGGGTATAATTTGTTTAGGGATGCCAGGTCGATATATGCCACAGGCAAATCCGAAGGCCGTAGGACTGAGGAGGGGTAGGTATGGCCCTCCCCATTGGAGGTTCGGGGGTGCTCCCCCACACCCCTCACCAAGGGAGGGCCATACCCACCCCACCTCAGGCCTAACGTACCCCTCCCATTGGTGGGGTGGGGGGGGGGGTGCTCCCGAGAAAATACTTCAGAGTGAATATGGAACCCTCTGCTGCTTTAATTTTCCAATTTTGAGGGTGGGGCACTGTAATGCTTAGGGGAGAAATTCCCCAGACCCCCTCTGGTTACACCACTGGCTGAAAGTGACCTTAAATACCAATAAATATGGGAGATTAGTGATTTACCGGCACCCATCCGATGCCAGCAGTACACTTAATCCCTAAAATCACACAGATCGCAAAATAGGCCTACATTGTGCCGAAGTAGTGTCTACATTGTGTACCCAAACACGCTATTGGAGTAGTCACTATTCCGCCGCCGACCCCGACTTCGATAATCGCAGCCAGAATCACGGCTGCTTGGCTCCCGTATACTGACCCCCCCCCCCCCCAACCCCTCCACACCCCCCCCCCCAAATCACACACACACACACCACTCCCCACCCCACCCCAACCTACACTTTTGGATCACTTTTTAAAATTCTCTCCGACCGGGCCAAAATATTGTCGGCAGGATGCGTCTTGAACATACTTTCCCCGCCTTTAGTTATTTTTTTTAAATTCGCGACGTACATTGTTTCATTGAAATATTTGTTGGTAAGTCGTGCATTCAATACAAATATAAAGTTTCCATATTTTGAATTCCTTTGTGCCCATCAGTTATCATAATTGATGTAGCCTATATCAAATAACCCCAAACATTCGACACGCGGTAATTTGAGTATATTCAACCACCTTTTCAAAAGAAACGGGTCATGTTTCATTGTGGGAAGAAAACCATAAAACCTAAAACAATTTCTCTATCGGTAATCGGAAAAAAAGTAACAGGAAAAAAAGTAACAGTAAAAAGTAATTCATGAAAGTAGCCACACTTGCTTGTGTTTATTTTTTCAAGAACATTGTTGTACATCAAAGAAGAGAATACTTGAAAGTAACCACACTTGCTGTGTGTTTATTACAATGTGTGTTCATTTGTTTCAAGAACATTGTTGTACATCAAAGAAAGCATGATGGATATCCTTGTAACAACATTGTCATAGCACACATGATCTCCAATTACAAAATAATTAAAAAAATAAAAAATAAAATTATTATTATAATTATTATAATGAAAAATGAAATAATGAAAAAACACTGTTACTTTTTTTCCTGTTGTATTATTGTAATTGTTACTTTTTTTCCTGTTTCTTTTTTTCCGTTTCTTTTTTTCCTGTTACTTTTTTCCTGTTACTTTTTTCCCTACATTCCTCTCTATCTCGTGTCTATGGGAGAAAAAACTCAAAATCCTTATTTTCAAACAATAAGACAGTTGTTTCCTTTGCTATAATTCGTCGTATGAGAACCATAAGGTTCTATCTTCCACTGGAACCCCGACCCTAACCCTTCCACTGAAACCCCGACCCTAACCCTTCCACTGGAAGATTGAACCTTACAGTTCTCACGAGACGAAATATGCAAAGCACAATATGTCATAAGTATTTGAAACGACGCATTCTGATCTAGCCTCCATCTTTTTAACACTTCACTTAACGCGAATAGCAGGCGAAACTTGTACCCCTACGGGAACTCCGAGAATAGGGTCAATGTTTGTTAATGATTAGATTAAAATGATTTTGTTTGCGTGCTTCTTCCGAAGCATTGGGGAGCAGACCATCTGGTGGAATTAATGCTCTGTCTCCTCTTTTATACTCACAGAGTTATTTGCCCTGGTACGCGTATGATATTACAAAACATATTTCCGTCCATTTGTTCCAACATGTTTGCTACTATTTTCACAACCAGTGGTTGGATTAAATTATTTTTGGGGTGTGTTTCTACCTGATCAGGGCGGAACAGATCTTATGGTGGAAGTACTTTCGTGATTAGTACTCCAGCAGTGTCGTCTGTTGGACTGAAATGAATTGTCACTCCATTCCACCTTGGCATAATTTTTGGCATGGCTGTACCTTAGCATATGGGAACAGATCCCATGCCAGGACAGATATTCTCGCTTTGATATTTACAGAGTTATTTTCCCTTGAAGTGGAATCACTTAGTGGATTCATACTATAATTTCAAGACGATCTACTGGCGTGACTCATTGTTCCACGTCTACTCCGTCGGGGATGGCGCGATTTTCACCAAATTTGGCAAATGAGTTTATGTGGCCGTCATAATTTCCACTGAGGATTTGAATTTCATGTCCCAGTAGTAAAACAAAGAAAATACACAGAAATTCCCCAAACTGTGGAATTGTGTTTTTCCCCTCCAACGTGTATGGTCCTATTGTAACCAGTCTATTGGTCACGGTATTCACCAGTGCCACTGGAACACTGGAAGGGGGTGGGGGTGAATTTCACTGCTGTAAAGCAAGGACAATAGGTCCACATCTCCCACGTGGATGGTTCAATCGTCACCAACCATCACTAACAGGTGTACATGGATCTCATGGTTGCAACTGGTTGTTGGGTTTCCTTTCCCTGGTGTAAAACATACAACAAACTCCCTCGCGTGTAAATGCTTATAATTAAAACTATGTCAAACCTGGCATAATGGGAGAGGGCATATGCCATGCATAATGTTTCTCTTGTTTACTATGGTAAACAAGTTCTGCTTATCTGGTAAACTAGAACCCTGAGCCAACGCCTGGATTGGAAAGTCATCTAGAGTGGGCAGCATAAGTATTTATTTTATTTTATTGGGGTTTAACGACACTTTCGGCAGTCAGGGTCACCTGGTGTCGGACAGTTTTAGGGTCGGAAGAAGACGGAGTACCCGGAGAGAACCATCGAGCAACAGCGAGCAACTGTCAGACTCCCCAACATACTAACTCCACACATGCAGAGTTAGCATTAGTTGAATACAAGTGTATCATCAACGGTAGTACGCCTTAGTACACAACGCCACCAGGCCTCCACGTGGGCAAATGGGGTGAAGTTTCTTGCCCAAAGACACAACTCGGTTGCCGCAGGTGGGATTCGAACTGAGGACCTCTCGGGTTGCAGCCGCGACACCTCTACCTGCTGAAACAGGGAAACGGGCAGCATGGGTATAAACGATGGCTACGTTTGACGTCATACCTATGTTGCGGTTATAATATCGTCATAGATGTTGACCTTGAACACCAATAAATGAAAAATTAAACTGCACTTGCAAAAAAAAAACAAAAAAAACTTGAATACCTAAAAAAATATATTTTTGCCTCGAGCTTAAAATCAGCTTATGTCCCATCAATGGAAAGAGCTATTGAGATTGTTCCATTGAGAGGGTCAAAGCTATATTTTGTGGACAATATTATCAAATTCTAAACGAAGATTCTATTAAATAGCCCTGACCGTGGGCCATGGCAGTAAACTCTAAAATCAGTTGGGTTAAAAACCAACCCAAATCAATTGGGTTGAATGAATATGAACCCAGTTGGGTTCATATTTACTCAACCCAGTTGAGTTGGGTTAATTTTTAACACAACTGATTTTAGAAAGTATATGTTATGTTAATGGTTAAAATATTCCCAAGCATAAATGAATTTTGACGGAGTAAAACTAAATATCTTTTCTGACCATGGTCGGTAGAGGAAACATTGTCACCACTGAATGCGGAAGAAATAAGTAATTACAGACCAGAGGATAGTTAGGAAGTTATAGCCTACCTGATCTTTGATAGCCTATGATGAAGACGTCGTCGTCACGAATCTGAAGTTCAGAAACTTTCCCAAAATTAACATCAAAATTCAATGGAATATCATCCGCAATCTTTTTAAAATGTGGCAAATACATTCCATGAGTTTTCAGGAGGGCTCGTTGGCAGCCCGCCCGATCCGTTAGAATTTCGACTGAGTGGTTGTGATCTGTCATATTGGATCGACCAGTTTTGAATGCCCCGTTAACTGGACAAAACTTATATACCCGGTGATGGACGAAAGAAGAGATTCAACGATGTGTGGGGGCATAACTCCAAAGCATGCACGACAAAATCTCTCATTAACCACGATCAGTGGTGCGCAAGAAATTTGAGATTCGTGAATCTTTGTATCACATTAAGTGATAGATATATCACTATTTTGTGTACTATATGGGTAAATAATTGTACAGTTGTACAGGTGTCCGGAGATATTTTGGACGAGGCGAAGCCGAGTCCAAATGTTGGAGGAGACGTGCACAACTGTACAATTATTTACCCATATAGTACACAAAATAGAGATATATGTGATTTAATCCACAGCCCCTCAATGTTAACAAAAGTCAAAAATATTATATTTTAGAAAGTTTGAAAAGAGTAAAACCACATTTTAAAACACTTTTTGCTTGCTCTACCCCCGAAAAACAAAATGGGCATAACCCATTGTTTGCTTGCTAGAAAGTCTATGGAAGTTATGACACGCATCAGGAGTTCAGATATTGTGAATAGATCTGTGGTTTCGAAGTAAACTCACATCTTGACGTAATTTGATCTCCCGCTAATATAATGTCTCAGCTCAAGGGTGGAACATTTATTCAATCCCTCATCGAAAGTGCGTCAGATAAATTTAATAATCGTTCATTTTTAAAGCATTTGGAAGAATAACTATTTTTTTTATCTGAAGAAGAGGTTCGCTTTCCCTCAGGGGTGGCGGGTGGTGGTGCCTGATTGCCGGCTTAATATTTGAAAAAGGGCGGTTTTTAGGTTATTTATTTATTTATTGGTGTTTAAGGTCACTTTTCTGCAGCTATGGCTAATTGTGACAGCAAAAAAAGGTGTAAAGTCAAGTTTAGCCAATCGTTTACACCCATGCTGCCCATTTTAGTGGACTTCTACCCCGGGCACTGGTGACCAGGTCCTATTTTACCAGTAAAACTGAACTTGTTTACCACAGCAAACAAGCACTGCTTCACTTCCGAGGTTTCCAAGGAGTCATTTTTAGGTTACCAGGGCTGTTATTAAAAGCAACAAAAAATTAAAAAGAACATGATAATTTGGACACGATGCGCACTCAATTCAGTAGCTCTGTCGAGAAAAGCTTGTCGATAATTCATGTGTTAGAAAGTTTTTCACACCTCCTTTACAGCATCTTTACTTTTGAATGGCTATGATTACAGTACCGTGACAATCGTACAAATATCTTGTTATTGGTACTGTTTTAAAACCGTCCCAATATCCAGATATTGGTACTGTTTTACTGAGCTGTTCTCATCAAAACCGTACTTGGTGTGATTTTATAGGGCTTGTTTTCATGACAGAGAACAAAAGAAATATTAGGTAGCTGTGGATTAAGGAATAAAACCTTTGCATGCTGGTCTACCTCCAGTGGATGCTGATTCATGTAAGGATTGGAGGGCATGTTCCACATCTTAATTTACCGCCACTTATTTAGTCCCATGGCGTACATTTTTTATTTGTTTGGAACATTGTGGCCTCTAACTTTTCGACTACTCAGAGAACATATCGTTGGGGCAGATCTCCGACCACCTGTCTAATTCTGTGCGAAATACGACGCTGTTTTGGCGTGTTTGTTCGCCCACTTTTTCGTGGAGTTCGCGCGCGGACTACTGTTGATGTGATGTGATGTTTCTTCACTCACAGAGATATACCGATATTCTTTAGTGCTCCGATTTTAGGTATTCCAATAAATAAGTATCTAATTCTCCTTGAAACCATCAAGATGATGAGTCATCATTTCTAATGGTAATGTCATCAAACATTCGGTCAAATAAAGTTTCGAATCAGCGACATTTCTTCCTTTCATACATAGATAATGAATGTTTCTAGTATTTTTTTTAGATTGAATCGTCTGAATTATATCAGATGTTCCGGAAAGCTAACTACAGGTTCGCTTTCCGACCAACTGAAGTATTTCAGGCGAGTGAATCTAAACATAGGCGATTGACTATTTAAAGCTAGACTGGTTCCAGGCCATATATTATTTAGTCCCATGGCGTACATTTTTTATTTGTTTGGAACATTGTGGCCTCTAACTTTTCGACTACTCAGAGAACATATCGTTGGGGCAGATCTCCGACCACCTGTCTAATTCTGTGCGAAATACGACGCTGTTTTGGCGTGTTTGTTCGCCCACTTTTTCGTGGAGTTCGCGCGCGGACTACTGTTGATGTGATGTGATGTTTCTTCACTCACAGAGATATACCGATATTCTTTAGTGCTCCACTTTTAGGTATTCCAATAAATAAGTATCTAATTCTCCTTGAAACCATCAAGATGATGAGTCATCATTTCTAATGGTAATGTCATCAAACATTCGGTCAAATAAAGTCTCGAATCAGCGACATTTCTTCCGTTCATACATAGATAATGAATGTTTCTAGTATTTTTTTTTTAGATTCAATCGTCTGGATTATATCAGATGTTCCGGAAAGCTAACTACACGTTCGCTTTCCGACCAACTGAATTATTTCAGACGAGTGAATCTAAACATAGGCGATTGACTATTTAAAGCTAGACTGGTTCCAGGCCATAACAAGGTCCAATTCCTTGCAGAACTGACTGGTTGTCTGAGAGCCTGGTCGGGGTCTGTCCTTTCGCACATGTGGCCGACATTTCACATTGCGACACGATTATTAGTTTAAACAGTATTTATTTCAAAAGAATTTCCATGGTAATACATAGCTTACATTATCATTGGGTGTGGATTCGACAGTACGCTGTTAGCTTATCTTACATTATTATTATCACACACTGTGAAAGTTTCAGCCCTAGCACTGATGCGGTCAGAGTGTTCAAACATATGGAAATCCCTCACCAATGATCCTTGAACATCTGACCATCAGAAAAACGCACTCACCCCAGGTAAGTTCTTTGTTTACTGACTTACATTATATCTCCTGTCAAACTCTCAGTCCATCAAATTTTCTAAGGAATTTGATAATGTTGTGGACTATTTGTTAACCCACTTTTCGTGACGATTGGGCGTTCCTTCACTCAGAGAGATGCATGTACAAATATTATTTAAGTGAACCAACATGTCTAATAGCAGGAGTGGGGAGAGGACATTCGGGCCCCAGGGTTAATTCTGTGACGGCCTCCCCTTTCAAAAGTGCCAGGATACTGATGCAGATGCCAAAGTTATTAAAAGGAAACTTTTATTTTGACCGTCCAAATGACGTTTTTAGCAGCATGTTTCAAATTTCCAAGTTGATCGGTGAGAGTCCAGTGATCTAGAGTTATAGCTTTGGACTGTACAATTCCGAGAGTCATAACTTTATTACGTCAAGTTGATTTAATAAAGTTATCACTTCAAGAATAATGTAGTCCAAAGTGCATTCACCATACAGACCCTTTCTGAACAATCATCACAGTGGTCAGAACAATGATGGGAAGGGCTAGTCCAAACATGGCCTGAAAGCCCGTATTTTAATTTTTTGGTTTGGTACGTCCCTTTGAAAACATTTTCGCGAAAATCCAAATGGATTCTCCAAAATTTAGATGAAATATATACAGATTATCATGATAATGTGCATGTCCTGTGATTTGTATCAGATTCGAGATGGTGTCCAGAATGGGATCTCAACGAGGCGGCTTTGCCAGCGAGTTGTGATCCCATTTTTGGACACCACCGAGTCAAATTATTATTAATAATTCTTAAATTTTATTTTAAATATTTAATTGTAGGTATTTTAATCTCAATACGGTCATTGCATGCAGTAGATTGTGCCACAAAACGTCGTATGTTTGAATGAAACATCTCGAAGAATGAATATATCGAAGTTCAAATTGGGTCATGTCAAAGGTCAAGTTGGATGTATTTCCTATCCTTGGTGTAAATTTTTGTAATGGAATTCCCATTGAAAATGTTTTAACCGCAGTAGAAGCTTTACATCGGTGGTGGGGTTAAAAGCTAAAAATTAACATACGCTCTTTTCAGAGGTAGTAAAATAGGTGAGCTGGTATAAAATGTTTTTAATATCTTTGATTTCTGTAAAATTGGTGGTTCTTGTACACTCATTTCCTGTTGAGGTAGCGGTAGCAGTACATGGGTTGATAGTCATGTCAAAGTCAGGTTAACCTTTGGGGGTACAACTGGAGTGTCTACGGCACACTTGAAGAAATAGCATCACTGTACCCGAAAAATTTATCCCAACCTCGACCTTTGATAAAATTCATAGAAGGTTTGATAGACGGAATTTGAAATGATTCTTTCATAGACCCACATGCCCGAACGCTTATCGTGATTAATGATCTCATGAAAGATGCAGTGCAAGACTTTGTGATTTATGAACTCTTTACCACAGGAACGCATCATAGGAACACAAGTGTAGTGTGTCTAATGTGGAATTTATTTAACAGAGGACGAGTGAAAAGAACTATGAACTTGAATGCCCAGTAGATCGTACTGTTTAACCCTTTACCCAACGCAGACGATATCAAAATTTATTATTTTAAATATCATTTTTTATTTTTTTCCAACATATTTCAACAAAAGCATATCATGTGACCCCTCTTTGGAACGAGCTCGACGAGCTCGTTCCGAAGAGGGGTCACATGATATGGTTTTGTTGAAATTTTTCGAAAAATAATATTTTTTCAGCTGCTGAATTTGCGTATACCGGCGGATACGGGCGATTCGGTGGGTAAAGGGTTAAAAGCCCGTATCACCATCACCAACAGCAAGTTAGAATATTAGCTCGACAAATCGTCGCCTGAGTGCTAGAATGTTCTATGTCCCCTATGGGACATAGAACATTCTAGCACTCAGGCGACGAAATGCATCTGAATAAATAACAGAAATCGTTAGATACCTATCAAAACGCCATTTGAAAACCATGTGTGTATTTAGTCAATCATTTGATAAAGTTGACTAACGTTACTGAAAGCCTAAGCACTAATATTTTCAATTTTGAAAACTCTAAGACAGATACTGTGCCTTTGTTGCGTAATGGCAGTTCTGAGGACCCTGAAACAAAGCAGATGCGAGAGGTTTAGTGGGGGATGGGTATGCACTGGCCGTTCCTTCGCTGTGGCAGTAGAATAACCTGTGCACCACACCACCATTTGATTATAAAGAAACTACGGGTATATCAACGATAAAACCCCCATCATGCTATCACTGTGGGAGTATGCTCGCTTCATCGTGACTTGCACCGTTACACAAAAAGGGTTGCCTCGTGGACGTCGAGGACTCGGAATCAGAGGTGGACTTGAAAAGTGATTATTGCGCTGACAATAACCACGGTTTCATAGAGAGTAATCGCTTGACTGGACTGTTTACGTGAAATTATTCATGGGAGGTGAGGGACGTTGTACAAACACGAGTGCGCGAATGCGCACGAGTGTTTCACAATATAGTCCCTCGCCTCGAATGAATTATTTCACGTAACCAGTCCAGTCAAGCGATTACTCTGTTTATTACTTTTCATTATTAACGATGATTATATTATTTATCCCTTTACCTAACGTAACGACCAGCGCTATATTCTCAAAAATCGCCAATTAATTTCATTATTTTTCCTTTTTTTTGTCTCAAAAACATAGGTTATGACCCCTCATTGGAACAGGCTCGTTCCAATGAGTGGTCATAACCTACGTTTTTTGGGACAAAAAATGAAAATAATAGCTATTCAAGAATTTTTTTTGCAAGTGTCGTCTGCTTTTCATATTAGGTAAATGGTTAAAAGAACAAAAAACAATGAAGTCCCCATTACATCCACGGCAAGCGTCTTCGTCTGTGCGCATGGATACATGACACAATTGTTGATTGCATAATTCACTTGTGAAGTTATTGTTTATAATCAAACCCGGAAATCCCAGTAAATCACACTTTGGAAAGTAATAAATTTCAATAATTTATTGAGTTTAGGAAGATCACAGCGAGCGAGTTCAAACGAAAGCGAAACATCTGATTAGTGACAATAGTGTTAGTAAAATGTGTTAATTTTGTTTGTGTTTGTGTTTAAGGTCCAATAGTTAATCGTGACCACAGCATGGAGATAAAGACAAATTTAGTGTTAGTGAAAGCAAGTTCGAGAGGAAGCAAGGGAGCGCATGCTACCTCCACACAGAATATTATTTTTACAGAAATACTGTTGTATCACATGAATAAAATGCATCTGCATCGACGCATCAGAAAACGACACAGTACGCGGAGAGTGTATTATCACTAAATCACCCGAAGAGTGGAGATTCCACCCAAACAATAAATGCAAATGTATTACAAAGCATAACATGCACAAGCCAAGTTCCAGCCAATGAAACTCCGGGTTAAACAAGGAGATCCATTGGCTGAAACATTGCTTGTGTTTTTTCTCCATTTATACAGAATTTGAAAGTGATACTTTGGGTGATAACCCCACTCCACGGGTGATTTAGTTACAATCCACTCTCCACATACCGTATAACATTCCTTGAGACTGAACAATAACTAGACACTGACTAGGCTATAAGCCGCGTTCTCTGCAAACACAGGCACAGTTTTGACCATTTATTCAAGAATAACGAAAACAGCAGCAGTGAGGGAATGGGGGATCAGATTTATGGGGCGGGGTTACAATGAAATCCAACACTACCAAAAGCTATAAGAATCCTCAAGAACTTCTCGTTATTATATCGAGATATGATAGAACGCCATTTTTGTGTTTCAAGCAGTGAAGATTCCAAATATGTGAAAATCGAGAAGACAAGCCTGTTACTTTACAACGAACAAGCATCTTACTTTACAACGAACAAGTCTGTTACTTTACAACGAACAAGTCTGTTACTTTACAACGAACAAGTCTGTTACTTTACAACGGACAAGTATGTTACTTTACAGCGAACAAGTCCGTTACTTTGCAACGAACAAGCATGTTACTTTACAACGAACAAGGCCAATTTGAGCAGTTTTAGAATATACTAGGGTGATTTTACGCGTTTTTCTATACATTGCAAATACAAAAATGGCCAATTATGAATTAGACAGTGAAACGAGAAAATGGGTTCCTAATAAGACGAAGAGTGTCCAAAACTCGGTAGATTTCCAGAAGGCATCAGCAGACGGTAGACTCGAGCGTATAAGGAAACACGTTACATCGAACACCCTCCAAAAGAAAAGCCATTGGAATAAACATGAGAAGAAAAGCCGAATGAAAAAGTGAAAACAGAGTTGGTGGCATCGTTGGCGGCAGCCGCCGAGAGGGTCAGAGATGAACTAAAAGGATCGTATCGATTGAAACCACAAAAATAGCAAAACTAAATTAAAGAGAGCTAACGAGAGTAAGAAGAAAACTGAACTATGGACGCTAGCAATGACGTAACGATAAGGAGAGTGAAGCACTGGACACTGAATGTTGGATTCCTTGCACGGAAGAAAGATGCTGACAATAGATAATGAACTTAAAATCAATACTGATTTAGTTTTTAGTTTTTGTGAGGTAAATGTACGGATCGGTCTCCGATCACCATATGACCAATTGTCCCGATACCAACCGCAATACCTTGCTGTGATTGGTCAATGCCTCGTTGATTTTATTTTATGTCGCCGGGCATGCGCATATGTCTACTGTCAGCGATCCTTATGTCCACTGTCAAGGAAAGCGTCTCGTTGCCATGAGCATCGGTTCATCGCAATGTCTTTTTTCACTTGAAATCAACTGAGTCAAATACATTTAACTGAAGTAAAATACACACAAAAGTACAATAAGATTAGTTATGTAAACATGGGTAATTATTTATGAAACCGATTAGATTATAAGGTCTCTTTTCATTAATTTACTGTAACATAAACTGAAACGAATCGAGAGCATCAAGTCCCGTTGATTATAAAGGGAAATCACTCCAGTCTATTATGATAAAAGTTCACACCTTTCTTATATTCGCTGTACAACAACAAATTTTAAAATGATTCGAATGAAGCGATTTGCGACCCACTCACCCGAAGAAATACTCGCTACAAGGGCCAATGTGATACCAACAGACGCGAACAGAGCGAATAGAGTTGCTGCTAACTCATTCCGTGAATACTTAGCCGAAAAGAAACAAGATGTTAATTTTGAATATTTCAACGTTTTCAATTCAATTTTTTACTTGTGTAAGAACGGGACATATACGTTATTCTGTTTGTTGACAGGGGATATGGTCTCACGTTCCCTGAATGAAACATATATTCAAACCCGGCTGACGCCTCGGTTGAATATAAATTTCATGCAGGGAATGTGAGACCATGTGCCCTGTCAACAAACAGAATAACTTTTAATGTTCCAATAAGACTAAAATCCCCCTCCTCTGACTGGACGAGAGCTCGCTTAGTATATTCTATGTTTACGGCTCAAGTGGCAACTGTTACCGTCTGACGTCACAACGCGAAATATTTGAAATGACGTCGCCCGTTTCGTAACTGCTTCATCAACGGAGTGACCATCCAGCCGCTTCATTTTTCTGGATGTTTCACTTGTGCAACAGATGGTGTTCCGGATGAAGTG
Source organism: Pictodentalium vernedei (assembly GCA_031216915.1). Classification (NCBI taxonomy): domain Eukaryota; kingdom Metazoa; phylum Mollusca; class Scaphopoda; order Dentaliida; family Dentaliidae; genus Pictodentalium; species Pictodentalium vernedei. Next base: position 520,919,748 of record CM062294.1, on the reverse strand, counting down.
TTGTTTAAAATACAAACCGATTGACGACTTGAACTAAGATGGAATGAGTTTATCTGGTTTATTGATTATTTATCCTGTGCCGTCGTGGATACACGAGAGGTTTATTTACTAAACCTGTGATCGTTAAAAGTTGCCTTGAACGAGGCAACTTTTAACGATCACAAGTTTAGTAAATAAGCTTCTCGTGTTTCAAGATGTAGGTTTTAGACTATGGGTAGTGTCGTATTGGAACATATACATTATCGTGATGATCTGACGGTAACATGGTCTGAGGTTTGCGGCTCGGAGCGCATGTTCAACCTCGACGCTCCGCAAACCTCAGACCATGTTACCGTCAACTCATCACAATAATTTATAATGTACGGAGAAAATAAATGTATATCATCATTGAATTGTGTTATTTATTTATTGATAGCCAAAGAAAACAAAGACAATCATGTGTAAAGAGGTGACAATTTTACAATTCCTGGGGGTGGGGAGGGGCAAAGTGGGATTCACGGGCCCTTAACCTCCCGCCCCGATACCCAGTCTGCTAGGTGTAGCACTCGCTGTCTCGAACCCTCCTCCTCTATTGTGGACTTGTCAGGAGATACACTACCCCTGTTAGAGGGAGACAAGTATCATTGTCGGTAAAACCCGGACGCAAAAACCCCAACAATTCATTAACTGGTAGAGTGCTCAATTATTTTAGGTCATCAAAATTTATTCACATATTTTTGCCTTGTTACAATTTATGGGAGAGTGCCCAGAGGCACTCTCCCATAAATTCTAACATGGCAGATCCACACAGATAAAATAATTTCACTTTCAAGATAACTTGATATGAAGCACATTCACAGGTTATGAAGCCTTTAACTTATGGTACCTGCACATAAGTATAAAGCCCAAATATGGGCTTCCAGCACTCTACCAGTTACTATTCGAAGGCGCTGATTGGGCTGAATAATGTAATCCAAATATGGCGAACAGATTTACTGGGAAACATTGATTGAAAGACGATTAAGAGCTTTTGTGGCTGCATTGAAAAATCGATATGTGTTGTGAAATCCATATCGTTAAAAAAATCGATATTGCTTGAATAATCTAAGAACTCTTTTTTGAAGTGTCGACTGAGTATATAGCGGCGTGTCAGTGGACGAAATTATTGACTATGCTGTTATTACTTACGTAATAGTAAGTATAAACGAGGTGACAAGGGTTTATAGATTTTACCTATTAGTATATATATTACGCAAGTCATGGAGGTGACATATGTTATTAGTCGATTAGGGTCATCTTGATGTCATTAATCGATACCGTGCCAGATGGCACTCATTACATCACAAATCGATATTGGTGACAGATGTTATCGATTGTGCAGTCAAGACGCCCCGTTCTTCATCCGCTCTGTCCCGGACATAAAGGTTCCCCTAATCGGTAATCGGAAAAAAAGTAACAGGAAAAAAAGTAACAGATTTGGGTAGGAAAAAAAGAAACAGGAAAAAAAGTAACACTTTCTTATTTTTATAAGGTAAAACAGTAACAGGAAAAAAAGTAACAGATTTGGGTAGGAAAAAAAAAACAGGAAAAAGAGTCACACTTTCTTATTTTTATTTCATAAAAGTGATAGATTACTTAATTATGATTTAGTTATATTATTGAAACTAGTTAGATTATTACATATCAGTATAAGTACTACATAGTACATAGTTAATCAGAGAATGAATCAAAAGCTTTTATTGGACATGGCCACGACAAATCAAGATCCATGTCGGCAATAAAATCGCCATTTTGAGCTGAAATAGACTCCTGTGAGATCGCAACATACTATCATATCCAGGGCCCAATACTATAGAACTTTTACAATTGTATTTTCTAGAATTGTATCTTCCAGTTATGACTTTACATGAGTTGAAATGAACAATTAGCATTGCAGTTGGCAAACTGCCATATTTTATAAAATGCTAATGATTTAATTTAGTCAGTTATTTTTATTGGAAGTAAATAGAATCCTAGAAAATACAATTGTAAAAGTCTTGTAGTATAAGCTCCAAGGGCCAGTACTATAAAATTTTTACAATTGTATTTTCTAGAACTGTATTTTCTAATTATGACTCTAAATGGGTTGAAATGAGCCACTGGCATTTTCAAAGCTGGCAAATTGCCATATCTTTTAAAATGCTAATAATTCATTTTAGTCAGTTATATTAATAGGTAGAAAATACAATTCTAGAAAATACAATTTTGATCGATCCCCTTCGCCCTCTTAATAATTTTTAAATATAAAATCCCCTTTTCAAACAACCCAACCGACCTTTTTCTATTCGTATTAAATTTGAATCACTTAGAATATCCCCTAATATCCAGTATTAAGTGAAAGACGAGACAATAAGCTTTACACTGATGTATCACTTGACCGTTGAGCGTTCATGAGTTATTCTTAATTAATATTTATTTATTTATTTATTTATTTATTTATTTATTTATTTATTTATTTATTTATTTATTTAATGGTGTTTAAGGTCACATATTTCTGCACAATGGTTAATCAAGACCACGACAGTTTGACGGGTGGAGGAAGCTGGAGTACCCGGAGAGAACCACCGAGCAACGGCGAGCAACTTTCAACTTCCGAACGTACTAACTTGACACAAGCAGGTTAAGCATTGGTTGAAGACAAGTGCACCATCGACGTGCAGTACGCCTTAGTACACAACGCCACCGTGCCCCCACGTGGGCAATAGGGGGAGGGTGTGTGTGAAGAATTTTGCCTAAGGATATAACGCGGTTGCCAAAGGTGGGATTCGAACCGAGGATCTCTCGGCTTGCAGCCTACAGAGCAACCGCACCCCCTTCTTAATTAATACAATTCCGTTCAATTCTGCAATGTATAGCATACTCATTGAAAAATATATTGTTGAAACTAATATAATGAGCTTTACACTGATGTATCATTTGACCGTTGGACGTTCTTGGGTTGTTGATAATTAATGAGAAAACACAAAAATAAGACGTCGGCCAAACCAAATATCACCAAAGATGGCGGCCTTGAATCGAACATACCTGATAGCACTACACACTATTCATACCGGTAGGCTACTGGAAGTATTCGAGCTAGAAGTCCATCCGGTGATTTGGGGGTGTTGTTGGTGGTTGTCCGATTAATTGTAGTCATACTCCAGTTCAATCGATATATCTTATACCACTACACGTTACTCTTATAAAGAGGATTCTGTGGGAATCCGAACTAAATAAAGTTATTCTTGGTACTTCTCGGATTGGTTTGGATGATTTTCAGTAAATGCGGGTCGATTTGGGTAACTAGATATACTTCCATCGAATCAAACACACCCACTCCCCATTGTAGCACTTTCCGTTACATAGCAACCACGTGCCACCCACCAAGATGGCGGCAACCAATGAACAAAATGGACGACGGAAACATGTGTAACCCTAACATCAGGCAGTGCGTATGCGCATTCACACCACTTATCACCATAGTGATGACGTCACAACGTGCCCCCTCTTCCGGTCATGGTTGCCATGACAACCCAACATAAAGGCACTGGGTCACGAGACTATGACGTCATTTCCTAGATCCGCTCTCATGATCCATCTAACTGGGCACGATTGTCCCTCTCCCACTAATAAGATGTCGGCTTAATACACTCCAGGGGCAACATACTGTTTTAACTGTGGGTTGGTGTTCATTTTCTCGATCTGAACGAACGGTGTCAGTCGACAAATATATAAAACACTGGATTATGTTGGATATGGAATTACTGGTTTCAGAGAAAGTGGAGGCAGTGAGTGCATTATCACGTGCCATTCTCCCCGCGGTTTTTCTATGAATGCTTGACTGATTGATTATTTATTTCACAGTATCCATATATACAGAAAATATACAGAGATAATAAACAGTTACAGTACAACGATAACTCATACGCATACTGTAGGGGTATCATATTGCCACATTGCACCGTGCATGCAATCGTGTGTAATTATTTACCACCTTATGAAGGTAGTAAGATAAATGGATAGCTTTCTTCCTCTTCTCTTCCCGTGGAGCTGTTACTCTGCTCTACCAGAAGAAGGGTAACAGGTCCGACTAGGAAATGTGGTATAGCCCCTTCTAAGCTCCATAAAAAGAACAAAACTATACACATTAATTTGGTACAAGATTTTAACGAGTATAGGACTTTGTCGAGTTTAAAGTTTGATCGAGTTTAGGACTTGATGGCTGTCGTGTGTATAAGTCTATCTCTCTCTCAACTTCAGGCTGATGTACTTGTATGTCATAGTATTGTTTTTTTCCCAAACTGTGACATATCAGGCAATTTCAAGCTTAATGGAGTCTTTGAATGAATACGCTGCTGTTAATAACCTTCCTCAGCACGGGGAACTATGTCATGGAATGCTCTGATTGAGTGCCATCCAGAAAGCAATTCAAAAATTCTGTGCCGTTCAGACAGGAAAGAAGTTGGGAGGGAGACGTACGGGGACGAGCCTGGGGAAATGCTACTGGCAGCAGCCCATGCAGTAAGGATTGTTGCAATAGTAAGCTGCTGCCATGAATATGTCTAATAGAGTTTTCTTAAAGAGTGATCTGTTAGTAATTCTGCGTAAGTTGTGATCCAAATCATTCCATAGTTTTGAGTGTGCAAAACTGGGAATAGGCCTAAAGATTTCGTTCTGGTGCATACAATGTCTAGTGGGTCAGTCTTGCAGTTCCCGTTCTATTCGTAGAGGTGAAAAAAATATATTGAAGGAGATGCAGTGCCGTATTAACCCATAGTCGGGCCCCTATGCATTTAGGTACTTCGGCCTTGGGGTCCCTCCGTCACTTCAATCTTTCACCTCACTACAGTTGACAGTCTGACCCTGGTACGGTAGGCACTATGCCGCAGTACATAGCCCTATATCCATTTTGCGGGTCTCCAGAAGAATTCTACTCACAACTTGACATATTATTTAAATACCGGTAAGCATTAAAATAATGTACTGTATATAAATATATTTACAGTGTACTTATGTGAGAGTATGTATATGGTTAAATACATATGTACATGTACCGCTACAGCGCCTTTAACCACGGAGCGCTAAGCGCTGTTAACAGTTCCTCAGCACAAAAAAGAATTGGCGGACCCCTTGTCCTTGTGGGACCCTAGGCTTCAGCCTCGTCAGTCTTGTGAATAATACGGCCCTGAGGAGATGGATAGTTTCTTGTGAAACCAGTCGAATGCTACTGGCAATGACTGCAGCTTGTGCGGGTCCTCTACTTTTAAAATACGATTTTTTGCGATAAAGGCGGTCGGTATGGGCATTAAAACGTTTATTATTTATAATGCGTATGCATAAACAATATAGTTATGAATAAAGGCATAATATAGAGTTGTCATTGATTCATGCGGTAGTATTTTCTTCACTCTACTTTGGACATAGATAGTGCGAGCAATTTTCGTGCATTTTTGTACAACATGCTACTTATAGGATAGATGTTCATCCATTACGATTTCTAAAAAACATTCGTTAGGAATGGGTTAATTGTATTTCCTCCGTTGCCTGGTAGGTTAGTTTCTTCTCCGTTTACCATCTCCAAACCTGAGACCTTCAGATTGGAAAATAGTTGAAGCAGAAGAATAAGACGGTTGTGACATCAGTGATGTAACCATTGGGCAAAAGAGAAAATGGTCCTAGGTTTCCTCAGAATTACCGCTGGTCCACCCTAAAATACGATCTGAATGGAGCTGTAACTAAGAAAATTACAGTTACCTTATGCCATATACATATTCTGTAAAATGACGTTCTATCGAGTCTCAAAATGTCCCCAGACAGCGCAATCTGAAGCATATTTAACTCCCCATCCGACGCAAATCCCAGACTGGTACTCCCAAAAGATTCATAACGTATTGATATGTGATTATAACACAGCCATGGCATGGCACAAAAGATGTTTTGAAGGTATATGCCCTGGGCTGCGGAGCGACTTTGGAAGTGGGGAGGAGGGTGGCTGAAGTGTAAGTGGGGGTTTGGGGAGTACTCATGAAAAACAATGTGACCCAAGAAGCAATCTCTTTGATTTTATAGGATTAGTGGTGTCCCCGTGGAACCCACGGGAAGGGAAAAGTGCTTGTGTACGACGGTAATCGAGTTCTGCTTTATTGGTACAATAGGACCTGGAACCAACATCTGGAGTTGAAGTCCTCTAAAATGGGCAGCACGGGTGTAAACTTAACTTCATACCCATGCTGCGATCACGATATAGTCAGAGATGCTGAAAGCAGGGGCGAAGCTGGGGGGGGGGGGGGGGGGTTATAATTTGTTTAGGGATGCCAGGTCGATATATGCCACAGGCAAATCCGAAGGCCGTAGGACTGAGGAGGGGTAGGTATGGCCCTCCCCATTGGAGGTTCGGGGGTGCTCCCCCACACCCCTCACCAAGGGAGGGTCATACCCACCCCACCTCAGGCCTACCGTACCCCTCCCATTGGTGGGGTGGGGGGGGGGCTCCCGAGAAAATCCAATACCTCAGAGTGAATATGGAACCCTCTGCTGCTTTAATTTTCCAATTTTGAGGGTGGGGCACTGTAATGCTTAGGGGAGAAATTCCCCAGACCCCCTCTGGTTACACCACTGGCTGAAAGTGACTTTAAATACCAATAAATATGGTGGATTAGTGATTTACCGGCACCTATCCGATGCCAGCAGTACACTTAATCCCTAAAATCACACAGATCGCAAAATAGGCCTACATTGTGCCTAAGTAGTGTCTACATTGTGTACTCAAACACGCTATTGGAGTAGTCACTATTCCGCCGCCGACCCCGACTTCGATAATCGCAGCCAGAATCACGGCTGCTTGGCTCCTGTATACTGACCCCCCCCCCCCCCCCGCCAACCCACCTCCCCCCCTCCCATTCACACACACACACACACACCACTCCCCCAACCCCACCCCTACACTTTTGGATCACTTTTTAAAATTCTCTCCGACCGGGCCAAAATATTGTCGGCAGGATGCGTCTTGAACATGCTTTCCCCGCCTTTAGTTATTTTTTTTAAATTTGCGACGTACATTGTTTCATTGAAATATTTGTTGGTAAGTCGTGCATTCAAGTTTCCATACTTTGAATTCCATTGTACCCATCAGTTATCATAATTGATGTAGCCTATATCAAATAACCCCAAACATTCGACACTCGGTAATTTGAGTGTATTCAACCACCTTTTCAAAAGAAACGGGTCATGTTTCATTGTGGGAAGGAAACCATAAAACCTAAAACAATTTCTATATCTCGTGTCTATGGGAGGAAAAACTCAAAATCATTATTTTCAAACAATATTTTTAAGACAGTTGTTTCCTTTGCTATAATTCGTCGTATGAGAACCATAAGGTTCTATCTTCCACTGGAACCCCGACCCTAACCCTTCCACTGAAACCTCGACCCTAACCCTTCCACTGGAAGATTGAACCTTACAGTTCTCACGAGACGAAATATGCAAAGCACAATATGTCATAAGTATTTGAAACGACGCATTCTGATCTAGCCTCCATCTTTTTAACACTTCACTTAACGCGAATAGCAGGCGAAACTTGTACCCCTACGGGAACTCCGAGAATAGGGTCAATGTTTGTTAATGATTAGATTAAAATGATTTTGTTTGCGTGCTTCTTCCGAAGCATTGGGGAGCAGACCATCTGGTGGAATTAATGCTCTGTCTCCTCTTATATACTCACAGAGTTATTTGCCCTGGTACGCGTATGATATTACAAAAATATTTCCGTCCATTTATTCCAACATGTTTACTACTATTTCCACAACCAGTGGTTGAATTAAACTATTTTTTGGGTGTGTTTCTACCTGATCAGGGTGGAACAGATCTTATGGTGGAAGTACTTTCGTGATTAGTACTCCAGCAGTGTCGTCTGTTGGACTGAAATGAATTGTCACTCCATTCCACCTTGGCATAATTTTTGGTATGGCTGTACCTTAGCATATGGGAACAGATCCCATGCCAGGACAGATATTCTCGCTTTGATATTTACAGAGTTATTTTTTCTTGAAGTGGAATCACTTAGTGGATTCATACTATAATTTCAAGACGATTTACTGGCGTGACTCATTGTTCCACGTCTACTCCGACGGGGATGGCGCGATTTTCACCAAATTTGGCAAATGAGTTTATGTGGCCGTCATAATTTCCACTGAGGATTTGAATTTCATGTCCCAGTAGTAAAACAAAGAAAATACACAGAAATTCCCCAAACTGTGGAATTGTGTTTTTCTCCTCCAACGTGTATGGTCCTATTGTAACCAGTCTATTGGTCACGGTATTCACCAGTGCCACTGGACCACTGGAAGGGGGTGGGGGGGGGGGGGGAATTTCACTGCTGTACAGCAAGGACAATAGTTCCACATCTCCCAGGTGGATGGTTCAATCGTCACCAACCATCACTAACAGGTGTACATGGATCTCATGGTTGCTACTGGTTGTTGGGTTTCCTTTCCCTGGTGTAAAACATACAACAAACTCCCTCGCGTGTAAATGCTTATAATTAAAACTATGTCAAACCTGGCATAATGGGAGAGGGCATATGCCATGCATAATGTTTCTCTTGTTTACTATGGTAAACAAGTTCTGCTTATCTGGTAAACTAGAACCCTGAGCCAACGCCTGGATTGAAAAGTCATCTAGAGTGGGCAGCATAAGTATTTATTTTATTTTATTGGGGTTAAACGACACTTTCGGCAGTCAGGGTCACCTGGTGTCGGACAGTTTTAGGGTCGGAAGAAGAAGGAGTACCCGGAGAGAACCATCGAGCAACGGCGAGCAACTGTCAGACTCCCCAACATACTAACTCCACACAAGCAGAGTTAGCATTAGTTGAATACAAGTGTATCATCAACGGTAGTACGCCTTAGTACACAACGCCACCAGGCCTCCACGTGGGCAGTTGGGGTGAAGTTTCTTGCCCAAAGACACAACGCGGTTGCCGCAGGTGGGATTCGAACTGAGGACCTCTCGGGTTGCAGCCGCGACACCTCTACCTGCTGAAACAGGGAAACGGGCAGCATGGGTATAAACGATGGCTACGCTTGACGTCATACCTATGTTGCGGTTATAATATTGTCATAGATGTTGACCTTGAACAATGAAAAATTAAACTGCACTTGCAAAAAAACCCAAAAAAACTTGAATACCTAAAAAAATATATTTTTGCCTCGAGCCTAAAATCAGCTTATGTCCCATCAATGGAAAGAGCTATTGAGATTGTTCCATTGAGAGGATCAAAGCTATATTTTGTGGACAATATTATTAAATTCTAAACGAAGATTCTATTAAATAGCCCTGACCGTGGGCCATGGCAGTAAACTCTAAAATCAGTTGGGTTAAAAATCAACCCAAATCAACTGGGTTGAATGAATATGAACCCAGTTGAGTTGGGTTAATTTTTAACACAACTGATTTTAGAAAGTATATGTTATGTTAAGGGTTAAAATATTCCCAAGCATAAATGAATTTTGACGGAGTAAAACTAAATATCTTTTCTGACCATGGTCGGTAGAGGAAACATTGTCACCACTGAATGCCGAAGAAATAAGTAATTACAGACCAGAGGATAGTTAGGAAGTTATTGCCTACCTGATCTTTGATAGCCTATGATGAAGACGTTGACGGAGTAAAACTAAATATCTTTTCTGACCATGGTCGGTAGAGGAAACATTGTCACCACTGAATGCCGAAGAAATAAGTAATTACAGACCAGAGGATAGTTAGGAAGTTATTGCCTACCTGATCTTTGATAGCCTATGATGAAGACGTCGTCGTCACGAATCTGAAGTTCAGAAACTTTCCCAAAATTAACAGCAAAATTCAATGGAATATCATCTGCAATCTTTTTAAAATGTGGCAAATAAATTCCATGAGTTTTCAGGAGGGCTCGTTGGCAGCCCGCCCGATCCGTTAGGATTTCGACTGAGTGGTTGTGATCTGTCATATTGGATCGACCAGTTTTGAATGCCCCATTAACTGGACAAAACTTATATACCCGGTGATGGACGAAAGAAGAGATTCAACGATGTGTGGGAGCATAACTCCAAAGCATGCACGACAAAATCTCTCATTAACCACGATCAGTGGTGCGCAAGAAATTTGAGATTCGTGAATCTTTGTATCACATTAAGTGATAGATATATCACTATTTTGTGTACTATATGGGTAAATAATTGTACAGTTGTACAGGTGTCCGGAGATATTTTGGACGAGGCGAAACCGAGTCCAAATGTTGGAGGAGACCTGCACAACTGTACAATTATTTACCCATATAGTACACAAAATAGTGATATATGTGATTTAATCCACAGCCCCTCAATGTTAACAAAAGTCAAAAAAATTATATTTTAGAAAGTTTGAAACGAGTAAAACCACATTTTAAAACACTTTTTGCTTGCTCTACCCCCGAAAAACAAAATGGGCATAACCCATTGTTTGCTTGCTAGAAAGTCTCTGGAAGTTATGACACGCATCAGGAGTTCAGATATTGTGAACAGATCTGTGGTTTCGAAGTAAACTCACATCATGACGTAATTTGTTCTCCCGCTAATATAATGTCTCAGCTCAAGGGTGGAACATTTATTCAATCCCTCATCGAAAGTGCGGCAGATAAATTTAATAATCGTTTATTTTTAAAGCATTTGGAAGAATAATTATTTTTTTTATCTGAAGAAGAGGTTCGCTTTCCCTCAGGGGTGGCGGGTGGTGGTGCCTGATTGCCGGCTAAATATTCGAAAAAGGGCGTTTTTTAGGTTATTTATTTATTTACTGGTGTTTAAGGTCACTTTTCTGCAGCTATGGCTAATTGTGACAGCAAAAAAAGGGTGTAAAGTCAAGTTTAGCCAATCGTTTACACCCATGCTGCCCATTAAAGGGGACTTCTACCCCAGGCACTGGTGACCAGGTCCTATTTTACCAGTAAAACTGAACTTGTTTACCACAGCAAACAAGCACTGCTTCACTTCCGAGGTTTCCAAGGAGTCCTTTTTAGGTTACCAGGGCTGTTATTAAAAGCAACAAACAATTAAAAAGTACATTATAATTTGGACACGATGCACACTCAATTCAGTAGCTCTGTCGAGAAAAGCTTGTCGATAATTCATGTGTTAGAAAGTTTTTCACACCTCCTTTACAGCATCTTTACTTTTGAATGGTTATGATTACAGTACCGTGACAATCGTGCACATATCTTGTTATTGGGACTGTTTTAAAACCGTCCCAATATCCAGATATTGGTACTGTTTTACTGAGCTGTTCTCATCAAAACCGTACTTGGTGTGATTTTATAGGGCTTGTTTTCATGACAGAGAACAAAAGAAATATTAGGTAGCTGTGGATTAAGGACTAAAATCTTTGCATGCTGGTCTACCTCCAGTGGATGCTGATTCATGTAAGGATTGGAGGGCATGTTCCACATCTTAATTTACCGCCACTTATTTTGTCCCATGGCGTACATTTTTTATTTGTTTGGAACATTGTGGCCTCTAACTTTTCGACTACTCAGAGAACATATCGTTGGGGCAGATCTCCGACCACCTGTCTAATTCTGTGAGAAAAACGACGCTGTTTTGGTGTGTTTGTTCACCCACTTTTTCGTGGAGTTCGCGCGCGGACTACTGTTGATGTAATGTGATGTTTCTTCACTCACAGAGATATACCGATATTCTTTAGTGCTCCGCTTTTAGGTATTCCAATAAATAAGTATCTAATTCTCCTTGAAACCATCAAGATGATGAGTCATCATTTCTAATGGTAATGTCATCAAACATTCGGTCAAATAAAGTCTCGAATCAGCGACATTTCTTCCGTTCATACCTAGATAATGAATGTTTCTAGTATTTTTTAGATTCAATCGTCTGGATTATATCAGATGTTCCGGAAAGCTAACTACAGGTTCGCTTTCCGACCAACTGAAGTATTTCAGACGAGTGAATCTAAACATAGGCGATTGACTATTTAAAGCTAGACTGGTTCCAGGCCATAACAACGTCCAATTCCTTGCAGAACTGACTGGTGGTCTGAGAGCTTGGTCGGGGTCTGTCCTTTCGCACATGTGACCGACATTTCACATTGCGACACGATTATTAGTTTAAACAGTATTTATTTCAAAAGAATTTCCATGGTAATACATAGCTTACAGTATCATTGGGTGTGGATTCGACAATAAGCTGTTAGCTTATCTTACATTATTATTATCACACACTGTGAAAGTTTCAGCCCGAGCACTGATGCGGTCAGAGTGTTCAAACATATGGAAATCCCTCACCAATGATCCTTGAACATCTGACCATCAGACAAACGCACTCACCCCAGGTAAGTTCTTTGTTTACTGACTTACATTGCCTCCAATATTTATATCTCTTGCCAAACTCTCAGTCCATCAAATTTTCTAAGGAAATCGACAATGTTGTGGACTATTTGTTAACTCACTTTTCGTGAGGATTGCGCGTTCCTTCACTCAGAGAGATGCATGTACAAATATTATTTAAGTGAACCAACATGTCTAATAGCAGGACCGGGAGAGGACATTCGGGCCCCAGGGTTAATTCTGTGACGGCCTCCCCTTTCAAAAGTGCCGGGATACTGATGCAGATGCCAAAGTTATTAAAAGGAAACTTTTATTTTGACCGTCCAAATGACGTTTTTAGCAGCATGTTTCAAATTTCCAAGTTGATCGGTGAGTGTCCAGTGATCTAGAGTTATAGCTTTGGACTGTACAATTCTGAGAGTCATAACTTTATTACGTCAAGTTGATTTAATAAAGTTATTACTTCAAGAATCATGTAGTCCAAAGTGCATTCACGATACAGACCCTTTCTCCACTATCATCACAGTGGTCAGAACAATGATGGGAAGGGCTAGTCCAAACATGACCTGAAAGCCCGTATTTTAATTTTTTGGTTTGGTACGTCCTTTTGAAAACATTTTCGCGAAAATCCAAATGGATTCTCCAAAATTTAGATGAAATATATACAGATTATCATGATAATGTGCATGTCCTGTGATTTGTATCAGATTCGAGGTGGTGTCCAGAATGGGATCTCAACGAGCCGGCTTTGCCAGCGAGTTGTGATCCCATTTTTGGACACCACCGAGAATCTGATGCAATTAACGAATGGTTTAAATCTGATTACCGGCCCTAGTATCTATTTGTTTTATTTATACCATGCTCTCAATAAATAATCGACTTGGACATTTAAAATGGAGAGAAAACGATACTTTCTGTTGCTAGGACATGGGTTTGTTTTGTTTACATCTGTGCCGATGGGCAGTACTTGCGGCTGCGCGTGAATGCTTGATTGACAGCTAGACACATCGTCATAGTTGATTGAATTTAACTTCATTTTTAAGTCAAATTATTATTAACAATTCTTAAATTTTATTTTAAATATTTAATTGTAGGTATTTTAATCTTGATAAGGTCATTGCATGCAGTAGATTGTGCCACAAAACGTCGTATGTTTGAATGAAACATCCCGAAGAATGAATGTATCGAAGTTCAAATTGGGTCATGTCAAAGGTCAAGTTGGATGTATTTCCTACCCTTGGTGTAAATTTTTGTAATGGAATTCCCATTGAAAATGTTTTAACCGCAGTAGAAGCTTTACATCGGTGGTGGGGTTAAAAGCTAAAAATTAACATACGGTCTTTTCAGAGTTAGTAACATAGGTGAGCTGGTATAAAATGTTTTTAATATCTTTGATTTCTGTAAAATTGGTGGTTCTTGTACACTCACTTCCTGTTGAGGTAGCGGTAGCAGTACATGGGTTGATAGTCATGTCAAAGTCAGGTCAACCTTTGGGGGTACAACTGGAGTGTCTACGGCACACTTGAAGAAACCTCGACCTTTGATAAAATTCATAGAAGGTTTGATAGACGGAATTTGAAATGATTCTTTCATAGACCAACGTGCCCGAACGCTTATCGTGATTAATGATCTCATGAAAGATGCAGTGCAAGACTTTGTGATTTGTGAACTCTTTACCACAGGAACGCATCATAGGAACACAAGTGTAGTGTGTCTAATGTGGAATTTATTTAACAGAGGACGAGTGAAAAGAACTATGAACTTGAATTCCCACTGCGTCGTACTATTTAAAAGCCCATATCACCATCACAACAGCAAATTAGAATATTAGCTGTACAAATGTATCTGAATAAATAACAGAAATCTTTTGATACCTACCAGAAAGCCATATGAAAACCATATATGTGTATTTAGTCAATCATATGATAAAGATCACTAACGTTACTGAAAGACTAAGCAATTTTGAAAATTGTATCACAGATACTGTGCCTTTGTTGCGTAATGGCCGTTCTGAGGACCTTGAAAGAAAGCAAATGCGAGAGGTTTAGTGGGAGCGGCGGAGAGGGTGCAATGGCCGTTCCTTCGCTGTGGCAGTAGAATAATCTGTGCACCACACCACCATTTGATTATAAAGAAATTACGGGTATATCAACGATAAAAGCCCCATCATGCTATCACTGTGGGATTATGTTCGCTTCATCATGACTTGCAGCGTTACGCAAAAAAGGGTTGCCTCGTGGACGTCGAGGACTCGGAATCAGAGGTGGACTTGAAAAGTGATGATTGCGCTGACAATAACCACGGTTTCATAGAGAGTAATCGCTTGACTGGACTGTTTACTTGAAATTATTCATGAGAGGTCAGAGACGTTGTACAAACACGAGTGCGCGAATGCGCACGAGTGTTTTACAATATAGTCCCTCGCCTCGAATAAATTGTTTCACGTAACCAGTCCAGTCAAGCGATTACTCTGTTTATTACTTTTCATTATTAACGATAATTATATTATTTAACCCTTTACTTAACGTAACGGCCAGTGCTATTCTCAAAAACCGCCAATTAATTTCATTATTTATCCATTTTTTGTCTCAAAAACATAGGTTATGGCCCCTCATTGGAACGGGCTCGACGAGCTCGTTCCAATGAGTGGTCCTAACCTATGTTTTTGGACAAAACAATGAAAATAATAGCTATTCAGGATTTTTTTGGCAGGTGTTGTTTGCTTTTCATATTAGGTAAATGGTTAAAATAACAAAAAACAATGAAATCCCTATTACACCCACGGCAAACGTCTTCGTTTGCGCGCACGGATACATGGCACAAGTCGTCCCCTGAGTTCCAATGCGTTCTATGTGCTAGTAGGCACATAGAACACATTGGAACTGAATGGACGAAGTGTTGATTGCATAATTCACTTGTGAAGTTATCGTTTATATTCAAACCCGGAAATCCCAGTAAATTACACTTTGGAGAGTAATAAAATTCAATAATTTATTGAGTTTAGGAAGATCACAACGAGCGAGTTCAAACGAAAGCAAGACATCTGATTAGTGAAGATAGTGTTAGTAAAATGTGTTAATTTTGTTTGTGTTTGTGTTTAAGGCCCAATAGCTAATCGTGACCACAGCGTGGAGATAAAGGCAAATTTAGTGTTAGTAAACACAAGTTCGAGAGGAAGCAAGGGAGCGCATTCTACCCCTAGACAGAATATTATTTTTTACAGAAATACTGTTGTATCACTTGAATAAAATGCATCTGCATCGACGCATCAGAAAAAGCCACAGTACGCGGAGAGTGTATTAAATCACCCGTAGAGTGGAGATTCCACCCAAAGAATAATTGCAAAGTTATTACAAAGCATAACATGCACAAGCAAATTTCCAGCCAATGGACCTCCGGGTTAAACCCGGAGATCCATTGGCTGAAACATTGCTTGTGTTTTTTGTCCATTTGTGCAGAATTTGAAAGTGATACTTTGGGTGATAACCCCATTCCACGGATGATTTAGTTACAATCCACTCTCCACATACTGTATGACACTCCTTGTGACTGAACAATAACTAGACACTGACTAGGCTATAAGCCACGTTCTCTGCAAACACAGGCACAGTTTTGACCATTTATTCAAGAATAACGAAAACAGCAGCAGTGAGGGAATGGGAGATCAGATTTATGGGGCGGGGTTACAATGAAATCCAACACTACCAACAAGCTATAAGAATCCTCATGAACTTCTCGTTATTATATCGAGATATGATAGAACGCCATTTTTTGTATTTCAAGCAGTGAAGATTCCAAATATGTGAAAATCGAGAAGGCAAGTCTGTTACTTCACAACGAACAAGCATGTTACTTTACAACGAACAAGTCTGTTACTTTACAACGAACTAATCTGTTACTTTACAACGAACAAGTCTGTTACTTTACAACGAACAAGTCTGTTACTTTACAACGAACAAGTCTGTTACTTTACAATGAACAAGTCTGTTACTTTACAACGAACAAGTCTGTTACTTTACAGTGAACAAGTCTGTTACTTTACAATGAACAAGTCTGTTACTTTACAACGAACAAGTCTGTTACTTTACAACGAACAAGTCTGTTACTTTACAATGAACAAGTCTGTTACTTTACAGTGAACAAGTCTGTTACTTTACAACGAACACGTCTGTTACTTTACAACGAACAAGTCTGTTACTTTACAACGAACAAGTCTGTTACTTTACAATGAACAAGTCTGTTACTTTACAACGAACAAGCCTGTTACTTTACAACGAACAAGTCTGTTACTTTACAACGAACAAGTCTGTTACTTTACAATGAACAAGTCTGGTACTTTACAACGAACAAGCCTGTTACTTTACAATGAACAAGTCTGTTACTTTACAACGAACAATGCCAATTTGAGCAGTTTTAGAATATACTAGGGTGATTTTACGCGTTTTTCTATACACTGCAAATAAAAAAAATGGCCAATTATGAATTAGACAGTGAAACGAGAAAATGGGTTCCTAATAAGTCGAAGAGTATCTAGAAGTGTGTAGATTTCTAAAAGGCATCAGCAGACGGTAGACTCGAGCGTATGAGGAAACACGTTACATCGAACACCCTCCAAAAGAAAGCCATTGGAATGAACATGAGAAGAAAACCGAGGGAAGAAGTGAAAACAGAGTGGGTGGCATCGTTGGCGGCAGCCGTCGAGAGGGTCAGAGATGAACTAAAAGGATCGTATCGATTGAAACCACAAAAATAGCAAAACCAAATTAAAGAGATCTAACGAGAGTAAGAAGAAAACTGAACTATGGGCGCTAGCTTTACTTTATGAGCTTTACACTGATGTATCATTTGACCGTTGGACGTTCTTGGGTTGTTGATAATTAATGAGAAAACACAAAAAATAAGATGCCGGCCAAACCAAATATCACCAAAGATGGCGGCCTTGAATCGAACATACCTGATAGCACTACACACTACTCATACCGGTAGGCTACTGGCAGTATTCGAGCTAGAAGTCCATCCGGTGATTTGAAGGTGTTGTTGGTGGTTGTCCGATTAATTGTAGTAATTAGTCATACTCCAGTTCAATCGAATATATCTTATAGCACTACGCGTTACGCTTATAAAGATGATTCTGTGGGAATCCGAACTAAATAAAGTCCGTTTTGGTACTTCTCGGATTGGTTTTGATGATTTTCAGTAAATGTCGGGTCGATTTGGGTAATTAGATATACTCTCATCGAAACAAACACACCCACTCCCCATTGTAGGACTTTCTGTTACATGGCAACCACGTGCCACCCACCAAGATGGCGGCAAGCAATGAACAAAATGGACGACAGAAACATGTGTAACCCTAACATCAGCGATGCGTATGCGCATTCACACCACTTATCATCATAGTGATGACGTCACAACGTGCCCCCCTCCCCCACCCCCTCGATCATTGCCGCCATGACAATCCAACAGAAAGGCACTGGGTCACGTGACTGTGACGTCATTTCCTAGATCCGCTCTCATGATCCATCTAACTGGGCACGATTGTCCCTCTCCCACTACTAAGATACCTTAATACACTCCAGGGGCGAAATACTGTTTTAACTGTGGGTTTGTGTTCATTTTCTCGATCTGAACGAACAGTGTCGACTAATGTATAAAACACTGGATTATGTTGGATATGGAATTACTGGTTTCAGAGAAAGTGGAGGCAGTGAGTGCATTATCACGTGCCATTCTCCTCGCGGTTTTTCCACGAATACTTGACTGATTGATTATTTATTTCACAATATCCAAATATACAGAAAATATACAGAGATAGTTAAACAGTTACAGTACAATGATAGCTCACACGCATACTGTAGGGGTTTGTGTTCATTTTCTCGATCTGAACGAACGGTGTCAGTCCACAAATATATAAAACACTGGATTATGTTGGATATGGAATTACTGGTTTCAGAGAAAGTGGAGGCAGTGAGTGCATTATCACGTGCCATTCTCCCCGTGGTTTTTCTATGAATGCTTGACTGACTGATTATTTATTTCACAGTATCCATATATACAGAAAATGTACAGAGATAATAAACAGTTACAGTACAACGATAACTCATACGCATATTGTAGGGGTATCATATTGCCACATTGCACCGTGCATGCAATCGTGTGTAATTATTTACCACCTTATGAAGGTAGTAAGATAAATGGATAGCTTTCTTCCTCTTCTCATCCCGCGGAGCTGTTACTCTGCTCCACCAGAAGAAGGGTAACAGGTCCGACTAGGAAATGTGGTATAGCCCCTACTAAGCTCCATAAAAAGAACAAAACTATACAAATTAATTTGGTGCATGATTTGAACGAGGTTAAAGTTTGATCGAGTTTGGGACTTGATGGCTGTCGTGTGTTTAAGTCTATCTCTCTCCCAACTTTGGGCTGATGTGTGTCATCATAAGTAGTAGTATAGCATGTACCCGATCGTCCCCCATTGGGGGGATCTCATGGGGGATCTCATATGTGACGTCATAGTCACGTGACCTGGTGGCGCCATGTTTGGTTGCCATGGTAACCCGCGTGAGCGGCCATCTTGTGACGTCATCTCCAAAGTGACACGTGGTGTGAGTGCGCATGCGCAGCGCGTGTTGTTAGGGTGATACGTGTTTCCGCCGTCCATTTTGTATACTGGAGGCCGCCATCTTGGTTTCTATGGTAGCATGTGGTTGCTATGTGACCCAAGACCTTCTAACAAGACAGGGGTATGTTTGGAGGGTATGTTCCTTTGTAGAAGAGTAATTTCCCGATTCGTAGAAATACCCAAATAAATCCGACAATCCCTCAAATCACCAAAAACGATATTATTTACTACGGATTCCCCAATTTATCGGCTTAGCAAGTAGTGCTATAGTACCAAGGGGGTACAAGGGGATGCGTTCGATTGAATAGGAGTAATTTTTTGGCATAGATAGAATTTCCCCATAATTCCTGAAGAATTACCACAAACAACCCCCAACAAGGGGTTTTACTATTTCGAATTCTTTCAGAATTCTCTGCTTCTATCTATCTATGTAATAGTTTTCGTCTACCTGACCATGTTCCTTTGTTCCGGTGTATACTCCAGTAGCGTAGAAGAACCCATCAACTGGAACAGCTTTGCTTATTGTTACTATATTTAGCTTTTCTGGTCTATTCTTGTTAGTTCTGACCCTATTCTGAGTACTCTTGTTGTTTGATTCATCTAGATCATTTATATAAATTATAACTAACCAATCAGACTGCTTGATTTCCCATAACCAGTACTTAACCATACAGAGTTATCTCCCCTTATTACAACGAAGTTGTATCCCATTCTCATCACCTCTATATCCAATGGCAATATCCCCGGGCACCCCAATTTCGGCACACCATTTTGAAAAACATATGACCTTCAGCACCCTTTTTGTCATATGTGCTTATGTGAAAAGGCACAATGTGACACAATGTGCCCTAGCACATAGGCACATGCTTTATAATTTATACAAATGATCTAGATAAATGAAACAACAAGATAGAAGCAGAGAATTCTGAAAGAATTCGAAAGTGTAAAACCCCTTGTAGGGGTTGTTTGTGGTAATTCTTCGTGAATTATGGGGAAATTCTAAGCCAGAAAAAATTACTCCTATTCAATCGAACGTACCCGCTTGTACCCCCTTGGTACTATAGCACTGCATGCTAAGCCGATAAATTGGGGAATCCGTAGTAAATAATGTCGTTTTTTGATGATTTGAGGGATTGTCGGGTTTATTTGGGTAATTCTGCGAATCGGGAAATTACTCTTCTACAAAGTAACATACCCTCCAAACATACCCCTGTCTTGTTAGAAGGTCATGGGCCACAAAGCAACCACGTGCTACCATAGAAACCAAGATGGCGGCCTCCAGTATACAAAATGGACGACAGAAACACGTATGTTAACACCTAAAAATTTAACTGATTTCATTTCGCGATCATTACCTGCTACTGTGATGTTTTTATTTTTTATTTTTCATTAGTATTTGTGTCTGTACATGGCTATAATTATAATTATCATTTGGTGGATGAAGAAGTAAAGCATTGGTTTTGTTAGCATTCAGTGAAAGCTTCTAGAAAAGACACCAGTCACTGATTTTCGTTAATTTTAATTCGTCGTTTGTCCTCTCAGTCAATAAGTTAAGATTATTTCCTGATGTATAAGCAGTTGTATCATCCGCGAAGGACAAAACATTCATATCAGTCGATTGGGATAAGGCATTGGTATATAGAACAAATAAGAGTGGGCCGAGTATAGAACCTTGGGGAACACCGGTCGTAACATTTTGCAGATCGGAGTATTGTTTTTTCCCAAACTGTGACACATTAGGCAATTTCAAGCTTAATGGAGTCTTTGAATGAATACGCTACTGCCTCAGCACGGGGAACTATGTCATGGAATGCTCTGAGTGAGTGCCATCCAGAAAGCAATTCCAAAATTCTGTGCCGTTCAGACAGGACAGAAATTGGGAGGGGGAGGTACAGGGACGAGCCTGAGGAAATGCTACTGGCAGCAGCCCATGCAGTAAGGATTGTTGCAATAGTAAGCTGCATTAATATGTCTAATAGAGTTTTCTTAAAGAGTGATCTGTTAGTAATTATGCGTAAGTTGTGATCCAAATCATTCCATAGTTTTGAGTATGCAAAACTGGGAATAGGCCTAAAGATTTCGTTCTGGTGCATACACTGTCTAGTGGGTCAGTCTTGTAGTTCGCGTTCTATTTGTAGAGGTGAAAAAATATATTGAAGGAGATGCAGTGCCGTATTAACCCACGGCCGGGCCCCTAGGCATTTAGGTACTTCGGCCTCGGGGTCCCTCCGTCTCTTCAATCTTTCACCCCACTACAGCTGACAATCTGACCCTGGTACGGTAGGCATTACGCCGCAGTACATAACCCTATATCCATTTTGCGGGTCTCCTGAATAATTCTTCTCATAACTTGACATATTATTTAAATACCGGTAAGCATTAAAATAATGTACTGTATATAAATATATTTACAGTGTACTTATGTGAGAGTATGTATATGGTTAAATACATATGTACATGTACCGCTACAGCGCCTTTAACCACGGAGCGCTAAGCGCTGGAAACAGTGCCTCAACACAAAAAAGAATTGGCGGACCCCTTGTCCTTGTGGGACCCTAGGCTTCAGCCTCGTCAGTCTTGTGAATAATACGGCCCTGAGGAGATGAATAGTTTCTTGTGAAACCAGTCGAATGCTACTGGCAATGACTGCAGCTTGTGCAGGTCCTCTACTTTTAAATTTTTTTTGCGGTCGGTATGGGCATTATAACGTTTATTATTTATAATGCTTAGCATAAGCAATATAGTTATGAATAAAGGCATAATATAGAGTTGTTATTGATTCATGCGGTAGTACTTTCTTCACTCTACTGTGGACATAGTTAGTGCGCGCAATTTTCGTGCATATTTGTACAACATGCTACTTATAGGATAGATGTTCATCCATTACGATTTCTAAAAACATTCGTTGGGAATGGGTTAATTGTATTTCCTCCGTTGTCTGGTTAGGTCAGTTTCTTCTCCATTAGCCATCACCCAACCTGAGACCTTCAGGAAAATAGTTGAAGCAGAAGAATAAGACGGTTGTGGCATCAGTGATGTAGCCATTGGGCAAATTAGAAATGGGTCATAGGTTCCCTCAGAATTACCGCTGGTCCACCCTAAAATACGACCTGAATGGAGCTGTAACTAAGAAAATTACAGTTACCTTATGCCATATACATATTCTGTAAAATGACGTTCTATTGAGTCTCAAAATGTCCCCAGACAGCGCAATCTGAAGCATTTTTAACTCCCCACCCCTCCCCCATCCGACGCAAATCCCAGTCTTGTACTCCCAAAAGATTCATCAAATTTAGATTCCTGGCTACGCTCCTGCGTTGCACGATGCATCCCCAAAAACAGAAAGGAAAAAGGTTTATTGGATGTATTGATATCTGATTATAACACAGCCATGGCATGGCACAAAAGATGTTTTGAAGGTATATGCCCTGGGCTGCGGAGCGACTTTGGAAGTGGGGAGGAGGGTGGCTGAAGTGTAAGTGGGGGTTTGGGGACTACTCATGAAAAACAATGTGATCCAAGAAGCAATCTCTTTGATTTTATAGGATTAGTGGTGTCCCCGTGGAACCCACGGGAAGGGAAAAGTGCTTGTGTACGACGGTAATCGAGTTCTGCTTTATTGGTACAACATCTGGAGTTGAAGTCCTCTAAAATGGGCAGCATGGGTGTAAACTTAACTTCATACCCATGCTGCGATCACGATATAGTCAGAAATTCTGAAAGCAGGGGCATAGCTAGGATTTCCTATTAAGGGGGGGGGGGGGGGGGCAGGCATAATTTGTATAGGGATGCTAGGTCGATATATGCCACAGGCATATCTGAAGGCCGTAGGACTGAGGAGGGGTGGGTATGGCCCTCCCCATTAGAGGTTCGGGGGTGCTCCGCCGCACCCCTCACACAGGGAGGGCCATATCCACCCCACCTCAGGCCTAACGTACCCCTCCCATTGGTGGGGGTTGGGGGGCTCCCGAGAACATATTACAAAATTCAATACCTTAGGGTGAATCTGGAATCCTCTGGTGCTTTAAATTTCCAATTTTGAGGGGGAGGGGGCACTGTAATGTTTCGGGGGAGCACCTCCCCCAGGCTCCCTCTGGTTACACCACTGGCTGAAAGTGACCTTAAATACCAAATGTCACCGTCCATTTTATATATTGAGATATTGCACATCGCAAGTTCGCAACTAGCCATAATAAGCACAGACTACATGTATAGTAATAGTAAAACTAGTCCAAACTTGGACCCAAAGTCCGTAATCTAATTTTTTGGTTTGGTACGTCCTTTGGACGTACCAAACCAAAAAATTACATCACGGACTTTGGGTCTAAGTTTGGACTATGGTAAAATGTGCGCATGTGTCCCCCCCCCCCCCCACCACCACCACCACCCACACACACACTTTTGGATCACTTTTTTAAAATTCTCTCCAACCGGCCCAAAATATCGTCTGCAGGATGCGTCTTGAACATGCTTTTTCCCCGCCTTTAGTTATTTTTTTTAAATTCGCGACGTACATTGTTTCATTGAAATATTTGTTGGTAAGTCGTGCATTCAATACAAATATAAAGTTTCCATACTTTGAATTCCATTGTACCCATCACTTATCATAATTGTTGTAGCCTAT
Source organism: Pictodentalium vernedei (assembly GCA_031216915.1). Lineage (NCBI taxonomy): Eukaryota > Metazoa > Mollusca > Scaphopoda > Dentaliida > Dentaliidae > Pictodentalium > Pictodentalium vernedei. Next base: position 520,896,159 of record CM062294.1, on the reverse strand, counting down.
ATCAAATAACCACAAACATTCGACACTCGGTAACTTGAGTATATTCAACCACCTTTTCAAAAGAAACGGGTCATGTTTCATTGTGGGAAGGAAACCATAAAACCTAAAACAATTTCTCTATATCGTGTCCATGGGAGGAAAAACTCAAAATCATTATTTTCAAACAATGTTTTTAGGACAGTTGTTTCGTTTGCTATAATTCGTCGTATGAGAACCATAAGGGTCTATCTTCCACTGGAACCCCGACCCTAACCCTTCCACTGGAATTCCGACCCTAACCCTTCCACTGGAACCCCACCCTAACCCTTCCACTGGAATCCCGACCCTAACCCTTCCACTGGAACCCCGACCCTAACCCTTCCACTGGAATCCCGACCCTAACCCTTCCACTGGAATCCCGACCCTAACCCTTCCACTGGAACCCCGACCCTAACCCTTCCAGTGGAAACCCTACCCTAACCCTTACACTGGAATCCCGACCTTATAGTTCTCACGAGACGAAATATGCAAAGCACAATATGTCATAAGTATTTGAAACGACGCATCTTGGGCTAGCCTCCATCTTTTTAACACTTCACTTAACGCGAATAGCAGGCGAAACTTGTACCCCTGTGGGAACTCTGGGAAGCGGGTCAGTGTTTGTTAATGATTAGATTAAAATAATTTTTTTGCGTGCTTCTTCCGAATCATTGGGGAGCAGACCCTATGGTGGAATTAATGCTCTGTCCCCTCCCCTCGTAAATACTCACAGAGTCATTTGCCCCTGGTGCGCGTATGATATTACAAAAAAAATATTTCCGTCCAACTGTTCCATGTTTGCTACTAGTTCCACAACCAGTGGTTGGATTAAAATATTTTTAGTGTGTTTCTACCTGATCAGGGCGGAACAGATCTTATGTTGGAAGTACTTTCGTGTTTAGTACTCCAGCAGTGTCGTCTGTTGGACTGAAATGAATTGAAACACCATTCCACCGTGGCATGGGAAAACACATTTCACAACAAGATGGAGTTTCTTCCCGTAAAAAAACATCTGTCCGTCCAACATGTTTGCTGCGCATTTTCTACCACTATTTGTAGCATTCAAATAATTTTTGGCATGGCTGTACCTTATCATATGGGAACAGATCCCACGCCAGGACAGATATTCTCGCTTTGATATTTACGGAGTTATTTTCCCTTGAAGTGGAATCACTTAGTGGATTCATACTATAATTTCAAAACGATTTACTGGCGTGACTCATTGTTCCACGTCTACTCCTACGGGGATGGCGCGATTTTCACCAAATTTGGCAAATGAGTTTATGTGGCCGTCATAATTTCCGCTGAGGGTTTAAATTTCATATCCCAGCAGTAACACAAAGAAAATACACAGAGTTTCCCCAAACTGTGGAATTATGTTTTTCTCCTCCAACGTGTATGGTCCTATTGTAACCAGTCTATTGGTCATGGTATTCACCAGTGCCACTGGAAGGGGGTGAATTTCACTGCTGTAAAACAAGGACAATAGTTCCACATCTCCCATGTGGATGGTCCAATCGTCACCAACCATCACTAACAATATTGAGTCCTCTTACTGTTGGTGATGTTGCCCAAAATTGAGTATAGTGACTCTCTTTGCTGACCACGGTGCTCGATTTTGGGCAATATCACCAACTATTGCTCCTGGGTGCTGAGATGGGGCGTGTCTGTGTGTGTGTGGGGGGGGGGGGGTGTTTTTATACATTGCTCCTATTGAGTGTCCGTGCTGAAACTGATAAATCTGTAGAACGTTTTTTTTTTCAAAACTCAAGGATAAATGTGCGAGTTAGAGAGCCTCATTCGCAGTTCAGTTGTTTATTGCTTTTATATATAACAAGTTCCACTTGGAGCGTAGCAGTGGTCTGGTAAGGCAGATTAATTTTCAGGCCATTGCCACACTAACCGTTACGCACTTGCTACAAGATCTTATTGTACATCTGTAATATATAATTCAATTATGGTGGTGATGTTACAAGATGTTTAGTTAACCCTTTGTTGCTGGGAAACAACTGGCCAGGCATACATATCTATTCAGTAGGTCTCACAGAACTAAATATTTTCCCATAGGCGACCATTATAATAGTTATGTGGAAAAAAATATGATCGCATCACTTTAAATTAAATATTTAAATACCTACATAAAGTACAGACCTTCACACAACTTTCTCTGGCCAGAAAACATGGGGCCATGCAACAAATAAGAGAGAAAATGCACGAGGAAGTGAAGTACCGTCCTTGAACTCAGTTTTTTCTGGGAATTCCCAACAAAAATACACAAATAGTTAACTGAATTTTATAGACCTAGAAAAACCTTAGAAAATCTCTTTTTTCTTGGGAAATATTCAGTATTGTTGTAAAAACCTAATAAAATGCTTTAACAGTTTTCTCAAGCAATAAGTTTTTTTTTTCTAGGAGTCTTATTTTAGACTATAATGCATTTCAAGGCAGATCACTCTAAACCAAATATTTAGTTCCGCGATACCAGTAAGCCCCGCCTATAACGTAACAGTGATTTAGAAACGCAGGTCAACTGCCCCGATGTATATCTTATGTAAATGAATATTCGAGTGGTGGTGGTGGTGTTCTTTGCCACAAGGTCCTAATGTATATCTCATGTAAATATATAGTCTAGTGTTGTTGGTGGTGGTGGTATACAGAGAGTTGGATAGCGCTTCGTCATGATCCGGTCAAAGTTCCCAGTCCTCTCCACTCCTCTCTGCTCTCGGGTACACCGACCAGTCACTCCTATTGAAATGGCAAAGTGCAAACATTCTATTTCAGACTCAATTCTTCGCCCTGTTCCAGCTAACGCATGCTGTAAGTTGAAACTCTCGGGATGGTCTTCGTGTGGGATACATGGAATGCTTGTAATGTTTGTTCAAAGCTTACTCATGATTTGACCCATTCCCTAGCATATAGGCCATAACCGGCCAGCTATATTCAAAAAATTTGCCACTCAACTTTGAAATTTTTTTTTTTATTTCCTGCCTGGTGGCATAGCTTGTGACCACTCATTCGAGCGTATTTGTTGAACTCGTTCGGATGGGGGGGGGGGGGGGTGGGGGGGGTCGTAGGCTGTGTTTTTGACGTGGAAATGAAAGGTAGTGGTTAATCTATAACTTTGCTTGCACGTGTCGTCTATTGGTGTCCAAGAGTAAACAAAGCTATTATACTTATTGATAAACCAGACAAATTTAACAATTTAATCACTATCATATTGATGCATGGGATAAAAGGGGTTACAGTGCAAGGGGTTTGTAAATCTATTTATTCAACTACAATGTATGACTTTCCAGTGCATTCTACATAGGAGAATATCATAGTTTCTTTCCAAACCACCACAGTAACACATACATCTTTATATTGGGAGACACTCTTTTGTCCTTCCATACTTCTGCTGGACTCCTTCAAGTTGACCTTTGTTGAACTCCCCAAATCAAAACATAAACAAAAGAAAATGTCTGCTTTCAATCAGTGAGCACTCCACTTATAACATTTGGTCTCAATCTTTATTACTTTCATGAATTAGGAAAAGATTTCTTCGAGTATGTACTTCAATGTTTATAGACTACAGCTGTTATTTTATTTTGAGGTATTTTATTGTAAAACCTTTGTTCTCTTACTTATGCCACAGCAGACTTTCAGGTGGTGCTATTTACACATGGCAGCAGTTCCATGGAAAATTTCAGTTTCCACATGTTCTATGTTTCATTCCAAGCATTTTGGTATATAATTTATTGGGGTTATTCATTTTGGGACTTTTTTAGACTTGAAAGAAAATTACATGAAATTTGACCAAAGTTAGGTTGGACGTCCCCTTAAGTAATAGATATATCACTATTTTGTGTACTATATGGGTAAATAATTGTACAGTTGTGCAGGTGTCCTCCAATATTTGGACTCGGCGAAATATGTGATTTAATCCACAGCCCCTCAATGTTAACAAAAGTCAAAAAAATAATATTTTAGAAAGTTTGATACGAGTAAAACCACATTTTAAAACACTTTTTGCTTGCTCTACCCCCGAATAACAAAGTGGGCAAAGCCCATTGTTTGCTTGCTAGAAAGTCTTTTGAAGTTATGACACGCATCAGGAGTTCAGATATTGTGAACAGATCTGTGGTTTCGAAGTGAACTCACATCATGACGTAATTTGATCTCCCGCTAATATAATGTCTCAGCTCAAGGGTGGAACACTTATTCAATCCCTCATCGAAAGTGCGGCAGATAAATTTAATAATCGTTCATTTTTAAAGCATTTGGAAGAATAATTCCTTTTTTTATCTGAAGAAGAGGTTCGCTTTCCCTCAGGGGTGGCGGGTGGTGGTGCCTGATTGCCGTCTTAATATTTGAAAAAGGGCGTTTTTTAGGTTATTTATTTATTTACTGGTGTTTAAGGTCACTTTTCTGCAGCTATGGCTAATTGTGACCGCAAAAAGGTGTAAAGTCAAGTTTAGCCAATCGTTTACACCCATGCTGCCCATTTTAGGGGACTTCTACCCCGGGCACTGGTGATCAGGTCCTATTTTACCAGTAAAACTGAAGTTGTTTACCACAGCAAACAAGCACTGCTTCACTTCCGAGGTTTCCACAGGAGTCATTATTAGGTAACCAGGGCTGTTATTAAAAGCAACAAAAAATTAAAAAGTACATTATAATTTGGACACGATGCACACTCAATTCAGTAGCTCTGTCGAGAAAAGCTTGTCGATAATTTATGTGTTAGAAAGTTTTTCACACCTCCTTTACAGCATCTTTACTTTTGAATAGTTATGATTACAGTACCGTGACAATCGTACAAATATCTAGTTATTGGGACAGTTTTAAAACCATCCCAATATCCAGATATTGGTACTGTTTTACTGAGCTGTTCTCATCAAAACCGTACTTGGTGTGATTTTATAGGGCTTGTTTTCATGGCAGAGAACAAAAGAAATATTAGGTAGCTGTGGATTAAGGAATAAAACCTTTGAATGGTGGTCTACCCACAGTGGATGCTGATTCATATAAGGATTGAAGGGCATGTTCCACATCTTAATTTACCGCCACTTATTTTGTCCCATGGCGTACATTTTTTATTTGTTTGGAACATTGTGGCCTCTAACTTTTCGACTACTCAGAGAACATATCGTTGGGGCAGATCTCCGACCACCTGTCTAATTCTGTGAGAAATACTACGCTGTTTTGGTGTGTTTGTTCACCCACTTTTTCGTGGAGTTCGCGCGCGGACTACTGTTGATGTAATGTGATGTTTCTTCACTCACAGAGATATGCCGATATTCTTTAGTGCTCCGCGTTTAGGTATTCCAATAAATAAGTATCTAATTCTCCTTGAAACCATCAAGATGATGAGTCATCATTTCTAATGGTAATGTCATCAAACATTCGGTCAAATAAAGTTTCGAATCAGCGACATTTCTTCCGTTCATACATAGATAATGAATGTTTCTAGTATTTTTTTTAGATTGAATCGTCTGAATTATATCAGATGTTCCGGAAAGCTAACTACAGGTTCGCTTTCCGACCAACTGAAGTATTTCAGACGAGTGAATCTAAACATAGGCGATTGATTATTTAAAGCTAGACTGGTTCCAGGCCATAACAACGTCCAATTCCTTGCAGAACTGACTGATGGTCTGAGAGCTTGGTCGGGGTCTGTTCTTTCGCACATGTGATCGACATTTCACATTGCGACACGATTATTATAACACACTGTGAAAGTTTCAGCCCGAGCACTGATGCGGTCAGAGTGTTCAAACATATGGAAATCCCTCACCAATGATCCTTGAACATCTGACCATCAGACAAACGCACTCACCCCAGGTAAGTTCTTTGTTTACTGACTTACATTATATCTCCTGTCAAACTCTCAGTCCATCAAATTTTCTAAGGAATTCGACAAAGTTGTGGAATATTTGTTAACCCACTTTTCGTGAATATTGCGCGTTCCTTCACTCAGAGAGATGCATGTACAAATATTATTTAAGTGAACCAACATGTCTAATAGCAGGGCCGGGGAGAGGAAATTCGGGCCCCAGGGTTAATTCTGTGACGGCCTCTCATTTTAAAAGTGTCGGGATACTGACGCAGAAGCCAAAGCCGCGAGTGCCGAAAATTTTGAAATCAGTTATTAAATGGAAACTTTTATTTTGACCGTCCAAATGACGTTTTTAGCAGCATGTTTCAAATTTCCAAGTTGATCGGTGAGTGTCCAGTGATCTAGAGTTATAGCTTTGGACTGTACAATTCTGAGAGTCATAACTTTATTACGTCAAGTTGATTTAATAAAGTTATTACTTCAAGAATCATGTAGTCCAAAGTGCATTCACGATACAGACCCTTTCTCTACAATCACCACAGTGGTCAGAACAATGATGGGAAGGGCTAGTCCAAACATGGCCTGAAAGCCCGTATTTTAATTTTTTGGTTTGGTACGTCCTTTTGAAAACATTTTCGCGAAAATCCAAATGGATTCTCCAAAATTTAGATGAAATACATACAGATTATCATGATAATGTGCATGTCCTGTGATTTGTATCAGATTCGAAGTGGCGTCCAGAATGGGATCTCAACGAGCCGGCTTTGCCAGCGAGTTGTGATCCCATTTTTGGACACCACCGAGAATCTGATGCAATTCACAGGACATGCACATTATCATGATAATTCATTTATCTAACAATTCTGTCACATACATAAACAGATTAAATCTTAACCCTTCACCCAACGTAACGCAAAAACCGGCCAATGCTATTCTAAAAAAATCGCCAATAAATTTTCATTTTTTGTCTCAAAAACATAGGTTATGACCCCTCGGTGGAACGAGCTCGGCGAGCTCGTTCCAACGAGGGGTCATAGCCCATGTTTTTGAGACAAAAAATGAAAAAAAAATAGTTATTCAAGAATTTTTTTTTGCAAGTGTCGTCTGCTTTTCATGATAGGTAAAGGGATAAATTATTTTCAAACATTTTTGGGACATAATGTTCGGTCGACCACTGAAACGCTCATAGAATGTATCTATCCCATTAATTATTTGTAGATAAAATATATAACCCCTTGCTACCTCGTTTATACACATTGTCTGTGGTGCACCAGCAGTATGCTTGGTGGAGTTGAACTGAGAATGCCATAGAACGAACAATGGATTGTAAGCCTTTGATACGTGGTAACAATGTAAGTCAGGGAGCATTGTGGTGGATTCTAGACGTTAACATTGGATTAACATTGCATTATTTATATTCTCTGTACATTTTATACAACAAACATATATAGAATAATTAGGTACTAGGGCCGTTAATCAGATTTAAACCACGTGTAGGATAAGGGTTTTAACTACGAGGCTCTGCCGAGTGATTGAAACCCTCATTTAACGAGTGGTTTAAATCTGATTACCGGCCCGTAGTATCTATTTGTTTTATTTATACCATGCTCTTAATAAATAATCGACTTGGTCATTTAAAATGGAGAGAAAAACGATACTTTCTGTTGCTAGGACATGGGTTTGTTTTGTTTACATCTGTACGGCAGTACTTTTGGCTGCGCGTGAATGCTTGATTGACAGCTAAACACATCGTCATAGTTGATTGAATTTAACTTCCTTTTTAAGTCAAATTATTATTAACAATTCTTAAATTTTATTTTAAATATTTAAATGTAGGTATTTTAAACTTAATAAGGTCATTGCACGTCATAGATTGTACCACAAAACGTCGTATGTTTGAATGAAACATCGCGAAGTGTGAATGTATCGAAGTTCAAATTGGGTCAAGTCAAAGGTCAAGTTGGATGTATTTCCTACACTTGGTGTAAATTTTTGTAATGGAATTCCCATTGAAAATGTTTTAACCGCAGTAGAAGCTTTACATCGGTGGTGGGGTTAAAAGCTAAAAATTAACATACGGTCTTTTCAGAGGTAGTAACATAGGTGAGCTGGTATAAAGTGTTTTTAATATCTTTGATTTCTGTAAAATTGGTGGTTCTTGTACACTCATTTCCTGTTGAGGTAGCTGTAGCAGTACATGGGTTGATAGTCATGTCAAAGTCAGGTCAACCTTTGGGGGTACAACTGGAGTGTCTACGACACACTTGAAGAAATAGCATCACTGTACCCAAAAAATTTATCCCAACCTCGACCTTTGATAAAATTCATAGAAGGTTTGATAGACGGAATTTGAAATGATTCTTTCATAGACCCACGTGCCCGAACGCTTATCATGATTAATGATCTCATGAAAGATGCAGTGCAAGACTTTGTGATTTATGAACTCTTTACCACAGGAACGCATCATAGGAACACAAGTGTAGTGTGTCTAATGTGGAATTTATTTAACAGAGGACGAGTGAAAAGAATTAGTCAATCATTTGATAAAGATCACTAACGTTACTGAAAGACTAAGCAATTTTGAAAATTGTATGACAGATACTGTGCCTTTGTTGCGTAATGGCCGTTCTGAGGACCTTGAAACAAAGCAAATGCGAGAGGTTTAGTGGGAGTGGCGGTGAGGGTGCAATGGCCGTTCCTTCGCTGTGGCAGTAGAATAATCTGTGCACCACACCACCATTTGATTATAAAGAAACTACGGGTATATCAACGATAAAACCCCCATCATGCTATCACTGTGGGATTATGTTCGCTACATCATGACTTGCCGTGTTACACAAAAAAGGGTTGCCTCGTGGACGTCGAGGACTCGGAATCAGAGGTGGACTTGAAAAGTGATGATTGCGCTGACAATAACCACGGTTTCATAGAGAGTAATCGCTTGACTGGACTGTTTACTTGAAATTATTCATGAGAGGTGAGGGTCGTTGTACAAACACGAGTGCGCGAGTGCGCACGAGTGTTTCACAATATAGTCCCTCGCCACGAATAAATTGTTTCACGTAACCAGTCCAGTCAAGCGATTACTCTGTTTATTACTTTTCATTATTAACGATATTTATATTATTTAACCCTTTACCTAACGTAACGGCCAATGCTATTCTCAAAAATCGCCAAATAATTTCATTATTTATCCATTTTTTGTCTCAAAAACATAGGTTATGACCCCTCGTTGGAACGGGCTCGACGAGCTCGTTCCAATGAGTGGTCCTAACCTATGTTTTTGGGACAAAACAATGAAAAGCTATTCAGGATTTTTTTGGCAGGTGTTGTCTGCTTTTCATATTAGGTAAATGGCTAAAATAACAAAAAAACAATGAAGTCCCCATTACACCCACGGCAAACGTCTTCGTTTGCGCACACGGATACATGACACAAGTCGTCCACTGAGTTCCAATGCGTTCTATGTGCTAGTAGGCACATAGAACACATGGGAACTCAATGGACGAAGTGTTGATTGCATAATTCACTTGTGAAGTTATCGTTTATATTGAAACCCGGAAATCCCAGTAAATTACACTTTGGAGAGTAATAAAATTCAATAATTTATTGAGTTTAGGAAGATCACAACGAGCGAGTTCAAACGAAAGCGAAACATCTGATTAGTGACGATAGTGTTAGTAAAATGTGTTAATTTTGTTTGTGTTTGTGTTTAAGGCCCAATAGCTAATCGTGACCACAGCATGGAGATAAAGGCAAATTTAGTGTCAGTAAAAACAAGTTCGAGAGGAAGCAAGGGAGCGCATTGTACCCCTAGACAGAATATTATTTTTACAGAAATACTGTTGTATCACTTGAATAAAATGCATCTGCATCGACGCATCAGAAAAAGCCACAGTACGCGGAGAGTGTATTATCACTAAATCACCCGTAGAGTGGAGATTCCACCCAAACAATAAATGCAAATGTATTACAAAGCATAACATGCACAAGCAAATTTCCAGCCAATGGACCTCCGGGTTAAACCCGGAGATCCATTGGCTGAAACATTGCTTGTGTTTTTTGTCCATTTGTGCAGAATTTGAAAGTGATACTTTGGGTGATAACCCCACTCCACGGATGATTTAGTTGCAATCCATTCTCCACATACTGTATAACACTCCTTGTGACTGAACAATAACTAGACACTGACTAGGCTATAAGCCGCGTTCTCTGCAAACACAGGCACAGTTTTGACCATTTATTCAAGAATAACGAAAACAGCAGCAGTGAGGGAATGGGAGATCAGATTTATGGGACGGGGTTACAATGAAATCCAACACTACCAAAAGCTATAAGAATCCTCATGAACTTCTCGTTATTATATCGAGATATGATAGAACGCCATTTTTGTATTTCAAGCAGTGACGATTCCAAATATGTGAAAATCGAGAAGGTAAGTCTGTTACTTTACAACGAACAAGTCTGTTACTTTACAGTGAACAAGTCTGTTACTTTACAACGAACAAGCCTGTTACTTTACAACGAACAAGCCTGTAACTTTACAACGAACAAGTCTGTTACTTTACAATGAACAAGTCTGTTACTTTACAACGAACAAGCCTGTTATTTTACAACGGACAAGCCTGTAACTTTACAACGAACAAGTCTGTTACTTTACAACGAAAAAGTCTGTTACTTTACAACGAACAAGTCTGTTACTTTACAATGAACAAGTCTGTTACTTTACAACGAACAAGTCTGTTACTTTACAGTGAACAAGTCTGTTACTTTACAATGAACAAGTCTGTTACTTTACAACGAACAAGTCTGTTACTTTACAACGAACAAGTCTGTTACTTTACAATGAACAAGTCTGTTACTTTACAACGAACAAGTCTGTTACTTTACAATGAACAAGTCTGTTACTTTACAACGAACAAGTCTGTTACTTTACAACGAACACGTCTGTTACTTTACAACGAACAAGTCTGTTACTTTACAATGAACAAGTCTGTCACTTTACAACGAACAAGTCTGTTACTTTACAATGAACAAGTCTGTTACTTTACAATGAATAAGTCTGTTACTTTACAATGAACATGTCTGTTACTTTACAACGAACAAGTCTGTTATTTTACCATGAACAAGTCTGTTACTTTACAACGAACAAGTCTGTTACTTTACAATGAACAAGTCTGTTATTTTACAACGAACAAGCCTGTTACTTTACAACGAACAAGTCCGACGCAAATCCCAGTCTGGTATTCCCAAAAGATTCATCACGTATTGATATCTGAATATAACACAGCCATGGCATGGCAGAAAAGATGTTTTGAAGGTATATGCCCTGGGCTGCGGAGCGACTTTGGAAGTGGGGAGGAGGGTGGCTGGAGTGTAAGTGGGGGTTTTGGGACTACTCATAAAAACAATATGACCCAAAAAGCAATCTGGGTGATTTTATAGGATTAGTGGTGTCCCCGTGGAACCCACGGGAAGGGAAAAGTGCTTGTGTACGACGGTAATCGAGTTCTGCTTTATTGGTACAATAGGACCCGGAACCAACTCCTGGAGTTGATGTCCTCTAAAATGGGCAGCATGGGTATAAACTTAACTTCATACCCATGCTGCGATCACGATATAGTCAGAGATGCTGAAAGCAGGGGCGTAGCTAAGGGGGGGGGGGGGTATAATTTGTTTAGGGATGCCAGGTCGATATATGCCACAGGCAAATCCGAAGGCCGTAAGACTGAGGAGGGGTAGGTATGGCCCTCCCCATTGGAGGTTCGGTGGTGCTCCCCCACACCCCTCACCAAGGGAGGGCCATACCCACCCCACCTCAGGCCTAACGTATCCCTCCCATTGGTGGGGTGGGAGGGCTCCCGAGAAAATACTTCAGAGTGAATATGGAACCCTCTGCTGCTTTAATTTTCCAATTTTGAGGGTGGGGCACTGTAATGCTTGGGGGAGAAATTCCCCAGACCCCCTCTGGTTACACCACTGGCTGAAAGTGACCTTAAATACCAATAAATATGGGGGATTAGTGATTTACCGGCACCCATCCGATGCCAGCAGTACACTTAATCCCTAAAATCACACAGATCGCAAAATAGGCCTACATTGTGCCTAAGTAGTGTCTACATTGTGTACTCAAACACGCTATTGGAGTAGTCACTATTCCGCCGCCGACCCCGACTTCGATAATCGCGGCCAGAATCACGGCTGCTTGGCTCCTGTATACTGATACCCCCCCCCCCCCCCCCCCCCGCTAACCCCTCCACACATACCCCAGTCACACACACACACACACACACTTTTGGATCACTTTTTAAAATTCTCTCCGACCGGGCCAAAATATTGTCGGCAGGATGCGTCTTCAACATGCTTTTTCCCGCCTTTAGTTATTTTTTTTTAAATTCGCGACGTACATTGTTTCATTGAAATATTTGTTGGTAAGTCGTGCATTCAATACAAATATAAAGTTTCCATATTTTGAATTCCTTTGTACCCATCAGTTATCATAATTGATGTAGCCTATATCAAATAACCCCAAACATTCGACACTCGGTAACTTGAGTATATTCAATCACCTTTTCAAAAGAAACGGGTCATGTTTCATTGTGGGAAGGAAACCATAAAATCTAAAACAATTTCTCTATCTCGTGTCTATAGCAGGAAGAACTCAAAATCATTATTTTCAAACAATATTTTTAAGACAGTTGTTTCCTTTGCTATAATTCGTCGTATGAGAACCATAAGGTTCTATCTTCCACTGGAACCCCGACCCTCTAACCCTTCCACTGAAACCCCGACCCTAACCCTTCCACTGGAAGATTGAACCTTACAGTTCTCACGAGACGAAATATGCAAAGCACAATGTGTCATAAGTATTTGAAAAGACGCATTCTGATCTAGCCTCCATCTTTTTAACACTTCATGTAACGCGAATAGCAGATGAAACTTGTACCCCTACGGGAACTCCGAGAATAGGGTCAATGTTTGTTAATGATTAGATTAAAATGATTTTGTTTGCGTGCTTCTTCCGAAGCATTGGGGAGCAGACCATCTGGCGGAATTAATGCTCTATCTCCTCTTATATACTCACAGAGTTATTTGCCCTGGTACGCGTATGATATTACAAAAAATATTTCCGTCCATTTGTTCCAACATGTTTGTTACTATTTTCACAACCAGTGGTTGGATTAAATTATTTTTGGGGTATGTTTCTACCTGATCGGGGCGGAACAGATCTTATGGTGGAAGTACTTTCGTGATTAGTACTCCAGCAGGGTCGTCTGTTGGACTGAAATGAATTGTCACTCCATTCCACCTTGGAATAATTTTTGGCATGGCTGTACCTTAGCATATGGGAACAGATCCCATGTCAGGACAGATATTCTCGCTTTGATATTTACAGAGTTATTTTCCCTTGAAGTGGAATCACTTAGTGGATTCATACTATAATTTCAAGACGATTTACTGGCGTGACTCATTGTTCCACGTCTACTCCGACGGGGATGGCGCGATTTTCACCAAATTTGGCAAATGAGTTTATGTGGCCGTCATAATTTCCACTGAGGATTTGAATTTCATGTCCCAGTAGTAAAACAAAGAAAATACACAGAAATTCCCCAAACTGTGGAATTGTGTTTTTCTCCTCCAACGTGTATGGTCCTATTGTAACCAGTCTATTGGTCACGGCATTCACCAGTGCCACTGGAACACTGGAAGGGGTTGGGGGTGAATTTCACTGCTGTAAAGCAAGGACGATAGTTCCACATCTCCCACGTGGATGGTTCAATCCTCACCAACCATCACTAACAGGTGTACATGGATCTCATGGTTGCTACTGGTTGTTGGGTTTCCTTTCCCTGGTGTAAAACATACAACAAACTCCCTCGCGTGTAAATGCTTATAATTAAAACTATGTCAAACCTGGCATAATGGGAGAGGGCATATGCCATGCATAATGTTTCTCTTGTTTACTATGGTAAACAAGTTCTGCTTATCTGGTAAACTAGAACCCTGAGCCAACGCCTGGATTGAAAAGTCATCTAGAGTGGGCAGCATAAGTATTTATTTTATTTTATTGGGGTTTAACGACACTTTCGGCAGTCAGGGTCACCAAGTGTCGAACAGTTTTAGGGTCGGAAGAAGACGGAGTACCCGGAGGGAACCATCGAGCTACGGCGAGCAACTGTCAGACTCCCCAACATACTAACTCCACACAAGCAGAGTTAGCATTAATTGAATACAAGTGTATCATCAACGGTAGTACGCCTTAGTACACAACGCCACCAGGCCTCCACGTGGGCAATTGGGGTGAAGTTTCTTGCCCATAGACACAACTCGGTTGCCGCAGGTGGGATTCGAACTGAGGACCTCTCGGATTGCAGCCGCGACACCTCTACCTGCTGAAACAGGGAAACGGGCAGCATGGGTATAAGCGATAGCTACGCTTGACGTCATACCTATGTTGCGGTTATAATATTGTCATAGATGTTGACCTTGAACACCAATAAATGAAAAATTAAACTGCACTTGCAAAAAAAAAACAAACAAAAACTTGAATACCTAAAAAAATATATTTTTGCCTCGAGCCTAAAATCAGCTTATGTCCCATCAATGGAAAGAGCTATTGAGATTGTTCCATTGAGAGGGTCAAAGCTATATTTTGTGGACAATATTATTAAATTCTAAACGAAGATTCTATTAAATAGCCCTGACCGTGGGCCATGGCAGTAAACTCTAAAATCAGTTGGGTTAAAAATCTACCCAAATCAACTGGGTTGAGTGAATATGAACCCAGTTGGGTTCATATTTACTCAACCCAGTTGAGTTGGGTTAATTTTTAACACAACTGATTTTAGAAAGTATATGTTATGTTAAGGGTTAAAATATTCCCAAGCATAAATGAATTTTGACGGAGTAAAACTAAATATCTTTTCTGCCCATGGTCGGTAGAGGAAACATTGTCACCACTGAATGCTGAAGAAATAAGTAATTACAGACCAGAGGATAGTTAGGAAGTTATTGCCTACCTGATCTTTGATAGCCTATGATGAAGACGTCGTCGTCACGAATCTGAAGTTCAGAAACTTTCCCAAAATTAACAGCAAAATTCAATGGAATATCATCCGCAATCTTTTTAAAATGTGGCAAATACATTCCATGAGTTTTCAGGAGGGCTCGTTGGCAGCCCGCCCGATCCGTTAGGATTTCGACTGAGTGGTTGTGATCTGTCATATTGGATCGACCAGTTTTGAATGCCCCGTTAACTGGACAAAACTTATATACCCGGTGATGGACGAAAGAAGAGATTCAACGATGTGTGGGGGCATAACTCCAAAGCATGCACGACAAAATCTCTCATTAACCACGATCAGTGGTGCGCAAGAAATTTGAGATTCTTGAATCTTTGTATCACATTAAGTAATAGATATATCACTATTTTGTGTACTATATGGGTAAATAATTGTACAGTTGTACAGGTGTCCGGAGATATTTTGAACGAGGCGAAGCGGAGTCCAAATGTTGGAGGACACCTGCACAACTGTACAATTATTTACCCATATAGTACACAAAATAGTGATACATGTGATTTAATCCACAGCCCCTCAATGTTAACAAAAGTCAAAAAAATTATATTTTAGAAAGTTTGAAACGAGTAAAACCACATTTTAAAAGACTTTTTGCTTGCTCTACCCCCGAAAAACAAAATGGGCATAACCCATTGTTTGCTTGCTAGAAAGTCTATGGAAGTTATGACACGCATCAGAAGTTCAGATATTGCGAACAGATCTGTGGTTTCGAAGTAAACTCACATCATGACGTAATTTGTTCTCCCGCTAATATAATGTCTCAGCTCAAGGGTGGAACATTTATTCAATCCCTCATCGAAAGCGTGGCAGATAAATTTAATAATCGTTCATTTTTAAAGCATTTGGAAGAATAATTCTTTTTTTTATCTGAAGAAGAGGTTCGCTTTCCCTCAGGGGTGGCGGGTGGTGGTGCCTGATTGCCGGCTTAATATTTGAAAAAGGGCGGTTTTTAGGTTATTTATTTATTTACTGGTGTTTAAGGTCACTTTTCTGCAGCTATGGCTAATTGTGACAGCAAAAAAAAGGTGTAAAGTCAAGTTTAGCCAATCGTTTACACCCATGCTGCCCATTTTAGGGGACTTCTACCCCGGGCACTGGTGACCAGGTCCTATTTTACCAGTAAAACTGAACTTGTTTACCACAGCAAACAAGCACTGCTTCACTTCCGAGGTTTCCAAGGAGTCCTTCTTAGGTTACCAGGGCTGTTATTAAAAGCAACAAAAAATTAAAAGGTACATGATAATTTGGACACGATGCACACTCAATTGAGTAGCTCTGTCGAGAAAAGCTTGTCGATAATTCATGTGTTAGAAAGTTTTTCACACCTCCTTTACAGCATCTTTACTTTTGAATGGTTATGATTACAGTACCGTGACAATCGTACAAATATCTTGTTATTGGGACTGTTTTAAAACCGTCCCAATATCCAGATATTGGTACTGTTTTACTGAGCTGTTCTCATCAAAACCGTACTTGGTGTGATTTTATTGGGCTTGTTTTCATGACAGAGAACAAAAGAAATATTAGGTTTCTGTGGATTAAGGACTAAAACCTTTGCATGCTGGTCTACCTCCAGTGGATGCTGATCCATATAAGGATTGGAGGGCATGTTCCACATCTTAATTTACCGCCACTTATTTTGTCCCATGGCGTATATTTTTTATTTGTTTGGAACATTGTGGCCTCTAACTTTTCGACTACTCAGAGAACATATCGTTGGGGCAGATCTCCGGCCACCTGTCTAATTCTGTGCGAAATACGACGCTGTTTTAAAACCGTGGATACTTCCCAAAATGTTGGAAAGTGGCTACAGGAGTCATGATACCCAAACCCGACAAGGATTGATACTCAGCTGTATTGGAAAAATTTTCGAACGGATTCTCACGACTAGACTCCGCGGCCATCTCGAATCAATCAGCTTTTTCAATAAGTGGCAAAGGGCATACAGGAGCCAAAGAGAGGGAATCGAGCATGTTTATAGACTGGTAGATTATATGAAAACGGCGTTCAGTCAAAATGAAATAGGAACCGCGCTATTAGTCGACGTAGAAAAAGCGTTTGACTCTGTCTGGCACAATGGCATGAGATACAAACTAGCTAAAATGGGGCTACCTACCAATATTCTAAGGATCATATCATCATTTTTATCTGATCGAAAAATCAAAGTGAGGGTCAACCGCGAAGTGTCAGCCGAAGTAAAACTCGAAGCGGGCACTCCACAGGGTTCGGTCCTCAGCCCGCTTCTATTTATAATATATGTGAATGACATTGACAAACTAGGGAAGAACCATGTTGAACTATCTCAATTCTCAGACGACAAAGGAATGTGGACGGCCACTAAGTCTGGAAACATAATACAAAACCGCCTGCAGGATACCATCCGCGACCTGCAAGACTGATGCGCTCTGTGGCGCATCAAGCTAAATGCCACGAAAACACAAAGAATCACATTCTGTAAAAAACAAAGGAAAAAGCCTGTCCCCAATATTGAGCTTAAGCTTTACGATCATAAACTTGAAGCTAGTAATGAGGCAAAGTTTCTGGGATTCAACCTGGATAGCAGTCTCAATCTAAACAATCACATAAACTCAGTCACCGTCAAAGCCACTAAACGCATCAATTTCCTGAAAATGATTAGAGGTAAAAATTGGGGAGCCAATAAAGAAACTCTCCTCAATCTTTACAAATCATATATACGCCCAGTACTAGAGTATGGGGCCATAATAACAAGTGACCTGAATAAAACCAACATTGAAAAACTACAACGGGTCCAAAATCATGCCTTGCGCGTGGCTCTGCGCAAGCCCACGTGGACATCGATAAAACAACTTCACGAGATAGCAAAAATAGACACTATAGCAATGCGCTTAAAAGATCTTCAAAGCAAAACTCTAAATAGACTTCAAGACAGCGAATTAATAATAGAACTCAATGCGCATCGCGTCCTCAATAGGAAAACTAAATAATCTGGGGCATGTCTATCGAAAGGGTTAAAGATTACATCATTGTGATGGGGTGAGCCAGGCACTCTGTGACCTAAATTTAGAACTGGCTGCGGGTGACACGATACGCACGAAAGCTTGCCTCTGTTACCAGTGGGAGTTGCAAACAGCGAGGAAAATCTCCACCTGCTGCCGGGTCTCCCCTCCCTGAGATATAAATTTCGGGGAAAAAATGCTGGCTTCCCCATCCAAAAGGACGGGAAAGTTGTAAATTAAAAACCGAATTGCTCTAATTTCCAGCTCTCTATCTTTTCTACCTCCTCTATCTCACCAGACACGCGACCAAACTGAATGACAAACTATGAGGGATTGAAACAATCCTCAAGCAAAGATGTGCAGAAAACCTAACAGACCAAGGCAAGGATTGAAACAATCTTGCCAGCAAACAGCCCTTTTAAGGGCTTTTTGTGGGTGGGAGGGGGGGGGGTGGGTCATTTGGAATTCCCGAAGGATAACCAGATACCTCAAAATCACATACGGCATCCTATCTCCCAGAAGGCTTGATAGATGACTCCCGGTTTTTTCAAACTAAAATGTTGGAGCTTTCTCCATTCCTTTTTTGTAACCGCTATGGTCATATACCGGGGCCGCTACCAAACCGGCGTTGCTGTTTGGTTTTCTTTTTACTTTTTCCCTTAAAATTGCCATCGCACAACATTATATTCTGGCTCGCCACCATGGTGGGACTCAAACCTCTACCATCGCCAAGCTGGAACCGAATAGAGCCCACTCTCTAATAGTCTTAATTGCGTTGAGGGTTTGGTCTTTGACAATCTATCACTCCAATGCAAATTTCCGGGAATTCTAACCGCGTGCATACCCCTTCAGACCCCATCTGAGGCAATAGGAAAGCTAGGCCTGTGTGACCCAAGATCCAAGTGAAATAAAATAAGGCTAACCGTGTCGCAAGGGATTTGTAAATCCCACATCGTCCCTGCGCGCCTTCGGCGCGCTAAAACCTTTCATTCATCAGATATTGGTACTGTTTTACTGAGCTGTTCTCATCAAAACCGTACCTGGTGTGATTTTATAGGGCTTGTTTTCATGACAGAGAACAAAAGAAATATTAGGTAGCTGTGGATTAAGGACTAAAATCTTTGCATGCTGGTCTACCTCCAGTGGATGCTGATTCATGTAAGGATTGGAGGGCATGTTCCACATCTTAATTTACCGCTACTTATTTTGTCCCATGGCGTACATTTTTTATTTGTTTGGAACATTGTGACATCTAACTTTTCGACTACTCAGAGAACATATCGTTGGGGCAGATCTCCGGCCACCTGTCTAATTCTGTGCGAAATACGACGCTGTTTTGGCGTGTTTGTTCGCCCACTTTTTCGTGGAGTTCGCGCGCGGACTACTGTTGATGTAATGTGATGTTTCTTCACTCACAAAGATATACCGATATTCTTTAGTGCTCCGATTTTAGGTATTCCAATAAATAAGTATCTAATTCTCCTTGAAACCATCAAGATGATGAGTCATCATTTCTAATGGTAATGTCATCAAACATTTGGTCAAATAAAGTCTCGAATCAGCGACATTTCTTCTGTTCATACATAGATAATGAATGTTTCTAGGATTTTTTTTTAGATTCAATCGTCTGGATTATATCAGATGTTCCGGAAAGCTAACTACACGTTCACTTTCCGACCAACTGAATTATTTCAGACGAGTGAGTCTAAATATAGGCGATTGACTATTTAAAGCTAGACTGGTTCCAGGCCATAACAACGTCCAATTCCTTGCAGAACTGACTGGTGGTCTGAGAGCTTGGTCGGGGTCTGTCCTTTCGCACACGTGACCGACATTTCACATTGCGACACGATAATTAGTTTAAACAGTATTTATTTCAAAAGAATTTCCATGGTAATACATAGCTTACGTTATCATTGGGTGTGGATTCGACAGTACGCTGTTAGCTTATCTTACATTATTATTATCACACACTGTGAAAGTTTCAGCCCGAGCACTGATGCGGTCAGAGTGTTCAAACATATGGAAATCCCTCACCAATGATCCTTGAACATCTGACCATCAGACAAACGCACTCACCCCAGGTAAGTTCTTTGTTTACTGACTTACATTGCCTCCAATATTTATATCTCCTGTCAAACTCTCAGTCCATCAAATTTTCTAAGGAATTCGACAATGTTGTGGACTATTTGTTAACCCACTTTTCGTGAGGATTGCGCGTTCCTTCACTCAGAGAGATGCATGTACAAATATTATTTAAGTGAACCAACATATCTAATAGCAGGACCGGGGAAAGGACATTCGGGCCCCAGGGTTAATTCTGTGACGGCCTCCCCTTTCAAAAGTGCCGGGATACTGATACAGATGCCAAAGTTATTAAAAGGAAACTTTTATTTTGACCGTCCAAATGACGTTTTTAGCAGCATGTTTCAAATTTCCAAGTTGATCGGTGAGTGTCCAGTGACCTAGAGTTATAGCTTTGGACTGTACAATTCTGAGAGTCATAACTTTATTACGTCAAGTTGATTTAATAAAGTTATTACTTCAAGAATCATGTAGTCCAAAGTGCATTCACGATACAGACCCTTTCTTAACTATCATCACAGTGGTCAGAACAATGATGGGAAGGGCTAGTCCAAACATGGCCTGAAAGCCCGTATTTTAATTTTTTGGTTTGGTACATCCTTTTGAAAACATTTTCGCGAAAATCCAAATGGATTCTCCAAAATTTAGATGAAATATATACAGATTATCATGATAATGTGCATGTCCTGTGATTTGTATCAGATTCGAGGTGGTGTCCAGAATGGGATCTCAACGAGCCGGCTTTGCCAGCGAGTTGTGATCCCATTTTTGGACACCACCGAGAATCTGATGCAATTCACAGGACATGCACATTATCATGATAATTCATTTATCTAACAATTCTGTCACATACATAAACAGATTAAATCTTAACCCTTCACCCAACGTAACGCAAAAACCGGCCAATGCTATTCTAAAAAAATCGCCAATAAATTTTCATTTTTTGTCTCAAAAACATAGGTTATGACCCCTCGGTGGAACGAGCTCGGCGAGCTCGTTCCAACGAGGGGTCATAGCCTATGTTTTTGAGACAAAAAATGAAAAAAAAATAGTTATTCAAGAATTTTTTTTTTGCAAGTGTCGTCTGCTTTTCATGATAGGTAAAGGGATAAATTATTTTCAAACATTTTTGGGACATAATGTTCGGTCGACCACTGAAACGCTCATAGAATGTATCTATCCCATTAATTATTTGTAGATAAAATATATAACCCTTTGCTACCTCGTTTATACACATTGTCTGTGGTGCACCAGCAGTATGCTTGGTGGAGTTGAACTGAGAATGCCATAGAACGAACAATGGATTGTAAGCCTTTGATGCGTGGTAACAATGTAAGTCAGGGAGCATTGTGGTGGATTCTAGACGTTAACATTGGATTAACATTGCATTATTTATATTCTCTGTACATTTTATACAACAAACATATATAGAATAATTAGGTACTAGGGCCGTTAATCAGATTTAAACCACGTGTAGGATAAGGGTTTTAACTACGAGGCTCTGCCGAGTGATTGAAACCCTCATTTAACGAGTGGTTTAAATCTGATTACCGGCCCGTAGTATCTATTTGTTTTATTTATACCATGCTCTTAATAAATAATCGACTTGGTCATTTAAAATGGAGAGAAAAACGATACTTTCTGTTGCTAGGACATGGGTTTGTTTTGTTTACATCTGTACGGCAGTACTTTTGGCTGCGCGTGAATGCTTGATTGACAGCTAAACACATCGTCATAGTTGATTGAATTTAACTTCCTTTTTAAGTCAAATTATTATTAACAATTCTTAACTTTTATTTTAAATATTTAATTGTAGGTATTTTAAACTTAATAAGGTCATTGCACGTCATAGATTGTACCACAAAACGTCGTATGTTTGAATGAAACATCGCGAAGTGTGAATGTATCGAAGTTCAAATTGGGTCATGTCAAAGGTCAAGTTGGATGTATTTCCTACACTTGGTGTAAATTTTTGTAATGGAATTCCCATTGAAAATGTTTTAACCGCAGTAGAAGCTTTACATCGGTAGTGGGGTTAAAAGCTAAATATTAACATACGGACTTTTCAGAGGTAGTAACATAGGTGAGCTGGTATAAAGTGTTTTTAATATCTTTGATTTCTGTAAAATTGGTGGTTCTTGTACACGCATTTCCTGTTGAGGTAGCGGTAGCAGTACATGGGTTGATAGTCATGTCAAAGTCAGGTCAACCTTTGGGGATACAACTGGAGTGTCTACGGCACACTTGAAGAAATAGCATCACTGTACCCGAAATATTTATCCCAACCTCGACCTTTGATAAAATTCATAGAAGGTTTGATAGACGGAATTTCAAATGATTCTTTCATAGACCCACGTGCCCGAACGCTTATCGTGATTAATGATCTCATGAAAGATGCAGTGCAAGACTTTGTGATTACCACAGGAACGCATCATAGGAACACAAGTGTAGTGTGTCTGATGTGGAATTTATTTAACAGAGGACGAGTGAAAAGAACTATGAAGTATGAACTTGAATTCCCACTGCGTCGTACTATTTAAAAGCCCGTATCATCATCACCAACAGCAAATTAGAATATTAGCTGTACAAATGTATCTGAATAAATAACAGAAATCTTTAGATACCTATCAAAAAGCCATATGAAAACCATGTGTGTATTTAGTCATTCATATGATAAAGATCACTAACGTTACTGAAAGACTAAGCAATTTTGAAAATTGTATGACAGATACTGTGCCTTTGTTGCGTAATGGCCGTTCTGGGGATCTTGAAACAAAGCAAATGCGAGAGGTTTAGTTGGAGTGGCGGTGAGGGTGCGATGGCCGTTCCTTCGCTGTGGCAGTAGAATAATCTGTGCACCATACCACCATTTGATTAGGCTATAAGCCGCGTTCTCTGCAAACACAGGCACAGTTTTGACCATTTATTCAAGAATGACGAAAACAGCAGCAGTGAGGGAATGGGGGATCAGATTTTTGGGGCGGGATACAATGAAATCCAACACTACCTAAAGCTATAAGAATCCTCATGAACTTCTCGTTATTATATCGAGATATGATAGAACGCCATTTTTGTGTTTCAAGCAGTGACGATTCCAAATACGTGAAAATCGAGAAGGCAAGTCTGTTATTTTACAACGAACAAGCCTGTTACTTTACAACGAACAAGTCTGTTACTTTATAACGAACAAGTCTGTTACTTTACAACGAACAAGTCTGTTACTTTACAACGAACAAGTCTGTTACTTTACAACGAACAAGTCTGTTACTTTACAATGAACAAGTCTGTGAATGAACAAGTCTGCTACTTTACAACGAACAAGGCCAATTTGAGCAGTTTTAGAATATACTAGGGTGATTTTACGCGTTTTTCTATACATTGCAAATAAAAAAATGGCCAATTATGAATTAGACAGGGAAACGAGAAAATGGGTTCCTAATAAGTCGAAGAGTGTCCAGAACTGGGTAGATTTCTAGAAGGCACCAGCAGACGGTAGACTCGAGCGTATAAGGAAACACGTTACATCGAACACCCTCCAAAAAGAAAGCCATTGGAATGAACATGAGAAGAAAAGCCGAAGGAAGAAGTGAAAACAGAGTGGGTGGCATCGTTGGCGGCAGATGAACTAAAAGGATCGTATCGATTGAAACCACAAAAATAGCAAAACTAAATTAAAGAGAGCTAACGAGAGTAAGAAGAAAACTGAACTATGGACGCTAGCAATGACGTAACGACAAGGAGAGTGAAGCATTGGGCACTGAAAGTTGGATTCCTTGCACGGAAGAAAGATGCTGACAATAGATAATGAACAAACAATCAATACTGATTTAGTTTTTAGTTTTTGTGAGGTAAATGTACGGATGGGTCTCCGATCACCATATGACCAAATGACCCGATTCCAACCGCAATACCTTGCGGTGATTGTCAATGCCTCGTTGATTTTAATTTATGTCGCCGGCCACGCGTATATGTCTACTGTCAGCGATTCTTATGTCCACTGTCATGGAAAGCGTCTCGTTGCCATGAGCAACGGTTCATCGCAATGTCTTTTTTCACTTGAAATCAACTGAGACAAATACATTTAACTGAAGTAAAATACACACAAAAGTACCGTTATTGCGTACAAAAAGATTCGTTATGTAAACATGGGTAATTGTTTATGAAACCGATTAGATTATAAGGTCTCTTTTCATTAATTTACTGTAACATAAACTGAAACGAATCGAGAGCATCTAGCCCCGTTGATTGCGTACGTAAACATTGAATAAAGGGAAATCACTCCAGTCTGTTATGATAAAAGTTAACACCTTACCGAAACAACGTCTGCTTTCTAATATTCGCTGTACAACAACAACTTTTAAAATGATTCGAATGAAGCGATTTGCGACCCACACACCTGAAGAAATACTCACTACAAGGGCCAATGTGATTCCAACAAACACGAACAGAGCGAATAGAGTTGCTGCTAACTCATTCCGTGAATACTTAGCCGAAAAAAACAAGGTGTTAATTTTGAAGATTTCGACGCTTCCAATTCAATTTTTTACTTGTGTAAGAACGGGACATATACGTTACTCTGTTTTTTGACAGGGGACATGGTCTCACGATCCCTGAATGAAACATCTATTCAATCTCGGCTGACGCCTCGGTTGAATATAAATTTCATGCAGAGAACGTAAGACCATGTCCCCTGTCACAAACAGAATAACTTATAATGTTCCAATAAGACTAAAATCCTCCTCCTCTGAATGGTCGAGAGCTCGCTTCGTATATTCTATGTTTACGGCTCAAGTGGCAAATGTTACCGTCTGACGTCACAACGCGAAATATATAAATGACGTCGCCCGTTTCGTAACTGCTTCATCAACGGAGTGACCAGCAATCCTCTTCATTTTCTCGACGTTTCACTTGTGCAGCAGACGGTGTTCCGGATGAAGTGTTGTTTAAATTACAAACCGAGTTATGATTTGAACTAAGATGGAATGAGTTTATCCGGTTTATTGATTATTTGTCCAGTGCCGTCGTGGATACACGAGAGGTTTATTTACTAAACCTGTGATCGTTAAAAATTGCCTTGAACAAGGCAACTTTTAACGATCACAAGTTTTGTAAATAAGCCTCTCGTGTTTCACGTTGTAGGTTTTAGATTGTGGATAGTGTCTTATTGGAACATATACATTATTGTGATGAGTTGACGGTAACATGGTCTGAGGTCTGCGGCTCGGAGCGTATGTTCAACCTCGACGCTTCGTGTTTCGGTTGAACATAAGCTCCGAGCCGCAAACCTCAGACAATGTTACCGTCAACTCATCACAATAATGTATATGTTCCAATAAGACACTATCCACAATCTAAAACCTACAACGTGAAACACGAGAGGCTTATTTACAAAACTTGTGATCGTTAAAAGTTGCCTTGTTCAAGGCAATTTTTAAAGATTTATAATTGTACGGAGAAAATAAATGTATATCATCATTATTTTTTGATAACCAAAGAAAACAAAGACAATCATGTGTAAAGATGTGAAAATTTTACAATCCCCGAAAGGGGCAAAGAGGGATTCACGGGCTCTTAACCTCCCTGCCCCGATACCCAGTCTGTTAGGTGTAGCACTCGCTGTCTCGACCCCTCCTCCTCTACCCCCAATGATTTGGACCCATGGCTGAGGCGAGCATTGAGGAAAAGTTTGACCAAGTTTGAATATGCTACCATCGTCAGCGATTCAGGTGTACATAATATTCTTGGAGCAGGTATCTCGTGCTGATGTTCTGTTACACAAAGAGTTGTCATTGTTTTAGTTGGGTCAGTATCGTCATTACGGTGATTCCGAAATACACAGATGTTCATTCTCTTGACAGCTGTTTGAACATCAAAGTAAATTACTATTTATGTCACATTCTCAAGCGATCAAGGTTATTTTACAATTTAGAGATTTGTGTTTTTATTCGGAATACCTTTCGGAATACATAAATATTGCTGTTTTCCGGAAAGTTTCGGTGGAAAAGTTCTCTAAAAGAACACTGTTTTGAATGAACATGTGCCTCCTCCCCAGACCTTATCAAGAACATTACATTTCTACTAAATTAGAAATGATGAACAACAACAAAAACCCCACAAAAATCGAATTCTGTTGGAATTACCAGGTGAGTCGAATTTGTTTCCTTCTATTTATTACTTAGACGGTAATACAAAAGTAGTAAATTGAATAGTAAAGGTTACTGTATATTATTAGTTACACAGTTTGTTGGTGGCCTAATATGGTATATATGGTGTCAGTTAATTTCATATTGGACGAGAGCGATTCCTGACAGTCGGGAATTAACTGACACCATATATACCATATTAGACCACTAACAAATTGTGTAAGGAATATATCTTACCGACTGCTGAATCGATGCACATAACTAATAATAACAGCGATCGAAATTAAATGAGAGAATTCTCACAATGTGTTCACGTGTCTTTGCCTTGTTACAGTTTTTGGGAGAGTCCATAAATTGTAACAAGGCAAATTCATACATACCAAACTGTTTCATTTCGAAGGTAACATGACACACATCCACAGAATATGAAGCCTTTTAAGTTGCCTAACCTGCACTTCAGACCAAATATGGGCTTCCAACACTCAATCTTTCAACTTGAAGCGTTTATCGGCTGCCGCCATTTTGAATAATCAATTAACAAAGGGGAGATTACCCATAGCTGTCAACGTATATTGATGTTGACATGCAGTATATGGTTTTATATTCAGTCTGCATGTGACGTCTTTGAACCAATGAAATTCCCAGATACTTGTCGGAGGTAAGATATTATGTGTGATGTGGGCGTTGCGCGCGATTGAAAAGGTGAACTCCCAAGGGCGGTCTATACCAAGAAAAGTTACCGGGGAATGCACCAAGGAGGCCCCAGACCCGGAGAAAATTTTGATTTTGCGAACTGAACGAACGCGGCTTTCTTGCATATTAGCGATCAATGGCAGTCTACATAGAGGATATTTCGATGGCATTTTTGTATCATCTTCATCGATCATTCGACAAAAAATGGTTCTTCCGGGCGGAGGACTCATCGCCTTAGGACTCTAATGGTTAAAGGCACTTTGCACTCTGCGGCGTAGCGATACATGTACCTATGTATTTATCCATATATATATATACATATTTATTTATTTATTTAGTGGTGTTTGAGGGCACATATTTCTGCACAATGGCTAATCATGACAGTGACAGTTTTACGGGTGGAGGCAGCCGGAGTACCCGGAGAGAACCACCGAGCAACGACGAGCAGCTGCCAGCTCCCCAAGATCGTAACTCCGCACTGCAGCACAGGCAGGGTTAGAAAGGTTGAAGACATACGTACCATCGACGTGCAGCACGGCGTCATCGTGCCCCCATGTGGACAATCGGGGTTAAGTACCTTGCCCAAGGACACAACGCGGGAGTCCGAATCGATCGCTCAGACGGTCACCCATCCAAGGACTAACCGGGCTCGACGTTGCTTAACTTCGGTGATCTGACGAGAACCGGTTACCGCAACGCCACCGCGCCCCATCCATATATATACTCTAATAAGTATACTATATATATATTTATATTCAGTACATCATTTTAATGCTTATTTAAATAATATGTCAAGTTGTGAGTAGATTTCTTCAGGAGACCCTCAAAATGGATATAGGGCTATGTACTGGGGTATAGTGCCTACCGTACCAGGGCCAGACTGTCAGCTGTAGTGAGGTGAAAGATTGAAGTGCCGGGGGGGGGGGGGGGGGGGCGTCCCGAAGTACCTAAAGGCCTAGGGGTTCGGCTATGTGTTAATACAGCACTGCCCAGTCGGCGAAAGGTTTGATTTTTAAAATGGAAGGAGCGCTGTTTCCTTTGATTTGAGAGATAAATGGCAGACTAGGCAGCTGGTATATCGAAAGACTTACAGACATATCGAACCAAAGACAACTCGCACCAAGACAACTCTGACCACTTTTGAAGACAACTCGGACCAACTTTGAAGACAACTCGGACCAATTTTAAAGACAACTCGGACCAACTTTGAAGCCAAGTCGGCCCAACTTTCAGGACAACTCTGATCACTTTTGAAGACAACTCGGACCAACTTTCAAGACAACTCGTCCCAACTTTTGAAGAAGTCGACCCAAGTTTCAAGACAAGTCGGACCAACTTTCTAGGCAACTTGGACTGACTAAGTGAATTATTCGGACCTGAATAGTGGACAAACGAATATTCGAGGTTGGTGGGGAAAGTCACAGATCAACCAATCACGGTTTAAACGATTTATTATAAACCGAGGCATGACAATCAAAGACATGAATAAATGAATGAATAAAAGTTTTCACATAAAAAACAATGTTCAGCACATACTTTATCAAATTATATGTACAATATATATGTATTGGTATTTAAAGTCACAATTCTTCAAATTTAACTCCGTATGAACATCTGCATTATTATCTGAATGATATATATACATTAACCCTTTCCCTAATGCTTGTAGAAGACGACACTCGTAACACACGTTACTAATTTTGTTTGCTTCATAAACATGGGTTATGAAACCTCATTGGAACCGACGTGATTCGCTCGTTCCAATGAGGGATCATAATCTATGTTTTGGAAACAAAAAAAATGAAAAAAGTTTGAAAAGCAATTTCCGTGTATAAAGGTAAAAGTTAACTGATCCTCTTACAATTATGAGATATATTTCTTTCAAGCCCCTTTGACACTTCTTTTTGAAATTACAATTAATAACAATAACCTTTGAGTAAATGGATAAACCTGAGACAACGAGCAACCCAGTTAATAAATGACACGCTAATTGTTTAACAATTAGTAAAACAAACATTGTATTGTGAAGGTTACCTAACGCTAGTAGCAGACGATACTCGTAAAAAAATCTCGTGTAACTATGAACTTTCATTTTTTTCTTGCAAAACATAGGTTATGATCCGCCATTAGAATGAGCGCGACGCGTTCGTCCCAATGAGGGGTCATAACCTATGTCTTGGAAAAAATACTATAGGCCTCCAAAACCGCCCTAGGGAACCACCTAGGCCTTCGAAACCGCCCTAGGGAACCACCGCCGATAAGATCACAATCGGGGCTCTCTCCACCCGTCGTATAAAAACCACATTTGGGTTCTACAACGTACCAGGTACAGATACAGATACTATAAAAAAGATTGGATTATCAATTTTCGTGAATAGGCTGGTCGGTTTTGGCCGTTACGTTAGGTAAAGGGTTGACCATTCTGCAGTATTGGTGCCTACTAATACCGGTATTACAGGTGCGGTGTTGCCATCTGTTGCATGTGTCACAAAGTATAGCCTCTTGTCGAGGACGGGCTGTTGCCTTACACTCTATACAGTCATCAGCCATGATTGAATGATTAAAATTCTCGAAACGAACATAATATATAGAAGAGCTAGAGCCTAAAACAGCATGTCGGTAATCTTTTGAGCCTGTTGAAAAGACGACCTAGTACGAAACAAGCAGCAAACTTTCACACATGATTCCTGTGTGATTACTTGTTTAGTTGCATTGCAAACATTCATCACATATCAAAGTTTGTGATGAGAATCATTTTCATTTTACAGAATAACTTCAAAGACAACACAAGCTGCATTGAAAAGTGTTCCGTCGCATCTATTGAGTTCTTTGAGATCACATTTAATTATTTTCGACATCATTCTTTTCTTCACAGTTGGTCCAATCTGTCTTATAGTCGTTACAACTTGTCTTGAAAGTTGGTCCGAGTTGTCTTCAAAAGTGGTCCGAGTTGTCTTGAAAGTTGGTCCGAGTTGTCTTCAAAAGTGGTCCGAGTTGTCTTGAAAGTTGGGACGACTTGTCTGCAAAGTTGGTCCGAGTTGTCTTTAAAGTTGGTCCGAGTTGTCTTCAAAAGTGGTCCGAGTTGTCTCCAAAAGTGGTCCGAGTTGTCTTGGTCCGAGATGTCTTTGGTCCGAGTTTCCTGATCCCTGTCTGACAATGGCAGTCCCTACAGAGAACATTTCGATACATCGGCAGTCTAAGCAATCATATCCATTTCGTCATTTGGTGATTTTCACAAAATTTCACATACCAACATGTGTTGGGCTGCATCAATTTTGGGGGCCCCAGGGAGAACCGTATGGATCATACGGTCAGTCCGCCTCTGATAATTACAAAAAGAGTAGAGGTAATTACAGTACTGTGGTACATGTGCACCATCAACGTGCAGTACGCCTTAGTACACGGCGTCATCGTGCCCCCATGTAGGTAACCGGGATAAAGTGCCTTGCCCATGGACACACCGCGGGTCGTCCCGGACGGGGATCGAACTCGGGACCTCTAGCATAGAAGTCCAACAGTCTACCACTGAGCCACCGCGCTCCCTCAATATAATGTGATGACTCATATATTGAGCCTTTCTGTCGAACAAAGAATATGAATAATTAAACTAAGTCCATTGTGACAGTGTGTAAAGTGGAACCTACAATCACTGAAAATAATTTGGCTTTAGGTGTATTTATTTTACAATGTTTGGCAAGCAAATTACATAGTAACTCATTTCCTTGGCGAAATGACGTGTGTTTGTGGTATTAGGTCTGCAGCGGCCACATTGTGGCTCTGCTCTACTCGAATACTACGAAAGGGATCCTCAGTCAGCGTGGAGTTTATCTCTGTCAACTGAGAGTACACTGAGAGTGCAGACCACACCCAACTGGATGGTATGCTGCAGCAGTAGCAGCAAGACCACAATTGGCGCTGTCCGAGAGTGTTTGGGCACCTCTCAAACTTTTTTCAACCCATGACCGAGCCTAGTACACTGGCATGAGAGTCCAGCGCTCGACCACCACTCTCCTTGCGTCAAAATTATAATCAGAGGGTTTAGTTTTCAGTCTACACATGGATCGCAATGGTGTCAATATCTGAGTTTGTTTTACAGCATGACTAAAAAACTTATGAATCACAGTGTTTCGAAATTACAAACTGAGAAAAAGAATTAAGGCAGTACCTTGATCACAAAGTAGTATTTTTATCAATTAAGTTGCGCTCGGATTCTGACACACTCACTATGGGTCGTGATTTTATAATTTTAGTATTGCAAAATCAAGACTGTATAACCAACAAACTGAGACTCGCGTTCAACAACATAAGATTATAGCATCTCACAATCAATGTTCTCACATTTCTTTTCGACGAGTGAGATTCTATTGTCCTGTGGGAGGGGTCAGTGGAAAGATAATTTCGACCAGATGGCGACCCAGTCATGATCCGGCCGACATTTTTGCTCCGATTTTTTTTACCACAGTACTGTAATTACCTCTACTCTTTTTGTAATTATCAGAGGCGGACTGACCGTATGGTCCATACGGAAAATTCCCTGTGGGCCCCCTATTGGGTTCTCCATGGGGCCCCCAAAATTGATGCAGCCCAACACATGTTGGTGCGTGAAATTTTGTGAAAATCACCAAATGACGAAATGGATATGATTGCTTAGACTGCCGACGTATCGAAATGTTCTCTGTAGGGACTGCCATTGTCAGTCCACATTGAGGACATTTCGACAGGGATCAGGAAACTCGGACCAAAAACAACTCGGACCAAGACAACTCGGACCACTTTTGGAGACAACTCGGACCACTTTTGAAGACAACTCGGACCAACTTTAAAGACAACTCGGACCAACTTTGCAGACAAGTCGTCCCAACTTTCAAGACAACTCGGACCACTTTTGAAGACAACTCGGGCCAACTTTCAAGACAACTCGGACCACTTTTGAAGACAACTCGGACCAACTTTCAAGACAAGTTGTAACGACTATAAGACAGGTTGGACCAACTGTGAAGAAAAGAATGATGTCGAAAATAATTAAATGTGATCTCAAAGAACTCAATAGATGCGACGGAACACTTTTCAATGCAGCTTGTGTTGTCTTTGAAGTTATTCTGTAAAATGAAAATGATTCTCATCACAAACTTTGATATGTGATGAATGTTTGCAATGCAACTAAACAAGTAATCACACAGGAATCATGTCTGAAAGTTTGCTGCTTGTTTCGTACTAGCTCGTCTTTTCAACAGGCTCAAAAGATTACCGACATGCTGTTTTAGGCACTAGCTCTTCTATATATTATGTTCGTTTCGAGAATTTTAATCATTCAATCATGGCTGATGACTGTATAGAGTGTAAGGCAACAGCCCGTCCTCGACAAGAGGATATACTTTGTGACACATGCAACAGATGACAACACCGCACCTGTAATACCGGTATTAGTAGGCACCAATACTGCAGAATGGTCAACCCTTTACCTAACGTAACGGCCAAAACCGACCAGCCTATTCACGAAAATTGATAATTCAATCTTTTTTATAGTATCTGTATCTGTACCTGGTACGTTGTAGAACCCAAATGTGGTTTTTATACGACGGGTGGAGAGAGCCCCGATTGTGATCTTATCGGCGGTGGTTCCCTAGGGTGGTTTTGAAGGCCTAGGTGGTTCCCTAGGGCGGTTTTGGAGGCATATAGTATTTTTCCAAGACATAGGTTATGACCCCACATTGGGACGAGCGCGTCGCGCTCGTTCCAATGGCGGATCATAACCTATGTTTTGCAAGAACAAAATGAAAGTTCATAGTTACACGAGATTTTTTTACGAGTATCGTCTGCTACTAGCGTTAGGTAACCTTCACAATACAATGTTTGTTTTACTAATTGTTAAACAATTAGCATGTCATTTATTAACTGGGTTGCTCGTTGTCTCAGGTTTATCCATTTACTCAAAGGTTATTGTTATTAATTGTAATTTCAAAAAGAAGTGTCAAAGGGGCTTGAAAGAAATATATCTCATAATTGTAAGAGGATAAGTTAACTTTTACCTTTATACACGGAAATTGCTTTTCAAACTTTTTTCATTTTTTTTGTTTCCAAAACATAGATTATGATCCCTCATTGGAACGAGCGAATCACGTCGGTTCCAATGAGGTTTCATAACCCATGTTTATGAAGCAAACAAAATTAGTAACGCGTGTTACGAGTGTCGTCTTCTACAAGCGTTAGGGAAAGGGTTAATGTATATTTATCATTCAGATAATAATGCAGATGTTCATACGGAGTTAAATTTGAAGAATTGTGACTTTAAATACCAATACATACATATTGTACATATAATTTGATAAAATATGTGCTGAACATTGTTTTTTATGTGAAAACTTTTATTCATTCATTTATTCATGTCTTTGATTGTCATGCCTCCGTTCATAATAAATCGTTTAAACCGTGATTGGTTGATCTGTGACTTTCTATACCAACCTCGAATATTCGTTTGTCCACTATTCAGGTCCGAATAATTCACTAAGTCAGTCCAAGCTGGCTAGAAAGTTGGTCCGAATTGTCTTGAAACTTGGGTCGACTTCTTCAAAAGTTGGGCCGAGTTGTCTTGAAATTTGGTCCGAGTTGTCTTCAAAAGTGGTCAGAGTTGTCCTGAAAGTTGGGCCGACTTGGCTTCAAAGTTGGTCCGAGTTGTCTTTAAAATTGGTCCGAGTTGTCTTCAAAAGTGGTCCGAGTTGTCTTGGTGCGAGTTGTCTTTGGTCCGACTTGTCTGTAAGTCTTTCGATATACCAGCTGCCTAGTCTGCCATTTATCTCTCAAATCAAAGGAAACAGTGCTCCTTCAATTTGAAAAATCAAAACTTTCGCCGACTGGGCAGTGCTGTATTAACACATAGCCGAACCCCTATGCCTTTAGGTACTTCGGGACGGCACCCCCCCCCCCCTCCGGCACTTCAATCTTTCACCTCACTACAGCTGACAGTCTGGCCCTGGTACGGTAGGCACTATGCCTCAGTACATAGCCCTATATCCATTTTGAGGGTCTCCTGAAGAAATCTACTCACAACTTGACATATTATTTAAATAAGCATTAAAATGATGTACTGAATATAAATATAAATATATAGTATACTTATGAGAGTATATATATGGATGGGACGCGGTGGCGTTGCGGTAACCGG
Source organism: Pictodentalium vernedei (assembly GCA_031216915.1). Classification (NCBI taxonomy): domain Eukaryota; kingdom Metazoa; phylum Mollusca; class Scaphopoda; order Dentaliida; family Dentaliidae; genus Pictodentalium; species Pictodentalium vernedei. Next base: position 520,862,182 of record CM062294.1, on the reverse strand, counting down.
TTCTCGTCAGATCACCGAAGTTAAGCAACGTCGAGCCCGGTTAGTCCTTGGATTGGTGACCGTCTGAGCGATCGATTCGGACTCCCGCGTTGTGTCCTTGGGCAAGGTTCTTAACCCCGATTGTCCACATGGGGGCACGATGACGCCTTGCACCAAGGCGTACTGCATGTCGATGGTACGTATGTCTTCAACCTTTCTAACCCTGCCTGTGCTGCAGTGCGGAGTTACGATCTTGGGGAGCTGGCAGCTGCTCGTCGTTGCTCGGTGGTTCTCTCCGGGTACTCCCGCTGCCTCCACCCGTAAAACTGTCACTGTCATGATTAGCCATTGTGCAGAAATATGTGCCCTCAAACACCACTAAATAAATAAATAAATATGTATATATATATATATGGATAAATACGTAGGTACATGTATCGCTACGCCGCAGAGTGCAAAGTGCCTTTAACCATTGGAGCCCTAAGGCGATGGGTCCTTTACCCGGAAGAACCATTTTTTTGTCGAATGATCGATGAAGATGATACGAAAATGCCATCGAAATATCCTCTATGTAGACTGCCATTGATCGCTAATATGCAAGAAAGCCGCGTTCGTTCAGTTCGCAAAATCAAAATTTTCTCCGGGTCTGGGGCCTCCTTGGTGCATTCCCCGGTGACTTTTCTTGGTATAGACCGCCCTTGGGAGTTCACCTTTTCAATCGCGCGCAACGCCCACATCACACATAATATCTTACCTCCGACAAGTATCTGGGAATTTCATTGGTTCAAAGACGTCACATGCAGACTGAATATAAAACCATATACTGCATGTCAACATCAATATACGCTGACAGCTATGGGTAATCTCCCCTTTGTTAATTAAATATTCAAAATGGCGGCAGCCGATAAACGCTTCAAGTTGAAAGATTGAGTGTTGGAAGCCCATATTTGGTCTGAAGTGCAGGTTAGGCAACTTAAAAGGCTTCATATTCTGTGGATGTGTGGCATGTTACCTTCGAAATGAAACTGTTTGGTATGTATGAATTTGCCTTGTTACAATTTATGGGAGAGTGCCTGTAACAAGGAAAAGACACGTGAACACATTGTGAGAATTCTCTCATTTAATTTCGATCGCTGATATGGTGTCAGTTAATTCCTGCCTGTCAGAAATCGCTCTCGTCCAATATGAAACTAACTGACATCATATATACCATATTAGGCCACCAACAAACTGTGTAACTAATAATATACAGTAACCTTTACTATTCAATTGACTACTTTTGTATTGCCGTCTAAGTAATAAATAGAAGGAAATAAATTCGACTCACCTGGTAATTCCAACAGAATTCGATTTTTGGAGGTTTTTTTTGTTGTTGTTCATCATTTCTAATTTAGTAGACATGTAATGTTCTCGATAAGGTCTGGGAAGGAGGCTCATGTTCATTCAAAACGGTTTTCTTTTAAAGAACATTTCCACCGATACTTTCCGGAAAACAACAATATTTATGTATTCCGAAAAGTATTCCGAATAAAAACCCAAATCTCTAAATTGTAAAATAACCTTGATCGCTTGAGAATGTGACATAAATAGTAATTTACTTTGATGTTCAAACAGCTGTCAAGAGAATGAACATCTGTGTATTTCGGAATCACTGTAATGACGACACTGACCCAACTAAAACAATGACAACTCTTTGTGCAACAGAACATCAGCACGAGATACCTGCTCCAAGAATATTATGTACACCTGAATCGCTGACGATGGAATTCAGCATCTTCGTACAAACTGGTCAAACTTTTCCTCAATGCTCGCCTCAGCCATGGGTCTAAATCATTGGGGGTGAGGGTGGATTAGACATTTCCATCAATAATAAGGCAAACACCTTGTTATTTCTGAAGTTTATTATACTATCACAAAATTGAATAAAAATATAACTATTTCTCCCTCCCTCCCCAAACGTTTGAAAACAAAATTGTCTGAGAATTTTTTTTGTTTGTTTCTGTGCTTATACGTGTGTGTGTGTGTGTGTGTGTGTGTGCTTGCGTGGGTGTGTGTTGTGTAGGTGGGTGTATGTGTGTGTGAGGCCTAAAGAATATTTTGTCCAGACATATATAAACTGCCTACATCAAATCTCTACAAAAAGCAATGTTAGCATTCATGTGTTTTTGTGGTATATATATTGTCTAAAGAGTATCTATCCTAATAGAAAAACTTTCTTTTACACAATCCATTAGTTTATATCACAATAATATAATATTGCACAGCTATCTGTTGAAAAACAATTGACTTACAGTGTAGGGTCGTTTCTTTCGAATTAAAATTTACAAAGATAATGTTTCATACTGACAATGATACAAGGGATATAGTGAAGTGAAATGACATGAAAAGTTTCAGCGCTCCGAAGGCACACAGGGACCGATGTGGGATTTAAATCCCTTACCCAGGCCATGGGTTCCAGATGGCGATATATGAGTCCACCTACCATATTATACCACTTTTTGTGTAACCTTAGGAATGACCCTGTAAGATGACTAACATAAGCTCCTAGCTTTCTGTCAGACCCCCCATTAGATACTAATCTAGTCTTTTGTTAGTATATGTTATATTCTTGATGTTCACTATATATACTGTTACTTTTCTTGGTGTTCAATACTGTAACATACAGCATACTTATTGAATAAATATTGTTTAAACTAAATCCCTTGCGACCCGAATAACTTTATTAGCATTATAACTTTATTTGTTTACGAATCCACAAGAGTCGGAAGCGAGAACGAATAATCTTATTTGGTTTGAGTGTGCGCACTGGCAATGTGTTACACATGACCCGATGCTTGAATAATTAATAAGTGTCAACAAGGAAACAATGCAGTGAGTTTGATTCACAATGCAGTGAGTTTATGAGAAAAAACATATCAAGTGATGTAAACCAAAAACAACTTATCTGCTTGATTTTTTTTTGAGAAGTATAGTTGGCAGCAGCCTCTGGTGAGACTACACAAACACTCATATGCTTGAAACGAAGAAGTTTCTGTCAGGGCATTGCTGTCGTGGATACATATTTTTATGAAGGAGTGGGGGCCGGTCCAGACCTTTAGGTGTGGGTGGCTAGGCCATTTCGTCCACGCCCAAGTCGCACGCAACAAATAAACACCACGTACTTGAGTGTGCAAATATGCAGTTCAAGTCAAAATAAGTTGTAGATTAACCATTATAAACTGTGTATCTTTCTCTTACTACACTGATAAGACCAGAAGCTGACATCATTTTCTGAAAAGCTCTCACTGAGAGCTTTCCAGAAAAGTTGTCAGCTTCTGATCTTATCAGTGCAGGAGCAGAAGTATATTTAGTTTATTGCGGTTATGCTACAACTTATTTTGACTTGTACTGTAATTGCAGCCGAGGAAGCGTGGTTCTTGCACACAAAAATAGGATGAGGAGAATATTGCTATTAAATTCACAGTGGGAAATACAAATAAGTGTTTTCCTGCTTCTTCTTCACGAATGTTCCACCTTCCCGTCAGTGGGGTACTGATGTTTGTGAGTCTCCCTGGTATGCCCAATGATAGTGGGATGCCTGGGGAGGGGGGGTTCATCCCCTTCTCATGACCCTGTCTATTGGGACTTGTTTCCTGTCAATGCCAACATTTTCTCTGGATGCATCCAATTTGAAAAAAAGAGTTTACCATTCAACGAAAAAAAACAACTTTCACTTTGAAAAAATACGCTTGTTTCATTCATCCTTTGTATGAAATCGATTGTTAAAAGTATTATGACAATCGAGTTGTCAAACTCACGAAAATATTATGGATGATTTATTTTCTGCTGAGCGGTCGTCACATGGGAGCAGTCATAATTTAAAATGAAAAGACCAATCGCACACCAAGAGGCAAATGTGATGGACAAATGATCTCTTTGTTCAAGTTATTGCGCTGACGAGCTCAAAATACGTAACAATCGACTAATTAAGGCCCATAACTCTGTAATGAAAAATTGGGCCGGGCCAGTTTTCGAACTTGCTTGAGATATTCTTGCAAAGGACCTAAAATCGGAGGATGTTTGTTCAAGTTATCCCTTTACCTAACATGAAAAGCAGACGACACTTGCCAAAAAAATTGTTGAATAACTATTTTTTTTCATTTTTTGTCTCAAAAACATAGGTTATGACCCCTCATTGGAACGAGCTCGACGAGCTCGTTCCAATGAGGGGTCATAACCTATGTTTTTGAGACAAAAATAAAAAAATAATGAAAATTAATTGACGATTTTGAGAATAGCGCTGGCCGGTTTTGGACGTTACGTTGGGTAAAGAGTTATTGCACTAACAAGCTCAAAATTCGTAAACATGACTAATTAAGGCCCATAACTCTGTAACGAATAATCGGGCCAGGTCAGTTTTCGAACTTGCTTGAGATATTATTGCAAAAAAACCTGCATGACCAATATTAGTAAAATTGGAGAACGTTTGTTCAAGTTACTGCAGCTAACAGTGTGAGGACGTCCGCCCAACGCCCGCCCCCCCGCCCGCCCGCCCGCCCGAACCAACACCGACCGTCGCCAAACTATAGGTCTCGGTTGTTAACATAACGCGACCAAAAATGAGGTGTACTTTCATGTTAGGCACCAAAAAAGTGAAAGGAAAAATATTATTCCAAAAATATGACAGAAAACCTAACCCCAGACAGTCTGGTGGTGTGACAAAATTTTCACCAATCACTCTGTTTTTTCCTTGTTTAAGTAAGAATTTAACCAATTATATCTTGTTTGACAGAGCTCATTGAGCTCTGTCAAACAAGGTATATTTGGTTAAATATCAAACTGCATTATGGGAAATATTAGCTGCTGAAAACTTTGCTATTTACACATATGATGATGAATATTCAGATTTGGGCCTAGAAGTTGGGAATCTATATTCGAGTAGTTGAGCTGTAATAATATATTTCAAGGCACGTGATGCTGTGGTAATCGACGTTTTCATTGGTAGTAAGTATATGGTGGAATAATTCAAAGCTTATTAACTCGTCCCCTGAGTTCCAATGTGTTCTATGTGCCAGTAGGCACATAGAACACATTGGAACTCAGGGGACGATACTGGCACACAGAACACATTGGAACACAGGGGACGAACTGTTTCCTCTCCGAATGAGTGTTTTTCAACCTCACATGAATGTTTCTACCCTACGCAACAAATGTGTGCTGTTTCGTCGACAGACGTTTCCCACGAGATTGGCTTTCTGTGGGTTGGAGGTTAAAGTTTCTTTTTTGTGATAATAACAGCTGTTCAATTTTGAAAAATCTAATATCTATTGTTTGTTCATCAGCAGCATCTTTTGAATTCTATCTTCATCTGGATGTTCATTCTGAAAAACAAAATGAAAGTATTGCTAACAAATACAACAGCACGGAATGGAAGTCTCCCGCCACCTTTGTCCAACAAGTCCAATAACTCTTACAGAAATATTTGAATACACATGGGTCTCAATCCTATACATAATATTATCACCAAAAGCTGTATATTAATTTTGAAAATCTTCAGCGTTTTTACATTGAAATGTGATGACAATCAACCGGTAAATCGTATCTTCATTCTGGATTTTCATTCTGAAATAGAGAAAACCGAACCAAAAGGCGTGTAGTCTTGTTACGGTCCACACAATTTCGCTGCAACGCCACTGATTGCAAATTGACCCGACCATAAACTGCAGGAATGCGATAAGAATTCAAAGACAACAATAGGAAACCAGTGTCTAACAAGTGCAATGTCGTGGTGTGGCTCGTCTCCGTCAACCTAAGAGCAATAAGGCCAATAACTTTCAAAGAAATACCTGGACACACCTGGTTCACAATCTCATTCATGATATTATCACGAAAAAGCTATATATTAACATTGAAAAAACATCTTGAATGCAGGGGTTCTTCTGCCCTCTTTGGGAAAGGATCCGGGGCCCATGCAATTGGGATAATTCGCGTCATGAAGGCTCCAAATAGGAATTTATTTGGGAGAAGAAACACACACAGGATAAGCAATGTTACCTTCAGTTCATATTGAACTAAGAACATTCATACAGAAGCTACTACATGTATAGTACGTGGAGAGTGGATTGTAACTAAATCACCCGGGGAGTGGAGTTGACACCTACAATATTATTTTCAAAATCTGTACATGTGGACAAAAAATACAATGTTTCAGCCAATGGACCTCCGGGGACAACCCGGAGGTCCATTGGCTGGAACTTTGCTTGTGCTTCTTGTGCTTTGCAACAAATTTGCTATTATTACTCGAGAGGAATCTCCACTCTGCGGGTGATGTAGTGATAATACACTCCCCACGTACTGTATAGAACATGTAGTACGTTTTATAATAAACAGTCACGTGGAATAATGATCAGTCTCTGTAATGTTTATTAAATAAATTGCTCTTATAATAATAATAATAACACTTTGGCTGGCCGCTGATTTGTCGCTGTTCTCGGATGAGAAGGCCATGGTTACCCCTGTACTCCCAAATGACTCCCTATTCCCACGCTTCTTCTCTCCTCCCAACACTCGGAGACGAACTGCTTGATGATATCCCTTGCTCCATTCTTCCCAACCTCTCCGATTAGCATATTAACTCTCTCCTTTGAGTCTCCCACTAACCATATGCCCTTCATTCTCCCATCCCCTTCCCCATTATACTCCCACTGAATTTTATTCTTTTAGAGTGGTGGTTTGGGCATTCTAGACGAAAGTGTTCCAGGATCTCCACCACGCCCAAATTACACACCTGTCACTCCTTTTTACTGTTTTTTCCCAATGTTTCCCACAGCTCCAGGGTCCGCGACCTCAGCTTGAACAACAGTGACACCCAAAGGTGCCATCAAGGTATACTATTAAATGATGAAGATATATATGTGATAGTCTACATTCCGTGGCTTTGTAGTTGTGTCTAGGCAAGTCTTGGCTGCCTACGTAGGCAGCCAAGACTTGCCTAGAAACAACTGACAAGGTTTTTGGGATGTTACATTCGAACGTATCTAAAAATTGCCTCTTGGGGCACCTGTTTTGTTGTAGAAAAACGTGATGAGAGTCAAAATTAGACCTTCAAGAATTATAAAAGAATTAAATTTTTATTTGAATGAGGACTCAGATTGAGAAATTTATTGTTTGAATTGGAAAAGAATCATGACAAAAAATCCATTGGGAAAGGATCCCATATTCGGCCCCTGTAGACACCAAAAAGTATCCTTGGAATGGTTTTCTTTGAACTAATAATAACATTTGGCCGGCCGCTGAACTGTGATGACAAGAAATAGAAAGGTGATTACAAGAAATTCCATGTCCAACAAACAAAATAAATCTTGAAAAAAATACTTGGACACAACTGGTTCACAATCACATTCGGGATATTTTAAATTTTGAAAAACAAATCTTGACACATGATTGACAAGAAATGGTGTTGGTAATGTGATGACACGGAAGTGAAAGTTCAACAAGCGCAATAATCCCCGCAGAAATACTTGGACACAACTAATTTGCAAACCCATTCATCATATCATTACCAAATAGCTATATATTAATTTTTGAAAAATACTTTGAATGGTTTCCTTTAAATCTCAAAGAAAACGTATTTTCACATTTGACAAAGACAAGTTAATACTTATTTACTAGACTAATGCAGCTTCACTCTAAAACTGGAATAAAACTCACACTCTAAAAGACCGAGGGGATATAACAATAAAAATGATATACAACCACAAATCCGTCTGTCTGTCTGCCTGTCTATGTGTCAAAGGTTTCACACCAATATCAAGTTTGAAACAATACACATACTTCATGGATTTTATTGTTCTGTGACTGTTTCTACCCAAAACGTTTGTCTGTTTAACTCCTCCTATTTGAGAAATCGGAACGACAACAGTGGTCTCCCTCTTGAGTTGTCCCTAATAAACTGGGGCTGGTGCTCATGATTGTCAGAATCCGTCAGCCTAAGATGCAGGTTTTTGCTGCATTCAAACTTAATTACTTCGTTACTGGCCTCTTTTTTGCAGATATCAGTCGCATTGACCTATTATCATTGTTAACTTCTCGTTTAGGTAGCCGGGTTTTTGAAAATACCTTTCTTATCTGTTCACAGTCGCTTACTATACTTTTTTTGCTGTACTTCAGTTTTAAGTTTTGAAGGTTAACCGGGAAAATGTAGCATTGTCTGAATTGAATTAACCCTTTCGCTGCTACAGGTCCATACTGAATACGGAATCAAATGTTGACGGCCTGTGCTTTTAGTCCGTATTCAGTACGGAGATTCCACATACAGGGAATCGATACCACAGCACGTTATTCTCAATAGAATGTATCTTATAAGAAATGAGCGCGACAGACGATATGACATTATCCATTTGTTCTCCACCATATTTAGCGTTGATGTAAATTCCGAAATACCCGAGACAACAACGGGCTCAATAGTCCCACATGCCGTTATATATTTTTTTGTTTTGTCGTCCTGTGCCACAGGACGACAAAACAAAAAAATATATAAAGCCCTGTGGGGCCACGCTTGGACTACATGGTCAATTATAATGGCCTGTAGGGCCACGTTTGGACTACATGGTCAGTCTTCTGTTATAAGCCACTGTTACCTTTTTGGTGTTTTGGAAATGCAAATATGACTCGAAAAAAGAGTGTTTCATTTCGAGATTTTCTTCAAACGTTAGTATGACTTGACAATGTCCATTAAACAGGAAATAAATTTAAGTAGACTAAATGTCTTTTATGTTGAGATTTATAGAGTGTGACCTGGGAGAAATTTTGTAGACATTGCTAAACCCCGTCAAAGTTGAGTACCTGAATGAGATTGTCGCATAATGTTCCAGTATGTTATAAGAGTTTTAAAATTACAAATAAGTGTACGTTACTGGCGTTTTAATTTTGTTTCACCTTAACATCTTTTCCTCCAATATATGGTTCAGCGCAGGATTTACCAAATTGCACAGCAGCGAACGGGTTAACTTTAATGTAAATAGTTGTAGTGTTTAGGGTGATGGCAGGTAGACGGCCAATCTGGCTATGCCATCTCCCAGCAGCATGTATTAAATGTTTTTATTTATACCATACTTACTACTCTGTATTATGCAAATGCTGCTGAATAAAATATCTGTCTATCTGTCTTACATTTTTCAAGAGATCTGTAATATGAAGTGTGTTCTCACATTGCTAAGGATTTTCCATTCAACTAACTTTTCAAGAGTTATTGCCTTTTTCGATTTAATGTTTTTTAACATTGTTTTCCCCCACATAACTCCCCCAGTATTTTGTGACTATATTGTACAAAATACATGCATGTAACATTATGAAATGCCCACGTACATATTCTATGTATAGCGTAGCTTTGAGAAGTTTGTTTTAAAGTTCTGACCCTTTATCGATTTCCTCTCTCAAACATATGTCTACACAAATCCCACATTTTCAGACCAATTCCAATCAAACTTGTGAATATGATCCTTTACTTTCATGATGCAACTAAGAATTTAACCGACTCAATATTGTCTGACACAGCTTGATGACCCCTGTCACACAAGATTGAATTTGTTAAATTCCTAGTTACATTAGGGGTGTTTTCACTTTGCCAGCACGTATTGTTCTCATCAAAAGACGTTAGTAACTTCGACAATAGAGATTTGAAGTGTAGTTTGTACTGCATTTTTCACATTTTGTGTTTATATACTTTAATACAAATTAATGTATATATTTATTTATAAATATCATCCCTTCAGTGCAATAAGGCACCATCTGCAACGCGAAGGCATTGCAGATAGCACCTTATTGTACTCAATGGACGATATATTGTTGAATTTAAAATTGTAACCTATTTTTTTTATAACGTAATAGTGAATTTTACCAATGTATTATTTGACCGACGGAGCAAGATGTTGCACTGCTGAAATTTAAAGTTTAGCCTTCATATAAACATGATTTTTCTGATTTGTGCTTGGAAGTTGATGACTGCTAAGAAAGTTATCACATTTAGTTTAAACAATATTTATTAAGGAATTTGATATGTATACAATATTCAATAACAGTTAATGGAAGTAAACAAAATGTGAACAGCAAGCAATACAATTGTATACAAGTAGCGAGCAGACAAGTTACAGTTTGAGAGGGGATCCGACAGAAAGATTACAGCTTATGTAAGTCGTCTCCCTGGTAGGTTAAAGATACTCCTGTAGGTGGTGTAATATCAGTCGAAGAACTCACACATCGTCGCATGGATGCCGAAAACACCTCGCCCCCCGTTGTGTTTTAATTAGGACGAGATTGCTACTATTGTAGATTAAATTAACCCTAGAAGATAAGGCACACATACCCTCTCAGACCAATGGCACCCAGAGACGGGGCGGCGAAGCGACCTCAGCCAAGTTATCACATTTGTGATTGCCAGATCATTACCAGTTATTGCCCATTCGTAGTAAACAAAGGACCAACAACTGTGAATATCTGTCACCAATACTAATGCATACAAAAAACAAAAGTGTGAAAATTTGTTACTCCAGCCTGCTGGCAAAGTGATAATACACCTTGCATTATGGGAAAAACTTGCTTCTTGAAATTGTGGTATTTGACATCAGTGTTTTCAATTGTCCTACAAATCTCTGAGCAACTGTTCAATACTAGTTTTCACACTGCCTCCTTCATAATGTTGACCCTCTTACACATGTTCTCTCTACGACTTACCCTTTGATCAGACCTTTGCTTGCACTGTCCCATTCAAAGTTTTAAAGAAAAAAAGCCAGAAACAATATGGTGACGATATTTCTGGATAATTTGAAAAAGGCTGCTCATTTTACGAAAACACTGTTTTCATCATGCAAAAATAACCTAATGTTTCATGTAACATTTGTATGAAAATCTCGTTCTGATTAACCCTTTACCTAACATGAAAAGCAGACGACACTTGCAAAAAAAATTCTTGAATTACTAATTTTTTTCATTTTTTGTCTCACAAACATAGGTTATGACCCCTCGTTGGAACGAGCTCGACGAGCTCGTTCCAACGAGGGGTCATAACCTATGTTTTTGAGACAAAAAATGAAAATATTTTGAAAATTAATTGGAGATTTTTGAGAATAGCGCTGGCCTGTTTGGCCGTTACGTTGGGTAAAGGGTTAAATGAATTAACTTGAAGCAGAGATTTTCTGGAATTTTTTTCTAATACTGCATGCTCCCCTCATTAATCCCAATCTAGTCTGATCTAGTTATATGAAAAATAGGTTTGAGTATGTTGCTTTTTCTACAGTAAATATACTGAGTAACTATAACTTACGGTAGATAGTTGGTCCCTTCTCTTTCTACATAAAGATAACAGCAGAAAGTGCCACTAATGTTCCTGTGATGACAATTGCTGTACTGTATGGCGACATCATTCTAGAAGCAGATCCAACTGAAATGAATTGACAGTTTAGTAGTTAATGTGATTGTTATCAGAGAACATCTATTGGGTTCCGAAACCAGTTCAAAAAAACGCATAAACTCAGGGACGGGGGCGGCACAGAAGTACACGTACCCCTCTAATTTTTCCAGAAATAGTTGAGAGCGCGCGAGTGTATAGGCCAACATGATCTCAAGATACACTTCATTGCAATGTTACTGGCAATTAGCAGGAAGAGGAACTACAGACCAAAGATTCCCTCATTTGATTTGTCTCTACTATGGCCTTTAAATTCAAGAAAAATGCACATTTTTGGGCTCCATGTCTAACAAATGTTCCCGTCTCTGTTAAATATGGAGGCTAGGGGTAGACTGGGCCCAAAAAGTTACCGTTAAATGCACCGGGAGTGGGGGGGGGGGGGGGGTGGGGGTGGGGGGGAGGGTAGGGATCGGACCCGGAGAAATTTTCGATTTTTCGAACTGAAAGAACGTTGCTTCCCTGCATCTGAGCGATAAGGTGCAGTCCACACAGAGGACATGTCGAGGCATATTTATATCATCTTCGTTGCTCATTCGGGAAAAATGGTTACAACCTGGGAGGATAGACCCATCCAGCGGACCATAGTTCGACCCAATGGGAGAAAATTTTGATTTTTCAAACTGACAAAACGCTGTTTCCTTACATCTGGGCGATCAGATTCAGACAAGACTGCTGATATATCGAAATGTCTCTACGTGGACTGCCAATGGCATAGAGAACATTTCGGTATACCGGCAGTCTATGCAATCAGATCCGTAATGCCTGTTGGTTATTTTCACAAACGTTCATCCACCAACACGTGTTGGGCTTCATCAGTTTTGGGGCCCCGGGGTGACCCCCAATAGGGGGCCCACTGGGTATTTTCCCGGTGAACCATATGGCCAGTCTTCTCCGATGGAGGCAACTATGTGTGTTTTTTTCTCAATGAACAAGTGTGTGAGTACCAAACGTAGGTTTGTGTACTGTAATCCTACCATGCCACTAAGGCACATGGACTACCCCTGGTAAATGGCAGTGTGTGGGTGCCTTTGTTTGATCCCCCCTCCCCCACACCCCATCGAAATGCTTCTTACAGTACGTGGAGAGTGGATTGCTATCACCCAAAAGTATCACTTTCAAATTCTGTACATATGGGCCAAAAACACATGTAATGTTTCAGCCAACGGACCTCCGGGGTTGATCTCCCCAACATACTAACTCCACACAAGCAGAGTTAGCATTGGTTGAAGACAAGTGAACCACAGAGGTGCAGCACGCCTTAGCACAGAGCGCCACTGTGCCCCCGTGTAGGCAATTGGAATTAAGTGTCTTGCCCAAGGACACAACGCAGTTCGGTGTGACGTCCAGTGCAATAAACACTGAGTCATCGCACTCCCAACTGCAATATTGACCCTCTCCCTCATCCACTTATCTCTCATATTTTCATCCCATTTTTCTAGTAGTTTTTCAAGGAGTATTTTTCTACTGGTCAGATATTTGGAGCATTCTAAAAGCAAATGTTACAGGGTCTCTGTTACTCCTGAGCATCACCTCGTTCCTCAACTTTCCTGATTTTTTCCCTCAAGTCCAGTGATTATGATCTCACTTTGGATAACAGTGACTTTTAATCCTCTGCACTCTGATGTCAAAATGGCAAAGTTTTCAGCAGTAAATATTTCCTATAATGCAGTTTGATATTTAATCAAATATACCTTGTTTGACAGAGCTCAATGAGCTCTGTCAAACAAGATATAATTGGTTAAAATCATAGTTAAACAAGAGAAAAACAGAGTGTCCAGCGAAAATTAAATCGCATTACCAGTGTGCTAGGGGTTAAAAAAGATCAGGATGCACCTCAAAAACAGTCGCATCTTTTTGTGTAAGCAGAATATTTTTCCCCATTCAAGCTTGCCAAATTCCATAACAATCCTCGGACACCTTTCCACTGATACATTTTCTCTTCTGCTTCCCTATCATGATCTCTAGTCTCAATGGAGTAGTACTTTATTAGCCCCCTTACTTGTCTTGTTCACCCTGTCTGAATACTGGAGTTCCACATATACACAGAACGTCACGACGTGTGAATGAGTTCAGCAAACGTGAGGCACACCGTTGAGTTCTATACTTCTGAGATGGCATGAGTGCCGTTTTGCCGAACACATTCACGCATCATGGCGTTCTGTGTTTATTACATGCCTCTGTGACATAAAATCTATTAATTTAACAATTTGGTCTTATTTGTAAACATTTGCCAGTTCTGACGTCTCCTTGAAATAAAATCACAAAAACAAACCCCCGGTGTGATTGGCAAACACGTGTGACAGACCGATATGTAAACAGAAAAATATAAATGTAAATTGTATCCAAATATAGGTTATTTATTCGTGCTTTTAAGAAATCAGCAGCTATTATTTGAGAGATATTCACTTCAAAGTCAGAATTTGAGTAGTATAAAATCACTCCCCATTTGGAGAATAAAATGAATTTCATTCATCTTGGTGGATTTGAAAAAAAAATCCAATTGACATTACATTTACCGGCTGTCATCGCAGCTTTCGAATTGATCTAGGTCAGAATACAATGTTTTGTTTGGCTGATTATGAAAATGGGTGGTGTTTAGTTCTTTTGATGGATAGATGACGTCAAGTGAAAAAATAATTCATCAACATAAATCTTAATGGAACACATATTCCATACGGATTTGTAAATATGGAACTGGATGGAAAGTAATATGTGTGTAATAAATTGTTAAATGTCGTTTTACACCATCTGTAGTAATTGTCTGATACATTTTAACAAATCAAACAGAATGCTTAACCCCCTGCACACTGATGTCGAAATATCTAAAGTTCAGGGTGCAAATATTTCCCATAATGCAACTAGAAATTTAACCAGTTCAATCTTGTTTGACAGAGCTCAATGAGCTCTGTCAAACAAGATTGAATTGAATAAATTCCCAGTTGCATTATGGGGAAAATGACTACTTCAAATCTGGATATTTTGACATCAGTGTGCAGAGGGTTAACTGGTAAAGTGCTGGAAGCCCATATTTTGGCTTTATACTGAAGTGCCTGTACCACAATTTAAAGGCTTCATATTCTGTGGATGTGCTTCATATTATCTTCGAAGTGGAATTATTTAGTTGTGTAACAGGAGGAGAGATACGTGCGGGAGCCGGGGTTCGAACCGTCGACCTCTAGCACACAAATCGACCGATTTACCACGAGAATAAGAGATCCGGACCAACCAGGCTGGTTGGTAAATGGCCTTTATACCTCGACCGCTACACTACTCTCCCCTTCTTTTTGAGATTCACCACATGTGCATCTCACCCAAGTTCTCCCTCAGAGCGGTCGAAACACCCACAGTGCCACCTACTGCTGAGGATCGGACGAGCCCCCAAATGTAACAGGAGGAGAGATAAGTGCGGGAGCCGGGGTTCGAACCGTCGACCTCTAGCACACAAAGCGACCGATTTACCACGAGACTAAGAGATCCGGACCAACCAGACTGGTTGGTAAATGGCCTTTATACCTCGACCGCTACAGTTGTATGGATTTGCATTGTAACCATTCATGGGGCAGTGCCTATACTGTAGGCACTTTCCTATAAATTGTAACAATGCAAAGACATGTGAACAAATTGTGATGACCAAAAATAATAAGCCTTTTTCGAAACTGCCATCTTGGCTTTTAATCTATGCAAGGTGTAAACATTTCAATACAACGTGTTGTAAGCAATAGGAGAAGACAATAGGTGAAGAACTTCGGACCCCATTACGTTCATCAGTTTGAATTCAAAAAAACATTTAGCCAAGATAAGATAATGATAATATTGTATGAGGACTTTCATTATTTCGAATTGAGTTCCTATCGACTTTAATGGTGTTTGAATGCACCCTGTGTCATGAATCTGTGGCTGTCGGTATTGTTTCGATAACGTTCGAGGATTCCTCAAGCCGAGAAACTCCGTGCAATGAGTGTTTCCTTGTTGCCACTCAAAACATGTCCTCGCCTCTGTAAGAAAGAAAAAGTCGTTAAATCTGCGGTATCCCATCGTCTAAAGTCGTCTAGAGTTTCCCCTTCAGTTACTTCGAATGGTGACATCGATTATACGAATTTAAACTTGATATTTCACAAAACTAGTTGTATTGGCTGGCACAGACCTCAACGCGAGTAGCATGAAACTCGCTTTATTTACTCACCGCGACCTGTGACCTTGCATAGATTAAACGCCAAGATGGCAGTTTCGAAAAAGGCTTATTGGTAATTGTATACCAAAGTTGTTTTAACTCCGATATGGAAATTGCAACTTGTTTATCACGGTTTACTGGAAGTGAATTTACTTCCCTGGAGCGGATTACTGTTGGTTTAAATTTGGGTCTTTCCCTTTTTACCACCCTGTCTAACCTCGCAGACTATGGGATCTTTCTTTATTACTTTTCACTCCAAACTATTCAAGTGGTTTGTTTCGACAATCACCATTATTACGAAAACGATAGAGCAGTTGAGAAAAAGGCTTATTTAGCACTCTACCAGTTATAACAAGTAAATGAATGTTTTCCAGACCCAGTTTGAACATGGATTTGCTTCATACTATCTTTAAACTGAAATAAGTTTGTCTGTATTGATTTGCTGTGTCAGAATTTATGGGAGAGTGCCTAGTGGCACTCTCCCATAAATTATAACAAGGCAGTTGACATGTGGACAAATGTTGAGGACCAAACATAATTTAGAATTCTACCAGTTAATGTACATTATACTTCGGAAATAAATACAACGTAAAAAAGAGAAACAGAATTTACTGCATCCAGTAAATTAAAGTCTGTGTGAAAAGGTGTTAAAGCATCAAAAATAAACAAAATAGAAAGAGAATTTATGGACGCTTACTTTTTGGGGTAAAATATTTTTAAAGAAATCAGAAATAGGTTTTCGTTAATAGTATTTAAAGATATTCATACATGAATCAGATAAATTTTCCCAAGAAACCACAAAAACATATATGTGCACAGCATTTGAGGGGTTCGATCAAGGAATCAGAAATGGACAGTTTAGCCACTTATGTGAATGATGTTTAGAGCAGTAATGTGAGTATGGAAAGGATTAACATTATTCTCATAAAAATAAAATCTTTGAAACCCACATTTAAGTCTTGAGAGGGTTAAAAGCACTGAACTGAATAATGTATACTTTATTTCCTTGCAAAGCAAAGGGTTTCGCTCAACTTAGTTCGTGTAACTGATTATAACAACAATATAACATTTAATGTTTGACAGCTAACTCCACTGATGTTGTACGTATGTCTTCAACCTTTCTAACCCAGCCTGTGCTGCAGTGCGGAGTTACGATCTTGGGGAGCTGGCAGCTGCTCGTCGTTGCTCGGTGGTTCTCTCCGGGTACTCCGGCTGCCTCCACCCGTAAAACTGTCACTGTCATGATTAGCCATTGTGCAGAAATATGTGCCCTCAAACACCACTAAATAAATAAATATGTATATATATATATATATATGGATAAATACGTAGGTACATGTATCGCTACGCCGCAGAGTGCAAAGTGCCTTTAACCATTGGAGCCCTAAGGCGATGGGTCCTCCACCCGGAAGAACCATTTTTTGTCGAATGATCGATGAAGATGATACGAAAATGCCATCGAAATATCCTCTATGTGGACTGCCATTGATCGCTAATATGCAAGAAAGCCGCGTTCATTCAGTTCGCAAAATCAAAATTTTCTCCGGGTCCGGGGCCTCCTTGGTGCATTCCCCGGTAACTTTTCTTGGTATAGACCGCCCTTGGGAGTTCACCTTTTCAATCGCGCGCAACGCCCACATCACACATAATATCATACCTCCGACAAGTATCTGGGAATTCCATTGGTTCAAAGACGTCACATGCAGACTGAATATAAAACCATATACTGCATGTCAACATCAATATACGCTGACAGCTATGGGTAATCTCCCCTTTGTTAATTGATTATTCAAAATGGCGGCAGCCGATAAACGCTTCAAGTTGAAAGATTGAGTGTTGGAAGCCCATATTTGGTCTGGAGTGCAGGTTAGGCAACTTAAAAGGCTTCATATTCTGTGGATGTGTGGCATGTTACCTTCGAAATGAAACTGTTTGGTATGTATGACTTTGCCTTGTTACAATTTATGGGAGAGTGCCTGTAGGCACTCTCCCAAATATTGTAACAAGGCAAAGACACGTGAACACATTGTGAGAATTCTCTCATTTAATTTCGATCGCTGTTGTTATTAGTTCTGTGCATCGATGCAGCAGTCGGTAAGATATATTGGTTACACAATTTGTTTGTAGTCTAATATGGTATATATGGTGTCAGTTAATTCCTGCCTGTCAGGAATCGCTCTCGTCCAATATGAAATTAAGTGACATCATATATACCATATTAGGCCACCAACAAACTGTGTAACTAATAATATACAGTAACCATTACTATTCAATTGACTATTTTTGTATTACCGTCTAAGTAATAAATAGAAGGAAACAAATTCGACTCACCTGGTAATTCCAACAGAATTCGATTTTGGGTTTTTTTTGTTGTTCATCATTTCTAATTGAGTGGACATGTAATGTTCTCGATAAGGTCTGGGGAGGAGGCACATGTTCATTCAAAACGGGTTTCTTTTAGAGAACTTTTCCACCGAAACTTTCCAGAAAACAGCAATATTTATGTATTCCGAAAAGTATTCCGAATAAAAACCCAAATCTCTAAATCGTATAATAACCTTGATCGCTTGAGAATGTGACATAAATAGTAATTTACTTTGGTGTTCAAACAGCTGTCAAGAGAATGAACATCTGTGTATGTCGGAATCTCTGTAATGACGACACTGACCCAACTAAAACAATGACAACTCTTTGTGTAACAGAACATCAGCACGAGAATCCTGCTCCAAGAATATCATGTACACCTGAATTGCTGACGATGGAATTTAGCATCTTCGTACAAACCGGTCAAACTTTTCCTCAATACTCGCCTCATCCATGGGTCTAAATCATTGGGGGTGGGGGTGGGTTAGACATTTCGATCAATAATAAGGCAAACACCGTGTTATTTCTGAAGTTTATTATACTATCACAAAATTGAATAAAAATATAACTATTTCTCCCTCCCTCCCTCCCTCCCCAAACATTTGAAAACAAAATTGTCTGAGAATCTTTTTTTTTGTTTGTTTCTGTGCTTATACGCGTGCGTGTGTGCGTGTGTATGCTTGCGTGTGTGTGTGTTGTGTAGGTGGGTGTATGTGTGTGTGTGAGGCCTAAAGAATATTTTGTCCAGACATATATAAACTGCCTATATCAAATCTCTACAAAAAGCAATGTTAGCATTCATGTGTTTTTGTGGTATATATATTGTCTAAAGAGTATCTATTCTAATAGAAAAACTTTCTTTTACATAATCCATTAGTTTTTATCACAATAAAATAATATTGCACAGCTATCTGTTGAAAAACAATTGACTTACAGTGTAGGGTCGTTTCTTTCGAATTAAAATTTACAAAGATACTGTTTCATACTGACAATGATACAAGGGATGTAGTGAAGTGAAATGAAAAGTTTCAGCGCGCCGAAGGCACACATGGACCGATGTGGGATTTAAATCCCTTACCCAGGCCATGGGTTCCAGATGGCGATATATGAGTCCACCTACCATATTATACCACTTTTTGTGTAACCTTAGGAATGACCCTGTAAGATGACTAACATAAGCTCCTAGCTTTCTGTCAGACCCCCCATTAGATACTAATCTAGTCTTTTGTTAGTATATGTTATATTCTTGATATTCACTATATATACTGTTAGTTTTCTTGGTGGTCAGTACTGTAACATACAGCATACTTATTGAATAAATATTGTTTAAACTAAATCCCTTGCGACCCGAATAACTTTATTTACTTTATAACTTTATTTGTTTACGAATCCACAAGAGTCGGAAGCGAGAACACGAATAATCTTATTTGGTTTGAGTGTGCGCACTGGCAGTGTGCTACACATGACCTGATGCTTGAATAATTAATAAGTGTCAACAAGGAAACAATGCAGTGAGTTTGATTCACAATGCAGTGAGTTTGTGAGAAAAAACATATCAAGTGATGTAAACCAAAAACAACTTATCTGCTTGATTTTTTTTGTGACATATAGTTGGCAGCAGCCTGTGGTGAGACTACACCAACACTCGTATGCTTGAAACGAAAAAGTTTCTGTCAGGGCAGTAAGCTCTGACAAACAAGATATGTTTAGTTAAATATCAAACTGCATTATGGGAAATATTTGCTGCTGAAAACTTTGCTATTTACACATATGATGATGGATATTCAGATTTGGGCCTAGAAGTTGGGAATCTATATGCGAGTAGTTGAGCTGTAATAATAAATTTCAAGGAACATGATGCTGTGGTAATCGACGTTTTCATTGGTAGTAAGTATACGGTGGAATAGTTCAAAGCTTATTAACTCGTCCCCTGAGTTCCAATGTGTTCTATGTGCCAGTAGGCACATAGAACACATTGGAACTCAGGGGACGATACTGGCACATAGAACACATTGGAACTCAGGGGACGAGCTGTTTCCTCTTTGAATGAGTGTTTTTCAACCTCACATGAATGTTTCTACCCTACGCAACAAATGTGTGCTGTTTCGTCAACAGAAGTTTCCCACGAGATTGGCTTTCTGGGGGTTTGAGGTTAAAGTTTCTTTTTTGTGATAATAACATCTGTTCAATTTTGAAAAATCTAATATCTATTGTTTGTTCATCAGCAGCATCTTTTAAATTCTATCTTCATCTGGATGTTCATTCTGAAAAAACAAAATGAAAGTATTGCTAACAAATACAACAGCACGGGATGGACAGTCTCCCGCCACCTTTGTCCAACAAGTCCAATAACTCTTACAGAAATATTTGAATACACATGGGTCTCAATCCTGTATATAATATTTTCACCAAAAGCTGTATATTAATTTTGAAAAAAAATCTTCAACATTTTTACATTGAAATGTGATGACAAGCAACCGGTAAATCCTATCTTCATTCTGGATTTTCATTCTGAAATAGAGAAAACCGACCCAAAAGGCGTGTAGTCTTGTTACGGTCCACACAATTTCGGTGCAACGCCATCGACTGCAAATTGACCCGACCATAAACGATTTGAATTGTGCAGGAATGCGACAAGAATTCAAAGACAACAATAGGAAACCAGTGTCTAACACGTGCAATGCCGTGGCGTGGCTAGTCTCCGTCCACCTAAGTGCAATAAGACCAATAACTTTTAAAGAAATACCTGGACACACCTGGTTCACAATCCCATTCATGATATTATCACGAAAAAGCTATGTATTAACATTGAAAAAACATCTTGAATGCAGGGATTCGTCTGCCCTCTTTGGGAAATGATCCGGGGCCCATACAATTGGGATAATTCGCGTCATGAAGGCTCCAAATAGGAAATTATTTGGGAGAAGAAACACACACAGGATAAGGAATGTTACCTTCAGTTCATATTGAACTAAGAACATTAATACCGAGGCTACTACATGTATAGTACATGTAGTACATTTTATAACAAACAGTCACATGAAATAACGACCAGTCTCTGTAATCTCTATTAAATAAATTGTTCTTATAATAATAATAATAATAAATAATAATAATAATAATAATAATAATAATAATAATAATAATAATAATAATAATAATAATAATAATAACACTTTGGCCAGCCGCTGATTTGTCGCTGATCTCGGATGAGAAGGCCTTGGTTACCCCTGTACTCCCAACTGCCTCCCTATTTCCACGCTTCTTCTCTCCTCCCAAAACTCGGAGACGAACTGCTTAATGATATCCCTTGCCCCATTCTTCCCCATCTCTGCGATTAGCATATTAACTCTCTCCTTTGAGTCTCCCACTAACCACATGCCCTTCATTCTCCCATCCCACTTCCCCATTATACTCCCAGTGAATCTTATTCTTTTAGGCTGGTGGTTTGGGCATTCTAAAAGAAAGTGTTCCAGGGTCTCCACCACGCCCAAATTACACACCTGTCACTCCTTTTTACTGTTTTTTCCCAATGTTTCCCACAGCTCCAGGGTCCGCGACCTCAGCTTGAACAACAGTGACACCCAAAGGTGCCATCAAGGTATACTATTAAATGATGAAGATATTTATGTGATAGTCAACATTCCGTGGCTTTGTAGTTGTGTCTAGGCAAGTCTTGGCTGCCTATGTAGGCAGCCAAGACATGCCTAGAAACAACTGGCAAGGTTCTTGGGATGTTACCTTTGAAAGTATCTAAAAATTGCCTCTTGGGGCACCTGTTTTGCTGTAGAAAAACGTGATGAAAGTCAAAATTAGACCTTCAAGAATTAAACAAGAATTATATGTTTATTTGAATGAGGACTCAGATTAAGAAATTTATTGTTTGAATTGAAAAAAAATCATGACAAAAAATCCATTGGGAAAGGATCCCATATTCGACCCCTGTAGACACCAAAAAGTATCCTTGGAATGGTTTTCTTTGAACGAATAATAACACTTTGACCAGCTGCTGAACTGTGATGACAAGAAATAGAAAGGTGATTACAAGAAATACCATGTCCAACAAACAAAATAAATCTTGAAAAAAAATACTTGGACACAACTGGTTCGCAATCACATTCGGGATATTTTAAATTTTGAAAAACAAATCTTGAAAGGTTTTCTTTGACACATGATTGACAAGAAATGGTATTGGCAATGTGATGACACGGAAGTCAAAGTCCAACAAGCGCAATAATCCCCGCAGAAATACTTGGACACAACTAGTTTGCAATCCCATTCATCATATCATTACCAAATAGCTATATATTAATTTTTGAAAAATATTTTGAATGGTTTCCTTTAAATCTCAAAGAAAACGTATTTTCACATTTGACAAAGACAAGTTAATACTTATTTACTAGACTCCCGATTGCCTACATGGGGGCACGCCGACGCTGTGTACTGAGGCGTACTGCACGTCGATGGTGCGCATGTCTTCAACCAATCTAACCCTGCCTGTGTTGCGGTGCAGAGTTCAGAGTTACGATGTTGGAGAGCTGACAGCTGCTCGTCGTTGCTCGGTGGTTCTCTCCGGGTACTCCGGCTTCCTCCACCCGTAAAACTGTCACGGTCACGATTAGCCATTGTGCATAAGTATGTGACCTTAAACACCAATAAATAAATAAATTTACTAGACTAATGCAGCTTCACTCTAAAACTGGAATAAAACTCACACTCTAAAAGACCGAGGGGATATAACAATAAAAATCCACCCATCCGTCTGTCTGTCTGCCTGTTTATGTGTCAAACATTTCACACCGACATCACGTTTGAAACAATGCACATCCATGTACTTCACGGATTTTATTGTTCTGTGACTGTTTCTACCCAAAACTTTTGTCTGTTTGACTCCTCCTAATTGGGAAATCGGAACGACAACAGTGGCCTCTGTCTTGAGTTGTCCCTCATAAACTGGGGCTGGTGCTCATGATTGTCAGAATCCGTCAGCCTAAGGTGCAGATTTTTGCTACATTCAAAATTAATTACTTCGTTACTGATCTCTTTTTTTGCAGATGTCAGTCGCATTGATCTATTATCATTGTTAACTTCTCGTTTAGTTGGTAGGGTAGCCGGGTTTTTGAAAATACTTCTCTTACCTGTTCACAGTCGCTTACTATATTTTCTTTTTGCTATACTACAGTTTTAAGTTTTAAAGGTTAACCGGGAAAATGTTGCCTGGTCTGAATTGAATTAAATTTAATGTAAAATACTTCTCGTGTTTAGGGTGATGGCAGGTAGACATCCAATCTGGCTATGACATATCCCAGCAGCATGTATTAAATGTTTTTGTTTATGTCAAATGTATTAATGAATGAACAGTATTTTATTTCAGTTAAGGAATATAATACAGAATCAAAACATTAATGAACAATAGGATATAACATGAAAATGGATCCAGCAGCAAGCTCAATGCTTATGTAAGCTGTTTCCAAACAATATATGACACTAATTTACAGAATAGCAATTCATGGCGAAACACTCAATCCACTGACACATATCACTATGTGTGATATATTCCTTTCTGCATTAAAAAGATGAGAGAAACAAAAGTGAGTAAGAAGGGTACATAAGACAATAGAAATAGAAGGGAAAGAAAGTACTGTAGTTCGGGCTGAAGGGGTAGGCCGTATGCTGTGTAGCTATCGAACAATCGTCTGGAAACAAGTCACAGAAAGGGTACTAACAGTATGTGACGAGCGGACCACAACCCAGACGGCCCCGGGACGTGGACTCCATCCGGCTATTTAGTTAATGTATACAAAACAATATAACAAGGCAGGAAAACTATCAGCTGAAGAATCGGCGGTTGGAATCCCCATCCCGAGGGCACCCCAGCAAACACCCGTCCTCCACCATAATAGAAAGGTGAGTATAAGAAAGTCCCCATACCTAACTGTTGGTGAGTTCAGTTCACTATCGACCAAATCTACCGGTTGCTTCGATAAATTTATGAAGGCATTCAAATATTGACCGATTTGTGTCAATATTGTACTGAAATCCCCCATATAAGAGACTGTCTATGTCTGCTGTGTAGGGCAAGGTATCAAGGGTAATGCTCCTTATGTTCTGATAAAGGGGACACTCAAGAAGGAAATGTTGGACTGTTTCACGTTCCCCACAACCACATAGGGGTGAACTGGTCAAATGATTGTTAAACAGGTGTTCGTTTAGGTTGCTGCAACCCAAACGTAATCGGCAATGATATATCTGGGATTTACGAGATTTGTGGTGATAAAAAAAACTCGGTACTGGAATTCTGTCGCTGTTAATAAATGAAACAAATTGACTCAATGAGTTGTTTTCACGGATGGTTGAGGGAATAGAATTCCAGAGTCTGGTAGTTGCTGGAATAAAGGAATTTTGATGTGAGCTAGTTCGACAAAAAGGGATGGTGAGATCAGAATTGTTGCGCAAATTATAATTGTGGGATTCTGAAGACTGTCGAGGCATTAGATTCGAAAGATATTCAGGCACGAGATGGTGGTACATTTTAAAATATTGTTTCAGCTTATGTTTATTTCGGCGGGTCTGCAACGTTTCCCATCCAGTTTCGGCATATAGCAACGCTTTGCTAGTGCTACGCGTTGCGCCCGTGACTATTCTCGCTGCCTCGAGCTGAATTTTTTCTAGTTCAGCTGCCTCAGTCAGAAGGCAGTTGTCCCAAACTGTGTCAGCATATTCGAGAACCGGGCGTATAAAAGCGAAATATATCTTCTCGAGGGTCTTACGATCCAATTTGAACTTGTGCTTCCTGAGAAAATATATTCGCTTCCAAGCCTTTGATGTTATTTCTGAAATGTGCTTCCCCATGTGCCGTGGTTGTTTATAGATAAACCGAGATGCTTGTGACTTTCAACTTCTTTGATAGTTGTTTGTGACATTGTTAGAGATGGGTGCGAAATTTCTGATTGCTTTCGAGATATTATAAGTGACTCTGTTTTTGCGGGGTTGAAGTCTGCAAGCCATTGTTTGGCCCACTTCTCAATTTTATTTATGTCCCTAGCTAGAAGTTCCGCCGCACGCACCGGATCTTCCACAATGAGGTACAATGATGTATCATCTGCAAATAGACGAATATTGCAAAAGATATCATCAACTATATCATTGATGTAAATCAGGAAAAGAATAGGACCGAGAATAGATCCTTGGGGGACACCGGCGCTTATATTTTCCCACCTTGAAGTTTCTGAGTTAATAACGACGCGTTGTTGTCTACCACTTAGGTAAGACCTGAACCAAGTATGGAGCTGTCCTGTGATACCTATTTTTTCGAGTTTGTGAAGCAATCCTTCGTGCCAAACTCTATCGAAGGCCTTGCTTATGTCACAAAAGATAAACCTAATTTCTTTTCCTTCATCCAAGGCACAACTGATTGTATTATAGATTTCACTTAGCTGGGTTACTGTAGAATCATTTAATACAAAACCAGATTGAAATCTTGTCAGGAGGGCGTTAGATTCAAGAAATTCTGTCACCCGTTTTGAGACACATCTCTCGAATACTTTCCCGATGCAACTCAAAAGTGAAACTGGACGATAATTTGCAACAAGTTCAGGGGAATCTTTCTTAAAAATTGGTATGACATTTGCCATTTTCCATTCTTGTGGAACTATACAGTCTTCAAGAAAACGGTTAAAAAGTTTGGTCAAGGGTTTAGAAAGGCTGGTAGCGCATTCTTTAAGTATTTTCGGGCTGATCTGATCAGGTCCGCACGCTTTCGAGGCTTTGGTTGCCTGTAGGGCTTGTTCAACTTCTTCTTCCTCAAGCGTTATAAAGCCAATAATCGGGCGGCTGGGGTCGAACGTTTGGTTTGGAAGTGAAGCAGTAGAAGAGTTAACACTTGAAATCGAAGAAAAATATTTGTTAAAAGCTTCAGCCTTCTCTTCGTCCGAAGATAACAGTCGGCCAAAATGTAAAATATTTGGAATATCTGAAGATTGTTTAGAAAAGAGTTGCTTTAGGGTTTTCCACCATGTACACGGAGGGGTAGTAGGCGATTTCAAAGTATTTTCAATTTTCTCATGGAATTTATTTTTTGCAATGCGTATCGCAGATGTTGTCTCATTTCTTTTTTTACGATACATTTCCCAGGTCGACATGGTATTTTTCTGCTTGGCTAGGTGGTGTAAACGTTTCCTTTGGCGGAGAAGACGTCTAATTCCTACGTTCATCCAGGGTGGTTCGTTTGGTCTGATTGTAATAAGCTTATTTGGAATATGTTTCACGATAAGATTCTTAAGACGGGTTACTAGCTTTTCAACGATGTCTGATGGGGTTTGAACTGCCAAGATTTCATCCCAATTAGTTTCAGTAATTTCACGATTGAGGTCTACAAAACTACCATCGGCATACAAGAATATTTGGGGTTGAACGGTCTGTCGACGCTTGGTTGGAAATTTAAGTTTGGCTATAACTGGGCAGTGGTAGCGGACAAGTTCTGCATAAAAAGGATCACCGACGTCTTGGCCAATGATGAATTCGGGGTCATTTGTCATTACCAAGTCAAGTAAGGAGTTCGAAGTTTCTGTAAAAAATGTCGGTTCTTTAATAACTTGATGCAGACTGTACTCTTGTAGAATATTTTGAACAGGACCGCGTTGGAAGGTTAGTTGGTCATCGTTAAAGTCACCGGTAATAACAACATGCTGCATTTGTTTGTCTAAAGCCCGTTCGATTGTTGTTGAGATCAAATCCCATGTGTTATTATCTGTGTTGGGTGGTCGATAAAATGACCCAAGAAGAAAGCTTTTGTTATGATTGAAGACTTGTAACCACACGCACTCCAAGTTGTCCAATTCAAGATCTGGACAACGTTTGAATGAGAGTGTATTCCTAATGTAAATTATTATCTGTCATATCTTATTGGTTCGTGGTAGCCAGGAATCTCTAAGTCGGAGTTATTATCGGCCTCATTTAGCCACGATTCAGTAAAGACGCAAATATCATAGTTTGTAATTTCGCAACGTATAATGTCAAGTTTGAGTTTAAAACTTTGAATATTCATATGAAACAACGTCAAGTCAGGACGTTGTGATGAAATTATCTCGTCCTCGTCCGATCCAATCAATTCGGATGATATGGACGATTGAAGACGCGGTCCTGGATTCTTTTCTACGTCGCCACATAGGAGTAAGAGAACCTTGAGCCAGTTACAGGGGTATTTTGCAAGTCCTTCACGTTCGCCTATATTTATTTTAGAAGAAAAGGTGACAGCATGACTTTCCTGGCACGCCAGATAGCCATGGAAACCTAGGAGAAGGCACATAATTGTAACCCCCCTTAGGCCAAAGCTACAAAGCAGGTTCACAAACAGCACGTCACAAAATTGCAAGCGCTTTCTGTGGCCAGCACCAGATTGAGCAACAGGAAGAAAGGATCCCATTCTTATTCTATACGTGACGATATCAGCCATTATCAATTACATATGGATTGAAAGAGAAAAGTATAATTTTCAAGGGTGGGATCGTTATACCTTCATTGGTGTTGCCCGCAGGTTCAGCCCGAATACTACAGCTAATGGAGAAATCTGAAAAGTAAGGAGATGAGAACAGGAATGTAAAAGTTAATAAGTAATGGAAGATCTGGAGCTTTTTTAGAAAGCGGTGTGGAAGTAGTAGTGATGAAATAGTTATCATGGGTTTGTTGTATTTATGCTCCGACATATTTGATAAATACGAAAAAACAGGAACTGTCTCTCTGTCGGTCAACTGAGCATGAATTGATTGCGTGTCTATACTCTAAAATCAGTCGGGCCGAAAACTAACCCAAATCAACCGGGCCGAGCGATCATGAACCCAATTGGGTTCACACTCACTCAACCCAGCCGATCCGGGCCAATCCCCAACCCAACCGACTCCAGAGCGTAACCTTAAAATTTATAACCTCCCTGACAAAATAAGGGATATACCCCAAGACCTCGCACAAAAAGGGAAGACTTCCACCTGTGTCCACACTCCAAAATCCGTTGGGCCGAAAACTGACCCAAATCAACCGGGCCGGGCGAATATGAACCCAATTTGGTTCACATTCACCCAACCCAGCCGATCCGGGCCAGACCCCAACCCAACCGACTCTAGGGTGTCAACTTAAAATTTATAACCTCCCTGACAAAATAAGGGATATACCTAAAGATCTCGCACAAAAAGGGAATACTTACACCTCAGTTATTACGCAATGCACTGTCATACCTTAAACTCGGGTTGGTTGCATATCACCATTCGCTATGAAGCAGATAAGTACAGGATATGTGATAGAGAGTTTTGATAGTGCAGATTTACTCGATTGCAAACCACCAAAGAGTACCAATAGGCACTCCTCTGTACTTTGCACTCCAGTAAATGGTACTGAGTAAGTTTTTGTGTGTAAAAATATTCCAGCGGTGAACCGGTTAGTGGCGACCTGCTATTTGAGATGCCGTGACTGACACGCACTCAAGTTTAAGAGAAAGGAAAGGATCATTTAATGGGCTGTCGACATCAGCACTAACGAGCCACCATCCGGTATATGTAGAAAACTGAGGATTCTATTGCAAAGATCTCGTTATGGCATGTGTTCTATATTCAGCCTCAGAAGCCAATGAAGCATTAATTGTACAGATTTGCTCGATTGCAAACCACCGAAGAGTGCTAATAGGCACTCCTCTGTAGAATGCAATCAAGCAACATGTACTGAATAGATTTTGTATATAGAAATATCCCAGCAGTGAGCCGGTTAGTGGCGTCCTGCGAATTGTAGTGCCATGAGCTGATGCGTACGCACGTCTAAAAGAAAAAAAAGGGTCGTTTTAATCGGCTTTCGGCATCAACACTAACGGGCGCCGGTTCCACCCGAACGATGAAAACTTGGGATTCTATTGCAAAGATCTCGTTATGGCATGTGTTCTATATTCAGCCGCAGAAGCCAATGAAGCATTAATTGTACAGATTTGCTCGATTGCAAACCACCGAAGAGTGCTAATAGGCACTCCTCTGTAATATGCAATCAAGCAACATGTACTGAATAGATTTTGTATATAAAAATATCCCAGCAGTGAGCCGGTTAGTGGCGTCCTGCGATTTGTAGTGCCATGAGCTGATGCGTACGCACGTCTAAAAGAAAGGAAAGAGTCGTTTTAATCGGCTTTCGGCATCAACACTAACGGGCGCCCGTTCCACCCGAACGATGACACCCATCGGAAAACAGTTCGAGTTCGTTCATGTTTGTCGTGACGATCAGCTCAGGAAAGTTCATTGCGCTCGTGTCGACCGATACATGCCACGGAAGAAATAGAACCAAGATTGTCACAATTATGCTGGTAGCGTCAAAATCTGAAAATGAATGCGTAACTGTCCACAACACTAAGATAAAAAAGTAAATGTGGAACATCTGACGTATTTTGTATACTTTAAAACACCGGGTGAGAAGACAGAAAAAGATTAATTCTAGATTTCTGCGCTTTGGCTGGTGGTGATTGTCTTAATGGAGAAGGTGACCCCTGCGTGAAGTAAGCGGTGCGTTCCAGATTAGCAAAAGGGACTGCTAGTTCATTGTGCTTTGCTTTGTAGTGGTGATTATCTCAGTAGTATCATGAACCCAATATAAAGTACAGCCAAAAATCGGGGTACGTTTCAAAGCACTGTGGCGTTGATGCAATATTCTGGGACACACCTTGATACACCGTGGT
Organism: Pictodentalium vernedei; assembly: GCA_031216915.1. Taxonomy (NCBI): domain Eukaryota; kingdom Metazoa; phylum Mollusca; class Scaphopoda; order Dentaliida; family Dentaliidae; genus Pictodentalium; species Pictodentalium vernedei. The sequence continues at coordinate 520,832,521 of CM062294.1, read as the reverse complement.
ATCTCCCCAAGCATTTGTCGGAGGTTCGGATTTAGACAGACAGAAGCAGTAATATGTTTGATCAGCTGTACTAACCCTCTAATTTTCAAAAAGCCCGACGCCCCCCGCATGTGCCGCCTCTCCGCTTTTCCAGTATGAAAAACGGGGATTCGGCACATGTGGGGTGCGTCTGTAGCTTTAGCCGTTATTAGGAGGGTCAAGTTGATTTATGTATATGCTGAACTTGAGGTCTAATTCGTTATTAGGAGGGTCAAGTTGATTTATCTATATGCTGAACTTAAGGCCTAATTCGGGGTTTGTGATGAAGTAATTTGGCTTGCGTTTAAGTCAATGACTGTAACTAGCCTAAAGGTATTCTCCAGGTCTTCAATTTGGCTGGGGGTTGTTATGCGCTTTACTTTATCATTGGAAAGTCTAACAAATATAACACCGTCGAATGACCATGACTCCTTGATCTTTTTGTCACGTGCAAGTTTTCTGGCCCGCCAGGCTATGTTGGATCGAGTCCGAGTGAGGTCCTCGTTCAGAAAGATACCGGAGTGGGTAGAAGCATGAGATCGGGCAACATTCGGGATAGAATCGGGCTTAACGTTTTTCAGTTTAATCCTAGCTCTGTATAACTTATCCCTACACCTATAACTATTGAGCTTGAAGATTATTGGACGATCATGCACAGGGTTGCCATTAACAAATTTTGGTCCCACACGATGACTGCGAGATACGTCATTTAGAGTAAGAGGAACCCCAATTTTCTCAGCCACGTCCATGATAATTCTGTCGGTGTTATCTTCTCGACCCTCGGGAACACCAGTTAAGCGCAGGTTCATTTTCCTGCCATACTGTTCGAGATCATCGACTTTGTCCTGCAGATCGATTATAGTTTTATTTTTTATATTTATTTCTTCCTGTAAGTCAGAGACATTATTTTCTAACTGCTCGATTCGTTCTTGGGCGGCCTCGGTGAAGATTGATTTTAGCGTGGCACGAACTGCTGGATTGTTAAACGCTCGAATTAATAATGAAGAAAATGTTGAATCACCAGAGCGCAGGGATGTATTACTCTGTGTTATGCAAATGCTGCTGAATAAAGTCCGTCCGTCCGTCCGTCCGTCCGTCCGTCCGTCCGTCCGTCCGTCCGTCCGTCCGTCCGTCCGTCCGTCCGTCCGTCCGTCCGTCCGTCCGTCCGTCCATCCATCTATCCATCCATCCATCCATCCATCCACCCACCCACCCATCCATCCATCCATCCATCCATTCCATCCATCCATCCATCCATCCATCTATCTATCTACGTTTTTCAAGGGAACTGTAATATGAAGTGTGTTCTCACATCGCTAAGAATTTTCAATTCAACTTACTTTTCAAGAGTTATAGCCCATTTCGATTTAATGTAAGATTATGAAATTCCCATGTACATATTCTATGTATAGTGTAGCCTGGGGAAGTTTTCTTTAAAGTTCTGACCCTTTATCGATTTCCTCTCACAAACATATGTCTACTCAAATCCCACATTTTCAGACCAATTTCAATTAAACTTGCGAATACCAATCACCCTTTTCTTCGATAATGCAACTTAGAATTTAAACAACTCAACATTGTCTAACACAGCTTAATGACCCCCTGTCACACAAGATTGAATTGGTTAAATTCCTGGTTGCATTAGGGGTGTTTTCACTTTGCCAGCAGGTACTGTTCTCATAAAAAGGCGTTAATAACCTCGACAATAGAGATTAAGTGTAGTTTGTACTGTATTTCAATACACATTTTCCACTTATATACTTTAATACAAATTAATGTATATATTTATTCATAAATATCATCCCTTAAATGCAATAAGCCATTATCTGCAATGCGAAGGCATTGCAGATAGCACCTTATTGTACTCAATGGACGATATATTGTTGAATTTAAAATTGTAAACTTTTTTTTATAACGTAATAGTGAATTTAACCAATGTATTGTTTGACCGACGGAGCAAGATTTTGCACTGCTGAAATTTAAAGTTTAGCCTTCATATGAACATGGTTGTTCTGATTTGTGCTTGGAAGTTGATGACTGCTAAGAAAGGTATCACATTTGTAATTGCCAGACCATTACCAGTTATCGCCCATTCGTAGTAAACAAAGGACCAATGTCTGTGAAAATCTGTCACCAATACTAATGCAGACTATAACAAAAGTGTGAAAATGTGTTACTCCATCCTGCTGGCAAAGTGATAATACACCTTGCATTGTGGGAAAAACTCTCTTCTTGAAATTGTGGAATTTGACATCAGTGTTTTCAATTGTCCTTCAAATCTCTGAGCAACTGTTCAATACTAGTTTTCACACTGTCTCCTTCATAATGTTGACCCTCTTACACATCTTCTCTCTACGACTTACCCTTTGATCAGACCTTTGCTTACAATGTCCCATTCAAAGTTTTAAAGCAAAAAAAGCCAGAAACAATATGGTGACGATAATTCTGGATAATTTGAAAAAGGCTGCTCATTTTACGAAAACACTGTTTTCATCATGCAAAAATAACCTAATGTTTCGTGTAACATTTGTATGAAACTCTCGTTCCGATTAACCCTTTACCTGACATGAAAAGCAGACGACACTTACAAAAAAAAATCTTGAATTACTAATTTTTTTCATTTTTGTCTCAAAAACATAGGTTATGACCCCTCGTTGGAACGAGCTCATCGAGCTCGTTCCAACGAGGGGTCATAACCTATGTTTTTGAGACAAAAAATTAAAATATTTTGAAAATTAATTGGCGATTTTTGAGAATAGCGCTGGCCTGTTTTGGCCGTTACGTTGAGTAAAGGGTTAAATGAATTAACTTGAAGCCGAGATTTTCTGGATTTTTTTTTTTCAAATACTGCAAGTTCCCCTCATTAATCCCAAGCTAGTTATATGAAATATAGGTTTGAGTACGTTAGATAGTTTTTCTACAGTAAATATATTGACAACTTGGTGACAAAAGAGGAAATTAATAACACCCTAGAGAAATTTAATCAAAAACTGACACAAAAATGTGTAGCTCTAGAGTCACTTATTTACACCATAAAAAATGAAAATGAACAATTGAAACAAGAGCTTGAGCGCCTAAAAAAAGAAATGCGCGAAAGCAAAACTGACTTTCATAAAAATGAATCAATAATGAAATCCGAACAAAATTATCATCAGAAGGAAATTTTTCAAGCTCTGGTTCTTTCCAATAGAAATGAACAGTATTCCCGAAAATCATCCATACGTATTTGGGGAATAGATGGAGATAGGAAAGGTGAAACATGGGAAGAATGTGCCGATAAAGTGTGTTCTGTCATCAACTGTAGGCTTCAGCTGAAACTAACCAGAGATGATATCGACATGGCACACAGGGTAGGAAATCCTAAAACAAACAAAAATAAAAATAGGCCAATAATTGTACGTCTATTCAAAAGAAAGGATAAAATTGAAATTATCAAGAGACGAAGACAATTAAAAGGATCTAAAATTGTTATAAGGGAAGACCTTACTCGTAAAAACCAGGAACTGTTGATCATGGCCAAAAGTCAAGAATTTGTGAAAGAGTCGTGGTCCAGTAATGGGAAAATAACTGTTAAACTTGTAAATAATAAAATCGTAACAATTGACTTGGACACAGACTTTGCCAGTCTAGAACTCAAATCACTAACTTCGGATGGCCAAATGGATATTATTCAGGAGCTAAACACAACTAACACCGCTTGAACTGCACAACTGTTTTACTTTCCTCGTTCTTAAAACTGCTAAAACACATAAAAAAAACTATAGTTATAAAATCACCGGTGTAAAATAAACAAATAAATAAATAAAATCAATAAATAAATAAAAAACACTTATCTTTTTCCACGGTGGTGCCATCCCATGATGTTGAGTCCTAAGAATTCCTTTGAGAGAGCTTTCCCATTACAACATCGGAGGTGGCAACATCGTCCATGGAAATTGTATAGCTGTTTCTCTGGCTTCTCTGTTTTAAATTATGTGGTAATGCACGAGACTTATCATTATATGCAATTACATGCTGAGAGTCCCTGATGTTAATTTCTAACAACACAGTGTTGTTGCCTGTACCTGATGTTGATTCCTAGCAATTCCTTTGGGGAAGCTTTCCCTAGACGGCATCTGGGGTGGCAACATCGTCTTTATAAATTTTAGAGATATTTCTCTGGTTTCTGTGCCTCAAATCCATGTGGGTAGAACTGAATTAATAAAGCGGTATCGATCAGTGAAAGTGACCTTAAACCGCCATAACTGATCATATGTCCGCAAGTATTTCATACTATGTTGGTTGACTCATCTATTCTTCCATCCATCAGTCCATTTACTAACTCTTTTATTCGTCCCTGTATTCGTTATTTGTTCCTTTACTCATTCATGTAATCGTCCATCCATTCAAATTCATTCAAATAACTAATATTTCATACCATGTTGGTTGACTCATTGATTCATCCATCCATCCGTCCTTTGTGTAACTCTTTATTCGTCCATGTATTCGTTATTTGTTCCTTTACTCATTTATGTAATCATCCATTCATTCACAAAACTAACCCGAGAGCTGGTTCGTTCGCCCTTCGTTCGGTCAGTCACTCACTCGGTTGATGAAATCGATATTCGTTCGTTCACTCGTTCATTCATTTTTTTATTGATTGTTCCTTCTTCCCTTGCTCATTCATTCGCTCACTCGTTCGTTCGACCACTCATCCATGGCCGAGCGAGCGAGTGGGCGAGTGGGTGAACGGGGGAATAAGTGAGCACTAAAAACTGCAATGTAGCAAAAATATATATTATATGCATTTTCCACATTCAACTATTTATTTGGCCTACAGGTGTACTCATGTTTAATTTATGACGCAGTACTGGACGGTGGATTGACTATGAACCTCAATAAACAATTGTATGGCACAACTACTTATAACTGTGTTAATTCATCCATTTATCCATTCACTCATCTGTCGTGGATGATGGAATGGACGAGTAGGTAGATGCGTGAGCGCGGAGTGAATGGAAGTGAGAAAAGTCAGAATATTCCAATCCCCTTTCCACGTCTGCGTAAATTCTGAATAAAACATTCAGAAAGCTAAAGAAAAAAAAAAAAAAAAAAATAATAAAAAAAAAAAAATAAAAACCAACTCTTTCTTAAGAGGTCAGCAGTCACTGCTCGCACGCATGCTTAGTTGCCCCCCCCCCCCCCCCGCCACGCCCCACATTAGAATTGTCAGAAACCTGGATGGTTGAATGAGTGTGTGGGTACAGACTACGAATATTATAATTTAGAGTTATCAGTACATTTAGGTGCCCCCCCCCCCCCTCTAGAGATATTATAATTTATTGTTATCAGTACATTTTGTTGCCCCCCCCCCTCCCCTCTAGAATAGACAAAAACCTCGTGTATATTAATATAGTAGTTCTGTAGTAGTAAATATAGCGAGAGGTACACTAAACCTCAAAGCGAAAATGTGTATAAAGCATTCACTCATTCGATCACTCTGTGCTCGCGTTGAAGTTATGACGCGATATCGACGATGATATTGAGTCCAAATCCCAACAAACAAATAAATGTCCACGAGTATTTATAACCATGTTTTTTCATAGGTTTGCAAGTATTTATAACTGTGTTCTTCCATTCATTGGTCCATTCACTCGTTGACAAGTATTTATAACTGTTCTTTCACTAAATTGTTCATTCGCTCGTTCGATCTTTCTCTCATTTCATTGATGAATGGGTGGGTGTGTGAATGGGTAGATGAATACAATGAATGTCAGAGCCTGTAACTTTTTGTGGCCATAATTCGACAAGATCCTCTCAAAGGGGTAAACACAAATGCGAAATCAGGCATACCGCAACAGGATGGTAGACCTATTACAGCCAAAGATTGCTACTAAACCCTAAACCACAATGTAGCAAAAATATATATCATATTCATTTTCCACGTTCATCTATATATCTGGCCTACATATGTACGCATGTTTTATTTATGACGTAGTATCGGGCGGTGAAGTGACCATAAACCTGAATAAATAATTGTATGACACAACTACTTATCATTGTGTCAATTTATTCATTTATCCATTCACTCATCAGTCGTAGATGATTGAATGGATGAGTGGGTGGATGCGTGAGCACGGAGTGAATGGAAATGAGAAAAGTCAGAATATTCCAATCCGTTGAAACCAAAAAAAAACTTGTGCTAATTCATGCATTTATCCATTCACTCAACAGTCGTGGATGATGGAATGGATGAGTGGGTGGACGCGTGAGCACGGAGTGAATGGAAATGAGAAATGTCAGAATATTCCACTCCCGTTAACCCCCCCCCCCCCCAAAAAAAAAACAAAACAAAAAAAAACAAACTACCATCTCATAAGAGGTCAGCACTTACTGGCCCTACGTATGCTTAGTCCCCCCCCCCCCCTCCCCCACACTAGAATTGACAGAAACCTGGATGGTTGTATGAAAGGGTGGGTACAGACTAGAAATAATATAATTTATAGTTATCAGTACATTTATTCCCCCCCCCCCCCCCCCACTAGGGACTAAAAATATTATATTTTTAGTGATCAGTACATTTAGTCCCCCCCCCCCCCCCACTAGAGACTAGAAATATTATATTTTACAGTTATCAGAACATCTAGTCCCACCCCCCACCCCCCACTAGAGACTAGAAATATTATATTTTATAGTTATTAGTACATTCAGTCCTCCCCCCCCCCCCCACACTAGAGACTAGAAATATTATATTTTATAGTTATCAGTACATTTAGTTCCCCCCCCCCCCCCACTAGAGACTAAAATATTATATCTTATAGTTATCAGTACACTTAGTCCCCCCCCCCCCCCCTACACTGGAGACAAGAAACATTATATTTTATAGTTATCAGTACACTTAGTTCCCCCCCCCCCCTACACTAGAGACAAGAAACATTATATTTTATAGTCATCAGTACATTTAGTCCCCCCCCCCCCCCCCACTAGAGACTAGAAATATTATATTTTATAGTTATTAGTACATTTAGTCCCCCCTCCCCCCCACACACACACTAGAGACTAGATATATTATATTTTATAATTATTAGTACATTTAGTCTCCCCCCCCCCCCCCACACTAGAATAGACAGAAACCTCTTGTATATTAAAATATTAAACTATGCTCCTCCTTCAAAATTTTGATAACATAGTCATTTACATGAAAATGAAATGTGTATATGTTTTTGTTTATATTTTTGTATTTTAACGGGTGTATATATTTAACCTTTTCAACACTGCATATGACTCTGCTTGAACAATTCAAAATTGTACTCAAATGTGAATACATTGATTTTCAGTTATGTTTTCCTGTGAATGCACATGTGGACGCTCAGTGGCATGAACGACTACGACCTGGTGACCGACCCCCTTGCTGTAATGTCGTCGAATAGCATCTCGTTGGACGAGATCCAGAATAATCTGGACTATGATTTACAATCAATTTTTAATGAGAGAGCCCGTGAGACACCATTTAGCAGTGGTTTGCCCTCAAATATTCTTAAAATGGATTGTAAATATTATTTACCGGAAGAAATGCCCTCCAACTTTAAGCAACAGCAAGAACAATTCTCGATTCTCCATTTAAACTGTCAAAGTCTTAAAGCTCATTGGGATCCATTTAATGAGTTGCTGTTTAAAACACAAGATTCCCACAATCACTTTGATATCATAGGCCTGTCTGAAATATTTCGAATTCCTCCGAAATGTTCTTACACACTAAATGGTTACCACCCCCTTATAAGTAGTACACGGCCCGATGGTGATGATGGACGCGGTGGTATTGGAATGTTCATCAAGGAAGATATAGCTTTTAAGATTCGCCGGGATCTTTCAGTATTTATCCCACACGTCCTCGAATCCCTGTTTATCGAAATCAATTTCAATAAGTCTATTAAACTACTAGGGGTAATATATAGACCCAATACGCAGCCTAAAGCAGACATTGATTTGTTTCTGACTAAATTAAATGAAATAGGTGACAAAATAAATGAGGAGAATAAACAATCATATATAATGGGGGACTTTAACATTGACTTACTGAAATCGGGTGTCCATGCGAAGACCGACATTTATTTAGATACAATGATCAGCCAGGGCTTCCTACCACATATTACTAAGCCCACAAGAGTAACGTGTCATTCTGCCACATTAATCGACCACATATTCTCAAACAATGTCTTATTAACATCCCTATCGGGAATAATCATCACAGATGTTTCAGATCATTTCGCAACCTTTCATATTGAAATAGGCCAAAAAACCTATGACACTCTTCCAATAATTCAAAAGCGTAAAATTAATCCAGACAGTATAGCTGACTTCAAAATGCTCCTGTCTCAAAGTGACTTTTCTCCTGTGTTCGAATGTAATTGTCCGAATCTTGCATATAACAGTTTTATGGACATCTATCTATCAGCCTTTGAAAATGCCTTTCCTCTGAAAAATACTCGATTAAGGAAAAAATCTATGAGACAAAAACCCTGGATGACGAAAGGACTCTTAATCTCATCAAATAATAAATCTAAATTTTATAACAAAAAACTCAGACACCCAACTGAGCAGAATATTAGAAAATATAAAAACTATTGTAAAATATTTAACAAGATTAAAAAACAAAGTAAAGCAATGTACTATTCAAACATACTATCAGAAAACAAGGGCAACTTACGCAGAACATGGCAAATTATTAACGATGCTCTACTTAAAACCAACCATTGTACCGCTTTGCCACAATTTTTCGTAACAGAAAATAATAAAGAAATAAACAACCCAAATGAAATAGCCCAGGAATTCAATAACTTTTTCGCAAACATGGGAAAACGCACTAGCGAACAAATAAATAAACCTCAAAAAAGCTTCCTGGACTTCATGGATAATAATCTACCAAACAGTTTCTACATAACTCCAACAACTGAATACGAGGTAGTTGCCGTTATCAATTCACTTAGATCCAAAAATACTGAGGATAGTGATGGCATTACTTCAAACCTCATCAAACACTCAATTAACACAATAGCTCTTCCTTTAGCTCACATTATTAACTTGTCTTTTATGTACGGTATAGTCCCTGATAGGATGAAGATAGCGAGAGTTATTCCGATTTTTAAAACTGGAGATGAGCATGTATTTAATAATTATTGGCCGATAAGTATCTTACCAGTTTTGTCTAAAGTATTAGAAAAGCTCATGGGCAATAGAATCACGAAATATCTTGAAACATTTGATATCTTATATAAACATCAATATGGATTTCGGAAAAATCATTCTACCATACATTTAGTAATGCAATTACTGAAATCTGTAGGTTCGGAAAATAACAAGCAAAGTAAAAACAATACATTAGCGACATTCCTTGACCTATCCAAGGCATTCGATACGATAAACCACAACATCTTGATAACCAAAATGGAAAAATATGGATTTAGAGGCATTAGTAATTGTTGGTTTAAAAGCTATCTTTCGAATAGAGTGCAATATGTACAACATGGTGAAGAAAAGTCTGAACTGATAGAACTGATGTGTGGAGTTCCACAGGGCTCAGTTCTTGGGCGGCCTTATTCTTATTATACATAAATGATATCAGTCGTTCTACATTTCTCAACCTCTTGTCATTTGCGGATGACACAACTGCACTGGACTCAGCCCCCAAATCCAGTTCCATAGCTGACCATTTTAATCATGAACTCAATAAAATATATGAGTGGTGTTCTGCAAATCAACTCGCCCTGAACGCCAATAAAACCAAATACATTATTATTAACCCAAACCACAAAGCTAATAGTTGCAGACATCCTGATATTCTTATGAATGGTAAAAACCTAAAAAGGGTGGGTTTAAATGAAGAAGAGAAATCCTTGAACTTTTTAGGTATACATATTGATGAACACTTATCTTATCAAACACATATATCAAAAATATGTTCTAAGATTGAATGGGCAAATTATACTCTGAACAAGGCAAAAAAACTATTACCACAGCATGTCATGAAGATGCTTTATTATTCCTTGGTCCACTGTCATTTGGTGTATGGTATTCAGATATGGGGAAATTCGAGAGGAATCAATAAACTACTGAAAGTACAGAAACGCTCACTTAGAATATTAAATAATAAAAGGTCTAATTCTCATACAGACCCATTATTTGTAGAAGATAAGATACTGAAAGTCACTGATTTGTACAAACTACATGCCTGCCTATTTATGTTTGACTGGAAAAATGGAAATCTACCGGATTCTTTCGAACACTATTGTACCTTTCCCACTGCCCGAGAAAACATGAATACAAGGCAAACAGGTCTAGTACGTATTGAGAAAACCCGAACAAAAGCATTAGACAGGCTGCCTGCATATGCCCTTCCCAAAATTTGGAATGAATTGGAACCTGGATTACGAAATATAGAAAATAGGAAAGAATTTAAAAATAAATTAAAAACAAAACTTTTGTCCTCATATCAAGATAGCTATCAATGTGACAACCCATATTGCCCTGACTGTTGCACTCCACAGTAGGGTTTGCAAATCGGCAATCTAACTGCCTTGAACTGTCGACAAACCTGGGATGCAGTATGTATAATATGGTTCATACTACGTTTTTGATTGATTTTGGGTACTTGAACCGTACCATATTGTACTGAAATCAACCTCCTCCCAGTCGGGTCTGGTAATTATAACACGATTGTAATTTGAACCGCAGGGGTAGTGATAGGCATCCGCATAGGCTACATTAATGTGTGTGGCTTGTGTGGATGTCTGTCCCTGCACCTTCGGCTTGGATTCCAATTTAATCCGAAGGGGTTAAATTTCATTAATGAATCTGGAAATCTCGTCCATCTATACAGTAATGTGGAAGGTCACCAGGTCTAGAGTTAAAAATTTACACATAACTGTCCTCAGATCATTTCTACCAACGCCTAAGACGCAGATCATGTAGTCAGTGTTTTATGGGATGTATTACGGGAATGACAGGAAGACAGCCAATCTGGCTATGTCATCTCCCAACGGTATAGATTATTACTTCTGTATATGTATTACACATTGTAAGAAATGCAACTACATGTACTTAAAAATATGCCGTTAAATAAAATATCTATCTATCTATCGAATATACTGAGTAACTATAACTTACGACAGTTGGTCCCTTCTCTTTCTACATAAAGGTAACAGCAGAAAGTGCCACTAATGTTCCTGTGATGACAATTACTGTACTGTAAGGCGACATCATTCTAGAAGCAGACCCAACTGAAATGAATTGACAGTTTAGTGACCAAAGTGATTGTCATCAGAGAGCATCTATTGGGTTCCAAAACCAGTTCAAAAAACGCATAAACTCAGGGACGGGGGCGGCACAGAAGTACACGTACCCCTCCCATTTTTCCAGAAATAGTTGAGAGAGAGAGTGAGTGTATAGGCCAACGTGATCTCAAGATACACGTCATTGCAATGTTACTGGCAATTAGCAGATAGAGGGTGTACAGACCAAAGATTCCCTCATTTGATTTGTCTCTACTATGGCCTTTAAATTCAAGAAAAATGCACATTTTTGGGCTCTATGTCTAACAAATGTTCCCGTCTCTGTTAAATATGGAGGCTAGGGGTAGACTGGGCCCAAACAGTTACCGTTAAATGCACCGGGGGGGGGGGGGGGGGTCGGGGGGTTTCGGACCCGGAGAAATTTTGGAAAAAATGGTTACAACCTGGGGAGATAGACCCATCGAACGGACCACGGTTCGACCCAATGGAAAAAAATTCGATTTTCCAAACTGACAAAGCGCTGTTTCCTAACATCTGGGCGATCAGATGCAGACTAGACTGCTGATATATCGAAATGTCTCTACGTGGACTGCCATTGGCATAGAGAACATTTCGGTATACCGGCAGTCTGTGCAATCAGATCCGTAATGCCTGTTGGTCATTTTCACAAACGTTCATCCACCAACACGTGTTGGGCTTCATCAGTTTTGGGGCCCCGGGGTGACCCCCAATAGGGGGCTCACCGGGTATTTTCCCGGTGAACCATATGGCCAGTCCGCCTCCGATGGAGGCAACTATGTGTGCTTTTTTCTCAATGAACAAGTGTGTGAGTACCAAACGTGGGTTTGTGTACTGTAAACCTACCATTCCACTAAGGCACATGGACTACCCCTGGTAAATGGCAGTGTGTGGGTGCCTTTGTTTGATGCCCCCCCCCCCCCCCCCCCCCCACACACACACACACACACCGTCGAAATGCTTCTTACAGTACGTGGAGAATGGATTGCTATCACCCAAAAGTATCACTTTCAAATTCTGTACATATGGACCAAAAACACATGTAATGTTTCAGCCAACGGACCTCCGGGGTTGATCTCCCCAACATACTAACTCCACACAAGCAGAGTTAGCATTGGTTGAAGACAAGTGAACCACAGAGGTGCAGTACGCCTTAGCAAAGAGCGCCACTGTGCCCCAGTGTAGGCAATTGGAATTAAGTGTCTTGCCCAAGGACACAACGCAGTTCGGTGTGACGTCCAATGCAATAATCACTGAGTCATCGCGCTCCCAACTGCAATATTGACCCTCTCCCTCATCCACTCATCTCTCATATTTTCATCCCATTTTTCTAGTAGTTTCTCAAGGAGTATTTTTCTACTGGGCAGATATTCTAAAAGCAAATGTTACAGGGTCTCTGTTACTCTTGAGCACCACCTCGTTCCTCGACTTTCCTGATTTTTTCCCTCAAGTCCAGTGATTATGTTCTCAATTTGGATAACAGTGACTTTTAATCCTCTGCACTCTGATGTCAAAATGGCAAAGTTTTCAGCAGTAAATATTTCCCATAATGCAGTTTGATATTTAATCAAATATACCTTGTTTGACAGAGCTCAATGAGCTCTGTCAAACAAGATATAATTGGTTAAATTCATAGTTACACAAGAGAAAAACAGAGTGTCCAGCGAAAATTAAATCGCATTACCAGTGTGCTTGGGGTTAAAAAAGATCAGGATGCACCTCAAAAGCAGTCGCATCTTTTTGTATAAGCAGAATATTTTTCCCCACTCAAGCTTGCCAATTTATATAACAATCCTCGGACACCTTTCTACTGACACATTTTCTCCTCTGCTCCCCTATCGTGATCTGTAGTCTCAATGGAGTAGTACTTTATTAGCTCCCTTACTTGTCTTGTCCACCCTGTCTGAATACTGGAGTTCCACATATGTACAGAACGTCACGACGTGTGAATGAGTTCAGCAAACGTGAGGCGCACCGTCGAGTTCTATACTTCTGAGATGACATGAGTGTCGTTTTTCCGAACACATTCACACATCATGGCGTTCTGTGTTTATTAATGCCCCTATGACATAGAATCTATTAATTTAACAATTTGGTCTTATTTGTAAAACATTGCCAGTTCTGACGTCTCCTTGAAATAAAATCACAAAAACAAACCCCCGGTGTGATTGGCAAACACGTGTGACTGACCGATATGTAAACAGAAAAATATAAATGAAAATTGTATCCAAATACAGGTTATTTATTCGTGCTTTTAAGAAATCAGCAGCTATTATTTGAGAGATATTCACTTCAAAGTCAGAATTTGAGTAGTATAAAATCACTCCCCATTTGAAGAATAAATTGAATTTCATTCATCTTGGTGGATTTGAAAAGAAAATCCAATTGACATTTCATTTACCGGCTGTCATCGCAGCTTTCGAATTGATCTAGGTCAGAACAGAATACAATGTTTTGTTTGGCTGATTATGAAAATGGGTGGAGTTTAGTTCTTTTGATGGATAGATGACGTCAAGTGAAAAAATAATTCATCAACATAAATCTTTATGGAATACATATTCCATACGGATTTGTAAATATGGAACTGGAGGGAAAGTAATATGTGTGTAATAAATTGTTAAATGTCGTTTTACACCATCAGTAGTAATTGTCTGATACATTTTAACAAATCAAACATATACTTACATAATATATAAATGGCTATTCTAGAGACAGCCGAGGACAAGCTTCCAGCTTGATGCTGAATCCACTTCCATAATAGTTGTATGCTCTTTTGTAATGCTTAACCCCCTGCGCACTGATGTCGAAATATCTAAAGTTCAGGGTGCAAATATTTCCCATTATGCAACTAGAAATTTAACCAATTCAATCTTGTTTGACAGAGCTCAATGAGCTCTGTCAAATAAGATTGAATTGGTTAAATTCTCAGTTGCATTATGGGGAAAATGGCTACTTCAAATCTGGATATTTTGACATCAGTGTGCAGGGGGTTAACTGGTAAAGTGCTGGAAGCCCATATTTTGGCTTTATACTGAAGTGCCTGTACCACAATTTAAAGGCTTCATATTCTGTGGATGTGCTTCATATTATCTTCGAAGTGGAATTATTTAGTTGTGTAACAGGAGGAGAGATAAGTGCGGGAGCCGGGGTTCGAACCGTCGACCTCTAGCACACAAAGCGACCGATTTACCACGAGACTAAGAGATCCGGACCAACCAGGCTGGTTGGTAAATGTCCTTTATACCTCGACCGCTACACTACTCTCCCCTTCTTTTTGAGATTCACCACATGTGCATCTCACCCAAGTTCTCCCTCAGAGCGGTCGAAACACCCACAGTGCCACCTACTGCTGAGGATCGGACGAGCCCCCAAATGTAACAGGAGGAGAGATAAGTGCGGGAGCCGGGGTTCGAACCGTCGACCTCTAGCACACAAAGCGACCGATTTACCACGAGACTAAGAGATCCGGACCAACCAGACTGGTTGGTAAATGGCCTTTATACCTCGACCGCTACAGTTGTATGGATTTGCATTGTTACCATTCATGGGGCAGTGCCTATACTATAGGCACTTTCCTATAAATTGTAACAATGCAAAGACATGTGAACAAATTGTGATGACCAAAAATAATAAGCCTTTTTCGAAACTGCCATCTTGGCTTTTAATCTATGCAAGGTGTAAACATTTCAATACAACGTGTTGTAAGCAATAGGAGAATTCAAAAAACATTTAGCCAAGATTAGATAATGGTAATATTGTATGAGGACTAGGGCTGTCGCGATTATTCGATTAGTCGACTAACCGTCGACTATTGAAGTAGTCGACGTTTTTTATTTTTAGTCGATCGTCGTTCATTTTCAAGGTGGTACACGTCTACTTCACGTCGGGGCTAAATTGCATTGTTTTGTGAGGTGAATGATCAATGAAGGTGAATAACTTTAAATATCTAACCATAGTTAACATTCATATCCGGAAGACTGTCACTGACTGTGTAAGAAAGAACACTCACAGTTACTCGAGGAGAATAGATTCTTCTGAATTTCTCCAGTCTTGTACACACGAATGCACCCATTGGAAAACCCAAAGCCCGGAAGTGACAAAATTATGACGAAAGTCAGAACGTCAGATCACTTCTCAAAGTTCGGAACTTCAGACTAAGATCCAATTTTAACAACTGACGAGGGAATGCATAGATCTCAATGTTCAAAATTTCGAGAAACTTATTGCAGAAAGGAAACATATGCAGGAACGTTCTTCGGTAAATTCATTTTAATTCATCGGCTTCAATCTAGTTCAAACTTGGACCCACAGTCAGTAATATTATTTTGGGGGTTAGTACGTCCTACAGGACGTACCAACCCCAAAAATTATATTACGGACTGTGGGTCCAAGATTGGACTACATGTAGCTTCAGTCGGGACCGATTTGTTGTTCCCACAACCCCACTGCGTCTGAACACACTGGTGCCATTGTAATTTTCAGAGTTTTACGAACAGAAGAATGATTTGCTAAAAAATCATGGGAAGCGACTATTAATCGACTAACCGTCGATTACTGGTCACGATTAGTCGATTACAAAAAATGATAGTCGCGACAGCCCTAATGAGGACTTTCATTATTTCGAATTGAGTTCCTATCGACTTTAATGGTGTTTGAATGCACGCTGTGTCATGAATCTGTGGCTATCGGTATTGTTTCGATAACGTTCGAGGATTCCCCAAGCCGAGAAACTCCGTGCAATGAGTGTTTCCTTGTTGCCACTCAAAACAAGTCCTCGCCTCTGTAAGAAAAAGTCTTTAAATCTGCGGTATCCCATCGTTTAAAGTCGTCTGTGGTTTCCCCTTCAGTTAATTCGAATGGTGACATCGATTGTACGAATTTAAACTTGATATTTCACAAAACTAGTTGTCTTGGCTGACACAGACCTCAACGCGAGGAGCATGGAAATCGCTTTGTTTACTCCCCACGACCTGTGACCTTGCATATATTAAACGCCAAGATGGCAGTTTCGAAAAAGGCTTATACCAAAGTTGTTTTAACTACGGTATGGAAATTTCAACTTGTTTATCACGGTTTACTAGAAGTGAATTTACTTCACTGGTGCGAATTACTGTTGGTTTAAATTTGGGTCTTTCCCTTTTTACCATCCTGTCTAACCTCGCAGACTATGGGACCTTTCTTTATATTACTTTCCATTCCAAACTATTCAAGTGGTTTGTTTCGACAATCACCGTTATTACGAAAACGATAGAGCAGTTGAGAAAAAGGCTTATTTAGCACTCTACCAGTTATAACAAGTAAATGAATGTTTTCCAGACCCAGTTTGAACATGGATTTGCTTCATAGTATCTTTAAACTGAAATAATTTTGTCTGTATTGATTTGCTGTGTCAGAATTTATGGGAGAGTGCCTATAGGCACTCTCCCATAAATTGTAACAAGGCAATTGACATGTGGACAAATTTTGAGGACCAAAAATAATTTAGCATTCTACCAGTTAATGTACATTATACTTTGGAAATAAATACAACTTAAAACAGAGAAACAGAATTTACTGCATCCAGTAAATTCAAGTCTATGTGAAAGGTGTTAAAGCATCAAAAATAAACAAAATAGAAAGAGAATTTATGGAAGCTTATTTTTTAGGGTAAAATATTTTAAAAGAAATCAGAAATAGGTTTGCGTTAATAGTATTTAAAGATATTCATACATGAATCAGATAAATTTTTCCAAGAAAAAACATATATGGGCACAGCATTTGAGGGGTTCGATCAAGGAATCAGAAATAGACAGTTTAGCCACTCATGTGAATGATGTTCAGAGCAGTAATGTGAGTATGGAAAGGATTAACATTATTCTGATAAAAATAAAATCTTTGAAACCCAAATTTAAGTCTTGAGAGGGTTAAAAGCACTGAACTGAATAATGTATACTTTATTTCCTTGCAAAGCAAAGGGCTTCTCTCAACTTAGTTCGTGTAACTGATTAAAACAGCAATATAACATTTAATGTTTGACAGCTAACTCCACTGATGTTTACATTTTCTCCAGTGTGAACAACACAACATGGTATCGCTTGGGGAGAATTTAGTGTTACAGGAAATAGGAGGCTTTGAATATCCTGTGGCCGACTGGGCCATACTTGAGGGCTCTAGCGACCTGAAAAACATATACCGGGGCCGCTACCAAACCGGCGTTGCTGTTTGGTTTTCTTTTCTCTTCTTCCCTTAAATTTGCCATCGCACAACATTATATTCTGGCTCGCCACCATGGTGGGACTCAAACCTCTACCATCGCCAAGCTGGAACCGAATAGAGCCCACCCTCTAACAGTCTTAATGGCGTTGAGGGATTGATTATTGACAATCTATCATTCCAACGTAAACCGCCGGGAATTCCAACCGCGTGCATACCCCCTCAGAGCCCTTTTGAGGCAACAGAAAATAGAAAAGCAATAGAAAAGCTAGGCCTGTGTGATCCAAGTGAAATAAAATAAGGTTAACCGGGTCGCAAGGGATTTGTAAATCCCACATCGTCCCTGAGCGCCTTCGGCGGGCTAAAACCATTCATTCATTTAAACCATAGGGTGTCAGGACAATTCGTTTTCGAGTTATCGTGCGACCAAGGAAGTGCATAGAAGAAAGAAGACCAGAGGAAAAGAAGAAGAAGAGGGAAGAGGAAAAAGAAAAAGAAAGAAAAAGAAACCGTACAAAACAATAGTCTGTGTGTTTCTCACAGACTAATTAAATAAATGGCTGCTAGTTCAATTTGGAGCACACTATAAAAATCTGGAAATTTTATCGTGGCATTTTTAATTTTAAATGAAGCCCATATATGGGATTACAACAATAAACATATGCAAAGAAAAGGATCACTGCTCTCGTTCAAACCATACTCAAGATTGTTATTAAATTGCAAACATATCATTACCTATAAACTGTATGGTTGTTTTTCCTCTGTGACCACTGTGATACTTCAGTACATCCTGGTTGTAGAAGTCAGAAATTTGTCCTTGTGCCCATATAACATGCATTTGTCCTTCTTTAAAACTGTGATCCATCCGTTCTGTAGCTGGAACAATAAATATCCGTACTGAATCAAAAACTTCAAATTTCGAATCAGTTCTCGAATCGATCTTCTGATTCAATTCAGTTTGTTACTTAATCGTGGACATGGAATCGAATCTGCCGTGATGGATAATGTCCATGCCAAGGGTTTTAAATTTTTATCTTTTTGACAGCTCAAAAATGTCAAGGGAAAGAGCGAAACCATTTCCCATACCATATCAGCTACAGTACATGGAGAGTGGATTGTAACTAAATCACCCACGGAGTGGAGTTATCACCCAAAGTATCACTTTCAAATTCTGTAGATATGGACAAAAAACACAAGCAATGTCTCAGCCAATGGACCTCCGGGTTTAACCCGGAGGTCCATTGGCTGGAACTTTGCTTGTGCTTGTTATGCTTTGCTTGTGCTTGTTATGGTTTGCAACAAATTTACAATTATTGCTTGGGTGGAATCTCCACTCTACGTGTCCACGTGGAATATGAGGAATATTCTTTAAAAATCCTCTTCAGATCTACCAGACCGAATGTTTTGATATTTGATAATACAGTATCCTTAGGAGATTCAGATTATTTTTTTTCATATCCAGCCCTAGGCGTCATATTTGAGCTCCTTCTTTGAGCCGAAATTTTAACTTAGTGCAATATGAGAAATATTTGCAATTTGATTTGTATGTAGTATAGTGACAATACACTCTCCGCGTTCTGTAACTCAAACGTATTTATAACTAAAAGAAGGTGAAAATAGCCCCGCCTCCAGTTCAGACGTTTTAGTGACAATACACTCTCCACGTAGAGCAACTCAAACTTATTTATAACAATAAGAAGGACATAATAGTTCCCTCTCCCATTCAGACTCTTTAAGCGGTCGGTGAGGGAGGCGGTGAATGGCACATCTACATTCCATGTGATGCACGAATGCCGACTCAGCAAGATAACGATCGTATAATAGTCCATCTCTGTCCGATTTCCTCATAGTTCCCAGAATTCCCAGAATTGTCTTCTCAGTATATTTGCGCTACAAAAAGTTGTAAACACGGAAATTGACGGAATATTGCGTGTTTTTGCGTAAATATTACAAGCTGTACTGCGAAGCAGGCTGTGGATTTCTAGTTTATCCATGGTGTCTTCTAATGGAATACGTCAACCCTTGAGTTCAACATAGCATTGCAGATGGCGCCTTGTTGCACTCAAGGAACGACATGCAGTTTTCCCGACAATGTCAAGAGCAAGAGAAGGGGCAATTTATTCTCTGAAGAAACTGCTGTAATCGGGTCCATTTCTGAACGTTGAACGTGTCATCGCATCCCTGCTTAACATGGTGAAAACGAGAAGTCCCTAACATTATTATTCAGACAATTCGATTCCAAAAAAGAGTCGATCCGCGAATTTGTTGCCTGATACGATTCAAATTGATTTGCCGTCAAATTTCCGATTCTGGGAACACATCTTGTTTTGACCCATTTATTTACTCTTGGCTAAAATTGAAGTCAGTGGAAATGCTAAATAATATGATGGTTTTCCATGTCAGGTTTTTTCG
Organism: Pictodentalium vernedei; assembly: GCA_031216915.1. Taxonomy (NCBI): domain Eukaryota; kingdom Metazoa; phylum Mollusca; class Scaphopoda; order Dentaliida; family Dentaliidae; genus Pictodentalium; species Pictodentalium vernedei. Next base: position 520,812,614 of record CM062294.1, on the reverse strand, counting down.
CTACTTACCCAAAAAACAGAAACAAGGTATTCATTACCAATTATCGACTTATGACAATTTTTGTGTGTATGTCTGTATTTGATGTTATAAACAATTAGAGTTGCATGGACAAAGTAGACCCAATTTAAAAATGCGACCTTCAATTGGGAGAATATAGACCAACTTTGAATCTCCTTGTTTTGCAATAATATATTTCAACTCTGTAACAGGTCGAGAGAGAAGTGATGCAACAATTATAGCAGAACCTGAAAAAGTGAGTATTCCGTGTGTTCTGTACCGGTCTCGTATATTCCTGTTCAACTAGCATTCCCTTAATAGGGTGTGTTGGTGGCCGAATGGTGTGTGTGGTTCAGTATAGTTTCGCAAGGCGGTTGGTGCCGAAGGAAACTCTTTCGACGTGAGTTGGAACCCCGCTATGGCCATTACCAACAATTCGTCCGATGTTGACAGCGCATGCGCAACTTTCGGGGAAAAACTTAGTCTAAATTTTAACACTGTGGCCAATGGAGAAAATATTTTAAACACTTATTACACAAAGAACAGGTTGAGTGACAATATTTTACGTGCTATGTCCGTTCAGTTCAATATTTCTAGTTTCATGTGCTATGCTTATGTTAGTTATTGCGTCATTTTTTTTTTTTTTTTTTTTTTTTGCTTCCATTTTGGATTGAAAATTGGTCCTAAAAATCGTGTATAACATTAGTAAATTTTACGAAAATAGTCGACTCCAGGTGTGTTTAAGTCCATTTTTGACCTTTTTGAATATCTGTCGAAATGGTTACATGTTATTTTAGTAATCTGCAATGGAGACTGAAGACAATAATCTAAAAATAATAAGTATGCTCTAATGTTTTGTTTGCTTCCTTTTATCACTAAAGAAGAGCATTTGGGGATATTTTTCTAAGCGAACAGCACTGCTTTTCTCTGTAGAAAGCGACAAAAGCTTAAAATGAATGATTTTTTTTTTAAAAATAACAACTATTTGTAGTCCATCGAATGTTGGATAGCCTATCGAATTTATTTCGTGAAAATTTCCCGATATTTTTTTCTAAGTCAGGAAAATTAGGTTTTTTATGTTCTAATTTAAAATCTGCGTGTATGCCGAATGAGGACAGAAAACTTACATCTGACAGTACATTAATAAGCTGTCGGCATTTGTTCATTGTATCACTACTGACAGTTATTTTCTCTCAGTTAGTTAATTCTCGGATGGCAATTAATGTGTATGTATATGAAAAGAGGATTATTGAATTAATGCAGCCAACTCTAAGTGCTAAACTCTTCCCTAATGTCACTATTGAAGAGACAAATATTCTTTCTTTCCGTTTCTGAAAAAGGTTTTGTTAATCTTTTTAAAGTTTTATTTTAATATCAGAGAAGTAAATAAATAATGTATAATTACTATACAAATACATTATATACTTGTCCTACCTGATATAAAAAAAATCATACATCCATTATGTTTTGAATTTTTGTCCCAAAAAAACATAGCGCGCAAAACAAGCAGACAGATTGAGTCTAAGAGGCGTCTGTTTGAAGCGCGAGGATGGATTATTCACAATTTGATGTGAGTGGGTGGGAGGTTGTGAAGAACGTGATAGGAAGAGTGACGCAGAAACCGGGACAGGACAGGGGGGGGGGGGGGTAGATGGGTATTTACCCCCCCCCCCCCCCCCCCCACCTCCACGATCTTTTCCAAAGATTAGCAAAATTGCCTCTAAAATCGGTATTCTGAAAGCCAGCCAGTGTGATTCTATATTTGCTCAGCTTCAAAAATAGTTTTGGTCAAAATAACTATGGGAATTTACTCAGTTTAAGCTTTCATTTCATGAAGCTTCCCCCTGGGGGTGGGAGGGGGCAGGGACCCAACAAAAAGAGAGGTTAGTTCCAATGAGGGGTCATTACCCAAGTTTGAAAGCAAAAAGAAAAAAAGAAGAAAATATAAAAAAGTCAATGACGATTCTTGTGTATAGCGTTAGCCGGTTTTTAGATGTTACTTTAAGCTTTTGCAAAAATGAAATCTGTTAGTCATTTGAGAATATTTGTTGTAAGGACTTTGACTATTATATTCAATGAACAAGCTTAATCAATCAAGCGATATCCAATTAAGTGAGATCCTACGCGGAATTGCACTTTTGTTCTCCCCTAAGTTGATGCTATATATAGATGAATCAGTGAAAATATAATTACAGTCTTCGACAATTCGATGCATTTAGCGATCGTTCACGTCAGAATTTCGAGTTAACTCCCTTACCCATTCCGGTGTAACAGGAATGGAAGTCCGTAGGAAAATTAGTCCCTCTGGACTATTATTCCGCGGAATTATAGTCCTAGGTCTAACATTTCTAGGAATAGTAGTCCGCCGGACTACTATTCCTAGAAATGTTAGACCTAGGACTATAATTCCGCGGAATAATAGTCCAGAGGGACTAACGTTCCTACGGACTTCCTTTCCTTTTACACCGGTAGAATTGTTGGTAATGATTGAAAATACAAGAGGATAGTTTTCTGTTGATGAGATCGCGATGCAATCACAACACACTTACATCAGTGGGTCGAGGTTTCGTGAATAAAGTCCAATGGCTAGAAACAAACATAAACAGCATTTACTATTAAATATTGTCGCATCTCTCTTTCAACGGGTGAGATTATACAGTGTGGATGGGAGGAAGCGGACAGAAATTTCAAGCGCATCGCAACCGTCAAAGTTCTCTATCCACGTTTGTTATCACAGTACTGTGCGTGTTAAAGTTTCCCGGTCGTCCGGTGGTCTTTAAGGTGCTATATAAGTCAAGTGAAATTTAGCTTGAAAATAGGTGACATTTTATTTTCGATGCCGTCAGAAATCTAAAAAATGGTATAATTTTTTATTTTTTGGTGTTCAAAATTGAGCAGAAGTGTTCATAAATACGGATGGACAACAAAAAAGTTACAAATTATTATTTTGGTTAGAATTTTGACGCATGGTTCCTTTGGCTGCCGCAGGCTCTCTTTTTATAACCAATGCAAACTTTCAAAAAATAAAACTTAAATGGTTTATGTCTGATATTTTACCCAAGTTGAAAAAAATGATAAATTTGTCCTTTGAGTGCAACAAGGCTTTGCAATGCTTTTTAGCATTATAAAGCCATCTTGCACTCAAGGGACGAAATACGTCACCACTCAGGATATTCTGTAGATCGTGAGGCCTAAAACATAAAACAAAACAAGAACATGAACTTTTGAAAGAAATAATTACAAAAATAAAAAATAAAATAAAAAACGCCCGCACGCATGCAATTTTACAAAATATGGTCTGAGAAACAGAAGATCTACTTTGTGGGGGTCCAACTTTCCATTACTTCGATAGCACCTTAAACAAACAAAGTAGGCACGCTCCTTTATTAATGCTGGATACTCTGTGCATCTGAGCTTTATGTGTGGCTACACAGGGGCGCAGGTCTGTTTTCAACTGCCCCAGTTAAGATAACCTTGCCGCTCGGGCTGAGTACTCGGCTCGGCTACTTCTCATCAAGACACCAAATCAAATGTGAGTTGTGAAACCTATTTTTAAAATTGTTGCAATTATAGTAAAAGTACCATGCCTGGAAACAAGAAAGATGTATTTTTATCAACAAATAACCTTGACCTTTAAGCAACATATTTAAAAATCAATGGGGCCCACCTCCTCCCAAGGGGGTACAAACTCTGTAAATTTGGAGGTTTTGCGTTATGTGGAACAAAGGTTACTGCTCAGAAACCATTTATTTTACCAAGTTCTATTTATAGCAACATTTCTATGGCCTTTGAAATTTCGGTTGCAGACTACAAAATTAGTTCTTTCTTCCCATCCCGTCCAACAGCTGAATACCCGTCTACATCAAACTATCTGTCGAGTTTGACTTTGTCACAACTCGACTAACAATGAGGGTCGGGCTCTTCTATCCCAATCCTACCCTCCCCCCTCAGAATTTACGACCCTGGGGCAGTTGCTATTCTGAATAAAATTACGTCTGCTGAAGACTCTGAGGATTTTGTAAAGATTATGTAGACGGTTGGCTGCCGATAACAAGCGAAACATTCTTTTCACAACTTCCCAAAATACAAAGACCGCATGATTGTGGACAGCAACTAACCCTTCTCCCTGTTATTTCTCTTTTCGGGAACAAAACTATGCGTAAACAGCAGTGTTGATACAGTGGGTTAAGTGGGAAGCTGCCGTCAAGCAGAATTGGGGAAATTTAAGAGTTATATCAGACTTTTCACTAACCCGATAGTTCACCCAAACTAAAAATGATAATTGTCAATTAGATTTAAAGAGAACAGGCTTTTTAATTTCAGACATTCATTCTCAAAATGTAAATGATGAATGAAGACCATGAAAGTGCTAACAAAAATTAGACGTGCAACGAACGCATCACTGCATCCCTCTTTTGGAAAGACTACAGGAAAATTCCCTCGTTTCTTTTTTTTCCAATAATAATATTCGTCCTTAGCGATGCTTTGGTTCTCGTCAGATCACCGAAGTTAAGCAACGTCGAACCCGGTTAGTCCTCTGAGCGATCGATTCGGACTCCCGCGTTGTGTCCTTGGGCAAGGAGATTAACCCCGACTGTCCACATGGGGGCGCGGTGACGCCGTGTACTAAGTGGTACTGCACGTCGATGGTGCCCATGTCTCAAACCAATCTAACCCTGCCTGTGTTGCAGTGTGGAGTTACAATGTTGGGGAGCTGGCAGCTGCTCGTCGTTGCTCGGTGGTTCTCTGTGGGTACTCCGGCTTCCTCCACCCGTAAAACTGTCACGGTCATGATTAGCCATTGTGCATAACTATGTGACCTTAAACACCAATAAATAAATAAATAAATAAATAAATAAATAAATAAATATAGCGATGCTTAAATGGCAACAAGTGCTTTAATCCTTTACCCAACATAACGGCCAAAACCGGCCAGCGCTATTCATAAAATTCACCATTCAATTTTTATTACTTTTTAATTTTTTGTCACAAAAACATAACTTATGACCCCTCATTGGAACGAGCCCAACGAGCTCGTTCCAATGAGGGGTCATAAGCTATGTGTTTTGACGAAAAAAATTTTAAAAAAATTAGTGCTTCAAGAATTTTATTTGCAAGTGTCGTCTGCTTTTCGTGTTAGGTTAAGACTTAATGGAGACAAGTAAAGCTAATCATCAGAATGAAATGAAGTGTCATCTTCAAATAGTGCAATATATCGTTTAACGCCACTAAAAGGCATTCAAACGAAAATCATTTGTTTTAAGACACTTGTAAATTTACCTTTAATGGGCTTCCGGAACATCATAAGGGTGTTGCCATTCTCTTCGAAGCCATATGCTGCAGTTAAACTGTCCCTTCCACCGTAGACCTCATCTCGCTCTGGTCGAGAGCGATCCCGCGTGTAGTAATCACCAATCCAATGTTTGTTGCCTTTAGCCGCTCCTACTACTATGTCAGTACAGTCCATTGGATGAATTGCTCCTACAAATATAACGTTTTTCACACATGATTTTCGTAAAATAGGTGTCACGTGAATATCAATGTCAGTTTATTATCCTTATCTACTGAAATTGAAAGGCTATTTCCAGCAATGTAGGAGCCAGGGAGAGGCAAGATCTCCCACAAAATTTTTAAATGAAAAGTGGAGAGAGCGAGACAAGATATTTGGCCAAACTTGATGTTTACAAATATATTTTTATACCACAATGCCACCACCAGAAAATCAAGGTGTGAGTGCGTATATGTGTGGTAGGAGAGGGGGCGCTACTCAAATGCAAGCTCCTAAAACTTGTAAAACAAGTTTATCATGGCTAGCTTCACAAATCTTGCGGAGCTCTTCCAATCGGGATATACCAAATACTTTACTCTATGTTTTCATCAACTGGTATTGTTTAAGCATGGTAACTTTGACAATGTCTTAATATAATTTTGGTGGATGCCTTATGGCATCTGCCGGGTGTGAATCACTCGGGTTTTTGTTGAATGTTTATCATGGACTTTTTGTTCTTTGACAAAAAGAATATGAGGAATGGGAATCAGGCCGCCACATAATGTTTTGATGTACAGAATATTTATTCCTTGAAATTTTTCCATTGACGGTCTCTGAATGCCTGCAAAATATACACCTGGGAATTAATCAAGCAACCCCGGAAATGTTTCATGACAGTGAAGTTGCTGTTACTGATTGCTATGTTTTAATGATTGCCGTCTTGCAGTACATTTCATCTTGTGAAACATGATGTTTCTGGTTGATAGCGTACCCCAAACACATCCCCTTGTCCACATGAAGCATGCTTCCCAAGAATGTCACAAAAAACACTGTCATCCACATGCAATATCTGGGTATAAAACAAGAATATTTGTCACTTCTTTTATCAATAAATGTTGACAAGGTAAGGAGGAGACTGCGTCAGAGGCACTGAGATAGCAAATCGTTGGCATGCGTACAGGCATGTCATTCAAAGCTATTGGAACTTGGAAGGCAACTTGGCAATAGTTATTCTGTCATCAGCAGACTCTGAAAACATCAACAAACCAACGATGTTAAGGACCGACCAAGGCCTGGGCAATCCCAAAAGACCTCCCCACGGGAAGATCGGAGCCTGGCACGCCTCGTTAGGCATGAACCCTTTGCTTCAAGTGGGGTTTTGAAACTGTCCGAAACCGAATCAAAGCACGGGGTATGGGGTCCAGAAGGGTCATCAAGCGTCCAGCTCTGTCCGATCAGCATAAAAAATGACGTTTGGAGTGGTGTATGGCACAACAACATTGAAATTTCTGGACGTGGAAGAGAGTCCATTGGCCAGACGAGTAGGTTCATGCTTCACGTCACAGATGGTCGCATGGGAGGTTGGAGGCACAGTAATGATCCGAGGATGCCTCTCTCATGATTGTAAACGTGATATGGTGACTGTACGAGGGAATCTCAATGGCCATCAGTACATCCTGAACATTCTCAACCCGGTTGTCGTGCCTCATTTTGACAACTACCCGTTGCCTACTCGCCCTGTAATTATGGACGACAATGCAAGGCCACACCGTCCCCATGCTGTGAGAGCATTCCTTCATAACAACGCTATTACAACACTACCTTGGCCTGCAGTGAGCCCCGATTTGAATCCCCTAAAACCCATCTGGGACTTTCGTGGACGCCATGTGCAAGCAATGGATCCACCTGTACATAATTTGGCCGATTTGGAAGCTGCATTGCATGTTGAGTGGCAGCATTTGCCTCTGGATCGCATCAGAAGCCTTACCGGCAGCATTAGGAGGAGGGTTCAGGCTGTCATCCGGGCATGTGGTGGATACACTCGCAACTGAAGTCAGACACTGCTATTGTATTCAGGAGATGACACGTTACATTTTTTGATTACCAGGCTCTGTTTCATCATAGACCCTTCCAGCACCAGACTTGTCGTGAGAACATTTTTCTATCAAAAACATTAATTACAGATATGTGTAATTAGCGCCATTTAAATACTACATATTTTCATCATTATGTTGTCTTTCATTTGTCAATAGACCATTCTTTCCGCAAACAATCACTTTTGGCCATCTGAAAGATAGCACAAAAGTAATGACAGTTTCCTATTAACACCACTGCGAAAAAAAGGGGATGTTAAATTAAGTTCCAGGTGTATATATTTAGCATTCTGCACACTGACGTCAAAATTCAGAAACGTCAAGCAACAAAGATTTCCCATGACGCATCTAGGAAGTTAACCAATTCCGTCTGACAGAGCGCAATAGTATTTTGAATGTATTTAAATGATTGTTTCTTCGGGACATTCCCAAAACAAACCCACTCAAGTATTATATGTAACGACCACTCGTCTGTTTACAGATCAATAAAAAAAGCGGAAGATTTTAGAACCAAATCTTAAGTAGTTTCAGAAGTGAAACCTACTTGGCCTCTTCTTCTTTGAGCAGGTCTTCTGTATTGGAAACGTAATGACAGAAGAAGCGTAAAACCCTTTTACCACCACGCCCACATTAACCATATATGGAGGACCTCTATGTATATCTTTATGCTTGGATAGAAGTTTAATAAAAATTACGACATACTTGAAACTCTATCACCTGATTAATTGTTGGAAAGGGCTCCTTTTCCAACAATTAATCAGATGGTAGGATTGATCTGCGCATACCAGAGCGAACATATAACCATAATAAAATAGGTGACAATAGACGCTTTCGGCAACGTAAGTGTTAAAGAGGAGACACTTGGTAGGATTTTGAGAACATCTCAAAGATTCTAAATTTTTTGAATCAATACGCCTGGCATCGAATCGAATCAACAACTAGAATTCGAAACTTTGCAGGGTACATACACAGAACGACACACGCATGTGAATGGGTTGATCGATGTGGCACGAGCGCCAGCGCGAAAGAATAAAAACGAGAGGCCGCAGGCCTCGAGTTTTATCCTTCCACGATGGCACAAGCGCCAAATCGATTAACTCGTTCACACGCGCGTGTCGTTCTGTGTTTATTACACGCCTTCAAGTCTATAAAAAAACAATTATTAGAAGAACACTCAGCAATTCATTTGACAACTATCAACACAGAGAACACATTTTATCGCCAACTAAATTTGCGAGGGGAACGCGTGTTACTATTTCGTCCCCTGGGTTCTAGTGTGTTCTGTGTGCCTAGTGGCACACAGAACACATTGAAACTCAGGGGACGATTTTAGCTTTCTCTTGGGATTCAAATTGTAATTGCGGTACACGATGTGCAGAAAATTCCAGTGAAATTTCGCTTCTATTTATAAATAGTCTGTCAACGATTTCCGTTCCATACACGTGTGCGGAACAGGTTTTCATTTTCCACATGGTTTAGTGTTGCTGTAGACATATGGGGATTTCATAGAATACGCGTGTGATATAAGTAAATATGACCAACAAGACGACACTCCTAAACTCGACCAGCAGTACGACGCATATATATAGATATTATCATAACAGTGTGTTGATCCGTGTCGTGGTATCACGTCGAGTTGAGGTGGCCAGATTTTCACCTCAACGAGACGTGATGCGACGACACGGATCAACACACTGTTATGATGATATGTTCATCATATGACATTGTTTCGATGTCAAATTCACCCAAATTTGCCATTTTAAATAATATGCGGTGAAAAGCCGGTCCCAAAATAGCAGACGAAACAACAACGACTTCCCTAGTTACGAAAACTATTCACGGAAACTCTCGGATAGTTCCGTGGGAGTGTGATATGGATTTTTGATTTCCGTAAGAGTGTGATATGGACTTTTGATCCGGAAAAATCTCACCCGGTGTGATACAACAGTTTGGAAAACATCATCAAACAGTAGTGATATTTAGGGTAAAAATATCATAGTCATATGATAAAACATCTTATTATGCCAGCTAATGAAATTCGCCAATCACAGCCCCCGAATAGTGGGACGGTACTGAGCCGTATTGGGTCACCTGCAGCCCAAGGTGACCTAATACGAAACTCGTATTAGGTCAGTACCGCCATTTTGTTTCGACGTGGAAATTCCTCACCTCGCGGTGCTTTTATATCCATATTTAAGAAATTGCAGTACAATCAAACGTCCCTCCGTGTCTATATGTCTCATTTTCTCTCGTTTTATAATAAATTTATTGTGAAATTTATTTTCTAAATGTAAATTTAATTATTTGAAGTAAGAAATACTACTGTATTCGATCTTCCGATAACGGATAAGTCGGCTGCACTATAATGAAATTGTAAGAAATGAATCACAGCTATGAAGGAAAAGATGCGAGATACATTTATTTTGTTCGAATTCTATAAAATCGGATGTTTCGGACATTTTCTGCACACTCAAGACAAAGTGACAGTACGAAGAAAAGCGTCTTTCGCTGTTGTCTGTGTTGTCAAGGAAATTATACACAAACAGGGAGACAACTGTGCACGTTTGTCACAATTTACATAGCGTTTTGCACCAGTTTTGAAAATGTGCCGGCGTTCAAATTTGATTGTTATTTTGTTTTCGCTGGCATAATAAATACGTTACAGGACGTTCAGGTGGCGGGTACGGTGTCATATGAGGCTCGGCAAAAACAATATTGGACTCGGCGTGCCGCCTCGTCCAATATTGTCTTCACCTCGCCTCATCTGATACCGTATCCGCCACCTGAACGTCCTGTAACTTATAATGTCCGAACACCATCCTATGGAAAGTCTCTCGATGAGGAGGGGGGGGGGGGGTGGTGGGGGGAGGGTACTAAGGAATGATCATACAGTTTGTTATAGCCCAGAAATACATGGCTGGTATTTATTCGAATCCACAAAACATATCACAATAAAATATCGGAGGTTGATTAGCTTAAAACTCAGTTGCATCACATGATATGGGCATTCTCAGACACCAGCCGATGAAAGTTTGAACAGGTATCGAACAACATTCTTTGCCTAGCAGTGATTTCCATGACTTGACTAGAAATCACTGTTGAGCAACTGGACGTGTGAAAATTTTCAGCCAGTAGTAACTCAGGACAATTTCCCCGGCCCTTAAGGGTTAACAAAACTGAAAAGAAAATCAGTCACTTCTTTCATGAAAATAAACCCTTCAGTTGCTATCAAACCTCAACAATGCCTTGTGAGTAGCGAATGCAGGAAAATATGAAAATGCAAACAGTTTCGGTATGGGTTCGGTCGATTTTCGGTATCCTCGTGATATTGGTATGGGTTCGGCTTTTCGGTATATTGCCCATCTCAAGCCTCCGCCAAACCAAACGTAAGTGAAACCTCTTAAATTTTAATGCACTGTCTATTCGATCAAAACGATAACGTTGATAAATTTCAATGAATTGTCGTTTGGAAAGGTTGCCGTTTGTGCAATTTGTTAACTAGTTTTCTTTTTTAAAAAAATGTGCCAGTTTATGCCGTTGTTTTGGAAGGAGGGCATAATAGGACGGTTCGTGAGAAGTGTTTTACGGACATGGCAGTCTAAACGGGTTGACTGATGTGAGCTGATATGAGTTATGGTGAGCGCTTCGTAATAAAACACCATCCTAAGTATACCCAAACTCAACAGAAAACCCTTCTGTGGAAATATGATCTAAAAATTGAAGCCTTTGTTGACATTCAACAAATGGCCCTCACAGAAAATCTGACATTTGTCCACAAATCCTTCAAAAAAACTCTCACAAGATGTACTCCATTGTATTTATATTATCTCCTCCGATATGAAGCTGATAGTCAAATACAGAGGCAGGGTTCATACAGACTAGTCAGTTTGGTTTTCCATAACTTTTACGTACCCTTTACATCAAATTTCTATAATCCCAAAGATTTTATAGCTTAATATATAATTCTATTTTTTCAATGTCACTCCCCCCACCCCCCCCCCCCACCCCCCCCCACCCCCCACCTCACACCACAACCCATTGGAAACTATTTCATCCTTAAAGGGCCTAATTCCAACTCTGATCACTTTGTACTGCAATAAAACCGAGGCTCAAACATTGAGGCTTTAGGTAAACTTTCAAGTAACATTCTGAGTATCTTGGCAGTTGTTTAGAGGCATGTCTTGGCTGCCTGTACAGGCAGCCAAGACTTGCCAATAAACAACTGCAAAACCACCTAATGTACGCTATCAAAGTGTGGCAAAAATGTATACAAAACCACCAGGCCTTTAAGGGTCAAGAAGTCCCAAACACAAATGATTCAAGTAGCGATTCTTGGTGAACTCTAAAAATTGGAGTGCAAATAATTTTTGAATGGTCATACATGTATTTGCCATGAGAGATACCCATATCACACGTATCTGTTCATTTTCCATAACTTTTCCAAAACCCACCCCAATTTTCCATACTTTTCCAGGGTCTGGAAAATCAATTTACTGTTTTCCAAGACTTTTCATACCTATCCATAACCTGTATGAACCATGCAGAAGTTCTAAATCATATTGTTCACAATTTAATTTTAAATAGACTGTCATTCATTATATGCAAATTCTACAAATCTCATTAATTTCAAAATGAACACTGAAGTTAAGCATTCAATACTGAATAAATGTATATACAAAACACAGGCATACAAACATAGAACTTAGGCCACATTCTTAAAATCAAACAAATTGTACCGTCCAATAGCACTGATATCTGTAAAATGTCAAATGATTTGAAAACTGAAGTTTGAAGCTATTCCCGACAAAATGTATTTGATGTTGAAAAAGAACCAAAAATTCAGCAAAATAATAAAATAAGGTATTTTCACAATGCGGATTTTGTGGTGTAGGAGGTTTTGTGGTGATGATTTGTTGCATGGGGTTTTTGTAGTAATAAGACAGAACTCAACAAGGGTGAAGTACAAGAAGTTGAAATCAACGACCGAGTTCACGCACGAAGAAAGTGATCGTGAAATACCGGAAAAACTTCACCAAGGGTCGTTGATACCGGACCTCGCACTATATCCGAGCTGTGTTCTGTGTTTATACCACAATTAAATATGAATTCAGTGAATGGAGCTATTATTTTGAAAGAGAAATATCCTCTCCGTCAGTTCATATACATTCATATCGAAGCATTTCATTCACACCTTGGGCTAAATACCGGTATCGGTGTTCAAAAAATACCGCGGTATACCGGTATATCGAAAGACAGTTCAGATATATGAACATTCGTACTATAATCGGGAATTGAGCCATTACAATGGAAATAAATCATGTATTGTTGATACAGTTCAAATAACCCTTTACCCAAAGCAGATGATATCAAAATTTATTTTTTTAAATGTTACTTTATCGAATTTTCCAAAAACAATTCAACAAAGCCATATCAAGTGACCCCCTCATTGGAACGAGCTAGTAGAGCTCGTTCCAATGAGGGGGTCACATGATATGGTTTTGTTGAAATTTTTGGACAGATAATGTTTATTCAACTGCAAAATTTTGCATTGCCCGGGAGGATGCGGCCAGTTCGTCAGGTATAGGGATAATATCTTTCGTTCGGGACTACAGTTAAAAAACTCCGGAAATCTTGAAAATTGAATTGTGGGTAAATAATACTGACGATAAACCGATATATTTGGAATTACACCGGTATTCAATCGATACTGGTTTGAATACCGGTGTGTATCGGTTTATCGATATACCGTGCAAACGATAATCATACCATAACGTCAATCAGATGCATAACAACCAATCGGGTGCATGCTTACATGACGTCTTACACTGAATCTTACACGCAGCATTTCTCAGTCTATAATGTATCGGGTAACGCGGAATACACACTGTATAATGTATCAATGTGTTGTTTGATTTGTCCGAGCAGCTAACAACCTCACCCTTCACATGTCAAGCTTTTTCTCCATCAAAAATAGAAAAAAAAACATACCGACAGCGCTCTCCAATTGCGATAAAAGACGCTGAGCAGTGACTGGAAAACAGCGAAATAAGCATGAAGAAATATTTTGGACATAAATAACAAAGGCTGCCGGGCACGCATCACAGATAAGTGTTTATTTTAATGAGAGTTTTACCTCCAGTAGTAGGTACCACATATTTTTCTCCACTGGGTTCGGTTTCTGTCACTGGCTCTGCTTCAGCGATAGGCTCTCCTTCGGGTTCAGATGCACAGCTGGCTTGGGTAGTCACTGGCTCTGGAGTAGGTGTAGTTACTCCTGCTTGAGGAGTTCCAAAATTAATAGAGGGAAAACTCTGGCATCCGGATTTATAATCTAAATTTGAAAATATTCATGTTAAAATCGAGTAGATAATTAACTCTTTCTTTGTGAACCCTTTTAACCCAGATGGTATTTTCCTTGTCACTTGAATGGCAGCAGTTGAAAGAGTCCATATTCATTATTTGGGGGAGATCAATTAATATTTTTAACGTGTAGCTTTGGGGGTTGCACGTTGGAAACGTTGATTGGTCTACCCCCACTCATTCACTATGCAGCCATTCGTCTTTATGAAATTCTGACGTTCTCATGTTCCAAGGCCGGAAACTAAGTTCAAGACTCTATCATGCCTGGACAGTAAACTGATTTTCCAGGCACTGGCAACATATGAAAAACTGGAGTGGGTTTTGGAAAAGTTATGGAAAATGAACAGATACGTGTGATATGGGTATCACTCCTGGCTAATAAGACCACTAAAAAAATATTTGCACTTTAGGATTCACCAAGAATTGCTACTTGAGTCATTTGTGTTTGGGACTTCTTGACCCCTAAAGGCCTGGTGGTTTTGTATACATTTTTGCCACACTTTGATAGCGTACATTAGGTAGCTTTGCAGTTGTTTATTGACAAGTCTTGGCTGCCTGTATAGGTCTGTATAGGCAGCCAAGACATGCCTCTAAACAACTGCCAAGATACTTAGAATATATCTTAAACGTTTACCTAAAGCCTCAATGTTTGAGCCTCGGTTTTATTGCAGTACAAAATGATCAAGGTTGGAATTTGGTCCTTTAAGGTTAAAAGAGTTTTCAAGGGGTTGTGGGGTGGGGTGGGGTGGGGTGGTGTGGGGTGGGAGGGAGGGAGTTAGGAGGTACATTAAAAAATCGAATTATATATTAAGCTATAAAATCTTTGGGATTATAGAAATTTGATGTCAAGGGTACGTAAAAGTTATGGAAAACCAAACTGACTAGTTTGTATGAGCACTGCCTCTGTATTTGACTATCAGCTTCATATCGGAGGAGATAATACAAATATAAAGGAGTACATCTTGTGTACTGAGTTTTGTTGAAGGATTTGTGGACCTCTCGGGTTCAAGACTCTATCATGCCTGGACAGATCGAGAGTTAACGCAGGCAACTAGAGGATGTCTATGGTTTTGAGTGGATACCCTAATCATTGCATTAAAGACTAGTGGTGTAATATACATTTTCAAAGAGCATGCACAGCTCAAGGACAGGATAGACTTATTGAAACTCGGTTATCTTAATTATTTGGTAAATCTTCCCGACAGCCGCTGGTGTAAAGTAATGTTGCTGCGAATTTTCAACTCAAATATCAAGACAGGATGGTGGTCCAAGTGAGGGAACTAATAGAGAACTACTCATTGGAGATCTCGGACCTAGAAGTTGGGGCAAACTAGGGTAAAATAATCGTTAGAGAAAGGGTCACAGAGGATGGTAACCTTAACTGGAGAGAGGGGGTCAAATCAAAAAGATCTTTGGGTGGCCTGCGTGACAAAGAGAAGCCTGGTTTTGAAGAGTACCTTGATGGCACCTTTGGGGGGGTCACTGTTGTTCAAGCTGAGGTCGCGGTCCCTGGATCTGAGGCGGAAAATTGGGAAAAACAGTGAAAAAGAGTGCCAGATGTGTAATTTGAAAGTGGTGGAGACCCTGGATCACTTTCTTCTAGAATGCCCAAAATACCAGTCTAAAAGAATAAGATTCACTGGGAGTATAATGGGGAAGTGGGATGGGAGAATGAAGGACATGTGGTTAGTGGGAGACTCAAAGGAGAGGGTTAATATGCTAATCGGAGAGATTGGGGAGAATGGGGCAAGGGATATCATCAAGCAGTTCGTCTCCGAGTGTTGGGAAGAGAGAAGACGCGTGGGAATAGGGAGGCAGTTGGGAGTACAGGGGTAACCAAGGCCTTCTCATCCGAGAACCGCGACAAATCAGCGGCCGGCCAAAGTGTTATTATTATTAGGTTTCGAAATGATAATTTAAATTTCACCAACTAGTCACCAATGAAATAATTAAGGTAATCACACAAACAATAGGTATTCTTTTTATTATATGTGTTGCCTATTTTAAAGAGAATCGTTACGTATTAATCGCAAATTGATACAATAGTCTATTCATTGAAGACGAAAAAGGGCATCTACCCAGAAAAACGATAAGTATTGCCTGGATAACACATCGTCCCCCGAGTTCCAATGTGTTCTATGTGCCTACTGGCACATAGAACACATTGGAACTCAGGGGACGATATCCTAAATCCCCCAAAATCCGTATTGGGGAAAATGTTTTTGTATAGCGCTTTGGATTTGGATGGTGTGTGAGGTAAGTAGAATTGCTCAAAACGCTTCACCCGAACACGGTGGATCTCTTTGGGATCTCACGTGACATCCTCACGCGGTGTATTGTGGGGGTGACAGGGGTTGTCACAGTAGCCCACGTAAGTGGCCATGTTGTAACATTATTACCAAGGTGATACGTGTTGATGCGTGGTGTCAGTGAGTATTCGCAGTGCGTGTTGTTGGGGCAATATGTATTTTCATCGTCCGATTGGTATAATGGTGGATGCTGTCTTGATTTTTATTATTATCACCCTGAAACGGACTAGGATGAAGAGCCGATGTGTAGGGAGGATGTGTTAGATTGAATGCCTGAATATCTAATTCTCGGAAATGACCTGACAGCTACCATAAATTATGAAAATTGCCTTTTTCAGATTGTCCGCAGTGCTGTGTGGCCGTGTATCAAATATGTCCAAAGGTCCATTCAATTTGTATGGAATGTACACCGGTAGTGAGAAGTCCCCAAACTAGGAGTAGAATCGGGTTCAGATTCTTTCAGATTCAGATTCTTTATTTACGGTATACATATAAAAAAAACGTTTTACAGATAAATGTTTTACAGACAATGTATTCAGCATACCGTGGGAAGTGACATAGCCAGATTGGCTGTCTACCTGACACTCCCTAGAAAAATAAAAATCGCAACAGACTGTGATGAAGTGATCGGACTTGACGTAATTAGTCTAATTCCTAATGAGGAATGGGTGTTCATATTCTTTTGCCAATAATTTGTTCTCGTATAAAAAATAAGTTAGGGGGAAATAATTATAGATTCCAGCGGACGACTGGTACCTCAATATTGCTAATATCCCGAAACAACCTGCTTAATATATTGTTAACACAGTTCAGGGTTGCAAACAGTAACAACAGATCCCGTCATAAACTATCGTATAAATCTTGGAATAATACAAGTCTGTTAATGGGAGGTCCACATCGGCTGACACACGATGGGGCGCAAATAGCGGTGAATCAGCCCGTTTCAGTTTAAACTGGAACGGCTCCCCCCGCGGTACCTCACGGTGTGACAGTCGGCATGACACGTAAATTATTTGTGCATTTTCACGGATCAAATCGAAGGATTTGCAGGTTGTACAGGACGAGGATACCAGAATGGGACACAGAGCATAACTTGTGTGTATAAGTTCTTTTTGGTAAGTTCTCGGTAATTTAATGAAAATACTGATTTTTATTATGTACATTCTGGGCAATAAGGGTTATTACACCGGACATAATTTGAGTAGGAAGAAATAAAATCGGAGGTTAATTTGCGTCTAAAGGCGGTTCTATTGTTAATATTTCGAACAGTGACGTCTAGAGCATTCCATAATTTCGGGAACGTGTATAATGGAAGTTTATCTAAGGTACGGTTTCGTGTTTTTTCTATGTTCAGAAGTCCAGACTGTCTGGTTGTTCTACCTGACGAATTGTCATTTACGTTGAACATATCATTAAAGGAAGAAGGTAAATGGCCTCTATGCCAGTCAAACATGAACAGCAATGCATGTAGTTTAAACAAATCGTCAACTTTGAGGATTTCATCCTTCTTGAACAGAGGGTCAGTATGAGAGTTGTATTTTTTGTTATTGACAATTCGTAATGAACGCTTCTGCATAATAGCTAATTTATTAATTGCTTTCGAGCTCCCCCATGTTACGATTCCATATATTAAATGGCTGTGAACCAGGGCGAAATACAATGTCTTCAGGACTCGATGAGGGAGGATATTTTTTACTTTGTTGAGACTATAGTTTGCTCGCGCTATTTTCGAGCTTATTCGGGATATGTGGGCTTTGTAGGATAAATGTTCATCGAGGCTTATTCCCAAAAACTTTATGGATTTTTCTGGTTCGTTGTCTCCGACCTTCTTAATAACTTGGTTATTTATTTTTACCTCATGACGGGAATCAGTATTCCTTCCTTTTGTTGGATTAAGTATAATGTATGAGGTTTTTTTAGCATTCAGCATCAACTCGTTCACAGAGCACCATTCGAATAATTTTTGAAGTTCTTCGTTAAAATAAGGTGTTATTGAACTACTGTTGCGACCAGAGCAGTGTACTGTAGTGTCATCAGCGAACGACAAGAGATTAAGCGAAGTTGAGTTACTAATATCATTTATATACAGAAGAAATAAAACGGGGCCCAAGATCGAGCCCTGTGGGACACCACAGCTTTGCCTGGCAAAGTCAGATTTTTGTTCGTCATATAGAACATATTGGAATCTATCGGACAATAGCTTCTAAACCAGTTGTTGGCTAGTCCTCTGATGCCGTAGTATTCGAGTTTGCCCAATAATATTTCATGGTTTATCGTGTCGAATGCTTTAGACAGGTCCAAGAATAGTGCCAGTGTACTATTCTTTTCCCGTTTATTGTTTTCCATAGCGGTGCTTTTGAGGAGTTGGAGGACTGGGTGAATCGTGCTATGACGTTTTTGAAACCCGTATTGATAAGGATATAAGATATTAAACCTCTCGAGATAAATTCTAAGTCTTTTGTCCATGAGCTTTTCCATTACTTTTGAAAAAGCTGGAAGGATACTAATGGGTCTGTAGTTTGTAAAGCTGTGCTCGTCGCCTGATTTGAAAATGGGTACCACCTTTGCGATTTTCATTCTATCTGGTACTTTGCCCTCGGTAAAGGAATTATTGATTATGTGGGTAATGGGGACTAATATCTCATTTATCGTTTGTTTAAGAAGACTGGTTGTGATACTATCGCAATCTTTCGACGATTTTACTTTCATTCTGTTTACAATTTGACTAACTTCTCCAGGATTTGTGGGTAGAAGATAAAAGTTGTTGGAAACACTACCATGCATGTAGTTTAAATACGATTTATCCGGTTTCTGGATCTGGTCGGATATGGTTCTACCAACGTTGACGAAAAAATTATTGAATTCTCTTGCAATGTCCTGGGCTTCGATTATTTCTGTACCCCCCTGGACAAAGAAAGTGGGTAGTCTGCTTTCACGTTTTCCTTTATTGATAGCTTCGTTTAAGATCTGCCATGTTCTTCGCATATTGTTCCTATTTTCATTCAAGATATCCCTATAATAAATTGATTTACATTGTTTCTTAACTTTATTAAAAATTTTACAGTAGTTTTTGTAATTTCGTAAATTATGTTCATTAGGGTTTTTAAGTTTTCTTGTATAGAATTTTTCTTTATTAACTGAGGATATGACAAGTCCCTTTGTCATCCAAGGTTGTTTTTTAATAAATTTATTGTTCTGGCGGACACGCTTCAAAGGGAATGCCTTATCGTAAGCTTCCATATAGATGTTTAAAAATGTTTCATATGATTCATTGGGACAGTTTGAAAGCAAGACAGGGTAAAAATTACTTTCTGAGAGTAATTCTTTAAATTCAGACATTTTTTCCGCGTTTATGATTCGTTTTATAGTAAACCGTGGTGTATCATTTGCCTTGGTAGATTCTTCAATGTAAAAAACACCAAAGTGATCTGATACATCTGTTATAATTATACCCGGTATTGTTGTTTGTGAAACATTGTTTGAAAATATGTGGTCTATCAGAGTAGCTGAATGATTAGTTATTCTCGTTGGTTTGGTTATATGAGGCAAGAATCCTTGGCTAAACATGAGATCGACAAATTCTTCTGTCTTGGAATGTATATTTGCTTTTAAAAGGTCCAGGTTGAGATCCCCCATGATATAAACTTTCTTGTTTTCGGCATTCAGAACATCCATTATTTCACCTAATTTTAATATGAGGAGGTTTATATCGGCTTTCGGTGGAGTGTTTGGTCTATATATGACGCCAATTATTTTAGAGTTGTGTTTATCTTCAACTTCTATGAATAGAGATTCGAAAACGTGGGGGATGAAAATTGTAATATCACTTCGAACTTTATAGGATATCCCCTCTTTTATATATAGCCCAACTCCCCCTCGGCCATCATCATTTTCGGGTCTCATGCATTTGATAATTGGCGCATAACCCTCCAGAGTAAACGAGTTTTGTGGGGGAATTTGAAATATTTCTGTGAGTCCAATTATGTCAAAAAAATTATTATTTGTTTGTAAATTAAAGAGCAGGTTCTGGAAGGAATCCCAGTGAGCCTTTAAGCTTTGACAGTTAAGATGGAACAAAGAAAATTCTGAGTTTATTTTACTAGTCATAGACTGAAAATCTTTAGGTGTAAAGTATTTACACTCATTTGAGTGGAGTTTAAACGGAGATTCGTCATTTTCTGGGGAGGAACATACTTTCTCATTATAGAGCTGTATAAAGTCATACTCTGGTTCCATTTGCACCTCGTCTAGTGCAACATTACCCGCCATAGGTCATTATCGTACCGCCCGCTCTTCCGCAGGAAAAGTATAATAATATTTCCCTAAATAATAAGTGGTAAATGAACTGTTCATGAGGGACTATCGATACTTCAGTTTCACTTTTAGTCACAGTCTGTTGCAATATGAATCCATGATTTGAGGTCAGATTGGGTACACAATAACTCTGTACATATATCAAAACTGTTAAAAATATACATATACATATACATATACTTATTGAGTGCGACATCACTTTACTTACAGTTGTTGTCACGCGATAATTCGGGTGGGTATATGTTTTAAATTAGGTTGTTCAAAAAACTGTTATGGGATTTGGATTTGGAGGACTTTCACATGGGAGGATATCGCAATATTACTTACAACAAATTTATTACAACAAATGATGATAATATCCATTCTGAAAACGGAACGCTGGACTCAACTTTCAGTATTTTAGATACGATTATCTTATACTGCCTTGTTTGCTGCAAAGTATTGCTGTTGAGTTACACACACTCAAGTAATTTTTTTATAAGCTTTGTTTCCCTGCATTTAGATCTACAATGCAATAAATCACTGGTGAAAATAAAGACTGCATCAAGGCTGGCTGACCCTTTGGTGTTGCTGAATTATACACGCTAAAGTGATTTATTTACATAATTTAATTCCATGCTGCACAGTACTGTCATGCAAGAAATCACTGGTGAAAGATATCAATTTCAGTTACAAAACACTGAACTCAGCTCTCAATATTCCACATATTTTTCATCAACTCCGGCCATGTCTGCCATTAAGCAGCCATGACCCGGTTTGATGAAAATTGGTGAGATACAACGACTTAATTTGTCTTGAAAAAAAAGAAAAAAAAAAAAAAAAAAAAAAAAAAAAAAAAAAAAAAAAATCTGGGCCATTTCATCTCTCGCACAGTCCTCCACAGAACGGATGGGGAAATTAGCAATCTTCAATTGTTCGATTGCGACAAACGTGAGTATTTCTTTTCTGTTTAGACGGCAACAGACTTCACCTATTAAGGATACTAAACATCTCGGGTTTTTTTTTTTAACTCTTTTTCTCGCCTGTTCTGGCTACTCTTGGTCCCTACCTTCGATCTTGTCCTGGCTATCTGCCTCCTAGAATGAATCTTAGCAGATTCAGTCAGATCGCTCCATTCTCCTTTGTCCATTTCTGGTAATTAGATATACTTGCATTCAACACTCCCTTACTGCATATTAGCCCCTTCCCGTGGCACGCCACACGCCATCGTGAAACCGAGATGGTGGCCTTCATCATACAAAATGGGCCACGAAAACATGTATTACCCTGATCACACACGCTGCACATGCGCACTGGCATCAGGTATCAACGCAATGACACCACACGTCTGCGCGAGTGGCCTACTATTACAACACTCATGACACCCATAATTCACAGCGAATTGGCCTCACATGAAGTCTCTAGTGAGATACCCAGAATTGGGTGGAAGCATGCGAGTAATACGAGATACGTCACCCAAATTCAAAGCGCTGTCATTCCCCCGCCATCCCCCCCCCCCCCATCCCCGCTCATTGGCACTCTCACATAAACTGTAAAGTGGCATACATACTAATCAATTTCACTGCCTGTAAAGATAATGTTAACCCTTTACCCAACGTAACGGCCAAAACCGGCCAGCGCTATTCTCAAAAATCGCCAATTAATTTTCATTATTTTTTCATTTTTTGTCTCAAAAACATAGGTTATGACCCCTCGTTGGAACGAGTTCGTCGAGCTCGTTCCAACAAGGGTCATAACCTATGTTTTTGAGATGAAAAAGAAACAAAATAGTTATTCAGGAATTTATTTTGCAAGTGTCGTCTGCTTTCTATGTTAGGTAAATAGTTATAAATATCTACAGAATGTGAACTCTTTAAGTTGTGATACATCTACTTCAAAATAAAGCACAAATATGTGCTTTGAGCCAGTGGTGGACTGACAGAATTAGGGAAATGTCCGGATGGGCCGGAGACCCTGTAAATTATTCGACTTCATTTCCAGACGAGCTTATCTCTTCAACAGTTGAGGAAATCATTTTAAAGTAATGTGAATTCCAAAAAAGGTAGGATTTTGAGCAAGAAAACTACCCTGGATTTAATTTTAGAGGGGCAATTGTCTGTATGGGCCATAAAACACCTTTAATGTGCCAGTCGATCGCCGAAATGAGCCAATGAGTTGGAAAGTGAGCCAGTGTCTCTACTGGACTGCCGTTTGAGTGCCAATTTTTTCTGACAGTCGGCCACAGCACTCAACCAGTTAAAATGGTATTTATTCACTTCCGTCCAGTACAATGGAAGGAGTGGGCAATGATGTATTTAGTACAGACCAAACAATATTTCCATTATTCAGCTATTGTATCCTTTGTTTCTGA
Organism: Pictodentalium vernedei; assembly: GCA_031216915.1. NCBI lineage: Eukaryota > Metazoa > Mollusca > Scaphopoda > Dentaliida > Dentaliidae > Pictodentalium > Pictodentalium vernedei. Next base: position 520,789,922 of record CM062294.1, on the reverse strand, counting down.
TTTGTTTGTAGTTCATGTTGCTCACAATTGTTATAAAACTGAGTAATATCAGGACAGTAATAATTACCAGCAGGTCTCCATCCAATCGCAATCCATGTGCTGGTTGCTGCTTTAACTACCATTTCTATCTCTGTGTTCTAAAAAAAAAGAATTCTTAAAATCATCCATTTTATCACACGCCTGTTCTTGGCAAACACCATTCTACAGCAACACTAAACCGCGCGGCAAATAAAAATCTGTGCGGAACGTAAATTGTCAACGGACTATTTTTTATAAAGAAGCAAAATTTCACTGGACGTATCTACAAATCATGCGAAGCAATTACAATTTGCATCGCTAGCGATAGCTAAAAATCATCCCCTGAGTTCTAATGTGTTCTATGTGCCGGTAGGCACATAGAACACATTGGAACTCAGGGGACGAAATAGTAACACGGGTTCCCTTGTAACTGTGGTGATAAAATGAGTTCGTTTTCTTGATAGCTGATTGTTGTCAAATGAATTGCTGAGTGTCCTTCTAATAACTGCTTTTAGAGACGTGAAGGCGTGTAATAAACACAGAACGACACGCGCGTGTGAATGGGTTAATCGATATGGAACTTGTGCCATCGCGGAGGGATAAAACTCGACCCCGGCGGCCTCTTGTACTATCCTTCACATGCCGGCACTCGTGCCATATCGATTAACCCATTCACACACGCGTGCCGTTCTGTGTATTTATGTTATATGCCATGCGTGTAACAATACCGAAGAAAAATTAACCATCTGGCATTTATTAACTCTCATATTTCCTGTTTCAATTGTTTTCCTAAGCGTTTGCATAATTCTGAAAATCTTTTGTTGCTTTTGTTGCAGATTTGTTTGTTGGATGACAAATGACACCGGTATTTAAATTAGTGTCTTTAGGTAATTAAAATGAGGCTGTCCGTGAAACTCCATAAGCTGCCACTACTTGAGCTCTGTGGACACAAATTTATATTGTTCGTATAGGTTATCTTAACAGAAAGCACAGCCAGTATCGAAAAATAACTGAAATGTGAGCCAATAAACAGCCCTTAAGTCCCAATAGAGGCCCAAACTGCCACAGTTGCATTGCTTTAAAAAAGTTCACGGAAGTTTATTCTTTCTTGAGAACTCAGCTGGAAGGCTGTATTTTTCTTGGCAGTGTTTTTACATCTTTGTTTGCTTCCTTTATATGTAGAAACATTATTAAGTCTCCTGCAGATGTGGACATACAGTACGTGGAGAGTGGATTGTAACTAAATCACCCGCGGAGTGGAGTTATCACCCAAAGTGTCACTTTCAAATTTTGTGCATATGGACATAAAACACAAGTAATGTTTCAGCCAATGGACCTCCGGGTTTAACCCGGAGGTCCATCGGCTGGAACTTTGCTTGTGATGGTTATGCTTGGAAATAAATTTCCAATTATTGCTCGGGTGGAATCTCCACTCTGCGGGTGATTTAATGATGATACACTCTCCACGTACTGTATATATATACAGTAGTGATTATCGTAAAATTAATTTGAGGCTTTAAGGCTTAACATAACGATATTTTCCCGACCCAGTCACGATCCAGTTCACGTTGCCCAAAAATCTAGGAAGTTTAGTCTGAAAAGGTATAAAGAAAAATATACACGTGGTACTTAATTAAGCACACCCTGTTTTTTTCGCATTGGTATTAATAGAAACTGTCATTACTTTCATGCTATCTTTCAGATGGCCAAAAGTGATTGTTTGATTCTATTGACAAAGGAAAGACAACACAATGATGAAAATATGCAGAATATTAATGACGCTAATTACACATATCTATCACTAATGTTGTTGATGGAAAAATGTTCTCTCGTCAAGCATGGTGCTGGAATGGTCAATGATGAAACAATGCCGGTAATTACTGACAAAAATGTTACTCGTGATCTCCTGAACACAACAGCAGTGTCTGACATCAGTAGCGAGTGTACCAATGACAGCCTGGACCCGCCTCCTAATGCTACCAGTGAGCCTCCTGATACGGTCCAGAGGCAACTGCCGCCACTCCTCATGCAATGCAGCTTCCACATCGGCCAAATTCTGTACAGGCGGATCCCTTGCTAGCACACATTGTCCAAGAAAGTCCCAGATGTGTTGTAAGGGATTCAGAACTGGGCTCATTGCAGGCCAAGCTAGTGTTGTAATAGCATTGTTCTGGGGGAATGCTCTCACAGCATTGGAACGATGTGACCTTGCATTGTCGTCCATGAATACAGGGCGAGTAGGCAACGGGTGGTTGTCAAAATGAGGCACGACAACCGGATTGAGAATGTCCCGGATGTACTGATGACCATTGAGATTCCCACGTACAGTCACCATATCAAGTTTACAATCATGAGAGAGGCATCCCCAGATCATTACTGATCATCCACCATAAGGAATAGTAGGTCTGATGTTCCGTGACGTGAAACAGGAACCAACTCTCGTCTGACTCTCCGCCGTGTCCTGAGGTTCCAATGTTGTCGTGCCATACACCATTCCAAACGTCGCCTTTGATGCCGATCGGACAGAGTTGGACTCTTGATGATCCTTCTGGACCTCATACCCAGTGCTTTGAGACGGTTTCGTACAGTTCTGTTGCACAAACGCATGTTGGGGAGCCAAAGGGGTTTCAAAACCCCACTTGCGGCAAAGGCTTCACGCCCGAAGAGGCGTGTCAGACTCCAATCTTCCTGAAGAAAGGTTTTTCGAGGTTGTCCAGCCCATGGTCGGTCTTTAACATCGTTGCTTTGTTGATTTTTTCGGAAAATTCTACTGATGACAGATTGGCTATAGCCAAGTTGCCTTCCAATAGCTTTGGATGACATGCCTGTTGTATGCATGCCAACGATTTGCCATCTTAGTGGCTCTGACAGTCTCCCCCTTGCCATGTCAACATTACCTGATAAAAGAAGTGACAAATTTTGTTGTTTTATACCCAGATATTGCATGTGGATAATAGTGTTTTTTGTGACATTCGTGGGGAGCATGCCTCACGTGGACGAGGGGATGTGTTTGGGGTACACTATCAACCAGAAACATATCATGTTTCACGAGATGAAATGTTCTGCAAGACATATCAATCATTAAAACATAATACACAGTAACATCAACTTCACTGTCATGAAACATTTCAGGGCGGTGCTTAATTAAGTTCCAGGTGTATATATTATATATTCAGTTGTAAATTATCAGAACATGCTTAAGTTGTAAAAGTTTATATCTCAAAAGAGAGAGAAAATATGAGAATCGGTTTCGCAGCAACGTGACGTTTAGCTCTTCTCCCAGCGTAACGGGAAAATGGGCAATGAACACTGATCTCCATACAACTGGATTGCTAGAAATCAAGGAACAAGAGTGACAGTGGCATTATTAAACGGACGTTTAACCCTCTGCACACTGATGTCAAAATACAAAAATGTATAGTGGCAAATTATTCCCATAATGCAAATACGAATATAACTAATTCAATCTTGTTTGACAGAGCTCGTTGAGCTCTGTCAAACAAGACTGAATTAGTTAAATTTCTAGTTGACTAATGAGAAAATTTCAGGTTGAAAAATTTTGATATTTTGACAGTGTGCAGAGGGTTAATGTAAATTCAGTCATTTTGCATTGCAGTATATACCCCATACAGTACGTGGAGAGTGGAGTGTGACAAAATCACCCGTGGAGTGGAGTTATCACCCAATGTATTCCTTTCAAACTCTGTACATATGGACAAGAAACGCATGCAATGTTTCAGCCAATGGACCTCCGGGTTTAACCCGGAGGTCCATTGGCTGGAACTTTGCTTGTGCTTGTTATCCTTTGCAACAAATTTGCAATTATTGCTTGGGTGGAATCTCCACTCCGCGGGTGATTTAGTGGTAATACACCCTCCACGTACTGTACATTTCAAATGCATCTTGAGTGTACTATGAAAACAAGAAAAATGTGACACATTAGACATTTGTTTTTTTGTTTTTTTTTTTATTGCTGAGACATGACAGCCATGTTGGATTTACCAGAATGCTGGTTATTTAAAGGAACCTGCCTACAATTACTAGTAATGACACCAGAAAAAATTGGGACCCATCGGTCGTTATTTTTTCTGTTATTGCACGGACAAGCAACAATCACAAAACAATCCAAGATGGCTGACATGGCGGTCATATAATGGATATGGCAGAAAACTGTTTATCGAAAGGAACCTTCCTCTAGTCACCTATAATCCACCACAAAAATTAGGATGCTTGGTGCATTTCATTTTCAAGTTAATGCGTGGACAAGAAAAAGTTACAAAAAATCTAAGATGGCTGCCACGGTGGCCATATTGCATACAGCAGAAAACTGATTATTGAAAGGAAAAATCCTCTAGTCAGAACTAATCCACCAACAAAAATAGGATCCATGGTACATTTAATTTTCAAGTTTCAAACAATCAAAAAGTATAACAAATCCAAGGTGGCTGCGACGACGGCCATCTTGGATATGACAGAAAGCTGATTATCTAAAGGAAGTGTCCTTTCGTCACCCCTAATCCAACGTAAAAAGTAGGGTCCATGGTGCATTTAATTTTTAAGTTATTGAGCGGACAAACAAATATTACAAAAAATCCAAGATGGTTGCCATGGTGGCCATATTGGATTCGGCAGAAAAACTGATTTATCGATAGGAAACTTCCTCTAGTCACCACCAATCCACCACAAAAAGTAAGACCCATGGTACATTTCATTTTCAAGTTATTACGCAGACAAGCAAAAAATACAAAAAATCCAAGATGGCTGCCACGGTGGCCACATTGGATGTGGCACAAAACTGAATATCGAAAGAAGGAACCTTCCTCTAGTCACCTATAATCCACCACAAAAAGTAGGATGCGAGGTGCATTTCATTTTCAAGTTAATGCGTGGACAAGAAAAAGTTACAAAAAATCCAAGATGGCTGCCAGGGCGGACATATTGGATGTGGCAGAAAACTGACTATCGAAAGGAACCTTCCTCTAGTTAACACTAATCCACCACATTTTGGTACCTTACGTTGAAACTGAAAAGGCATTCTTGTGGATACTTTATTGGTCCCACCTCGCCGAACCACGCTGCGTAGACCTTTTGTGCCCACTAAGCACCTGCTTTCCCCACCCCACCCAACCCCAGCCCCTCACACCCACACACACACTTTGATTGACTGTCCGTCGTCAGGTGTTTTTCCACAATGTCAAATTTTCAGCACTTCTGAAAGCTGGAGCCGGGTTATTGAAATTTCCTCCAGGTTATCCACTCAAGAAAAATATAACATGTTGGTTCGTATGTGACACGATCTAAGGCCGAGAACTGCAGAGCACTCTCATGTGTACTTTATTTACAGGAAACTACATACTCACATTTACAACCTTATGATAAATTTCAAAGACTGGGTCCGTCCGGGCAGTCGTTTTGGTATAACCGGAGAGATCTGTTATTGCCGCTCTCAAATCAGACACTGTAATGAAAAGCATAAATTCAAATTTGTGCAGGCAAGAGCATCGAAAGTGGGGGACAGCTGTCCCCTTGCCCCGAGGCTAGAAGAAAGGGGGCTGCACGTGCCCATTTTCCGTAGAAGTGCGCGTGTGGAAAAGACTATTTTCTGAGAACTGTATCTGAGGAACTAGCGAGTATGTGTTTTTGATATATTTTATGTGTGTCATTTTGCCTTCGGTACATCAGGTATAATTACAGAGTTTGGTCGATAACCACCAAGTAAAGAAGCTATACATTCAGCGGGATATTTCTAAAGCTTTATATTGTCCCTTGCATGGAACAAGGTCCCAGCTACAATGATTTGGGATGATAATCATCATACAAAGAAGCTACAGTACGTGGAGAGTGTATTATCACTAAATCACCCTCAGAGTGGAGATTCCACCCAAGCAATAATTGCAAATTTGTTGCAAAACATAAATCAGCACAATCAAAGTTTCAGCCAATGGACCTCCGGGTTTAACCCGGAGGTCCATTGGCTGAAACATTTCTTGTGTTTTTGTAGATATGTACAAAATTTGAAAGCTATAGCTTGGGTGATAAATCCACTCCGCGGGTGATTTAGTTACAATCCACTCTCCACGTACTGTATACAATCAGCGGGGTGTTTCTAAAGAATATTTTGTCCCTTGCGTGGAACAAGGTGCCAGATTCAATGCTTTAGCATCGCAGCTGACACCTTTTTCCTCTCAATGTATGATATATTTCAATACTATTGAGTGTCACATTACAATTTATGATACGCTGTTAACCCTTTACCCAAAACAGACGATATCAAACATACCCAACAATGTTGATTAAAATAATATCTTACGCGAAAATTATCTCCCTTGAGATTACTGAACTTTGCGAGACGAAATCCAATGCAGAAGGCAGTGAATGTGGGTGATGAGGTGTGAAATTTCTGAGACTTGATATGATTGCATGAATGACAATGAGGTGTGAAATAGCGACACCAATTAAAGCAATTACGATGTAATTTCTCATCCATCTCTGCGTTATTGTACAGTCCGAGAATGTGTTCTCATAGCAATTTGGAAGTTTTAATTCATCAGAGGAAAAAAATAGGAAAACCACATCTGACAGACTTTTAGATTATTAAAAACAACAGTGTCTGTATTTTATGCAACGATGCGCACACTGTTGATACAATGAATATAAAAAAGTTCTAGATCACCAAAAGGTCTGAAAAGGCAGTTTTCTATTTTTTTAAATGGGTTTCTACTGGGAACAAAAGTTCAATGTTCAAATTGATTGGGAAAAAAGTGTAACAAGATATCTTTTATTTGCTTGTACTACGCCACAGGAAAAGAACTGCAGTTTGTGAAATGATGCGCACATCGATGATAAAAATACATGAATATTAAAAAAAAATACGTTTTTATATGAAGTTCCTGTCTCTCTCAGTGTCAAATGCCTGAACAGCTTTACCAAATTAAGGGGAGGTAATGTTATGGAGAATCGCATCAAGGGAAACATTTTCTTGGCAATGATTTATTATTTTAAATATAATCTTTTTAAATTTTAAAAAAAATTCAACAAAACCATATCATGTGACCCCCTCATTGGAACGAGCTCAATGAGCTCGTTCCAATAAGGGGTCACATGATATGGTTTTGTTGAAATATTTTGAAAAATTTCATTTTTTCAACTGCTAAATTTTCATATTACGCGGACGGGTACGGGCGGGTACGGGCGATTCATTAGGTAAAGGGTTAACTCCCATTCTTAACTCATACCCAGAATGAAGTGCCATTTTTGATACACCTGCACCCCCCCCCCCCCCCCCCCCCCCCGCCATCAGATGTTTCCGGCACTCTTGTGTGTGTGTGTGTGTGTGTGAACCACAAACACATGTTATGAAATAAAGTAAACACTTAACATTTACCTGACATTACTACCAAATCAGCCAAGCGTTATACACACAAAAATCGCCATTTGAATTTTGTACTTTTTTGCCAAATTTTTCTCCCAAAACATAGCCCATGGCACTTCATTGGAATGGATTTGTCAAGCTCCAGCTAGGGACCATCAGCATAGTTTGAAAGTGAAAATATTTGGGAGAAAGTATCGTAACCATCGCGGGAATGTGGCTAAGTGGTTCCGAAAGCGGTTAGTGTCCTTATGCACAAATGTGATTGTATCTCGCCCATCCGGCTGGACAACTTTCGACTGTTTCACCCTTACCATTAGTAGTGTATTCTAGGTCACTAAAACATGTTCAAAAACACGTGTTAAAAATTCGTGTTCATTTTAGACATCTGAAAATCGATGTTCTGATCCAAAATGTCTCAAAATGTGTAATTTTCTATGGAAAACCCCACTAACACCCAAATCAGCTAAACGAGTATGTTGTAATGGAGATTTCTGCAGTGTTGATTTTTTTTAATTTTTGTTATTTGCGTGTTCGCCTTTACCTTTTCCCTTTTGGGATTTCGATGTTAATTTCAAAGCCAGCACAAAACATTTTTAGACTTGTAGTTTTAGGTGGCCCCGAAAATGTCTATGGGAATCCCATAAAAAGGTGAACATGTGAATAACAAAAACTTGAAAAAAAATTAATTAAACTATTGACTGAGGTTACTTGAATGTCCTTCCCTATTACTGGTGACAATCGTAAGGCAGGATATGATTATTACCACTTTTGAGGGCGTTCCTAGCACATTAACGATGTTTTACCGGGCGTTGAAACCTCGTAATGCTCAACAAGTACAAGTCACGTGACGTGTTGGGCCGTTATTGACTATAACAGCCCAACACGTCAATAACAGCCCGACACGTCTAAATATAGACAATGACGTCACATCTCCCAGCCGATCAACAATCTTTTTCCCAGATTTCCATTTGGATCGAAATTTAATTCGGATTTTTAATTTGTAAACACAATTAACACATTTGTTTCAAGTGTTTCCCTTTGTGTCACGGATAGATAATGTATCAAATATATGAAGCGATACACACAAAGTAAGTAATGACATCTTTGATGAATAAACTCTTTGCCTTAAGTTCGCATTTCGAAGATATATTTCATCATCTAACTTTCCAAATTTCGCCGTAGACTGATCAGACGATAGTCATGTTACCCGGTTTGTTTGTCAACAAATCAGACGATAGTGTCGCTGTTTTTTTTTAATTCTAAAACGTCAAACTCCATTTATTTATCTTATTTCCCATATAATTTAATTGTAATGTACCCGATGTACGAAAGTGGCAATAATAGAAATAACATGACTTTGTCGGGCATTACAGTGTATCAACGGCTCAACAGAAATGGTTAACAGCCCTTGAGCTTATTAACGGCCCTCGACTTCGTCGCGGGCCGCTAATAAACTCTTGGGCTGTTAACCATTTCTGTTGAGCCGTTAATACACTGTAATGCCCTTCAAAATCATGTTATTGTTGTATTAACAACCCTGTGTTTTATTAGTGACCCTCGACTTCGTCTCGGGCCGCTTATAAGACCTCGGGCTGTTAATCATTTCTATTGGGCCGTTAATGAACCACAATGCCCTTGAAAATCATGTTATTGTTATATTGTAAAATTAGAAAGGGTACGTATATACCTTGACTGCAGATCTTCCCCATATATCCTGCATCACAGAAACATTGTTTTGGACGGTATGTTGATCCAGGGTCAACTTCTATGCAGCTTCCGTGGTTGTTGCAGTCAGCGTCGGTATTACAGTCAGCTGAAACATAAAAGGCGGAAGTATCTTAATATAAGAATGGACAGTGTAATATGTCATGTTGTTAGCAACACTCACTTTTCCTTGAAAGGCACAAAAATATCTCGTTTGCCCCTTCATGCATTTCAGAGGAATTTTGTAAAAGAAAATGCGCAAAATTATAGCATAGCCATGTATTACACGCCTGTTCTATGAAATCCCTATCCACAGCAACACTAACCCGTGCGGAAAATAAAAATCTGTTCCACACACATGTGTGGAACGGAAATCGTTGACGGACTATTTTATAAAGAAGCGAAATTTCACTGGAATTTTCTACAAATCGTGCACCACAATTACAATTTCAATCCCTAGCGATAGCTAAAAGTCGTCCCCTGAGTTCCAATGTGTTCTATGTGCCAGTAGGAACTCAGAGGACGAAAGAGTAACACAAGTTCGGTTGGCAACAAAATGTGTTCTTTTTGGTGATAATTATCAAATATATTGTTGAGTGTTCTTCTTATAATTGTTTTATAGACGCGAAGGCGGGTAATAAACACAGAACGAGTGTGACTGGGTTAATCGATATGGCACTTGTGCCATCGCGGAAGGATAAAACTCGAGGCCTGTGGCCTCTCGTTCTATCCTTCCGCGCTGGCACTCGTGCCACATCGATTAAGCCATTCACACACGCGTGTCGCCCTGTGTATGTATTGTCAAAGTACATACAAATTATCCGTCATAAGGAACCATGAAACTGATAAGGTCTAAAATGAATTCCATATCAAAGGCTGTACAAAGCAATTCCACACCTAGAAATTGCTCCGGTGAAGACTGCGCATGCTTGACCTTAGGGGGAAATACCGTCTAAATTTTAATAATGTCTATGGAGAACAAATTCAAACTATTTTTACAACAAGAACATGTTGAAACAGAAAAGAGCCTATTCCCTAACTATCTCTCTGGTGAAAAAGAGGGAAAATTTTTGAGAATCCTAAGCAAAATTCTCAGGAGGCTTTAAAACTTTAAGCCAAACCGGACTGACCAGGTGCCGTTTGTGCATGGCGCATAAAACCTGGTGTCCTGTATCTTGTCAAGAACAGCCACCTATTGCCCAATTCTTGACGGTCATGAGCAAAGACAATTTCCGATTTTCAAAGACAGATATGCATGAATACATGTGAGCGGGGAGGAAGGCACATACAAATGAAAATTTAGATTGTCAGGAGGGCAGTATTTTTGTGTTACTTTGGAAAGTATGATAACAAATAAAATTTGGTATAAAAATTTAATTTCTTCGAATCTTACCAAAGTAATCCAAGTGCCGAATGAACAGTAGGCGGGGCGAGCATGGATGCATGTTGCGTCTGATTAAGAGATATAATGGAGGTCATAGATAAGTATGTAAGGAAATTAATGCTATAATGACAATTGGAATGATAACTTCAGCATTTCCACAGGATAGCGAGGAAAATGATAAAAATACAACACGAACATGTAACCAGAACACAACATAAAATATAATATGTACATGCGTTATTCAATTACCACAATTATTTATTTATTTATTGCTGTTTAAGGTCACATATTTTTTTATTGAACTATTTCTACTCCTGTAGTAAGGACCAGAATTTCGAGTTATCACCCGTGATTGTTCACGCCTCCAAGCTCGTTCGATCATATTTGACATGTACATGTATTTGTCGCCGAAGCATCAGAGACCCAAACCGTCCTCCGCAATAGTTCCCTGTTTACTTTTGCATCTTCATGTTAGATGTTTTCTCAATTCCGTTCCTACCCAATAACATATACTATCACGTGGGAACAAAATAGACAAAAATTAAATACACAAATTAACCCTTTACCTAACATGAAAAGCAGACGACACTTGCAAACAAAATTTTTGAATAACTAATTTTTTTCATTTTGTCTCAAAAATATAGGTTATGACCCCTCGTTGGAACGAGCTCGACGAGCTCGTTCCAACGAAGGGTCATAACCTATGTTTTTGAGACAAAAAATGAAAAAAATAATGAAAATTAATTGGCGATTTTTGAGAATAGCGCTGGCCGGTTTTTGCCGTTACGTTGGGTAAAGGGTTAATAAGAATTTGAGTTAGCAAGTAACTCACATTTTTCCCCTTCTTTCGGGACAAAAGTCTTTCAGCTTTATGAGTTGTGTCCAAAACTAATCTCAGAAGTGGACATTTTCATATAATTCCATCTTATTGATCTAAACACACATCCAAACTGTAAGCATCATACTCTATTCTCCTGACGTTAGAAATTAACCGTGATGACCGGCACTATGGGAGGAGAGGTATTATCTTTCGGAAGGTCACAAAGATAGAAAAAACACAACTTTTCAACGTTAAATGGAACCATTAAAACAATAAAATATCCAAAATATGTTTACAGAACAAAGAAAATTAATTTTTGCTTTAATCAAATCTATGTCCCTGCTAATTTTCTCGTGAGGATTTAGTACATCTTTACAGTACGTGGAGAGTGGATTGTAACGAAATCACCCGCGGAGTGGAGTTATCACCCAAGCTATAACTTTCAAATTGTGTACATATCGTTAAAAAACACAAGCAATGTTTCAGCCAATGGACCTCCGGGTTTAACCCGGAGGTCCATTGGCTGAAAGTTTGCTGGTGCTGGTTGTGCTTTGCACCAAATTTGCAATTATTGCACGGGTGGAATCTCCACTCTGCGAGTGATTTAGTGATAATGCACTCTCCACGTAATGTAGGTCTTTGAAGTTACCCTATCAGCCTTTTCTAACAAAGTAATAAGGCGATGTACTGGGATAAAAAGTGAAAATTTTAAACAAAAATAGAACCATTAAAAACTAATTTTATCAAAAAGTATTTGATACCATTTTAACAAGTATGTTATGAAATATTTGATCATATGTCCGTCTATTATGTAAAAAAATGAAATTTATTGCAAATTAAAGTTTTTCTCCCATAGACGGCTATAGTAATTTAGACTGCTATCTTCACTACTGTTTTACACGCATGCGCATTCAGAGGAGTAGAAATAGTTCAATATGCACGAGTTGACACTGGCTGTTGAAAGTGTCGTTAAACTTCAATAATAAATGAATAAATTAGAATGAGGTTAACTGAAACTTACATTTGTATTGGCATTTGTCTCCATAAAAGAGATTATTACATGTACACTTCGATCCATCATGCTGTCCGTTACCCGAGCATTTCTCTTGAGGTGTACCTGAATGAAAGTATTTGAAAATAATAAAAATTATCTATAAATCAATTTCAAATTCACCATAAACAACTGTCATTGATAAATAAGACCAAATTCACCAAAACTAAATGATTGTACAGACGCTACACTGCAACAAATATAGGTGCTCTTTAGAATCAAAACTGGTTCTAATCTTGTCCCTGAGATGGAACCAGTTCTGTTTAAACAGTATTTATTTCAAATCAAATAAATTTATAAAGATTAACATTAAATATTAACAGAATTAAACATAAATTGAGGGGGTTTCAGTCGTAAGTTTAAAGCTTATACGAGGTTGTCTCCAGTCATTATTAAGCAAAGGAGATATGAACAGTTGGCATGTGGAACCAGTTTTGGTTCTATACAGAACCAAAACTGGTTCGAAATGCCAACTGTTCATATCTCCATTGTTTCAAAATGTTTGGTGACTGCGTTGAATAACCTCCAAGTTTAGTGCTGAATCTACCTCAGTTCATGTAATATTCTGTTAAAACTGAATTCTAATCTTGGTAAATTTGTTTGATTTGAAATAAATACTGTTTAAACAGAACTGGTTCCATCTCAGGGACAAGATTAGAATATAAATTTAGTAATATAAATTTATTAGAAAAATAAATTTATATTACTAATTTATCACCATGAAATTATTTATAAAATATTTAAATGACCGTGGTGGGTTAATTTTTCTTTTTCTTCACAACTGTATTTATTTGACATTTCAATTATTATGCACACTGGGTGATCGTCTGCGTTCATCGTTTTACCCAAATCGATTGCAAACAATGGCTGGTCACGACGAATACGGCAATTTTGACATTGCTAACTCGAATGAAATTTTTGGAAATCAAAATGATTTTATATTTGAGGAAGAATATTTGGCTTTATATCTAACTCCACTTTTACAAACTGTGTTTTTCAGTTCTCGGGAAACGGTCAAAACCAAAATACAATGTAATACTGATGGCCTACTTCCACCTACCACGGAACGTTACTTTTACGTGAAGTGAACACTTGAATGAAATTTGAGGGAGGCGTGGCTTATGACGTTTTCTTTGCATTACGTAATTCATTGGTCAATAAAAAATTTAATGACATAAGTGCATTTGACTTGGAAAGTGTGTCAATTGCAACCTGCATTTCAATAATATGCGCCCTCTTTTATGCCAGAAAAATAATATGTCTACCAGTTTTAGTTTTTAAGTCTTTGTTCGCTGAAGTAGAGGACGACTAACACTATTTATTTATTTGGGTCGCGAACGTTTAATTATAAGGAATGATCGTTTCTTTTTGTCTATCTCTTGAGTTATGAGCCCCAAAAAACGAAGTTTGGACTTTGTTTTTGGGGGTTCATAACTCAAGAAATAGACAAAAAGAAATGATAATTCCTTAAATACACTCTCATTATTGAAAAAGCCTTTTCCCTACTTCCCACTCCCGATAAAAGTGTAATACTGACAAAAACTATAAAAAGGAAACAAAATCTAAAAGTGAGTTACACAATCACGGAAATATTGAATTGTTTCAGGTCTTTCTTCGGTACTATGTACTATCAAGAACTAAAATGGTACATGAATTTATGAGGACGGAAAAGCACTCCATTCTACATTTTATTTATATAGACTTTTTCACAACCTGAGATGACAACTGTAGTTAAGGAAAGTGACATGATCGTTTCTGAACGAAACGGTCCAAACACTCTTTCAAATCGAGGTTGATCGAATCTTGAGGCCGCTACCCACAGAACGAAGTAAAAGTAGCAACTATGATATTGTAATGGTCAGGTGCGCAGCCAGAATTCTATGTTCCAGTAATACTAAAATGCTCGCCCTCTGATTGCACGAGAGCTCGCTTTGTTTTTTCTATGCTTACGGCTCCAGTGGCATATGTTACCATCTGACGTCACCAAGTGAAATATTTGATAAGATGATAACAATGGGAGGAGATTCAAAGTAAGATAAAAGTCGAGGTTACTCCATCTCAGTTCATGATTTGAACTGAGATGGAGTAACCTCGACTTTTATCTTAGTTATTATTTTTTTTTGTTGTCCAATGACGATGTGGGGTACACAAAAGGTTTATTTACTAAATTTCTTATCCTTAAAGTTGCCTTGTTCACCCAAGTGCCTTGTTCATTTAATGATGTGGGTTTTGGGCTATGGATGGGGTATTATTGGAACATATACGTTATTGTGATGAATTGATGGTAACATGGTCTGGGGCTTGCATCTCAGTTGAACATAAGCTCCGAGCAGCCGCAAACCTCAGACCTTATAAAAGAATCGAGATTACTCCATCTCAGTTCAAATTATGAAGTAACGGAGTAACGAGTCACCTCGAACTTTATCTAAGTAATTGATTTTTTGTTGTTCAATGACGTTGTGGGGTACACGAGAGATTTGCTTACTAAATATGTTATCGTTAACGTTGCCTTGTTCATTCAGGTAACTTGTTCATTTCACAATGTGGGTTTGGGGGTTTGGGTAGGGTCTTATTGGAATATATACGTTATTGTTACGAATTGACCGCAACATGGTCTGAGATTTGCGGCTCGTAGCGTATGTTCAACCTCAAATCTTCGCGTCCCAGTTCAACATGAGTTCTGAGCCGCAAGACCATGTTACTGTTAATCTATGACAATAACGTATAGTAGCAGGAGTGTCCTCGCCAGCTTTTGTTTTTTTGTTTTTTTTTTGGGGGGGGGGGGTGGGGGAGAGGGGGGACAAATTTAATTTTGGGTTATAAGAAGTATGAACAGTTGTTCATATGCAATGCGGCAAGAAAATACGGATGTTACTAACACGGCGAAATAGAAAAAAAAATACTCACCAGCTTTGATGTTCACGTTTGCACAGCTCCAGAATATATACTCCATCCCACAAGCAGCATTGCTCCATTCCGTAGCCTGTCTTTTTATTCTCAGGGTACAATTTATACACTCTTCATTTCCAAGGGCAACGGGGTGAGACAATGTTCTGTGAAGTAATAACGGAAGAGGAAGTATGCAAAATATTTACTGCTGTGATATGACAGGCTTGGCAATTTCAGGAGAGCGATTTTTTAGCTCTCCTTACTGCCCTCCTGAAAGAATTAAGGAGAGCGAAAAATCGCCCTCCTAAATATTTTGGTCTGGGATGATTGAGATTACATGTATTATGCTCACATTAAATTTTTGTTGTAAAGCAAAAATGTAATTTAACTTCGAAGTCACATAAAATAAACAGGGTGATCACGTAATTTCATTTTGAAAGTGGTTTAGTGGTAAAAGATAATGGCTGCAACCATACCCAAACACAGTTGCAATCATTTGAAGCAAAATGGGTCACAGCAATATTTTTTTTCTGAGTTTCAAGTTCAACAACCGACATCACAGTTTGAGGGGTAATTATTCAAGGAATATTGACACTATAATATACTACCATTACTACTATCCTGTCACTTGAAGCACTTGCACCAGGATGTGACTGTAGATTCAAGCAGACCTGTTGTCCAAGAAAGTCATACGCCTACCACTACCACCTTCAACCCCCCTTGGGGGTTGAAGGTGGTAGTGGTAGGCGTATGACTTTCTTGGACAACAGGTCTGGGTACACACACAGGTCTTGTCAAGTGTGTGTTCGGTTGTTGAGTGAGACATCTAGATGTCTAAGAGATTTCGCTTTACCTTAGTAAAGTTAATAAAATCACTGACGTAGTCTGTTGGTTTCAGTTTCAATGAAATCGTTCTACTGGATTCTTAAAATGCAGTGTAAAGCTAATTGCTCTCCTAAGCTGATTGAGGAGAGCGATTTTTTGCCCTCCTGCATTTTTCAGAATGCCAGGCCTGATATGACCAATTATTCTTGGACTCGTTTTTACATATATTACACATGATCAAAAAATTAGACATGCAGCCCAGGAGAGTTTTTAGACAAAGCAGTCAAATGAGGACAACAAATATTGTTAGTTCTGTCTCGCATACTACCTTTAGCTGAATGGCAGGTACATATTCAGCACACCGAGAGAGAAGTAAGGAAGCCGAATCTCGATTGACGATTACCAGCAAATGAAGAAGCCGACTTCCAGAGGCGGACTGGTCGTATGAACCACCGGGAGATTTCCCGGTGGGCCCCTTATTGGAGCCTCCCATGGCCCACACAATTTACCCAGCCCAACGCCTCTTGGAGTATGAAGTTTTGTGAAAATGACAAAAAAGGCGAAATGGACCGGATTGCATAGACTGTCGGTTTATCGAAATGCCCTCTATGTGGACTGCCAATGGCAGTCCACACAGAGGCCGTTTCGATATACCAGCAGTCCCTGTCTGCCATTGCACATGCAAGGAAATAGCGTTCTTTTGGTTCGAAAAATAAAATGTTTCTCCCATTGGGCCGCACTATGGTCGGCCTGATATGTTCGGTACCCCCTTTGGTGCAACCATGTTTGCCAAATGAGAGACACAGATGATACAAATATGCCATCGAAAATGCACTGTATGTGGACTGCCCTTGATCGCCCAGATGCAGGGAAGTAGCGTTCTTTCGGTTCGAAAAATCCAAATTTTGTCCAGTTCCTGCGCCCCCTTCGTACGTTTCCCAGCAACTTTCTTTTGGCCCACTCCACCCCTGCTGTCTTCCCGCGAGACTGAGGGAACTGGACCAATCAGACCAACTGAGCAGTGGCCTCAATATATCGACTTATACTGTACTTTCGTGTTCTCTTTTAGATCGATCAACCATGATGTCACGCCCGATTCACCCTAAATCTGTCTAAACTTCGACACAGGGCCGTATTATTCATAAGGCTGACTAGGCTGAAGCCTAGCTGCACTGTTACCAGCGCCCTAGGGCTCCAATGATGGCACTCTGCATTATGCGCCGTAGCGATACATGTACATATGTATTTACCCATATATATACTCTCGTAAGTATACTACATATACCACCAAAATGTGTTTTTCGGAAGCATTCTACTCACGCAATAAAAATATTTAAAAAAAAATTGTGAGTGGGATCCTTCAGGAGACCCGCAAACTGCATATAGGGCTATGTACTGTAACATGGTGCCTACCGTACCAGGGTCAGGCTGTCAGCTGTAGTGGGGTGAAAGATTGAAGTGTCAGAGGGGCCCCCCGAAGTACCTAAAAGCCTAGGAGCCCGGCCATGGGTTAATACGTGGGCCATCGAGATTAAGTGTCTTGCCCATTCGCACAGTACAGATGACAGGGCCGGATGTAGGACTGTGCAAGCTGGGTAGTTGTCCAGGACCTTTCACAATCAGGTGCCTCCACATAAAATTGTAAGGAAACATGTAGGCTGACCTGACCGTCACGCACATCAATCAAAGCCATATTGTGTGCATTTTACGACGTAAAACGCGCGCAATATGTTTTTTACAGATGCATGTTGATTGTAAATATATGTACTGTAGTATATTCTTGTTATGAATCATCATGATTGACCTACTTGCTTGTTATGATTGATCATGATTGACCTGCTTGCTTGTTATGATTCATCATGATTGCCCTACTTGCTTGTTATGATTCATCATGATTGACCTACTTGCTTGTTATGATTCATCATGATTGACCTACTTGCTTGCTTGCTGGCTTATTCAGACTATTTCTAGGTAAAAAAAATGCTTTTATGGATGACTTTAACTATGTCTTGTCATCTTTTAGGTTTTACTATTCTAAGATAGGATGCGACTCCACTACTTACGGCTGCCCAAGGGCATCCACCTGTCTAAATCCGGTCCTGGCAGTTGGTACGGGTTAGAATCGAACCGTCAACCTTTCGGTTTAAAGTCCAATGCGCTGACCACTGAGCTCCCACTATGAGGGTTGAATAAATGGTTATTGCGTAATCATGAAGCACACTAATAGAAAAATGGACGTGTTTTGTATGGTGTCTGAGTGATTCATATGATGCCATTTGGTACAATAGAACTTAAAATGAGAATTAATAAGGTACTTCAGAAATTACTACAAGACAATGTGACTGGAAAGAAAACATGCGTACATTTTAACCCTTTACCTAACCTGAAAAGCAGACGACACTTGCAAAAATAATTCTTGAATAACTAATTTTTTTTCATTTTTTGTCTCAAAAACATAGGTTATGACCCCTCGTTGGAACGAGCCCGACGAGCTCGTTCCAACGAGGGGTCATAACCTATGTTTTTGAGACAAAAAATGAAAAAAATAATGAAAATTAATTGGCGATTTTTGAGAATAGCGCTGGCCGGTTTTGGCCGTTACGTTGGGTAAAGGGTTAACAAAGATGTATATCGATTCAAAAGACAACTTTTGTCATCCTCAACGATTTCTCACATAACAGAACGAGTATGACAACTTTTCTTTTTAGAAAAGTATTTATAATGTTAATGTCTGCACAATGGTATGATGACGTGGAAGTCCAATGTGTCACTTCAGGACAGAAAACGTTTCGATTTTCCGGTTATACAGTGCTGTGATCACAAAAGAAATATTTTTCTCCATCAGATCGCGATCAAATTGCGACTCACACATAATGTGTCAAGATTTCATAATTAAAATATCGCGAAATCAAGACCGAAACACAAAAGACAAGGTGCAACTGTATCCTCCGTCAAAGGTTTTTAAGTTGAAAAAAAGTGTGAAAAGGGTCCATAACTTCATAAAAAAATTGACAAAACATGTAACTTGTGAATATCTTTCTCCCCCCTCTCCCCCACCCCATGGTGGCCTATACCCCTTCCCCTCCCCCACACCCCTATGGTGGCTTATAAGAATATCAAAGATCATTGAAATCCAACATCCACTGACTGAGATATGAAGGTCCAAAGTTGTTACGGACAGAAACAATTTCTATATCCTCTGCAAATTTTGTTTTAGCTGGGGATAATAACATATTTTATTAATTTATTACGGTCTAATGACACTTCAACAGCCAAGATCATATCGTGTCGGTGACAGTTTTACAGGTGAAGGAAGCCGGAGTACCCGAAGAGAACCACCAAGCAACGAAGAGCAGCTGCCAGCTCCCCAACATCGTAACCCCGCACTGCAGCACAGGCAGGGTTTGATTGGTTGAAGACGTATGAACCATTGATGCGCAGTACGCCTTAGTACACGGCGTCATCGTGCCCCCGTGTGGACAATCGGGGTGAAGTGCCTTGCCCAAGGACACAACGCGGGAGTCCGAATCGATCGCTCAGACGGCCACCCATCAAAGGACTAACCGGGCTCGATGTTGCTTAACATCGGTGATCTGACGAGAAAAGGTTACCTTTACCCAACGTAACGGCGAAAACCGGCCAGCGCTATTCTCAAAAATCGCCAATTAATTTTCATTATTTTTTCAATTTTTGTCTCAAAAACATAGGTTATGACCCCTCGTTGGAACGAGCTCGTCGAGCTCGTTCCAACGAGGGGTCATAACCTATGTTTTGAGACAAAAAATGGAAAAAATTAGTTATTCAAGAATTATTTTTGCAAGTGTCGTCTGCTTAATAGCATCTCAGAATTAATGTTCTCTCATTTGTTTTCCAACGGTCGATATTCTCTAGTGCAATGGAGAGAAACGTGGACAGATAATTGCGATTGGACAACGACCCAGTTGCAATCACAGTCAAAATTATCTGTATCTGTATTATACGATGCGGCAATCCACTTCTTTCCCCTTTCCCCTGAAAGTCTCATTTTCTTTGTGGATTTATTCGCTTTGTTCGGCAATAAATTGATCACCTTGCCCACCTTTCAATTTTGAAATAAAAACTATTCAAAAAAGTAGGGGGTATACAAACTGATGTTGATATTTTCGGAAAATGGTATTGGATACGCGTGATTGGACACACCAATGTGTTTGTTCAGGTTTTTCGCACGAGCGCCTCGTTAATGTCAATGGGTACGTTTTGAAATTTTCATTTATACTAGGGGGGCTTTTTCGGAGGTCTCATCGTTCCTTTATTGGTATGAACTCGTTCATCAATAGTTTCTGGTCGAAACGTAACTTTTAAGGTATGCGAAGACTGACACGTGATGAACGTTTACGTACCGTTGGCATGTTGGAAGCTGGCAACAAAGAGACTGCAGTGACTCAAATTCTCAATGTTACTCAATCGCTCATTAGCAGGTTGTGGTCACGATACCGTCAAACAGGTAATGTTGATGACAGACTAACCAGAATCGTTTCAGACCTTTCACCAATCGAGCACATCCGTGATATGCTTGGCAGACGCCTACGAAAACGCCAGCAGCCCCATATCAATGTCTAGGAACACGCCGCTGCACTGCAGAAAGAATGGAATATCATCAGTCAAGCTGATATTGGACGTTTGGTGAGGAGTATACCACGTCGGATCCGCGCTAGTCTCGTCAACCGAGGAGGATTTACAAGGTATTGAAGTCTTGGACTGAATGTGGTAAATTCTCTGACTGACCGTCAATGTCTTCTACAGCACAGTATGTGGAATGTATGCTTGCCAGACACCCAACTATCGCCGAAATCATTCACCGGATGTCACAGTGCAATGCCTCAACTGTCTTTTTGATGAAAATATAAATATATTTCTTCATACATCTCACTTTTATCAAATATCCCCAACTTTTTTGAATAGTATATCACAGGCGTTAGATGCTTGGATAATAAAAAATACGCCCAAAATCAAATATATAAGACCATTATCAAATATTACCTCCTTTATTTATATATATATAATAGGTAATATTTGATAATGGTCTATATATTTGATTTTGGGTTTATTTTTTATTATCCAAGCGTCTAACGCCTGTGAGAAAATATAGGTTATAAACCGAGTGATAATCTGTCAGTGAATTAAAGTTTCGAGTGCGAAGCACGAGTGACTTTAATTCACTTTCGGATTGTCACGACGTTTCTTAAATATTTATAACACCCAAAGCATCCCGAGGAATGCAGTGAGTGCATGTCTAATTACCAAAAAAGGCATGCCCGGATTTATTCTTTATATAAAAATGTCATTTAAGTTAAGTATGTTCATAACATATAGATTATATAAGAGTATTTCTTTGGTTCATTGTCAAATTAAGTCATGGCTGCTTCTCAGCAGCCATGACTCAATTTGCCAATAAACCCCAGTAATAATAAATCCTTGGTAATCGTCGGCTAAAGGGGTTAATTAAAAAATTGCCAACTTCTTTGTCACTTTTCTATTATTTTTTTCTTAATTTTTTTTATTTATTTATTTATTGGCGCTTAATGACACTTTCGACAGCCAGGGTCACCTCGTGCCGGGCAGTGTTACGGCTGGAGGAGTACCCTGAAAGAACCACCGAGTAACGGCGAGCAACTGTCAGGCTCCCCAACATACTAACTCCACACAAGCAGGGTTAGCACTGGTTGAAGACAAGTGCGCCATCGACGGGCTGTATGCCTTAGTTCACAGCGCCCCCACGTGGGCAATGGGGGTTACGTGTCTTGCCCAAGGACACAGGTGAGATTCGAACCGAGGACCTCTTGGCTTGCAGCCTACACCTCTACCTGCTGAGCCACGCGTCCCCCTTTTCTCTATTCTTTTATAACGTTGCTGAATTGTAAGACAAAAGCATTTTACTTACAACACTGTAAGTGGACAAAGAGTCTACTAAAAGATCTGTATGTAAAATACAGACGTCCGATTATAGTGATATTATTGGCCGAGGGACGCCGGGGGTGTTATAATGGTCATTTATTGGATTCCACTGTCCCTCTGTGGGTTGTAGATTCGACGTAATGTGTTAAACCTCCACCTGACCTGCCAACGTTATGACAAAAAAGAACGCCATTCGAATTGTATTTTTTATTTTATTTCCGTAAAAACATAGCTAATGACACATCGTTTCGCTCCTTTCAATGAGGAGAGATAAGCTTTGTTCTTGGTATTCAGTTATCCAAGACGATGCAAGTATTGTCTTCTATTCGTGTTTTCTGAAGGATTAAAAAAATTTGGAGGAGTGGTTCAGAAAACCAGAGGCCCAAGCGAGCCTAAACCACTCACCTGGATCAAACTGTCTACAGGGAGTGAAGAGAGTGTGAGTGTGGAGAGTGGGAGGCTTTTGATTTGTCGAGAGAGGATAAAAATCCTTTTTAAAAAACGATAGTATTTTCTAGATAGTTTGAATCTCCCTCTCATTAAGTTTCTCTATTTGTCTGGCTTCGAAAGACTTCCGATTTTTCAGGCCAGTTTCGATAACAGAACACACCTAGTGGGATAGCTGCTTGATATAAGCGATAGATATTGGCTGCGTTAATATACTGGGTAGCCAAAGCGGCTGCGTTATTGTATACTGGCGAACCAAAATACTGGTTGTGTTAATTCCAACTTTTTGGGGTTGTGTGTTTGCTCAGCCAGAAACGTTGCACGTCATTCACGGCAAGGCGATTCGGTGCTGCAACCCCAGTTTCGGACTCCTATCGATGCTGGCTTCAGAAAATTTCTGGGCGTTTGGCCAGTCGGCATCCTGGTGTGGTATTCAGGTGATTTCCCGAATTTTCAGGCCTGTCTCGCTCATAGCACAACATCTGGTCTGATTCCTGCTTAATATGGACGATAAACAATTAAATTGGAGCAAGTGCATCGAGCAAGTGCATCCTCGCAAATCTTCCATTAACACTTACGCTGCCGAAAGCGACTAATGTCACCTATTTTATGATGATTATCTGTACGTTCTGGCATGCGCAGATCAAAACTACCATCTAATTAATTGTTGGAAAGGGCTCAGAGAGCCCTTTCCAACAATTAATCAGATGATAGAGTTTCAATAAATGTTTCATAAATGTTTTTAAACTTCCTCGAATACAGACGTACATAGAGGTCCTCCATATATGACTGAACTGGGCGTGGCAGTAAAAGGACTAAAAGAGATTTATGTGGTAAAATGGGACCACTGAACAAAGAAAATGTATTCTGTTCCAGTTTGCATCGAATTTGAAAGCAAACGATCTGCAGCGGATCACAAAATGAAACGGGCGCTATCGTAGACAATTACGAATCATCAGAAACAATCCCAACTTCAGCACTGTCAATTCTAATTTTGAAGGACGGGTTTTGAATGCGAACCAAAATACTGACTGCCTTAATTCCAACCTTTTGGAGGGTTGTGCCTCATCTCCATCCGCATTGTGGCTGACCGATTAGGATTAGATGGTCGGGGACGCAACACCAGGAACGGACCCCCATCAATGCTGGCTCCAGAAAATTTCAGAATTTCCAGGCAAGCATAGATTGCCTGGTGTGACAAAAACAAAGAACTCACTCACAAACGATAAAACGAACGAAATTCAGATATAAAAAAAGTGGAAAACAAGCAAAGTAATTGGTAAAATATGCTTCTAGATAAACCATGAAAAGGTCCTGATGCACCCTGACTCTCCATTGACGTTGCCTATTGTCACATACACTTCAAGTTCAAGAACTCCACAAGAAATCTGGAATTACTGAAAGTTCTTTTAAGACTAAGGGATCTGTATGTGCTGTATGTGCATAGCGCTGTGCGATGCAGAATCGTTCTCTCGAGACGCACTCAGCTTTAGTCGGACCTAGAGTCAGAGATGTACGCCTGGACTGAAGTAGACATGCAGTGTTCTGTGGTTATACAGTCACAACCCATCTTCTTGAATGACCTCAGGTAGTTCACATGTTTGTGGTGTACAGGACTAACACAACTGAAGAAGGAAAATCACATTTGAACTTTTTTCGCACAGGTACCTCGGTAACAAATGCTAAATGTTGTGGAAAGAATCGGCTGTTGACATCATGGCGCACGTTCGGTTTACAACCGGCCTTCCTACAGGCTTGGCTGAGACCAAGTTCTAGTCTAACGGGACGGAGGTTGGGCACAAACAAGGATTTCGAGAACTTTTGTGTTTTTTAAACGCCACGTCAGGGGGCTTGGGGAATATGTTTGCCATTGTCTGAGATCGTTTCAATAAGCTCCCAGTGGTTTCGGGGGTATGCTGGATGGATTCGAAAGAACTGGACGAAAGGTTGTGACAAATGGTATGTACTATAAATATACGTGGAGGGTGTATTATCATTAAATCACCCGCGGAGTGGAGATTCCATCCAAGAGATAATTGCAAATTTTTTGCAAAGCATAACAAGCACAAACAAAGTACCAGCCAATGGACCTCCGGGTTAAACCCGGAGGTCCATTGGCTGAAACATTGCATGCGTTTTTTGTCCACATGTACAGAATTTGAAAGGCATACTTTGGGTGATATCTCCACTACAAGGGGTGATTTTGTTACAATCCACTCTCTACGAACTGTAAATGTACGTTACATACGTTGTATTTTCTGGAGTCCAATTTCCAACCAATTCCTTTTTAAAATTCTCCATATCATCCAGCAGATCTATTTTAAAGCCTCCCTATAAAATACAGTCAAACGTGTAAAGTGAGCACAAAAAATTCTAAATGTAACACTTTCTACAGGAAATACTCCAGCCATGATTTGTTATCAGTGTATCTTTGGAGACGCGCGGACATACAAGCAGGCGACAGGCCATCGGGTTTTAAAACGTATCTTTGACACTTATAGTTAAGATATCGTTGGATCGACAACCTTGTTTGGGGGAACTAAATATCAACTTACCTTTGGTCAGGAACATTTTGATATTCCAGTAACCAACAGATGATATTCAATTCAGTAACTAGCAGGTGTCCTCCACGAGAGAGTTTTACAGATACTTCTTGTTTAATGGTTACATTTAAATATAGAATATACCCATAGTAGCTTGGTGTACCAAATGTTCACCACGAGTGGTGAAGTGGTGTTAATCACGAGCCTTCGGCGTGCGGTTAACACCACTTCACCACGAGTGGTGAACATTTGGTACACCAAGCTACTTTGGGTATATTTTATTTATACCATGATCGTCACATTATTAAGTTTTCAAATAATACAATATTTAATATTAACACGTGCGAATCGGTTTTTGTTTACATGAGCGCCGTTGGGCGGTGCTTGCGCTGTCAATTTTATCGCAGAAACGAAATGGAAAAAGAAACGTGCGCGCAAATCACGGGGCTTTTGTTTCATTTTAATTACATAATAACGTACTATTTCGAGTTATGGATACTTTATTAACATGAGACAAAGCATGTCTATTAATTTTTGGGTATCTTATGAGGTAAACTCATTGGAAAACGTAATAAATAACTGACGCTTTCATTTCACTCTTCGCTAGGCGACGTGCGATACATTTAGACAAGTTTGCATTCAGGTCGAGGTCAGTAAAGGTCAACTTGATGTAGTTAAACTGTAGGTGTAAATTTTAACTATTAAAATCCCATTGCTGGCGTGTTAATCACAGACACACGTGTTCACCATGGTTGGTGAGTAAAGCTAAAATTTATGTCATTGGCTTTTTATATATAGTATATTGTCCCTATATCCCAATAAATTCTGTCTTCTGATTGGTCAGAAATGCCTAGGACAAACAGCCATGGCAAAGGGCGCACCCAACATCCAAGGTATATGACAGCGTGCAACATCCAGGGTATAAGGGCACGCGAACATCGTGGGTATATGGTTTGAATGAAAGCTTTTCGCTTTCGCTCGCCTCGAAATAAAAATCGGATCAAAAAACCTGAAAATAGTCACAAATATTACCAGATATCTGACAATTTGATCATGTTTTGCTGTTATAAATTAAATAGACGAATAATTAAATCAAACAACTTGAGAAAAATAAAAAAGAGGAAATCTGTCAAAAATATTTAGTTTCGGATATGTTTACGAGTTTCCAATAACAACCCAAGGGATGTAACTCTATATGTTGTCTTCTACGTTTGCAAAAAAACAAAACAATTATTCACAAGTTTAGTCCAACTGGTTGCGGAGCGCTAGAAACGCGTCCACAAATTTGTTTCCTCTGTGTTTCTATTGTGCTGCAACGGGACAAAAACGTTATCTCCGCCAACATGTATGGTATTTGGAAACAAGTGTAGTTCACCTTAGTACACAACGTCACTGCGCCCCATGTGGGCAATTGGGATGAAGTGTCTTTCCCAAGGACACAACATGGTTGCCGCAGGTGACAATAACTTTTATAGCAGTTATGTTGGTATATTACCAATGATCAGGCTAACCCAATGGTTTAATTTGGTCGAATGGTTTATGATGAGAAGTCGATAATGTAAAGTTCACTTCGGACAGACGGGGGACAGTCGACGGACACCGGACGACAGACAGAATGTGATCACTTAAGCTCCCCCTGACTTTCAGTCAGGTGAGCTAAAAAGTATCACACCTGCCGCCATCTTCGGGGCGAATTCTCACATCCCGTCCTCTGGCCAAACCGTCCTCTGTAGTTTGAACCAAACAGGCCGCTACCTTTTGACCCAAACCGGCCGCGAATAGACCCAAACTGTTCTTCAGTGATATATGGAGACAATGGGTATTTTTATAACTTCATCATCATAATAGTCAATGGCAAAACATTGAATCCATTTTTGTTTCATCGGGGGTGGGGGTGGGAGTGGGGTGTTGTGTTGTGGGTGTGTCGACTAGAAGTAGCAGTTATTCTCTTGATTGATGTGTAAACATTAGTTGAGTACAGTTAATGACAATCATTGTTTGCCAATCATAGTAAATTGTGTGCCAGTTCATAATTTTGTGCCATCTTACCCTTTGAACCCTACCGGCCGTTTTTCCTCCCAGCAACATGATACGTCATAACGTCATTAAATAGGATGGCTGTTCAGTAAATGTGTGGGGTAGACCAATCAATATTTTCAACGTGCAGCCCCGGGCTGTACGTTGAAAATATTGATTAGTCTACCCCAAATAATGAATATGGACTCTTCTAATTGCTGCCATTGAACTGGCGTGGGAGATACCACTAGAGTTCAAAGGGTTAATAATCAGCTTCTGTCTGTGCTATTAATAATTGCATGCGCTTGTTCGTAAATTTAATTATGTTATTAAAATAATATTTGTAAATGGCACCACACCAATTTGAACTGGGCATGTATAGAAGATTAACTAATCGCAAATTGTGCGCTCAATGGCGAATATTGGAGGCGTGGTGGCTCGGTTGGTAGAGGTGCAGGCTGCAAGCCCAGAGGTCCTCGGTTCGAATCCCACCTGCGGCAACCGCGTTGTGTCCTTGGGAAAGACACTTCACCCCCATTGCCCACGTGGGGCACGGTGACGTTGCGGCGTACTGCACGTCGATGGTGCACCTGTCTTCAACCAATGCTAACCCTTCTTGTGTGGAGTTGGTATGTTGGGGAGCTGACAGTTGCTCGCCGTTGCTCGTTGGTTCTCTCCGGGTACTCCGGCTTCCTCCACCCGTAAAACTGTCACGGTCATGGTTAGCCATTGTGCAGAAATATGTGACCTTAAACACCAATAAATAAATAAATAAATAAATAAATAAATGGCGAATATTATTTTGTTATGAGGCATTAAAAATTGCAGGCAGCAATTTTTCAACCCTGACAGGCCTTACAAAATAATATTCAATGGACTATAAAATAGCCTCCGGTGTAATTCAATGAGTGATAAAAATAAGATATAAAAAGCACCCACAAAAATGTAAGTACCACAAAATCGGAACGTCATTTTTCAATCCCCGAGCGTATTTATTTTAGTACAGTTATAATTTTTCCAACATGTTTTTTTTTTATATCTTTTGTGGACCGCGGTGAGTCAGTGGTAGACTTTTTTACTTCTATGCTAGAGATCCCGAGTTCGATCCCCGTCCGGGACGAAACGCGTTGTGTCCTTGGGCAAGGCTCTTTATCCCGGTTGCTTACATGGGGGCACGATGACGTCGTGTACTAATGCGTAATGCACGTCGATGCTGCACATGTCTTCAGCCGATGTAACTCCGTTTGAGCGGAGCTTGAACAGAGTTAGAATGTTGAGGAGCTGGTAGTTGCTTATCGATGCTTGGTGGTTCTCTCCGGGTACTCCGGCTTCCTCCACCCGTAAAACTGTCACGGTCACGATTAGCCGTTGTGCATAAATTTGTGACCTTAAAAAACACCAATAAATAGAGGATATGGAATGGGTGTTTTTCTCATATAATATTTATGAAACGAGTCCAAGAATTTTCTGTTTTCGCGAGCCTCTGGCGAGCACAAATGGAAAATTCAGACGAGTTTCATAAATATTATATGAGAAAAACACTCATTTCATATTCTATTTATCATATAACACACGCAGGCACAAATTAGCCACTTAGTATGACTTTTTAACTCATCACCTAACTTGAGTTGCAGACGGCACTTGGAAAAAACATCCTTGTATAACTAAAAATTTTCATTTTTTGCTTCCAAAACATAGGTTATGACCCCTCATTGGGACGAATGGCGTTTTTCTTGTAGGTAAAATATTAATACAATATAACCCACCCTAAATAGGGCAGATAATGTGAGTTCTCCCTACTGAAATTATACAAATGTCACCCAGTTGTATTTTGTTTAGCCAATCAAATTGTCCAGTTTTGAAATTGACCAATGAAAGCTCCCAACTCTAATTATGCAAATTATGAAAATGTGGCCCAGTTTTATTTTTGTTCTGCCAATCAAATTGTCTAGTTTTGAAATTGACCAATGAAATTGACGGAAGGCTTTATTTATCACTGATTAATATGAAAACAAAATATAAAATGTTTTAAAGTGAACAAAACGGACGAGTCGTATGATAAATAAATAAATTTAATATCTATTGTAATGATTGTATGTTTTGTTTAAATAAATTTAAGTTGAACGTAATTTAATCATTTAATCCGCCTCTGCGTTTGATTGGTTGAAAGCATGCAGTGTGAAAGTCGGCAATGATAGATGGATAACAAGCTTGTAAACAAAGATCAATGATCGATTTTTCATCGCCTCCAGTCAGAGAGAATATAATGATAATTTCTCGAGAACAATTGAATTTAATAAAATATACCGAAGTGGGAGACGAAAAAAAGATCATTCATCCAAACATGACTTTGGGGGAATTTAAAAAAAATGTTTTTAATGATATTGTTACGTGACTTGCTAAATATCTGTCGTCTGCGATCGAAAATCAAAACAACAAACAATTTGACAATGATTGACGTGACCTGTTTGTGACACACTTTCCCGAGTTTGACTGTTGTCTTTTGCGAAAATTAAAAGTTTTTCGTTCACGTACACATAGTTTTTATATTTTAATATTACAGCCGGGTTAAATTGTAAGAAATAACTGTTGTTTTCCTTCGGTTTATGCGATATAAACAGGAAATTTTCAGCACAAGCTTAATCATAACTCGCTACGCGATTTATGATTAAGTTTGTACTGAAAATTTTCGGTTTATATCGCATAAACCGAAGGAAAACAACAGTTATTTCTTAAACAAATAAATAAACGGTATGTGTTCTGTTATCCATAAGAATCACCTTTTCTTGGGGACGGTGAGAGTCAAATTATTATAGAGGATGATTCGGTCACTGCGTAGGACGGTTCGGGTTAAAATAGCGACGGTTTGGGTCATATTGCTAGAGGACGGTTTGGCCTGAGGATGTTTCGGGTGGAATTCCTTGAGGGGAGGTGGGGGTGGGTGCAATCGTTGCTATAGATAGACAATGTTCAACAAAACAAAAAATTTAGAATGTTTTCAATTTTCTGCAGTCTGTATTATATTTCTTGGTGGGGTTAGGGTTTGTTCAACTAATGGTCAAGCTGAATTCTGTCGGTACGGGGTGTCGAGCTCGTTCCAACGAGGGGTCACATGATATGGTTTTGTTGAAATTTTTTGAAAAATAATTTTTTTCAACTGCTGAATTTTCATATTACGCGGGCGGATGCGGCCGATTCGTTGGGTAAAGCGTTAATTACCTAGACAATATATATTTAAAGTATAGTCTGTATTATATTTGTAGATGGGATTAGGGTTTATTATACAATTATAGACTTTTTGTGGTGGAGAATATGATATGATATGAACCTAAAAAAACTTATATTGATCGAGGCATTAGCCGAGGGCCATATAAGTTTTTTTAGGTTCATATCACATCATATTTACCACCACTGAAATCCATAACTGTTTTATTATATACACCATCCTCAAAAAACAAACTTCTATTTGTCAATTAAGAGTGCAATTATATCAACGAAAACTATTTTTATTTAACAATAAAATAGTTATCATCTGCAGAATAACATAAACATGGGACGGAAGTCAGGTTGACTGCGCATGCGCGTCGATTGAAATAGAACTAGAGAGGGGATTTCCAAAAGCTATATTTAGAAAGTTGATATTCACTGGAAACCGGTGTACATGGATTTTTGAGTAACAGTCACGCATATAAGATCCAGAGAAAAGAAAAGTGGTTATTTATAAATATATAGTAATGATTATTATTGTCTGTGACAATTTGTAGTTAAAATAAATACATTACATTATATACATTTTAAATATTAGGTGTGTTTATGGCAATATTGATTTTTGACATATATTTTCCGCTCTAACAAACATTAAATACGAATTGACATATTTGTTAATTTTCGTATTAAATTAAACCGTCTCTTGGCTGCAACACGGCGCCATGTGCAATGTTACGGCAATGAAGATGGCACCGTGTTGCACTCAATTGACGATATATTACAGAATTGAAACATTTCAATTTTCCTCTTAATGCAACAGTAATTTTGACTATTTTCTTTAAGCACCACTCAACTTGTAATGTTCAATTTCAGATTGTAGCCCCATTGACAGATCTTTCTGATAACACTGCGGGCAAACGGAGGACCAACAACCGTGAATACCTGGCAATAATACTGATACAGACTATAGCAGAGGTATGAAAATTTATTTCTCCACTCTGCTGGTAAAGTGAGAATACACCGTCGGTACATCCAACTGTCGTCGCACTTTGATCATTACGGATTAATCCATTAATTAGTGTTAATCCACTGGGTTTAGCGGGTCGCGAGTCTTTATAAAAGGCAACATATAATTAGATAAATACTTTATACCATCGCGAGTCACTCGCGACGGTATGGAGTATTAATCTAATCTAAATGCTGCCTTTTGTGAAGTTGATGACCTACAATACTGTAAAATCACTGACAATTAATTTGAAAGATTGTCCAAACACTGTTTCTAACGCCTTGTTGACAAAACCACTGGGTTTGGGGTATATTCCCACTTTGCTGGAGTAAGAAATTTTCACACCTCTGCTATAGTCTGTATTAGTATTTGTGACATATATTCATAGTCATTGGTCTTCCGTTTGTTTATGTTATTTTCAACCTTTCGCCATAGTATTGGTAATGAGGTTACAAGACACAAGTGAAAAAGAAATGAATATATACACATGTCCGTGGTGTGCTTCAAAATAAAGTTACAGTAATCGCATGTTGCGATGGATCAGTCCTCGTTCTTTCCACTACCCAGCAGCCAACACATACACACATACCTGAACACACATATCCATCAGCTCCTCACACCTGCATCACACATACACATCACACACACACATATAACATTGTGTTCATACTTCCTCGCACAGACACACACACTGACACAGACACCTACGCACCCACCAACCCACCTACACCCTCCCATCCAGCCAGGTGGGAGGGTGTGGGTGGGTTGGTGGGGGTGCAGACGCGCATCCTCACCCACACCAACGTGTTAGCAGTGTTTACTACGTATCGGCGATAACTGGTAATGAGTTGACAATTACAAATGTGATTATTTATTTATTTAATTTATTTATTTATTTATTTATTTATTTATTTATTTATTTATTTATTTATTTATTTATTTATTTATTGGTGTTTAAGGTCATATACTTATGCACAATGGCTAATCATGACCGTGACAATTTTACGGGTGGAGGAAGTCGGAGTACCCGGAGAGAACCACCGAGCAACGACGAGCACCTGCCAGCTCCCCAACATCGTAATTCCGCACTGCAGCACAGGCAGGGTTAGATTGGTTGAAGACATGCGCACCATCGACGTGCAGTACGCCTTAGTACCCGGCGTCATCGTGCCCCCGTGTGGACAATCGGAGTGAAGTGCCTTGCCCAAGGACACAACGCGGGAGTCCGAATCGATCTCTCAGACGGCCACCCATCCAAGGATTAACCGGGCTCGACGTTGCTTAACTTGGGTGATCTGACGAGAACCCACAAATGTGATAACCTAATCCCCACTCTGAGGCAAATATCCGCATACACAAATACCCCATTGAGTACTTACGTCGTTTGCTTCCATAATAATTTTCACTTCCAACAGCCATCGGCCCTTAAGTCGAATTACTTAAGAACTAGTAAAGTAACCGCACTTTCCTGTTCATATAATAACAAAATCCGCAATGGGGTGTGTGGGGTGGGGTTGGGGGTACCAGGAAGACGGCCAAACTGGCCATGTTGCCCCCAACTATGTACCAAATGTTAAAACTATTCTTTGTCTAAAAAGGTAAAGCCGGGTACATTGTCGAATGAAGATTGATAACTACACTTAAACGTATTTTCAAAGCTGTGTCAGTTTATATGTATTTTTAATAAATCAATCCAAGACCAAAATTCAAAGAAATATATTACAGACTGTACTTCAGTCTATATTGTCTAAGTCATAAGCACTTTTTTATGAGTGCATTACCTGCTGGCAAAGTGAGTCCAGCAGTGAGAAGACCCGTTTGGGTGTGTTCTGTGAAAATCGATTATTGTTTCAGTCTTTATTGCCAGATAACTATTTCCTTGTATTAGAAGTAAAAAAAAGAATTTGTTTTTGTTTGTTTCACCATCGATCGTACATTCGTTGCTGCAATGCCTTTTCTTCACAAGTAAAATTAACTTTTTGGATCCCAAATTTTAGCCAACGAATGGAATAGGAATATAGATGGGCGGTTTTGAATTTTTAGGTTCGGTATCGGTACCAGTATTGGTCTGACCATATACCTCGTTTTCAGTACGGTATCCGCCACAACATAAAAAATAGCTTTAATGCACCAAAATTTCATATTTGGCCCACAATCTCTTACTCAACACAACGAAATAAAATAAAATTTAAATATTTTTTTAAAAAATTATTTCATTAATGTTGATAAAACCACACAAATATGGATGTCATAGGAACCGGCTCATTGAGAGCCGGTTCCTATGACATCCAAATTTGTTTAATTTCATTGAGAAAATTCCATGGTATTTTTGGCAGTCTCAGCCTTATTTTGGCTATTTATTGGGCTATAAATTGGGCATGTTGGGTCAGAATTAGCATACCAGTAACTCTGGTGGTTCGTCATATTTTGTATGTTTGTGGCAGATATTTTAAAGTACCGGATTTTCGGTATATTCTTCCTCCCTCGGTTCGGTATTTCGGTATTAAACAATACCTTGTTATATGTTTGTTTCGGAGTTTAATGAATTAATATTTAAATGAGACACTGGCTGATAACCAGAATAACTAATGTTGGTATTCTATAACAATCATCACTGACAACGGACATGTGATTACATTAACCTCAGGTAAGGGTTTTGTTAAGATTTTAAACTCCGGTTTTGTCCCTTGTTAATGGATTGCTCGTGGAAAGATCGATGTGACTGTCCTTAAGTTTTTCAGACATTACATCTACGTCCTTACGTCTTGTGTTCCAGGTGTTCCGGGCGGACGAAATCAATCATTTTTGCTTAGGTTCCGTTCCACAGGGCTGAATTTTGAAATAAAGAGGCCTGTCCTGAATCTGACCCCACATAAATTTGGTATATATTTTTAGTATCAGATATTTGAAAGCATGAGACGACTTGTTGACAAGCAGACTTCAATGTTTTGGTCATTGGATGGATGCCTGATGCATAGTGTCATGACAGCATGAGATTTCTGTGAAGCAGTGGCTCAGAAAATGAGGCCAACTTTTCAGACGTCATTTTTGCACGGGATTGTTTACAGGTGTGGAGACAAAAAATGAAATAGAAACATACATTTTTTTCCTCTTTTTATTAATTGGAGATGATGTGCTCTAGGGCTGGGTATGTCCTGAAGCTGGGAAAATTCTGCTTTTGTGGATGCTAAGTGCATGAAAATGGCTGGTTTGGGCAATTTTTCAATCAAATGTTCAGGTCGAGGCTTCATGCTGTACTGCAAGTTAACCCACAACAATTATATGTATCAGTTTTATCTTATCAGGCTGTATTCACTAGTTTCAACCAATTTAGAAAATGTATACATGTCAGGAGTAATGCAAATGAGTTTGGCTTTCTTGACAGTGGAATAGAGCACATGGCACATCAATTCAGCCGCCCTGTACCCCAGTTCTTCGGCATGTGCATTGCGAAGAAAGTTAATTATAGTTCCTGACTGGAGTTTTATCACGTAACTGAGCGCTCGCACTGCAGTATAAACGAACAACGGAAACTGACCAATTGAGTGCTTTTTATTCGTACCGAGCACTATTCTTCCCCTGAGTTCCAATGTGTTCTATGTGCCAGTAGGCACATAGAACACATTGGAATTCAAGAGACGTATTGCAGGCCATCAAAACATTTTTAAATATCGAGGGGAGGGGGTCGTATTTCCCTGCATGATAGCAATACTCGATGCGCAGGGCGGCCCAATGCCCTTAGATGTGACTGTGTCGGAGTAGGTACTCGAAATAAACATCTATTTTAATGGATACCTGGTATATTCCATACCTAAAGTGGAACAAGGCGCCCGCTGCAGTTGACACCTTATTCACTCAAGGGGCGTTGTCTATCAATTCTTACGTGTGTTATTATTATTATTATTAGCTTATTAAACACAATTCGCATTAATTCCTGTGTATGTGTGGGGAGTTGTTTATTCATATTTTTTCAGTATGGCCTACTAGACCGCTAGATCTTTAAGCGTAAAATTTGATGTCACATCTCAGATATTTCAGTAACAAGTATAAAATAAAATTTCACTTTGTTCAGCCTGCTTGAACGTATTTGAAAAATCGACGAACATAATTACGTTGCCATGCTGTCTTGTAATATCACTATTTGAACTATTTCAAGCCTTTTTCTTAAGTTTTCGACGTCTTCTTTCAATTACCTGATGTGGATAAGGTGTACTCCAAGTTACTGTGACCTCAGATCCCATTTCCAGGTTAGTAACCTTGCCATTACCTACAACAAAAATAGTAAGATTAATTTCAAACCTTCCATCTGGCACGCATAGCTGCAACCAAAAACGATATCTTGGACAAAATGCTTTGACAATTTTCCATTCCCCTTAAATATTTCTGGAAACTAACTCAGTCAATGATTATTCAAACAGACTCCAATTCTGAAATTCTCTAATACACCCGAACTTCATTGTAGCCGTTAAACCTCTTACTGCCACGCCCACTTTAGCCATATATGGAGTAATAATAATAATAATTAATAATTTAATATAGCGTAAAACCACCTAGGGTGCTCTAAAGCGCTTTACAATAAAATGACCCAAGAGTCAATCCATATAGAAAACTAAGTTTAATTAATAGGTTTTAAGTTGTCGTTTGAAAATAGGTAAGCTTGTCTGTGATCTGATCAGGGGAGGCAGGGACCGATCAGGACTATTTAAAATACGCTCTAGCCTCGGAGCCTATTTTTTCAATTCATGCGCCAGATTTCAATTTACGGAGTCACACTGCTGTTTGTAACACACACTGCAGGTATGTAATAGCTCCCATCATTTTCATTTAGTACACTATAGCAAACATTAATCTTCACTGTGGTTTCTGATCAAGTCTTGGCTGCCTATTTAGGCAGCCAAGACTTGATCAGAAACCACAGTGAAGATTAATGCTTGGTAATTAAGACTTGAAGTATTAACTTAAGCACCCTACAACAATGATAAATGATAATCATATATACAATACATGTAAGAGTGTCTCTCTCGATTATCCATCGAAAGAATATCAAAATATGATCCGAGAAGTTACGCGCCAACTGAGAAGCCTATTTCTGAGATTTAAGAGCCAGGTCCTGATGTTTCAGAACCAAGTACGCACTGGCGCATGCCCAGGTCGGTCCCTGGGAGGTAGCTCATTCCATAGTCGTGGACCTGCAAATGAGAAAGCCCGTTCGGTCGCAAACACAGACTTAACAAAAGGTATGGTCAGTGAAAGGTGGTTAGATGAACGCAAACTTCGACCAGGTACATGACGGGTGATGAGCTCTCTCAAGTAGGCAGGCGCCAGACCATTGATACATTTAAATACGAACAAGGGGATTTTGAACTGAATTCTACTTTTCACTGGAAGCCAGTGGAGACTTTTCAGGACGGGTGTGATGCAGTCGTAAGCCTTAACACCACTAATAATTCGAGCAGCCGTGTTTTGGATTCTCTGCAACTGCTGAAACAGTGATGATGGCAGACCAAGGAAAAGGGAGTTACAATAATCTAGATGGGATGTTATAAACGAATGAACCACTTGTTCTAAAGCTTTACGACTAGGTATCGGCCCAATTTGCCTAGTTATCTGAGTTGCCAATAGCAGGTTTTACAAATCGTTTTGATATGTGGTTCAAATGTATAATTCTTATAAAAATGACACCGATATTTCTTGCACTGTCGGTGACCACAGCAGTATTGTCACCTACTTCAATTTATTGAAAAGGAAAGGTGAATATAGTTCTTTTTTTGGCGATGACCAGAATTTCAGTTTTAGAGTCATTCATTTTGAGCCTGTGGCTGGACATCCAATGTTTGACAGAACGAATGCATGTCTCCATTTCAGAGACAGCATTCGCAGTATCCTGAGCATCACCAGGACTAAATGTCAGGTACAGTTGCGTGTCATCCGCATAGAGTACCTCTACGAACGCATGTATGCGAGAAGTTTAGTAAGATTTATGACATACTTGAAAATCTGTCATCTGATTAATTGTTGGAAAGGGCTCTCCGAGCCCTTTCCAACAATTGATCAGACCGTCGGTTAGGTCTGCGCTAGGGCTGTCACGATTAATCGATTAATAGATTATTGATCGGTCACGGCGAAATCGATTAGTATTTTTCGTTGTCGAATAATCGGTAAATTATATCCCGTTTTAGACGTTTAATAATTAAAAGAAAATATGTTGAAAAAACTATTGTTTCTAAAGGTAAAGAGTTAAGAACATCGATGTTAAACCCCAAGAAGCTATTGGAAGCATTTGTCTTTCAGGTACATTCATCAAAGCTTTGATGTTCCTAACTTTTGAACCGTCAGTGTAATAATCAAGACCGGTCGGCAGTTGCGAAGTTCGCAACTGCCGAGCGGTCTTGATTATTACACTGACGGTTCAAAAGTTCAAAACATCAAAGCTTTGAATGTAACTAAAAGAGGATCGTCTTCGTTATTTACTTGAGGTAGGTTAACTGACTTCAACTTCAGTTTTATCGACTTCAAAGAGAAGGAGATGGGGGTCATCTAGGTACGATCAATCGATTATCATTGATTATTTGCGACGATAAATCGATTCCTAAATTAAAAAATCGTGACTGCCCTAGTCTGCGCATACCAGAACGTACAGATAATCATCATAAAATAGGTGCTAATAGTCGCTTGCGGCAGCGTTAGTGTTAACCCACGCAACACGGATTGCTGGTATGTCTTGGATTATACTGATGCGTCCCAAACAAAGACAAGATGTTGTTATAGATTATTTTTTACAGTTAGTCCAATCGAACAAAAATACAAAGCTAATCATAATGATTTTCATCAGCAACATTATGAACAACGAGGGGATGAATACCGATCATACATGTAATTCACAGTCACAGTGGTGGAGTTTTCGATCGATCAACATATTTAATTAAGGTTTTACCCAGCAGAGTCCACTTGACCAGTTATTGTTTGTTATAGTCAGTCCAATCGAACAAAAATACAAAGCTAATTGTAATGATTTTCATCAACAATATTATGAACAACGAGGAGATGAATACTGATCATACATGTAATTCACAGTCACAGTGGTGGAATTTTCGACCGATCAACATACAGTAATTAAGGTCCACTTATAAACTATTTATATTTATTATTTATTTATTTATTGATGTTTAAGGTCACATACTTATGCACAATGGATAATCATGACCGTGACAGTTTTACGGGTGGAGGAAAACGGAGTACCCGCAGAGAACCACCGAGCAACGGCGAGCAACTGTCAGCTCCCCAACATCGTAACTCCGCACTGCAGCACAGGCAGGGTTAGATTGGTTGAAAACATGCGTGCCATCGACGTGCAGTACGCCTTAGTACACGGCGTCATCGTGCCCCTACGCGGGCAATGGAGATGAAGTGTCTTGCCCAAGGACACAACGCGGTTGTCGCAGGTGGGATTCGAACCGAGGACCTCTCGGCTTTCAGCCTGCACCTCTACCTACTGAGCCACCTTGCTCCCCACTTATAAACTAGTTTATAAACTAGTTTTACACAGCGTTCCGGAATTCTACATTCATAGAAGCAAGAGACTACTTATGTTAAGAACTAAACCCAAACAAAACTTTGATGAAGTGCCTTCGAAACGTTTCTGCTAATTAGTTCACGCATCAGATCGAAGATTAGTGGAAGTTTTTGTTAAACGACGATTGTGTTTGGCCACCTATAAGTTATCGGCTCTTTCCAGTAATTGGATAATTTTGATGTCCTAATAAAAATTATCGCACGCTGAAGTCACTGTTAATTTTTTCACTCCGGGCTTGTAGTCTAGAAATGTGGGATTTTTGTTGTTGTTTCATTTCGCTTTAATCTCACAACAAATGAGGGGGGGGGGGTGCAGGGACGTAGCTAGAGGCCTTTTAATGGGGGGGGGGGGGTGAGACCCTTTGAAATTCTAACTGGGAATCCCGACACACGAGCGCCGTAGGATGGTAGACGCGAATCTTTGGCAGGGGGTCTGGGGTCCTCCCCTAGAAAATTTGGAAAAATTGATGTGCTCAGATGCGTTTTCATGGGTTCTGGTAATAGTTATAAGGCTAATTTTCAGTTCCAAATTCAGTTATTTTTTTGTACGGAAACATTTTTAATTCGAGTTGGATACAAATTTTCAATATCTTCTTGCTTTGCCCAAATTGTCCCCAGTGGCTCGTACGCCTCCTGTCTGACGGACAAATTTGAAACATCGCCTTTGGGAAAGTGGGAGTTTTGTGTTTCTAGAGCATTTCACAGGCACTTGACATGACAACAAGGACTTTTTTATTTACCCTTTGAACCTGTAAGACCGCTTTTCCGGTCCAGGATCATGACACACCGTACATTTAAAAAGTAGAATGGCTGGTCAGGGAATTTGTAGGGTAGACCAATCGATATTTTCAACGTGCAGCCCAAAGGCTGCACGTTGAGAATATGGATTGGTCTACCCCAAATGATAATTATGGACTCTTCTAATTGATGTCATTCAGACTGCAGGTCGCGTGGAGTCGGAATTCTTTGACCCGATTTTCACCCGAAAGTCTCAGTAGTCGGAATATTTCCTTATTATGGTACTCCAGTCGGAAAAATAGGTTTGTTACTGAATTATACCGTATATTCAGTAGTTTTTAAATTTCTAACTGTTGATATTTTTGCCCTCAGAGTTTCCAACTATTGAGGTTTTGACAAATATTGGGGGGGGGGGGGGGGTGAGACACCCCCACACACCCCTGTCGCGACGTCCCTGGGGGGAGGGGTTTCTTCCCCAACACGTCTCTCTTTTGGTAGTATGTGGTACTGGTTTGCTGCGTACTTTACACCGGGTGTTTACTTCAAGTAAGTGAAAATACGACCACTATAAGTTATCTTCGCCAACATGCATGGTATATGGAAATTTAATACCTGGATGTTGGTTTTTAAACGCCGAGCCGCAGGCGATAACGTTTTTGACGGAGATAACGTTTTTGTCCCGTTTGAAACACAATAAAAACAGGGTGGAAATAATAAATTTGCGAACGCCTTTCTCACGATGTCGTACTAAATACAGCAAGTCCCTAATATTTATTTATTTATTTATTTATTTATTTATTTATTTATTTATTTATTTATTTATTTATTTATTAGGGCTGTCACGATGTTTTAATTTAGGAATCGATTAATCGTCGCAAATAATCGATTGATCGTACCTAGATGACCCCATCTTCTTCTCTTTGAAGTCGATAAAAATGAAGTTGAAGTCAGTTAACCTACCTCAAGTAAACAACGAAGACGATCCTCTTTTATTTACATTCAAAGCTTTGATGTTCTGAACTTTTGAACCGTCAGTGTGATAATCAAGACCGATCGGCAGTTGCGAATTTCGCAACTGCCGACCGGTCTTGATTATTACACTGACGGTTCAAAAGTTCAGAACATCAAAGCTTTGATGAATGTACCTGAAAAGACAAATGCTTCCAATAGCTTCTTGGGGTTTAACATCGATGTTCTTAACTCTTTACCTTTAGAAACAATAGTTTTTTCAACATATTTTCTTTTAATTATTAAACGTCTAAAACGGGATATAATTTACCGATTATTCGACAACGAAAAATACTAATCGATTTCGCCGGGACAAAAACGTTATCTCCGTCAAAAACGTTATCGCCTGTAGGGCTGTCACGGTTAATCGATTAATCGATTGTTGATCGGTCACGGCGAAATCGATTAGTATTTTTCGTTTTCGAATAATCGGTAAATTATATCCCGTTTTAGGCGTTAAATAATTAAAAGAAAATATGTTGAAAAAACTATTGTTTCTATTCTATTAATCGTCGCAAATAATCGATGATAATCGATTGATCGTACCTAGATGACCCCATCTCCTTCTCTTTGAAGTCGATAAAAATGAAGTTGAAGTCAGTTAACCTACATCAAGTAAACAACGAAGACGATCCTCTTTTAGTTACATTCAAAGCTTTGATGTTCTGAACTTTTGAACCGTCAGTGTAATAATCAAGACAGGTCGGCAGTTGCGAAGTTCTCAACTCTTTACCTTTAGAAACAATAGTTTTTTCAACATATTTTCTTTTAATTATTAATCGTCTGAAACGGGATATAATTTAACGATTATTCGACAACGAAAAATACTAATCGATTTCGCCGTGACCGATCAACAATCGATTAATCGATTAATCGTGACAGCCCTATCTCTCTCTCTCTCTCTCTCTCTCTCTCTCTCTCTCTCTCTCTCTCTCTCTCTCTCTCTCTCTCTCTCTCTCTCTCTCTTAGACATATAGCCCTACTGCAAATTATGTTAGGCTGACTCTTTCCGCTATGTTAAACATCTATTCTGTTTTTTTTTGACATGTGATGAAGATTGAGTTCAATAGAAACGACCTACAGTCGGGGCATACTGGATTGTTGGGGGCGCGGTGGCGTTGCGGTAACCGGTTCTCGTCAGATCACCAAAGTTAAGCAACGTCGAGCCTGGTTAGTCCTTGGATGGGTGACCGATTTGAGCGATCGATTCGGACTCCCGCATTGTGTCCTTTAAATAAATACTGGATTGTTACAGGTGACATGTATTATGTAAAGAGTATAAACTTAGAAATTGTTCAGTTATTGACTTTTTGAATAGTGGTCTTGGATAATTTTGAACGGATAGTTCAATACTATTCCACGTCCTAGGGAAAGTATTTGATTTGAAAATTAGGACAGCCGCAAATGTCCAAGTAGAAAATCCCGCCAAACTTATGGATTCTAATACCCGATTTCGCATAATACATCTAATGGAAACAAACATAGTCGATTTTAACTTTCAAGGAGGGTCTGGTAATTTCCCATACACCCTATTGTACCCATCTTGTGAGTCTAGAGGGTTAGTAGTGATGTCTGGTCAAGTCTCTGCTGTCTCTAGAGGCCAGTTAAGGTCAATTGACTGTTGCGAATTTCGCAACTGCCGACAGGTCTTGATTATTACACTGACGGTCCAAAAGTTGAGAACATCAAAGCTTTGATG
Organism: Pictodentalium vernedei; assembly: GCA_031216915.1. NCBI lineage: Eukaryota > Metazoa > Mollusca > Scaphopoda > Dentaliida > Dentaliidae > Pictodentalium > Pictodentalium vernedei. The sequence goes on along the minus strand of CM062294.1, from coordinate 520,747,689 downwards.
AATGTACCTGAAAAGACATATGCTTCCAATAGCTTCTTGGGGTTTAACATCGATGTTCTTAACTCTTTACCTTTAGAAACAATAGTTTTTTCAACATATTTTTTTTAATTATTAAACGTCTAAAACGGGATATAATTTACCGATTATTCGACAACGAAAAATACTAATCGATTTCGCCGTGACCGATCAACAATCGATTAATCGTGACAGCCCTAGTTTTAACCCACCCGATTTTACAGTGTGAGTGCGTCGAATGTTGGAAAAGGGTGAGGCATTATTCATCGTGAAATGTAAATAACCGCAATCAATACGAGATTCATCACAAATACTGTTATTGTGTAGCTTAACAACAATGCTGGTTAAGGCTTGTAATAAACGAATGATAATTATCAGGTACTTATAGTAATACAAGGTTGAACATATTTAATGACAGACATATTTAATGACAGTAATCGGGAGTACAAGAGTACATCACTACATTCTGTTGAGTACGCTTCAACACTTCACGTCATTCCTCTATCGATCGTAGACTGCATTACCGATGATTTAAGTAAAAGACGCTCACGTTTCATATATAAGGTTCCGCTCCCCAGTTTTCCAGGCATTTCCAAATATGACATGCCATACACTCTTTTCAAATGCAAATATTCTGTAGCTTAGTTATTTAACCCATAACATGTATTACATTTCCCAAATCCACAAAAAAACATATAACACTATCTGATTAAATAGAAATAAACAATCTGAATGTGGGTGGAATAATTTATTGTCAAAGGCAAGACTTCAACCTGAAAAACTGCATGAAAAAATGCCGAAACCAGTCATTTTCAGCCACCTAGCAGCCTCAAAAGCAGAATTTTCCCACCAACCCCACCTACCCACCCCTGGAGCAGAGCATCCCCTGTTTCTAAAATGCAAAAAATTTTTATATGTGTCCGTCTCATTTTTTAGTTACCTGTCTGATAACAAACCCGTGTAAAAATTACATTTTAAAAAATAGCCAATTTTTTTAAGCCACTTTTTTCCCATAATTCATCTGTAATTTACTCCAATGTATCAAACTTTGGGACCAAAACTTCAAATTCTCTTGTCCAACAAAAAGCCTAATGTAATCATATATCTGATACTAAAAACATATCTCTATCTTACATGGCCTTAGTTTCAACATATGCCCTATGTTTAGAATTTTACACCTTCGTTTCATATAAACATCCGGGTTCCATCGCTTTATTGACATATTTTGCCGAACCCAAGAGATGCCAAGCGGTCTTCCTCAATCTCGCCTCGCGCCCCATCCCCAATATACATATAAACATAAACACTCCCATCCACCACCACCCCCCCCCCCCCCCCCCCCCCTCCCCGCCGTCTTGTTTAATCGACGTTGTGGGAACTTGCTGGGATTTTTTCCTTTGCTGTTGGTAACAAGCAATGACTACCGAGGAAAACAAATTCTAACACATTGTTTTCTTTGTGAGGACATGGTGAAGACGAAAAAAAAAATCCCCGTGGAGACGTAAAAACTATTGCCTCGGTTCTGACAAAGTAGAGAATAGGGCTGATACGATTATTCGATTAATCGATTGCTGATCGATCACGCCGAAATCGATTAGTATTTTTCGTTGTCGAAGAATCGGTAAATTTTACCCCGTTTTAGACGTTTAATAATTAAATAAAAATGAAAAAAACTATTCTTTCTTAAGGTAAAGGGTCAAGAACGTCGACGTTAAATCTCAAGAAGCCGTTAGAAGCATTTGCCTTTTAGGAACATTCAAAGGTTTGATGTTCTGAACTTTTGCAAGTTCGCAGCTGCCGACCGGTCTTGATTATTACACTGACGGTTCAAAAGTTCAGAACATCAAAGCTTTGAATGTTCCTAAAAGAGGATCGTCTTCGTTGTTTACTTGAGGAAGGTCAACTGACTTGAACTTCATTTTTAACAACTTAAAGAGAGGGAAATGTGGGGACGGGGTCATCTATGAACGATTAACCGATTATAATCGATTATTTGCGACGATTAATCGATTCCTAAATTCCAAAATCGTGACAGCCCTAGTAGAGAAGACATACCTGCTTAACCCCTCACACACACACACCCTCACAAACATACTCTCTAAATTGTGTATAACCGCTTTTTGGGGTGGTGGAACTTGGTTTCTTGTTTTTTCTTTACTTCTCGGTGACAAACAAGTCCCCACAAAATTGGGGCAAGACAAACCCTAATCCATCGGTTTCTTTGCAACGACTCGAGGGAAACAAAGGAAATCTTCGTGAGTACCCCAATACTATTGGCTTGGTTCAAACGGAATGGGGAAGACAGACCCTCGCCCAGGGACCGACCTTGTAAGTAGCCAGTGTGAATTTGACTCCTAGAATTCTGATTTGACTCCTAAATCTTAAAAATACACTTCTAAGTTGGCCTGTAGCCGTAGGACCTCATTTCCTCAACGGGTCACTTAGGCAGCCTAGACTTGACATAGAACTGTTGAGAAAATGAATGGTTATTGTGGTGTAATAAAAAATATCTCGCAATAATTTGAGAAACAATTTAATGATGCACAAAAGATTGTAACTGAATGCACAAATGTATGTTCCACATAGGTGAAATCTTCCAAGAAGGATATCGTTATCAAAAAGTAATATACATGCAACAACATGTTTTAGACGTTTAATAATTAAAAGAAAATATGTTGAAAAAACTATTGTTTCTAAAGGTAAAGAGTTAAGAACATAGATGTTAAACCCCAAGAAGCTATTGGAAGCATTTGTCTTTCAGGTACATTCATCAAAGCTTTGATGTTCTGAACTTTTGAACCGTCAGTGTAATAATCAAGACCGATCGGCAGTTGCGAAATTCGCAACTGCCGACCGGTCTTGATTATTACCCTGACGGTTCAAAAGTTCAAAACATCAAAGCTTTGAATGAACTAAAAGAGGATCGTCTTCGTTGTTTACTTGAGGTAGGTTAACTGACTTCAACTTCATTTTTATCGACTTCAAAGAGAAGGAGATGGGGTAATCTAGGTACGATCAATCGATTATCATCGATTATTTGCGACGATTAATCGATTCCTAAATTAAAAAACCGTGACAGCCCTAATAGGAAGTTTCGATAGACATTCGAAGGAGCACAAATATGGAGAGCAAATAATGTAAAAATATCCATCGATCGATTGATGCACGCGCCCAACTGACGTCATCGGAATGTGGCAATGTTCATTTCGCTACAAATCTTTAACCCCTGTCTCGCCGACATCGAGAATTAATTTCGTGGTATATACCTATGGTATGGTATATACAGAACTTTTGTGCACTCTTTCTAATAAGCAAATCAGTTTTTTCAGAAGTGGACAACAAAATTGTTCGATATAGCTGCACGTGCACCTGGATTACTTTTGATGACGTCAGAGTGTTTTGGTGGGGTGAGAAAAATCATCCCTAATCGGGGTGGGGGTGAGATGGGCAAATCTGACCTCCAGGACAAGGTATTTGGTCCAGACACGAGGCGTGCCGAGTGTCCGGCCCAAATATCTTGCCCGAGGGTGAGCTTTCCCCACCTCACACCCACCTCCCTCAGGGATAATAATATTCTCCCCACTTCCTATGCAAGATATACGTGTCTCATGTGACAAGGCCATGTGAGATAGATATCTGAACTTCAAACCGAAAGGTTCACTGTTCAATCCTGACTGGTGATAAGTTCTGTCCCTGGGCAAGGCACGTAATCCTGATTTTCCACACGGGACACGGTAGTAGTATGTCTCGCACTTTCAGGTCGTATTTGGATGACCTCGGTGGATGACCTCGGAAGTGACGTCATGTCACGTGACCTAGTGGCGCCATGTTGTCTTGTCATGGTAACCCGCGTGAGCGGCCATGTTGTGACGTCATCCCCATAGTGATACGTGGTGTGAGTGCGCATGCGCAGCGCGTGTTTTTAAGGTGATACGTGTTTCCGTCGTCCATTTTGTATACTGGAGGCCGCCATCTTGGTTTCTATGGTAGCACGTGATTGCTATGTGACCCAATTTTTCTGCAATAGGACGGGGTATGTTCGGATGGTGTGTTCGGTTGAATCGGAGTAAATCTCTTTACTCTTTCACTTCCGAGGTCATCCACCGAGGTCATCCAAATACGACCTGGAACGTGCGAGACATACTACTCACGGTGGCGGTGTGTACTGAGGCGTACTGCACGTCGATGAGGAACTTGCCTTCAACTCTGCTTATGCAGTTAATAAATAGGGGAATCTGACAGTTGTTCGCCACTGCCCGGTGATTCTCTCTGAGTCCTCCGGATTCCTCCATCCGTAAAACAGTCCGACATGATGTGACTCTGGCTGTTAAAAGTGTAGATAAACCCTAATAAACAGGCAAACGTACATCAAAGTGAAGGTTATGGTGTATAGAACACGAAATATGTATGCCTCCAACTAGGGACATGCGAAGCTTCGAGATTCGATTCGATGTCGAATCTTAAGTTGGTATTCGGTTCGATTCGAAATCGGTCGCTCGATTCGTTTCCTCTCGAATCTTCTTCACATGAATATTGCTTGGTGTCAGTCATCTTCGTCGCCTCACAAAGCTCAGGTGGAAATTGTACATAAATAATGATGAAATATACAGATTATCATGATAATGTGCACGTCCTGTGGTTTGTATCAGATTCGAGGTGGTGTCCAGAATGGGATCTCAACGAGCCGGCTTTGCCGGCGAGTTGTGATCCCATTTTTGGACACCACCGAGAATCTGATGCAAATCACAGGACATGCACATTATCATATGAGTGGTCATAACCTATGTTTTTGAGACAAAAAATGAAAAAAAATAGTTATTCAAGAATTTTTTTTGGCAAGTGTCGTCTGCTTTTCATGTTAGGTAAAGGGTTAAATTATTTTTAAACATTTTTTGGATATAATGTTCAGTCGATCACTGAAACGCACATAGAATGTATCCATGCGCCTGTTATGATAGCCAGTAGCGCTACCGGAAACGAGTCGTCTATATGATACGGAATCAGAATGAGTCGTCTATATGATACGATATCGGAACACATTATGTGATACGCGCCGTTTCTCGTGGTTTTCAGGCCAAAATCTGTATGACTGTTAGATAAAACATAAATAACATCATGCCAACAACCAGTCTAATTCCTGTATTACTACTCTCTACCACGGTTAAATGCAAATTTAATGTTTAGAAGAAATGTCGACGGTGAACTATAATCCTGGCAGGGAAATTAATATTTCAACTTCACAGGGATGTGGTTTGATCTTTTATTTCCAACTGGAAACTTGATTTTCAAATTTCCTACTCTAAAATTGACATGGCCTCAAAATTTCGACTCTGACATCAATCCGGTAAATTTTCTGACCCAGACACATTATAAATGATTTTCTTAAAAAAATTTCAACAAAACCATATCATGTGACCCATCTTTGGAACGAGCTCGACGAGCTCGTTCCAAAGAGGGGTCACCTGATATGGTTTTGTTGAAATTTTGTGAAAAATAATCTTTTTTCAGCAGCTGTATTTGCATATTACGCGGGCGGATGCGGGCGGATGCGGGCGATTCGTTGGGTAAAGGGTTAAAAGATATCACCCAGCGCTGCAGTGCAACCACCTATCGAAACCACTCACAGTTGGAATGTACACCGGTGGCACCCCCCCCCCCCCCCAGCTGAAACCCTCTAGCCACATCCCTGCAAATTCATCATCAAGGCATGCCTTCTACGAAGGGTTAGGGTTAGGTTAGGGCTAGAAGGCATGCCTTGATGATGTAGTTGGATTATTTTATCAGTCGGGACTTGAGCCATCACAGTCAGAACAAATCAGGTTTGTATCCCCCCCCCCCCTCCCCAAACCTAATCTGTCATCTTCAAGACGCCTGTGATTCGATTCGAATTTCGGTTCGATTTCGAATAACAGACGTGATTCTATTCGAGATTCGGTTCGGTTTAGAATAACAGACGTGATTCGATTCGAGATTCGATCCGAAACGAAACTGTGTGATTCGCTGGGGCCCTACCTTCAACTCACACAGTTGAGAGCAAGCATGAACGGTTCCCGGAAGTCCGTGGGATTCTTTGGCTAAATATTGTTTTGATTTGCAAATAATATTACAGCAATGCCTGTATTTTGACACGTTTGCATGCGCCCATTTTAACTCATTGTGAAAATGCGAAACATATCTGTGACAAAAGTGGAGGGGCACGTGCCCCCTGTGCTCCCTGGCTCCGCCGCCTCTGGTTTTGAAATTTCCCTCACGCCACTCTGGAATCTCAAGCTTTGTGCTTGGATATCTTAAGCATGTTTGGTCACAAGATGTTCTCGTGAAATATTATTTTGTTGTTAGTTCTGGTCCGAATATGGTAGGAGACTACTTTCGGAAACCGTTTATGCCTGCCATCGACTATGTAAGCTGAACGCAAATATTTTTCGTGTTCTTTCCACCACAATCTTTATTTTGATGTATAATTTGTGTATATTTATTTGAATTCATGGAATTTCAGACTTGAGAATTTCATAGTAAATGTCATGGCAAATTGGTTTTTCTTACCCATATAGCACCTGAATAGTACAAACGGGAGGAAAACAACAACGAGTTTATCAAAACCTTTTATCGAGAAAAAGAAAATCAAATCGCTTTAGTTCTACATGTACAGATGGTGCCTTGTTCACCGCTGACAAGTTTAGTCATTGGAAGAGATTTATGGAAAAGTTAGCTCCCCTTAATGTCCTAATCTTGTCAGTAAATTTAACACTAAGGGCATGGGAATTTCATTTAAAAATTGAAATTTTTAAATGTTTGCGAAGTTGTGTCATCGATGTGAGCATCATATCTCAAACTTCAGGCATTTTCCTGGAGAGAAGTTTTGTTGTGTGACTCGGTGTAAGATATGTAAAAATATAAAGTCTTTTATTTCTTTTAATTTTGGGTTACGATGTACAGAAATGTTACGAAAACAGGATATTAATCACCACATTGAATTCCATATAGTTTATTATTGCGAATCTGTAAGTCGTATGGTTTTATCAATAATACGTTAATCTCCATTTATTGTCAGCAGTGTATTATAGCTATATTAATTGTTCGCAATCACATTGTAGAGTTGGGTTTAAATGTATACTTTCTAATGCGGGTCTTGGTTAGTATTAATAGCGTATTAGATATAAAGGAATTGTTTTTAAGACTGTTGATATGTTCGAACAGGTGAACGGCTCCAAACAATAGCTGGTTAAATTGTCCGTGTTGTTAATGGAAAACCTAGGTGATGGAGAGTCGCGAAGTCTTCTATAAATTTGTGTGCACAGCTGGGAAGCGACATTCCAGCTATGTGATTAAAAAATTATAGGAAGTATTTCGTCTCTCTCCAGGTGAGTGCATATTTTGAGTTATTTTCAGTGTTTCGTAATGGCATTTTATTAGTTTATATAAGCATAATTTCTGCACTATATAGCGTTCTCAATATTCTGCTGTTGGTGGAAAGGGCATATTGTGCCTTTCCGGGAACAGTAGAATGTTGCGATTCGCCTGATAACAAGGAATGCCCTGACGATGTTAATTTGAGTATCTATGATGGCGCGTAATAGTAAACTCTTGTAAAGAGCTCAAGAACTAAGTGGTATACCAGATTAAAATAAATATTATCGAGTTATTACTTTCGGGTTATGTGGTTAACGGCGTGCATCTTATGACATTTTACAAGTTGTTGGAAAGAGCTAGTCGGCTCATTCCAACAACTGTAAAATGTCAGAACGGAAAATAATAAATCTATATATTAGTATCATTTCGATTTAAATATTATTGTCCAGAAAATGCAGTATTAAGATTATAGGTTATTATTATTATTATTTTGGAAGCAGCGTAAATACCAGTGCAGGTTTCATTATTTTACAAGCTGTTGGAATGAGTTAAATAAGCCCATTCCAAGAACTGTAAAATAACGATGCATGCAAGGCAGAATGTGTAATTTATGTCCAAATTAATTTGACGGTATGTTATGGGATTATGTTTATATCTGAGGCATTTATGTAAATTGGTGATGATTGGATAAATACCCACCCCAAATATATAACATCACAGCAATCGTTCTGCGTTACCTTAACCAGTCGTGCGGTACGATTGTAAGTCTGTTGATCGCGACAACAGGCGTGTAGGTGTTACATCATAACCATGTCAGTGTATCAGATAGATTATTCAAAATGTAAAATATATAATGTTCTTTTGTTTAGTAATCATCATTGTCGTTTGTAAATATTGTTTTGTATATGACATTCCAAATTTAAAATTATTAAAGATTAAAAATTTATAGGAAGTATTTCGTCTCTCTCCAGGTCAACCATCAGTCCATGGATGCCCCAGTCACAAGTCAAGCATGAGAGCTAATTCCCCAGTGTCACAATAAAGGCGCAATTCGCGTTGTGTGATGTTTCGGGCACTAAGTCTCACCATTCCCCGCGGTAGAATCTAAAGGAAAAAAATATCGGGCAAGACACAGTATAACAGAAGTATAAAAATGCAGAAGCTGGACTTTTACAATTTGCTTTCCGTTCAGTTTGAACGTTTGGGGGCACGGTGGCTCAGTAGGTAGAGGTGTAGGAAACCGCGTTATGGCCTTGGTCGAGACACTTTACCCCTATTGCTCGCGTGAGGGCACGGTGGCGTTGTGTACTAAGGCTAACCCTGCTTGTGTGGAGTTAGTATGTTGGGGAGCTGACAGTTCCTCGCCGTTGCTCGGTGGTTCTCTCCGGATACTCCGGCTTCCTCCACCCGTAAAATTGTCGTGGTCGTAATTATCCATTGTTCAGAAATATGTGACCTTAAACACCAATAAATAAATAAATAAATAAATAAATAAATAAATAAATAAATAAATAAATAAATAAATAAATAAATAGTTTGAACGTTTGACTATTCCCTGATGTTCTGTAACTTTTCAGTTCATAAATTCAACATTGTGTGCATCGTGACATATAATACAGACACCATCCTCTCCATTCATATAAAAGTGATGGAGGCAAAAATTGCTAATTTTTTTCCAGGGAAGAATAGAAACTTACAAATTACTATAAAAACATGTTCGCTAAGCAAAGAGCCAAAGAGGACGTTGCTTAGTTGATTCTAATTAGCTTGCCTTAAAAAGCGAAGTTTCCTCTGTGACTTTTAATAAACGCAAACAACAGACAGCTCTGAGAGCTGTCTGTTGTTTTCGTTTATTAAAAGCTACAAAAGAAAACTTCGCTTTATTTTCTACTGACGTCTTATCTGAAATCACCAGATCTCGACAGGACCGGGAACTGTTTACTTGACTTAGGGTTAGTAACCATAATTTAGAAATAGAAAAGGGTAGACATAAACAACCCCCAACGCCCCTAAAAGATAGGAGATGCCAGGTGTGCGATACCGGTGAAATAGAGAGCGAAAAACATTTTGTAATGGATTGTGAGGCATGTGTCGAAATTAGGGAAACGGGGTTCGAAGAAATTATAAAAGAATACAAAGAATTTAAACAATTAAATGATTCGGAGAAATACTATTATATATTGAAAAACTGTGAAAATAAATCGATTAATATTATTTCTAACATGATCTGGTCATTCTTCTGTTAGCGAGATCACCTTGTTAAAGAAAAAAGTCATTAGTACTTTATATTATACATCATGTTTATTGTGTCTTCTTATTTGTTATGTTTATTTATTTATTTATTTATTTATTTATTTATTTATTTATTTATTTATTGGTGTTTAAGGTCACATATTTCTGCACAATGGCTAGCCATGACCGTGACAGTTTTACAGGGGTGGAGGAAGCCGGAGTACCCGGAGAGAACCACCGGGCAACGGCGAGCAACTGTCAGCTCCCCAACATACTAACTCCACACAAGCAGGGTTAGCATTGGTTGAAGACAGGTGCACCATCGACATGCAGTACGCCTTAGTACACAACACCACCGTGCCCCCACGTGGGCAATGGGGGTGAAGTGTCTTGCCCAAGGACACAACGCGGTTGCCGCGGGTGGGATTCGAACCGAGGACCTCTCGGCTTGCAGCCTGCACCTCTACCAACTGAGTCACCGCGCCCCTATTTGTTATGTTTGTATTGTGCAACTGCCATTATGGTGTAATGCATTAAACTATTAAACTAAACTAAACTAGGTGTTTTCTCTGCAATTATTAAATGGCCCTTCCTCGTCGTCTAATTTCAGAGGAGATTCAGTTAAAACTAGAAGTCCTGTCATGGAATGCGCGCAGATAGCACGTCGATCTGCGCGTTAATCTACGCGTCATGACCATAGTAAGGCTATCAAATTCTGTACATATGGCCTTGCACAAGCAATGTTTCAGCCAATGGACCTCCGGGTAACCCGAAGGTCCATTGGCAGAAACACTGCTTGTGTTTGCTATCAGTAACCAGGAGAACCTGCCGTGCTTTGGATGCCATTCGATATGGCAACTGCGCGCAATTCCTACGCGCAATTAAACTTAGATAAGCGCACAGTTCGTGACAGGACTTCTAGTTTTAACTGTAACTTTATCAAAAGTCGATTTTTAAGACGAGATAAACGAGGGATATACACTTAAGCAATGAAATAATGTACACAAATTTCACTTACGTCATTCAGGAAGAAAAGTACGACGAATGTCGAAAATGATATTGAAGTTTCTGCTGTCGCGGAAATTTTCGCGACTGATGAGTTAGCAAGATCGAGATCGATAAGTGGTTGCATGCCATTTTTTGAAAAAGTCTATAAATTCTCGTCTTCAAGTTAATTTATTTATTCGGAACGACCGCTTTCCTAAAAATGATTTTATGAAACACGGGGGACATTTTTGCGCAATGAACGTTATGCTATTGGCAAATTGTAAATTACGGCAATACACATGTTTTTGCTCCATTTAATTTGCCCCAGCGCTTAGGACTTTGCTTCGTTTTGTAGTTTTTTCACGAAATCACATTAATCAATGGTTTTAAAAGGTATAAGCCAGGGATTTAAAAGTGAATTTATCGAACGTAATCAGTGCTGGGTCCCAGCAGTTTATTATTCTCCCCCACTGCATATGTAACATACGTGTGTATTTGAACTTAAAACCTCGGCCAATTCACCTTTTAACTGATTAGTAATTCTCATGCATCCTTGATCGTAGGCGTTTCCATTTGTCAGCGTATTATTGCACGTGACAAAGTGTCGTAAAATCGATGGCAGACACTCGTCATCAATTGTTGTATAACAGTGAAGTTATCGATTATACGATACTGACTGGGTGAAGAATAATAAAATAGAGAAAACACCCGTAATGTTTCCTGAAGTAACTGGAGGAACGCATTTAGATTTCGGTGATTAATTTAACCGCCTTGGTACTGTTAATACCCACAAGCCTATAGAGAGGTCTTCTAGCCTCCGATTTACAACATGTACATACTACAGGTGCACTCATACTGATGCTGCGGATGACAGTGAGAAGAAAACGTTGAAAAGCCCGAACTAGTTGTTTCTAGCATTATTAGAGAAGTAAAGTACCGTCTCCCTATTTAGACAGGCGACACCTGGCTAGCAATATTATAATCCCTGATGGGTACAGGTGTGGGATGGGAAAATCTCACCCGAGGGCAAGATATTTGGGCCAGACACGAGGCTTGCCGAGTGTCTGGACCAAATATCGTGTCCCGAGGGTGATATTTTCCCATCCCACACCCGTACCCATCAGGGATTGTTTTTCTCTCCCCCCCCCCCCACCATACAGCGGTTACGTTATCCAGAGGTAATCGGGGGTCACGTGCTGATATAATCAACTCATTTGGTATTCGTTGTTTTGAAAAACTAATAACACCATCAGAAAGAGCATGCAAAAGTTATGTATACACCAATGGTATATACCACGAAATCAATTAGGAACGGTGGCATCTTGGGGTTTAAAGAGTTTGAGAGCATCAAACTTTGATCAAACTGCATTCCGATGACGTCAATATGAATTAGTTGGTAGCAAGAAACTGATACGATATGCATAACGTCATAATAACGTTGTATAACGTCACGTGGGTGGGGTGGGATACATCTGTCTCTCCCTGCTATCTCACCCTGGACAGACGTATGTTACACATGCAGTGGGGGGAGAAACATCTGTCTCTCCCTGCTATCTCACCCGGGACACACGTATGTTACACATGCAGTGTGGGGGGGTGGGGGGGGGTGGGGACAAGTCAGATATCGAATACCGAACCGATACTGTGATTTACCCCCATTAAAATACCGGAACCGGTACCGAACTCAGAATTCCAATACCGCTCATCTCTGCAATCTATTGCCAAAAACCTTGCCAAAGACGGTATTTTCATTCTTGAACTTGGAAATAACGAAAGAGAATTCCGGAAAAATGCTCCTAAACCTATGAACGCTGATGGTATCTTCTAAGTTACTTCAAAGACATCTGTTGGAAGACCCCCATATTGATTCATTATCTGGGGGGGTTGCACGTTGAAAAAACTGATTGGTACAAATTCAATGAGGGACGAATTATTTTATGAAATTAGCCCATATTATGATCTATTCGGACAAAATGGCCTTCTGAATTCAATGAGTTAAAATGGCGCGCTGTGTAGGTCGAACCACCTTGAATATTCAGGCCTTATATCTCGACGAGAATCCGAGAATCGATTCATACAAAAGATTCGCAACAAAACCAGCGAGAATCCATGTAGATTCTCTCTGCACCTCTGCTAGGATTCTCGTGAAAAGAATTGAGTAAATTTAACACTTTACTTAACAGAGAGGCTGAAAATTAACCCATACATCGCTAACATGGCGTGGAATATCCCGACACTTTATCAATAACATTGTACAAATATGGCTGTCATTGGAACCGGCTCAATGAGCCGGTTCCAATGACATCCATATTTGTAAGATTTTATTTGTAAATATTGTTTATTTTTTTATTTTTCAAAAATTTATCAAATTCAGTTTTATTTTTCCAAAAATTATCAAATTCAGTTATGTTTTAAAAATTAAAAAAGTATGATGGGTAAAGGGTCAACATGAGTCAACAGTATACTACATGGGTTCAACCATGGTGGCCTCATGGGATCCTAGGACACTCTTTGCAGTTATGGATTCTCGCAACCATTTTCGCGAGAATCAAAATGGATTCTCCCAAATTTAGATGAAATATAAATCCCGATAAACCACGCCTATTTTTAGAAAGGTTTCGGTACACGAAACTCGTGCACGATCATTTTAAGACACCTCGATGGGTAAAACTATGTGAAATAGTACAGCTCCTCTCAGCCAATCAGAGGAACGGAAAATCACATGAGATACAATATCAAACAACAGTACTCGTCTCGACTATTGTCAGACAAAGAAAGGGTGACATTCCCCCAGTTGCCCGTTTCTGGAAATTTACGCGCCTATAGGATGGTGGCGGACATCCAATGTTCATGATAAAAACAACCTTGAACAAAAAAATATTCTTTGTTTTGGTTGTCACAATAAATCTTCTGTTGTTAAAATATCAGCAGTGCTGGGAATGTGAGAGAGAAAAGGCAACAAAGGAACGGGCTATGGAGATATAAATATCCATCCAGGTATTCTGTGTCTGGTGAGAAGTATTATTCTCTTCAATGGAAATATTCGCGTGACGGGAAGCTTCTTTACTTGGGAGGTATTGATTATATTTGCCGTTCTTTTATTAGCATTAAAATGTGGTAATGTTTCTGTGAATGGTTGGTACTAACCATATACATCTCTGTAACAAAGAAAAACAGCGAGAAGCGTACAGCAGCACTGTAGTTTGGTTTTGTGTCTAAATCCAAAGTATATGCATTCGAAAACGACGGGTTTAGCACATGTGCAAGCACTGGCGGTGCTACGGGGGAACATGGGGACAAAATAGGCTTTCTCCCATAACTCGCACATAAGCCTGCACTAAACCTGCCCCGCCCCACCATCCTACCCACTTGCCCAAATGAATAAATAAAAATCTGGCCCTGCCACTATACATAAGAACCAAAACATCAAAGATTAACACTCAACACCTGCTTTTGCAATTCCCAGCAAGAATATTCGTGTACTTGAAATAATGGCAATCCTTTCTCTTTATCGAAGAACGAAAATGTACAGTACGTGTAGAGTGTATTATCACTAAATCACCCGCTGAGTGGAGATTCCGCGCATGCAATAATTACAAATTTGTTACAAAACATAACAAACACGCGCAAAGTTCCATCCAATGGACCACCGGGTTAAACCCGGAGGTCCATTGGCTGAAACATTGCTTGTGTTTTTGTCCATGTGTACAGAATTTGAAAGTGAAACTTTGGGTGATAACTCCACTCCGCGGGTGATTTTGTCACAATCCACTCTCCGCGTACTGTAGTTTGAAAAAGAATTTAAAAAGTTAATACTGTCAACAGATGCAACACGAAATGCAAATTGATGGAAACTACATGCTGATTTTTTTCAAATGCAGAACTGTGAAATGGTTTAACCCATATAAAAAGGTGCAACGCCAAGAGTGGCTATGCCCCCACCACCCACTGTCAAGCATGAGTTTCTAGTCATTCATCTTTGTTGATATTGAATTAATCAATATCTTATCTTATCTCCATTAAACCATGGCACCAATACAGCAGGCCACTAAATGTGTCCATGGGACACTAATGCCCCCGCTTTATGAAAAACTGTATTTAGTGGTTAACAAGGCCCAAAAAGGGGCCATAACTCAGATAACAATTATCGCACCACATTCAAAATCAAACCTGTCTAGTATATTGTCTACAGTAAGCTATATTCCAAGTTTGATTGAAATTGGACGCCTATAACTCAAGTTACCATCCAGAAACCAATATCAACACACATTGGGGAGCTTTGCCCACACGGATGATTCCACAAATGATTCTAGTACTGAATTCGCACTTTCTTGAAAATAGAATAAACGCCTCATTAACCACCGTCTTTAAAAACTAACTGCAGTATATGAAAAATTTACACAGATTCCAAGAAAAATGCATAAATGCAACACCCAAAAAGCAATAACCCACAGAAGCAACGTATAGTAATTGCTTGTGTGGACATGGCCCTTAAATGTTTACATTGAGGGGCTATGCCTATTTAAGTGATTCCACTATTAGCGATTGCACATTTTGTGACAAGAATAAATGCTTCAGCAACAGACAAATGCCAACCGCTGTAAATTTACATAGATTCCACGAATAACTCATATCGCATAACTACAAAAGTACCCCCCCCCCCTCCCCATAACAATAACCCACAACCACCCACCTCAATTTCTATCACAACATTAATCAACAATCAGCAACAAACAATAACCATTTGTGTGAACATGGCTCCTTAATGTTTACATTAAAGGGTTGTGCCCATACATGTGACTCTAGTATTGATGAATGTCCCTTTTGTAACTAGAGTAAATGCTTTATTAACCAATGAATACTAACTGTGGGATACGTACAATTCACACAGACTCCAAGAATAATGCATACCCACCCCCCCCCCCCCTCATTAACAATAACCCACAACCACCCACTTAATGTTTACATTATGGGGTTCTGCCCAAACATATGATTCCAGTATTGATGAATGTCCCTTTGTGACTAGAGTAAATGCTCTACCAATATTAACTGTAGGATAAGTAAAATGTACAGACTCCAAGAGTAATGAATCCCCTCCCCATAACAATAACCCACAACCACCCACCTCAATCTCTATCACAACATTAATCCACAATCAGTAACAAACAATAATCATTTGTGTGAGCATGGCCCCTTAATGTTTACATTAAGGGGTTGTCCACATACATGTGATTCTAGTATTGATGACCGTCCCTTTTGTAACTGGAGTAAATGATTTATCAACCCATGACTACTAACTGCAGGATTTGTTAAACTTACACAGACTCCAAGAGTAATGCATACCCCCCCCCCCCCAATAACAATAACCCCCCCCCCCCACCTCAATTTATGTCACAACAATAATTCATAACAGTAACAAACAATAATCATTTGTGTGAGTAGGGCCTCTTAATGTCTACATTAGGGGGCAGTGACATACATGTGAGTAAATGCTAATTAGAGTAAATGCTTTATCAACCCATGAATACTAACTGCAGGATATGTAAAACTTACACAGACTCCAAGAGTAATGCATATCTCCCCCCCCCCCCCCATAACAATAACCCACAACCACCCACCTCAATTTATATCACAGCAATAATTCATAACAGTAACAAACAATAATCATCTGTGTGAGCATTGCCCCTTGATGTTTACTAACTACAGGATTAGTAAATTGTGTGATCCTAGTATTGATGATTGTCCCTTTGTAACTAGAGTAAATGCTCTACCAACCTAAGAATATTAACAGCAGGATAAGTAAAATTTACACAGACTCCAAGAGTAATGCATACCCCCCCCCCCCCCCCTCCGCCCCTATGTTTGTTCTTTTTGTAACTAGATTAAATGCTCTACCAACCTATGAATATTAACTGCAGGATAAGAAAAATCTACACAGACTCCAAGAGTAATGCACCCCCCCCCCCCATAACAATAACCCACAACCAGCCACCTCAATTTGTATCACAACATTAATTCACAATCAGTAACAAACAATAATCATTTGAGTCAGCATTGCCCCTTAATGTTTACATTAGGGGATTGTGCCCATACATGTGATTCTAGTATTGATGATTGTCCCTTTTGTAACTAGAGTAAATGCTCTATCCACACATGAATATTAACTGCAGGATAAGTAAAATTTACAGAGACTCCAAGAGCAATACATACCCCCCTCCCCACCCCCATAACAATAACTGACAACCACCCACCTCAATTCCTATCACAACAGTAATTCACAACAGCAACAAACAATAATCATTTGTGTGAGCATGAACCCCTTAATGTATACATCAAGGGATTGTGCCCACACATGTGATTCTAGTATCAATAATTGTCCCTGGTCTAGAGTAATGCATACCCCCCCCCCCCCCACCCCCATAACAATAACTCACAACCACCCACCTCAATTCATATCACAACAGTAATTCACAACAGCAACAAACAATAATCATTTGTGTGAGCATGAACCCCTTAATGTTTACGTTAAGGGATTGTGTCCATACATGTGATTCTAGTATCGATAATTGTCCCTTTTGCAACCAGAGTAAATGCTCTACCAACCTATGGATACTAACTGCTGGGTAAGTAAAATTTGCACAGACTCCAAGTGTACTGCAAGCCCCCCCCCCCCCCCCCCCCCCATCTCATAACAATAACCCACAACCACCCACCTCAATTTCTGTCACAACAGTGATTTACAACAGTAACAAACAATAATCATCTGTGTGAGCATGGCCCCTTAATGTTTACATTAAGGGCCTATATAAGTAATGGAATTTTGTTTATTTTGAAATTCTCACCTCTCATATTCCTTAAATTCAGATTAAATATACACAAATTATACACCAAAATGAAGGTTGGGATGTATAGAACACGAAACACATATGTAATCAACTCATAGAGTCGACTGTAGGCACCACTGGTTCCTGGAAGTCTGCTACCGTATTCGCACCAGAACTGATAATAAAATAATATTTCGTGAGAACAACTTGTGGCCAAATGTGCTTCCTATATCCAAGAACAAAGCTATGCATTCAAAACACTTTCGAATACAGCGATAGGCCTGCATCTTGGAAAAGGACAACACTGTCTGCAGTTTTTATTGAAGATGGTTTCCATGCTCGACAGACATGCGCAAATCACTCGTTACCACGAATTTCCATCAAAAAACAAAATCGTAATTCTAAGAAATTTCAACAGGTATCATGATACCTTGCATTGAATATGGCAACTGTGCAATCTCTATCTAATAACAGTATACTGTATGAAGGCGATCTTTTTCATTATTTGATTTTAGACGACGTTGTTTTTACATGCTTTTTCTGTCCGATGACGTCGACCAGAAATCGAAAGTACACTCATACGTAAACAAAAGCAAAGGCTTCGGAATTTTCCCCAATGCAGCTCTGTCGCCGTGTTTTGAAGAATTTTTATCCCCTGGCTTTGTTCTTGGATATGTAAAGCACATTTGGCCATAAGTTGTTTTCGTGAAATGTTCTTAAATTATCAGTTCTGGTGCGAATACGGCAGCAGACTTCCAGGAACCAGTGGTGCCTACAGTCGACTCTATGAATTGATTACACATGTGTTTCGTGTTCTATCCATCCCAACCTTCATTGTGATGTACATTTTGTGTACATTTAATTTGAATTGAAGGAATATCAGAGGTGAGAATTTTCAAAATAAACAAAATTTCATTACTTATATAGGCCTTTAAGGGGTTGTGCCCATACATATGAATTTAATATTGATGATTGTCCCTTTTGTAACAAGAGTAAATGCTCTACCAACCTATGAATACCAACTTCACGATAAGTAAATTTTACGCACATCCAGTGCACGAAAAGGTGTTCGTGGTGAGCATGCTCCTCACACACTTTTTCCACTGCCTGTACATAATGACCTGTTGCTCCACATAATTGGTCAAACAAGCCATTCATAATGTACAGACAGTCATGCAATGACAATGGTTATTTGGGCCAAACAATCAGTTATTTTCACAAGCCACCACGCACAATTTATCTGTTATCTTATTAACCCACTACGTATAGACAGGCTGGCTAGAAATTCACTGTGCCTTTTCTACAATAGTGTGACGTTTGGAATAAATACTTTAATTTCGGGAGCTCTGTATAACTGTTGGATGCGCTAGTGCGAATGCGACCATATCTGCGGCCATAATTTGTATATAAGCAGAACCAAAGAGATTATTTCCTCAACATGCATTATAATGCTTTGTAAATTTATACCACTCTTTTCAGACAGCAGAGTCGCATTATTTCCCACCAAAGGTGCGACTGTTCTCCACAGTACATTATCTTTATTACCAACAACTCACGAGTTCTCATTCCGTATTGCAACAAGTTCTCATGCTTAACCCTTTACCTAACATGAAAAGCAGACGACACTTGCAAAAAAAATTCTTGAATAACTAATTTTTTTCATTTTTTGTCTCAAAAACATAGGTTATGACCCCTCGTTGGAACGAGCTCGACGAGCTCGTTCCAACGAGGGGTCATAACCTATGTTTTTGAGACAAAAAATGAAAATATTTTGAAAATTAATTGGCGATTTTTGAGAATAGCGCTGGCCGGTTTTGGCCGTTACGTTGGGTAAAGGGTTAATACAATTACATTTGAGGAATTCCAGAGTGAAAATACCTATGATTTCATTACCTCTTTTAATAATGCAGTAGGTGATATCGGAGACGATCACTACAACTCCCCATTTTCAATTGAGAATAGTGATTGTAAGTCCTACACCCCTGACAGTTTTAAAGATGCCGTAAACAGTAATGCAAAAAAAACTATCACTACTTAATATCAACTGCCGAAGTTTAAATGCCAATTGGGATCATCTGCAAAACCTTCTGTGTGATCTACAACCCGATTACAATTTCTTCGACGTCATTGGCTTAACTGAAACATTCAGACCACACGAAGGCGTTTCGTTTGACCTCGAAGGCTATCAACCTTTAGTGTTCCGATCTCGACCTGCAAATGACGACGGTAGTGGAGGAGTAGGCATGTTTATTAACGAAAACATCCCATTCAAAATACGAAATGATTTATCAGTCTTTATCCCCCACGTCTTTGAGTCTTTGTTTATAGAAACCACCACGAATAAGAGATGCATTACTGGAATAATCTACCGTCCAATTACACCACCAAAAGCTGACCTTGATCTTTTCTTGGATACTTTATCTCAATTACTAGAAAAAATAAGTTCTGAGAGTAAAAACGCCTATCTTATGGGAGACTTCAACATCAACATGTTAAATTTGGGTAACCACGCCAAAACTAACCAATATGTAGACATAATGTTCGGTGCTGGATTCATGCCAGTTATTACCAGACCCACACGAATCACCGATATGTCTGCGACACTGATAGATCATATCTTTTCTAACGGTATCGGCAACAATAATTCAGGCATCATTATTAGTGATATAAGTGACCACTTCGCCACTTTCTACATCGATGGGATAGTTAGCTGCAAAACTACTCCCACACAACTTCCTAAGCGATCATTCAATAGCGAAAATGTGAATTGTTTCAAAAGATTATTATCAGACACTGACTACGCCGATGTGCTCAATAGCTCATGTGCTAATGATGCTTATAACATCTTTCTGGGCAGTTTTCGCAGATCTTTCGACCAAGCCTTTCCTCTATAAAGTAAGCCAACTCCCAAAAAATACATTAAACACGAACCGTGGATGACATCAGGATTATTAGTATCCTCATTAACCCAAAAAAGGTTATACCTAAAAAAACTTAAGTCACCTACTGTTTTTAACAAAACTAGATATAAAATCCATTGTGATCTATTTAATCGATTGAAACGGATTCGTAAAGCTGAATATTACACTAATATCCTTTGGGAAAACAAACACAATATGAAATTGACATGGCAAATCTTACGTAAGGCCATCAACAAGTCTGACAGAGGTCATGTATTACCTTTCGTTTTTAACGATGGCAATACTAAAATCAGGATACCAAAGGAGGTTGCAGAAAAATTTAACTCGTTTTTCGTAAACATTGGTAAAACAATAAATGACCAGGTATCCTCAACTATGCACCATTTTTCTGAATATTTAACCGATAAGAACAACAATGAATCGTTCTTCATTGCACCCACAAACATTTAAGAAGTAATTCTCTGTATTAATAAACTTTGCCCCAAAACAAGTAAAGATAATAACAACGTTTCGACACGTTTATTGAAACAGATCTCATTCGAGGTGGCACAGCCCTTAACCCATATAATAAACCTCTCATTCTCCACAGGAAAAGTACCAATGGAAATGAAAGTAGCGAAGATTATACCCATCTACAAGTCTGGCGATGAGCATAACTTTAACAACTACCGACCAATCAGCATCTTACCCTCTTTCTCAAAAGTCATTGAAAAAATAATGTACACAAGGTTAACCAGTTTTATTGAAAAACACGCTATTTTAAATCACTACCAATTTGGCTTCAGAGGTGGTCACTCCACGATTCACCCTATTCTACACCTTCTAAATAATGTAGTAGCTATGAACGATAAACCAACGAGAGACTGCACATTGTCAGTATTTTTAGATTTCTCAAAGGCATTCAACACAATTGACCAGTCTATTTTAACACATAAATTAGAATGCTACGGTATCAGAGGCTTAGCCAATGCATGGTTTGTGGATTATCTGTCCGAAAGAAATCAATTTGTACAATTCATGAATTGTTCATCTGATCCGAAACAAATTTCAACAGGAGTTCCCCAGGGGTCCATTCTAGGTCGTATTTTATTTTTGTTATACATTAACGATATACCAACATCAACGAGTCTGAATGTTTTGTCCTTTGCCGACGACGCAACAGTTGTTACATTGGGTCACAACTTGGATATACTTATTGAAAAAAACAATGTAGAACTTGCAAAAATTAGTGACTGGTGCTCTGCCAATAGACTCCTGCTAAATGCTAGTAACACTAAATTTATTCTGCTTCATCCACATAATGACTTGTATAACATTGGTGACAAATGTTTATCCCTGAACAATACGAATATTGAATTGGTTGGCAAGCATGAAGACAATAAAACAGTAAAATTTCTTGGTATCCATATGGATTAAAATTTAAGTTTCAAACAACATATCTCAATAGTCTGCTCCAAAATTTCAAGAGCCATATATGCCATTAACAGAGCAAAAAACACTCTCCCAACGGATGCATTGAAAACTTTGTACTTCTCGCTCGTGCATAGTCATCTCCTATATGGTATCCACATATGGGGTCACGTGCCTTCAACTAACCGAATCTCAATCCTGCAAAAAAAGGCCATACGCATAATAAATCGGAAAAACGGAATTCCCATACCGACAGCCTCTTTAGAAAGCAAAGGATCTTAAGTTTGAAGATCTATACAAACTTCATGTTCTTCTATTCATGCACGACTGGTCTAGCTGCAATTTACCAGTCTCATTCCAAGACACTTTTAAAATATACATAAACCCAACTGGAAAGGGAAACCAGACAGTCTGGAAAAATGCAAACCCAAATACCAAGAACTAAATTCTCTTCTGATCTGCCAATGCATACTTTTCCTAGGCTATGGAATGATATTTCACCCTCATTACAGAATAAGTCAAGATCCGAATTTAAGAAAACAATTACGGAAAGATTCCTGAATCTGTATAACTCACATTTTACCGAATGTAACAACCCAGAATGCCCCGACTGTACATAATGCTATTCTCAGCTTCTGTTCAACCTTTCCCCAACATAACGCCGCAAACCAGCTATCGTTGTAAAGAAAGAAAAAAAAAGAATTTTTTTTTTTTTTTCAGTTTCTGCCTGGATTGCATAGCTTGCGACCCCACATTGGAACGAACTTGTAAATGACGTACCAATGGGGGTCGTTGGCTGTGTTTTGGGGACAGAAGGTGGAAAGGAAGAAATAATAATTCAAATATGTTTTTGCAGGCTTCGTCAGGAAACCGTGTTGGGTAGAGATACCCCCCCCCCACTACCCCCTCCCCAGCTCACAAAAAAGTAGAGGAAAAAAGAAAAAAAGGGAAAGGGAAGGGAGGAAAAAAAAATAAAAAAAACAAAAAACAAAAAAAAACAAATCAATCAATCCTGCATTAATAACTAAAAACTTAACTGGCGTTGGTGGTTTCAGAAACTTCTATATCTCCTTGCTGTCAACTTTATTCACTTCTGTTTGTTTAAAGATGGAAGCCCCCCCCCCCCCCCCCCCCCCCCCCCTATAATTTAGATAGCGATAATATGTATGACTATGCTGGTAACCTTTGGGATGTGTTGCGTGGAAAAGCAAACGAACAGGAATAACAACTCGCCATTTAACTTTCATGATTTTTCTCTTCCTTGTTTCTTTGTTTGTCACAGAGACATAGCCTGTGACTCCTACATGTATGGCCTCCAATAAAGTTTTAATTTATCTCGACCGAAAATAACTTGAAGACAATTATATCATTCTTCCTACAATAAGAACACAAATTGAAGCGAAATCTATAAACTCTGCTGTCTTGAAAACCCATGTGTTGCTTTTTTGTTGTTGTTTGTGGGGAGTGACAGGAAGACAACCACTAGGGCTATGTCACTTCCCGTAGTATACCATCTTTTTGTTTATCACCGATCAATGTTACTGTTTATGCTTTGTATACTACAAAATAAAATTTCATTTCATTTCATTTCAACATGTCTTCTAAGTCGAAAAAGTGCCATAACTCTACTAAAAAATACCGGACAAATCCCACTATCAATCCCAACTTGTATTAATATAATGTGGTTATAAATAGAGGATATGGAATGAGTGTTTTTCTCATATAATATTTATGAAACGAGTCTAAGAATTTTCCGTTTTGGCGAGCCTCTGGAAAAGAAAAACACGCATTTCATATTCTATTTATCATATGACACACACATGCACAAATTAGACACTTAGTAGGACTTTTTAACCCATCACCTAACTTGAGTTGCAGACGGCACTTGGAAAAAACATCCTCGTATAACTAAAAATTTTAATTGTTTGCTTCCAAAACATAGGTTATGACCCCTCATTTGAAACGAGCTCGTTCCAAACAGGGGTCATAACCTATGTTTGGGAAGCAAAAAGTGAAAATATAAAAAAAAATGAATGGCGTTTTTCTTGTTGGTAAAATATTAATACAATATAACCCACCCTAAATAGGACAGATAACGTAAATCCTCTCTACTGAAATTATGCAAATGTCACCCAGTTGTATTTTGTTTAGCCAATCAAATTGTCCAGTTTTGAAATTGACCAATGAAAGCTCCCAACTCTAATTACGCAAATTATGAAAATGTGGCCCAGTTGTATTTTGTTCAGCCAATCAAATTGTCTAGTTTTGAAATTGACCAATGAAACTGACGGAAGGCTTTATTTATCATTGATTAATATGAAAACAAAATATGAAATGTTTTAAAGTGAAAAAAACGGACAAGTCATATGATAAACCTATATATAAAAGTTTGTTTAATTTCGTTCAGTAAAACTAAAGTTATCGTACGAAAACCAATATCAACATGTCTTTTAAGTCAGAAATGGGCATAACTCTGCCAAAAATATTGGACCAAGCCCACTAACAATCCCGTCCTGTATTATGTGGTTATAAACCTAGTTACAAACTTTTGTTTCATTCCATTCAGTCAAACTAATGTTATCGTCCGTAAACCAATATCAACATGCTTTCTAAGTCGGAAAATGGCCATAACTTTGACACAGAATATCGAACCAAGCCCACTATCAGTCCCAATCTGTATTATGTGGTTATAAATCTATGTATAAACTTTTGTTTTATTTCGTTCAGTTAAACTAAAGTTATCGTCCGGAAACCATTTGTTTCGGGCAGACGGAGAGGGCGGAGACTATTTGCTCCCTCGAATTTTCTTCGAGGAGCATAAAATCGGTTGAGCATTCGGAGATTTCTTGTTCTGACTGAGGGCTGAGTTTATTCATTTCAACGAATTTAATTTATTGCAACTAGGTATTCCTAAATATTTCAACTTAACTCTTTTGGCGCGGAATAATTTGAGAAACAGAATTCTCAGCGCCTAATATTCATCAGGAATTTTACAAAAAATATAGGTTGTTAGACTAAAGCATTATTATTTTAAAAGATGTTCTAATGATCTCATTGACAGTTTTTCAAATGATTTTCTGTATATACTTAAATGGCATCTTTATACTTTCAAGGGACGATATCGTTGTTCATGGATATAAATGGTGCATGAAACATAGGAATACGTATCTTTTTTTAACCCTTTACCCGACGAATCGGCCGCATCCATCCGCGAACTATTCAACATCAGGAATTGAAAAAATATTATTTTTCAAAACATTTCAACAAAACCATATCATGTGACCCCTCGTTGGAACGAGCTCGTCGAGCTCGTTCCAACGAGGAGTCACATGATATGGTTTTGTTGAAATGTTTTGAAAAATTTGAAAAAAATGATATTCAAAATAATAAATTTTGATATCATCTGCGTTGGGTAAAGGGTTAAAAGCACTTAGAAATGGACACACACAGTTGGCTAGAATGACTACTGCAGTACCTTTCCGCGGTCTGCCGTCTGTCGACTTTAGTCGCCTGCCGTGCCAAAAGTGTTAAGTGAACCAAGTAATCGTGATACCCTCAGCTAAAATACAGGATTGCAGCGATCGTTTTGTAGGCGTGCGATGGTCCTGTGGTTGAATGCGTGCGATGGTCCAGTGGTTGAAGGCGTGCGATTGTCCAGTGGTCTAGACGTTGAACTCTTGATTGTCAGACGTGGATGCCGAGGCTCGATTCCCGGGGGTCAGAAATAAAGAAATATTCTTAATTCCCTGCACGGCAGTGTTCTTCAAAATATACACAGTTACCCGTGCCAGTCTTCACCTGAGGTCAGCCAACGCGCTTCACACTTCCCTGAAGCTGGCAAAGGGAAAATGAACCAAGTAATCGGGAGACCTAAAGCTAAAATACAAGGTTCCAACCATTGTTTTGACAGTCTGTAATGGTCTAGGGGTTTAGACGTCGGGCGTATTGACAGGTGGAATTGCCTGGGTTCCGTGATCAGCGAGGGATCAGAAATTAACATTCTAAACTTCTCCACAACAGGGTTGTGTCATTCAAAAGAAAAAAAAACACACACACGCACGGTCCTTTTACAGTATGTAAATAACCAAATAACCTAAAAAAATATTCTTATTCAAATAAAATGTCGTGGTTGTCGTTTCACTACCATAATCACAATTGTAATGTATAGTCTTTTTGGCAGTTGAATATATCACTAATTTGCACGAGCCAGTCAAGATCCGAAATACATAGTCAGAGGCGGACTGGCCGAATGGTCCACCGGGAAAATTATCAGTGGGCCTCCTATTAGGTTCCCCCGTGGCCCCCAAAACTGATGCACCCCAACACCTGTTGGTGCGGGAAATTTCGTAAAAACGACCAAAACGGAAGTGGATCTGATTGCAAAGACTGTCGGTATATGGAAATGTTTTACATGACTACCATTGGCAAAGAGGACATTTCGATATACAAACATTTTTTTTTTCTTTTTCAAGTGACACTTATCACCAGAGACGCACTAGCCGTATGGTCCACCGGGAAAATTTCCTGTGAGGCCCCATTGGGACCCACAAAATTGATACAGACCAACACATCGTCCCCTGAGTTCCAATGTGTTCTATGTGCCAGTAGGCTGTCAGTAGGCTGTCAATAGGCCAGTAGGCTGCCAGTAGGCACATAGAACACATTGGAACTCAGGGGACGACCTGTTGGTGCGTGAAATTCCATGAAAATGACCAAAGGGCGAAATTGATCTGATTAAATATACTGTCGGTATATTGAAATGTTCTTTATGTGGACTGCCAATGGCAGTCCACATAGAGGACATTTCGATATACCAGCAGTTTAGTCTGCCATTGATCGTTCAGCTGAAAGGAAACAGAGTTCTTTCAATTTCAAAAATCAATTTTTTCCCGAGTGGGCCCAACTATGATCTTCCCGAGATCCACCCCCACACCCCCGTAGAACCATTGCCGAATGATCGATGAAGATCACACATAAATGCCATCGAAATGTCCCATGTTTGGACTGCCACTGACCGCTCAGAAGCAAGAAAGCCGCGTCCGCTTAGTAAAATCAATTTTTTTCTCCGACTCAAGAGCTCCTTGGTGCATTTCCCGGTAACTTTTCTTGGCACAGTCCGTCATTGCACACAGTTTCATACACTAAGTCCTTTCTGACAGAACTGTTTGCATGAGTTCATTTAAGGACAATCATAAATTTGCCAAGTTGAATTCAGTTTTGGGCGTGTAAAGATGTAACGATGAATCATTGTGGTAAAACGACATAAAATAGTTCTCATTTTTGAAGACAGATTTGCCGGTGTCTCTTAAAAGGTCCCATACCACTGGCAAAACGAGTATGCCTCTCGGTCGCAGCGGAAGTGGAATTAAAGAATCTCTTCAGGACTACACCATGTCAGAGTCATGCTCGGTAGTTTATTTATGCATTTATTTATTACAGTTTAACGACACTTTTACCAACATGCTCTTATGATCAAAGTCTTTGTGTTTTCGCAAGTCATTCCTAATGTGACAAAGCATTATTATGTGAACACACATAAACCAAAACCTCAATATTTGATTGCGGTGCTTTGACCCATTGAATTGCGACCACAACACATATCGCTAAGCTCCGAGTTCAAAAACATCTTATGTTCAAGCTAAATAGAGATTATTACCATTGTGTGAATGTACAAAATATGTATCCGAGTCGAGCTCCGGGTTCTAAGGGTAGATCACGACGAGTCGAAGACGAGTCGTGATCTACCCTTAGAACCCGGAGCGAGACTCGGATACATATTTTGTACATCCACATAATGGTAATAATGAGTTTATCTTACAATATATTGGGGATAAGTCAATAATGTGGACGAATATATAACGAACTATTTATTCGTACGTATGAACAAAAGAAAAAAAAATGGAACTCGCGCGAAAGGAAAGTGTTTGTATCCGACCCCCTGATACAAACATCTGTATCAGGGGGTCGGATACACGACAGTTGCGGAGTTAATACAGACAAAATTCATGTTGATTGTAAGATAAAATAACATATCAAGACGGTCAGTCATTCAAAACAGTGTGATACCTTGACCTGACCAGAATCAATGGGGAATGAACAGTCTTTCCAAACCGCCAAAGTTAACATGAGCCCCAGGGGCGTAAAGAAGGAGAGTGGTCATTATTTTTTTTCAAACGGGATACAGTGGAGCTCTCCTTAATTGGATATCTCCTAACTGAACAGTCCTATTAACTGAATATAATTTCCAAACACAAAACCATTTACTATATCTTCAGTATAAATTTTATCTGTTAATTATTTGACCTGTTGGTGAAAGAATAAACTGTTAAATAAAAATGCCGAGAAATTATTTATTTATTGGTGTTTAGGGTCACATATTTCTGCACAATGGCTAATCATGACCACGACAGTTTTACGGGTGGAGGAAGCCGGAGTACCCGGAGAGAACCACCGAGCAACGGCGAGCAACTGTCAGCACCCCAACATACTAACTCCACACAAGCAGGGTTAGCATTGGTTGAAGACAGGTGCACCATCGACGTGCAGTACGCCTTAGTACACAGCGTCACCGTGCCCCCACATAGGCAATGGGGTGAAGTGTCTTGTCCAAGGACACAACGCGGTTGCCGCAGGTGGGATTCGAACCGAGAACCTCTCGGCTTGCGGCCTGCAACTCTACCAACTGAGCCACCGCGCCCCCTGCCGAGAAATTACCCTGCCAGTCACCGAGTTCCCTTTTATAGTCGTTTTTGTCCTCATCACGTTCAATACAGGCAATTACTCTATTCTATCTTGTTTGACAGAGCTCCATAAGCCCTGCCAAACAAGATGTAATACAATAAATGAGCAGTTTATCTCTAGAAACAGAAAATAGTCTAAACCCTGTTAACCCTTTGAGACTTTAATTATTCTGACGTTCAAACGTCACCGGGAATTCAGTTTCTTCAACGTTTTTCAAAATGCGACGGCAAACGTCGGAAAGTACAAATAACAAGATATTGTTCACATTAGTGGTTAGCTAGTTGAAGGCTAGATTGTTTTTTGCGGTCTGAATTATTATTCAGAACTTGTTTTATTACAAATTATTGGAGAGTGCCGATAGGCACTCTCCAATAATTTGTAATAAAACAAATTTATATAAACAAAATATTATTTGTGTTTGACTGAAAATGAAATATGAGCAAGGAGAGTGTTGGCTTTTGCACTAGTATCCTCATTTTTTGAAAGCCCTGATAGTGGCTTCTAGCGTTCAACCAGTTAAGAAGTATTGACGACAGGATTATATTTGTATTTTAAGCTGCGATAACATTTGGCTCCACGGTTGTCACTGAGCACTATTCGGGAGAAAACAGGAATTGAGGTTAAAACTTTTAAAAAATCGAAAAATAACAAAACAAATGACCACAAAGTACCAATACGCTGCTTGATTCCGTACGTCGTAAGACGTACACAAGTATCAAAGGGTTAACTGAATACTGTTAATTGAATAATTTTCACTGGCAAAGGTGACCATTCAATTAACAATACATTCAATTCCACTGTATTTTCAATTGGAATGCAATGTGGGGACATTTGCGATTTGAATGTAGTATCGGGACATTTTCGATGGGAATGGAGTACCATAGAGTACATGGAGAGTGTATTATCATTAAATCACCCGCAGAGTGGAGATTCCACCCAAGCAATAATTGTAAATTTGTTGCAAAACATAATCAACAAAATCAAAGTTTCAGCCAATGGACCTCCGGGTTAAACCCGGAGGTCAATTGGCTGAAACATTGTTTGTGTTTTTTGTCGACATGTACAAAATTTGAAAGTTATAGTTTGGGTGATAACTCCACACCGCGGGTGATTTAGTTGCAATCCACTCTCCATGTACTGTATATCGATTTGTTCTTGTAAGTGATATGAACTAGTTTTCACAAGAATGGAGTCTCCTACAAATTCAGCAAAAGATTTAGAAGTAAGTGTATATCTGTGTCTAATGACTGATTATCTGTATAAAACAACTAGCAGCCAAGAATTTTACATATGTTCATGGCCGTTAATTATTTTTTTATAATATCAAATCGTAAATACCATATTCGAAGAAAAGGCTTCGAACTTTAAACAGAAATACGTGTATCAATGCGCACGCGTTGCACTAGAAGTGACAGTGGCTGACATACCATTCCAGTCGGAACAGGTTGGTATTGAAATAACTGTCCTATTAAAATGAGAATGTCGATAGGGATTGTTTCGTTTGTTCAATACAGGGAAAGTGATTTGGTATGGACAAAAGTCCAGTGTATTTAAAATCCGAAAATGGCAAATGTGAAGAGAAGAGGTACGTGTACAATATTTTTATCAACAAATTAATTTTGTCCTCGTATTTTTTCTGAATTAACTCATTCCATGTTTAATTATTGCAGGGTTCTGAATAAAGCCAATTCACAAAAAGAATCAGAAGTGTTGAAGGTTGAAAAGGAACAGGGACGTGGCGATAGTGGGGTGTGGGGGTGTGTCACCCCCTACCCCAATCCTGGCCAAAATTTCCTACAGTTGAAAATTCGGAGGGCAAATCATGAGTAGTTGGAAATGCCATCTATCTGGATTTTAGAGCTTCTTTGGTGATGCTGTTGTCTCCTTTACTTCCCAAAATCCCAACTCGGTTTCAAATCGGCACAAATTCCAACAGTTACGATTTACATCTACAGTGTACGTAATATCGAGCTTTATAAGTATGCATGATGTCAATCGGTACGAGATTTCTATAGTACGTTTACTTATCGTAATAAAAAAAATCCTCGAAATGCACTTCAAGAAAATCACATCATCTAAAATCGTTATCCTGAGTTAATTCCATCATTCACAGTTACAAAATGATGAAACATCGAAAATTGATCATTCCTGCATAAGATCTGATTTAATGTTAGTACAGTGTGAATTGCTCAAAGTTCTCAGCTTGTTTAGCACATATTCAATTCCAAAAATAATACCAAATAATAATAACCTGATAATTCTATCATAAATGTGTTGGTATTTCAGTTGTTACTAGAATCAATTGTATGCCCCCTGTCATGGATTCATTTTTAAAAGTTTTCTCGGTAGAGAATTTCCAACTGGGGGAGGGACCGAGAGGGGGGTTCCCCTCCCGATCCCTCCTTCTAGTTCGAAATTCACTACCCTACACCCCACTCGGAAACCTCTAGCCACGTTTGTGAGAAGAAAGTATGATTAAACAGACAGATCACATAACAATAGTTTTTAAAATGACATGTGATAGATGATTATAAAACACTGAGTGTTTTAAGTGTCGATCTATTATTTTTCTACATGTTCACGTCTTTGTCTGAGAAATATAGAATAAACGTATAGTGTTTTCAAGTAAAATATTTATTCTTATTTTTCTACATGTTCACGTCTTTGTCTAAGAATATATAGAATAAACGTAAGTGTTTTAAGTAAAATATTTATTCTTATTTTTCTACATGTTCACGTCTTTGTCTAAGAAATATAGAATAAACGTATAGTGTTTTCAAGTAAAATATTTATTCTACTCGTAGAATAAATTTTTTACTTGAAACCACTATACGTTTATTTTGTTTATCCCATAAATCTTCTACAGGGCAGTCGCGGCAAAATCGTGCTATAATTCGCTGCAAAACACAGCGAGAAGTGAGGAGCACATTGGTCCAATTCGATCCACCATCAAAATTGGCAAAAATAAACAAGGCGCAGAAAAACATTTCTGTCTAAAAATAATTTCCCTAGAAACTTGAGCTAAACTTGCAAAAAAACTTTATTATATGAGCAGTGTGTGGTGTTTTCTACTGGCATTGTGTAATACTTTCAAAAAGATTCAAAGAAATCAACAATCGAACTATTAATTATGCTAGACAAATGTGGTAGAGGCCAGAGGTCAACAAGTCCGTCGCTACTTGGGAAATAAATTCTTTCAGTGTAAAACCTACGGGGAAAATTTATCACTCTACCAGATGAATAAAGCAAAAATTATCCAAGGCCTTTATTGTTAAAAAAAAACGGCCATTTATGGGATAAAAAGTGTTAACTGTTGTTTCTCAAAACAAATCTGTGGTAAAGTTTGATAATTTATAAAAAGGTTTCTGTGTTTTATTATTTATTGTACTTTCTGCTGTGTAAGCTATGTATAAACAAAAATTATATTTTTCATTTTTAGTTGAGATGCTTGGTGAGATTATACAGAATGGAAAATATTCTCCATCACCCCCTCCCCATTCTTCTACGAAAGATTTAAAGAAATGATTTTAAGCGCTGGGACTTTTCACAAATACATCTGTAACAAAAATATCTTACATTCATCCAACAACATATTTAATATTTTTGCATGAGATATCAACTCAACTGCAATGTACAGTACGTGGAGAGTGGATTGTAACTAAATCACCCGTGGAGTGGATTCCTTTCAAATTCTGTGCATATGGACACAAAACACAAGCATGTTTTAACCCGGAGGTCCATTGACTGGAACTTTGCTTGTGCTTCTTATGCTTTGCAACAAATGTGCAATTATTGCTTGGGTTGAATCTCCACTCCGAGGGTGATTTAGTGATAATACGCCCTCCACGAACTGTATATTTCCTTCATTGTTCCTGATATCGTACTAACTACACTATTTCGAGAAGAAAAATGTTTATGACAGATTAAATAGAATTTAGTTCTGGTCATTTTTTTCAGAAAAATGGAAAGTGTATAATACTGGCTATCGCTTTCTGTAAGTCGAAAACTCCAAATTTTTTAGCAAATAGTGTTGGTAATACACTACTTTCACAGGCGTGCGGGTGGGGGAAGGAGGGAGAAGGTGGAGGAAGGGAGGGAGGGATTTGCGATATTGATAAAGCATTTTGTTTCCTTGACTTTTTAATAGACAGAACAGCATACGCGTTCGAACTGTCATTTTTTTATCGCACGAGATCGATTTGGGCGGAGGGATAATATTGAACGAGAAGCCTAAATCGACTGAGTGCCGTAAAAAATGACAGTTCGAACGCGTATGCTGTTCTGTATTTATTGCACGCCTATAGTTTACTAAAAAAATACTAAAAACACAAATTATTGCCAAAAATAACACAAAAGTAAAAAAAGAAATAGTCCACGCACGTATTGTTTAAGGACAATACAAAAACATTTATTGTTCGCTTCGGTTTTCGCAGAAAAAGCGTGTATTTTGTGAAAATAAAAGCATAGGCGTGCAAACATTGGGTTGTTGATAGTTTCCATCTAAAACCAGATTGGGTTATTTTGGGGTTTGTCACAGAACCAGTTTTGTTCATCACCCCAAATCAGCCGGGTTACAAATAGAAACAAGTTCTCAAATTGGTTCTTTGTTTGGTTCAGTGTTGGCTCTTGCTTGGTTCCACAATTGGGCCACCTGGTTCTTCCCTTGGTTCTTTCTGGGTTTTTGCTTTTTTAGATACAAAACCATTTTGGTTCTTCATTGGTTCGATTGTGATTCTTGATTGGTTTTGAAACAGTGACAAGTTGACTTGCCCAGTTGGGTTCAATTCGGAACCCAGATATTTTAGAGTTTACAAAGATAATCAGGAAAGCTATTGATTGGAAGTTGGAATTCGCGTTCTATGTTTTCTTTAACCCTTTCCCAACGTAACGGCCAAAACCGGCCAGCGCTATTTACAAAAATAACCATTCAACTTTCATTATTTTTTTTCATTTTTTGTCTCAGAAACATAGCTTATGATCCCTCATTGGAACGAGCTCGTTGAGCTCGTTCCAACGAGGGGTCATAAGCTATGTTGTTGACGCAAAAAAATGAAAAAATTAGTTATTCAAGAATTATTTCAAGAATTTTTATTTGCAAGTGTCGTCTGGCTTTCGTGTTAGGTAATTTGTTTTTTGTTTTTTTTTATTAGGGTATACCGACACATAACAGCCAGGGTCATATCATGTCGGTGACAGTTTTACGGGTGGAGGAAGCCAGAGTACCCGGAGAGAACCACCGAGTAACGACGAGCAGCTGCCAGCTCTCCAACATCGTAACTCTGAACTCTGCACCGCGGCACAGGCAGTGTTAGATTGGTTGAAGAAAAAAAAATTCAGTGTCTTGGCAGTGTAAGATTCAGTCATCCATACCACTTCTAAATGGTGAAGTAAATAGTCCCCCCCCACCCCCGTCCCCATCCCCAAAACGAGGCAATTGGACCCCTGACTCCCATGAACCCACACGCACAAATAGTCCTATATCATTGATTGCTTACCCATCTCCCCCCATTCCCCCCCCCCCCCCCCACCTCCCATCTTGGCCAGTTTTCCTTGCTACTGCATGCAAGTGCTTCAATATATGGATTCCGAAGGGTCTTGGGCTGAAACGTCCCAGAGCCACCACAAGCATTCCTTTTTCGTTAATGTAGTTTATTTATGTTAATTCCACTCTCAACATGTACATTTTAACATTCCACTCAGAACTAAACTTTTAAAATCGTAAATCGGATTCCCTTCCTCCCCAACCCACAATTTATTCAAAATTCAGTTCCGGTAACATGATTCTTTTCCGTCAATAGCTACAGTTAGGTAAAAGACCGTCGGGGGAATGTCCAGATATTGTGCTGGTCAAGTCATAATTTTTTCAACTCACATCCATGATTTCAGTACGGTATAACATTTATTTTTTCGTAATTCCTCGAGTTCTGAATCGATTTTGATGAACAACATTCGGAATCGCAATAGCTTTTAATAACTTTTTCAAATATTGAACTATCTTTTTAATATTTCAAGTAAAAGTAAAAGTAATTTTTCACTGACTTTGAAAAAATTTGATCTAATTAAGAGCTGGTGACTGAGAGATCAAAAGATAAACCGTCATCAGCCGAACATCCCATCACACAGTTTGACATATTCATGCGATATTAAAAACACGATTCAAACTCCATATTTTGATCGTTTTTTTGCCATGTTAATGCTTTTTATTATCAAAAAACATGTATGAAGCATACGTATTCAGTTTATACTTTAATACAATTCCTAACAATCACTAAACAACAATGAACTGAAACTATTTTTGGTGGAAGAATAAACCTGATTACCGCACGTGCAAAAAACACAAGCTAATTATAGACAAACTGAAGTCACGTGGTGGGGTTTTGAGACCCCACCTCGTAGTGTAATTAGTGGGGTCTCAATTTCTCTGTTCATATGGGCAGCGTACACGACATGAAATGTTTAACAATTATCGCCCCATCAGTTTTCTCCCGACGTTCTCAATAATACTTGAAAAGTTAATGTATAAAAAAGGCTAGTGGATTTCAAAGACAAATATAAAATCTTATACCAGTACCAGTTTGAGTTCAGAACAAAACATTCAACTGTACACCCTATATTGCACCTACTGAATAGCGTGGTAACGGAAAATGACAAACCAACAACGAATTGCATCCTTTTTATATTTCTAGACTTCTCCAAAGCATTTGACATCACTGACCACTCGACCCTACTCCTGAAACTGGGAAACTACGATATTAGAGGTATTGTCCATCAGTGGTTTCAAAGTTATTTAACTAAACGAAACCAGTTCGTCTTGTTCTTGACTACTATTTCAGAAACGTTACCCATAAACAAAGGCGTACCACAGGGGCCCATTCTTGACCCAGTTTCATTTCTATTGTACATCAACGATATTAACGAATCTACAGAACTCAGTTTACTTTCCTTTGCTGATGACACAACGGCCTTTAGGTCAGGTAGCAATCTTGAAACCCTTACAGAAAGTATAAATATCCGAACTAGCCAAAATAAACTATTGGTGTTCTGCCAACAAACTAGCCCTCAACTCTGCTAAAAACCAAATATATGCAACTTCATCCACAAAACGATTCGTATTGGTAAACGATATTGAACTATTTCTAAACAATATAAATACTGAGCAAGTTGGCAAAGAGCAAGAACAAACAACTATAAAATTTCTTGGATGAAAATATGAAATTTAAAGAGTATATTTCTGTGGTGAACTCAAGAATAGAAAGTGCAATTTTTGTACTAAATAGGGCAAAGAAATTCTTGCCAAACAAAGGTAATGCAAACTTTATGCTTCTCACTGATTCATTGCCATCGTATATATGGGATCCAGGTCTGGGGGCCATTCGACCTACACCAGTAGAATTCTAAAACTACAAAAAAGAGCTGTCCGGGTCATAACAAAAAAAATCATATCTTTCCCACACAGATAAGTCTTTCAGAGATTGTGGCATTCTGAAATTCAGTGATCTCTACAGCCTTCACGTCTCCCTCTATATGCACGACTGGACGAACAAAAAACTCCCCTTGTCATTTGATGATACCTTTCAAGTATATAGAAGCCCCCCAGGAATGAATACAACGCAAACCGGTAAATTAGATACCCGCAAACCAAGAACACAGTTCTCTGCTGTGCTGCCTTTCTACTCCTTCCCAAGCACCCGGAATAGTAAAGACCCACAAATCTAGCAATTAAATAGACCCAAAATTCAAAAGTCCTTAACTGATAAAGCCTTGAATAATTATTCGAGTCCCAACTCCAATTGTGACAACCCAACGAGCCCCGACTATGTCATCCGCCAACTATATCCTCTGGCATCTCATCCTCCTCTTCCCACCACTTAATCCTCAAAAAGACTCTAGTCCCCTTGAATCACAAAAAAAGATCAAACAACCCTGGTTTGGGGAAAGCGCTTCGATACACTGATGGCAAAGAACCTTGATATCTTTCTTTTTTACGGGAATGGCAGGAAGACAGTCTTATAGGCTACGCCATTCCCATGCTGTATGCTAGCTTATGTTCCTGTTTGTTATAATGTCCTTTTGTAATCATTGTACTAATATACTGCAAACTAAAGATCTATCTATCTATCAAGTGACACAGTGGAGATTCAAACCCACGTCGAGAGAGTTTTCTTCGTTACCATTCGCCGAGCTAAACTATACGAAACCGGTTCAGTCTCAGTTAGTCTAATTTCTCACCACTACCCTATCGCTATAATCCGATTATAGGTAATTAACATTGTTCCCTGATAGTCTAATTTACACGCCCACTGGTCCGCTAAGTTTGACTGGGTTAATCTACTTTTGTTTCCCGGGGGTGTTTTGTGTTTAAAGCTGTTCATTCTTTCTGTTTTTTTCTGTCGGATTGATGTCAGAGTCGAAATTTTGAGGCCATGTCAATTTTAGAGTAGGAAATTTGAAACTCAAGTTTCCAGTTGGAAATAAAAGATTAATTTCTCATCACTAGTTGGAATTTTAATATTTTTCATGAACAATGTTAATTTATTGAATTTCCAACTATTTGATTTTTGACCTAGGAATTTCCAACTATTGAAAAAAAATACTCCTAGCTGGGGGGGGGGGAATCCCCCCCCCCCCCCACACACACACACCCCTGTCGCCATACCCCTGTTTGAAAATTAGATCATCTGGGAAGACACCACGAAACCACGTACAGCATTCGGCCACCGACGGACGCTATCATTGAAGAAATAAAATGGGCTAAACGTGTCTTTGCATCATCAAACATTACGCCCAGCGGCATTGAATATGACAAAGATGTTGAAATGTTCGTGATAAAGCTGAGTCATCGCCATCAAACACTCATAAACGAACGTTTGAAGACTTGAGAAAGTGGCTGTTGACGTCCCAAGTCCATTGTCTGACAAAGCGATCATCATTTCATTGGGTATTTCATGTGGCATGGTTCGATGAACAAGTAAAGAAGCCTCGCCTTGTGAAGACAACTTCTTCCACAAATAGATGAGATGAAACATCCTTTAAAAAACGTTAATTACTATTTTAAATAGTTCGCAAGTCATAGTTATTATTTAACCATATGTGCATGAAATGTAAAATAGAGCCCTCTGGATTTATGATACTCGTTCCGGCAAATAAGTGAATCTGTTTTAGCCTAAGAGATGGGTTAAGTTGTAATTTCATTCTTTACCCCTTCGGGGTAGTAGAGTTAAATTAACCACAGTCACATTAGGCCAAATATAAAACAAATACATTTGGTTCTCAGGCATTTAATATTTCAAATCAATGTGAGAGGAATGGCTTTATTTTTATTTATTTATTTTTTTGTTCGATAACTCGTAGAGTGCTACATTATATTTGGTCGGAAAAATGTGATATCATGTTCTTGGCCTGCACTTAACCCCGATTGTCCTCATGGGGACACGATGACGCCGTGTACTAAGGCGTACTGCACGTCGATGGTGCGCATGTCTTCAACCAATCTAACCCTGCCTGTGCTGCAGTGCGGAGTTACGATGTTGGAGAGCTGACAGCTGCCCGTCGTTGCTCGGTGGTTCTCTCCGGGTACTCCGGCTTCTTCCACCCGTCAAACTGTCATGCTCATGATTAGCCATTGTGCATAAGTATGTGACCTTAAACAGCAATAGATAAATAAATAAATAAATAAATAAATAAATAAATAAATAAATAAATAAATAAATAAATAAATAAATTGTAACAAGACGAATTCACAAACGCTAAATAATTTACCTTAACAGGTTTTATGAAGTACATCCACAAAATATTAAGCCTTTAACCCTTTACCCAACGTAACGTCCAAAAAAGGCCAGCCTAAAGTCGTCAATTAATTTTCATTTTTGTCTCAAAAACATAGGTTATGACCCCTCTTTGGAACGAGCTCGTCGAGCTCGTTCCAATGAGGGGTCATAACCTATGTTTTTGAGACAAAAAATGTAAAAAAAAATCGCGACATCGACGCCGGAGCTGTTACGGGTGGTGCAATCTCACAAAATTCTAAGTTCATCAAGGGCCATAACTCCAAGAAAAATATCTGGAACAACACATGCATTGAACAGTGGCTAGAT
This sequence comes from Pictodentalium vernedei, assembly GCA_031216915.1. Classification (NCBI taxonomy): domain Eukaryota; kingdom Metazoa; phylum Mollusca; class Scaphopoda; order Dentaliida; family Dentaliidae; genus Pictodentalium; species Pictodentalium vernedei. Next base: position 520,709,115 of record CM062294.1, on the reverse strand, counting down.
ATCAATAAGATACACTTACATGCCAAATATAAAGTCATTCCATCGAGTATTTCAAAAGTTATTGAGTTTTGAAACTCGTTGGTCACAGACAGAGCGATAGACCGACAGACCGACAGACCGACCGACAGACAGACCGACAGACAGACCGACAGACCGGCATTGCCACTTATTGAGCTGCTAGCAGCTAAAATAGTTATTCAAGAATTTTGTTTGCAAGTGTCGTCTGCTTTTCATTTTTCATGTTAGGTAAAGGGTTAAACTATGGTACACATCAGAAAAATGTTCAAATTTGGACTTTCAGCACTCAACCAGTTAATAAAGGAATTTGAATTTGATATACATTTATCATCAGTTATATTTTTGCACCTTTTTCGAAAAATAAATAACATTCACATATTTGAGTTATTTTCTACAGAACAGAGCACAATGGATGTTTACAAAATAAATATAATAAACAGATACAGAACTTTAATCCTGCTTTGTACAAATAAATATACATCAATCAAAAAAGGGTAAAATTTTAGAGCCTAGTGATTTTGTGAAACACTGCAAGCCAATTTTTTTTTTTATTAGAGTTTAATGACACATAAACAGCCAGGGTCATATCATGTCGGTAACAGTTTTATGGTTGGAGGAAGCCGGAGTACCCGGAGAGAACCACCGAGCAACGACGAGCAGCTGCCAGCTCCCCAACATCGTAACTCTGAACTCTGCACCGCGGCAGAGTCAGGGTTAGATTGGTTGAAGACATGCGCACCATCGACGTGCAGTACGCCTTAGTACACAGCGTCATCGTGCCATCATACAGGCAATCGGGCTTAAGTGCCTTGCCCAAGGACACAACGCGGGAGTGCGAATCAGTCGCTGAAATGGTCACCCATCCAACTACTAACCGCGTTCGACGTTGCTTAACTTCGGTGATCTGACGAGAACCGGTTAACGCGACGCCACCGCCCCCCTCCCCCACTGCAAACTAATAAATGTATTCAATGTGAGGGTCAATTTCAAAAAGGCATTAGCAGAAAACCAAGCCTTTTTGCCTTACCATTTACATTTCATTCTCTGCTCTCCTCTGCTAAATACTCCTTGTCTTTTGTAAAGCTGGGATAAAGATTAAACTAGACTATTGCTACGAGCTCGTCTGTAGGGGCGGCGGAACTGGGGGGGGGGGGGGGGCACAGGGGACACGTGCCCTCCACTTTTTTCCACAGACATGTTGCGCGGTAAAACAATGATTTACAATGGGCGCACGCAAACGTTTCAATATACAGGCATTCATTAATATGTTATTTGCAAATCTAAGCAACATTTGGCAAAAGAATCTCACCTTCGGTCGCTTCGGTCCGTTCCTTCTACTTCAATCATCTTCCAACCCGAAGGCTAGCCTTCGGGTTGGAAGATGATTGAAGTATATGAAAGGGACAGGACATTGACCACACCGCTGCATACTCATCTGAACGAGAGACTTGTGTATGTCATTGTACATTTACTGAAATACGGTTGTATTTTTTCTTCCAATAGGCCGAACTATGGTAGCCTTGAAAAGTTGTGTCCCTCTACTTTTATCGATCTACCGCTGTCTCTGCATGTCTGACCACCACAGCAAGCAATAAGTAGAACAGGTGTGTGTAGTGTTCCGAAAATCGTAAATGCATAAGCAACACGTGTTAAACGAGATCTCTGTGCATTTCATTATTTGACTGTTGATTGGGCGACATTATTACACTTCAAACAAGTCTGTATAATGCCCGGGGTAGAATATGATCTGCTTAGGAGAGTGCGCGTGTTCCCGGAAAAATGTCAAGCTGACATGTACCCTGGAAGGGTGGTTATTTTAGAGTAACATTCTTGTCCAGGGATGAGATCAAATAGATGAGGATGAAGTTCGTACAATTATTCACAATATAAGGCAAGGGTCTCTTATCGTAGCGATGATTTTCATATGAGTTCAATTTCAACTTCGACGATTTATTCAATGTTATTAGATTCATTTCAAAGACTATGTCCTCCATTTCTGTATTTCATTATATTCTAATTCTATCAAATGTCACATTACAAAGAGTTAAGTTGATTTCATAAGAACCTTATTTATGACAAGTCTGAACAACTCACGGTAGTTTTCACCAAGCGTCCCTTAATCAGCCATTGTTTAATCTAAGCTAATTGTTCGTAGTCTGTTGATCTATTGTGTAATTTATATGTATATAAACGCAGTTCTTGTATTATTTGGTAAACTATTCTGTAAGGGAGACGCCTCAGAACATTCATTCTTCACTTTCCAGTCGGAGGCTCCCGATTGTTAGTGAACCTTTGTTACTTCTGTATTTGGAGTTCCAGTACTGTCGCTGTAAATAAACGCTAATTCCCCAAGAACTTGTCTTCGACTTCTATTTCAACGATCCAGCTCTACCATCCCACTAGTTCGTAATTTTCACGTTCTCATACTCTTGCGTGTTTGTAGGTCACCCACTTCAAGGGAGGCGAGCGTTGGTCTTGCGCCCCGCATCTGCCACTTTTTCGTAAGTGTATGTAGAGCGTACTTTGACCCATCCAAATAGGTTCCAATGCAGGTCTGCCCCCGAACCAGGGAAGTTCGGGTCTTTCTTTGGGTGGACCCCGAAAGGGGCCGTTGTTGTCGTCTTCCAAGACACATCAAACTGAATAGCCGGAAATTGATTAAACAGCCTGAGGCAGACTTTACTTGCCAATGATGGCACACCACCATCGCTCCACGACTCAACTTCGAAGTGCCAGACTATATTTGCCCGAAAGTACTACAGCACCCTCGGGGAGAGATAGCACCTTTGTGAGAGGACCCCCTCTCGCTCTGGTCCTCACCAGAGGGGTCAACGACCTTCACAAAGTCATCCCAACAAAACTGATCATCTAGCTTGGGACACCTCCCGAGTACGCAAACCCTCTTCCTCCTTTAACACGCCTTGACATGCAGCTACCAAATATTATACAATCACCGAGGGTCGAAAGAGGCTTACCCCACAGCGTCCTCGGCGCGCGAAAACCATTCTTTCATTTGTAGGTCAGAGGTGGGCTCGTCTGATATTGACTAATGGTAACGTGGGTTTTTTGAATACCAAATCATCGTGCACATGACGGGTGATACCAAAGACATGCTTCAATGAATTTGTCCTAAAACATCATTCATTAGGCAATGAATAAGTTTGATATCACGTGGTACATTGCATTTTATCATTGTTTCATTTTTTAAAAAAATGGACCAAAATGTTTGGAGTTGGTCGATAATATTTTTGTGTAGTATGATTTAATTTGTCATTTCTTGTGCTGTCTCACGTTGAACACAAGACCTCTAGATCTCGGGCCACCAGCATTGGAGGCGCTATGGGGGGACGTATGGGGGGACGTATGGGGGGAGGGGGTACTTACCCCTCCACTTTTTTCGCCAAGCGTAGTAAAAAAAATCATTTTAATTTTTGTATTGAAAGTTGCAGTGTAATGGTGGGTATGTTTAATTCCATATTCCCAAGTGCACTAAACCAGAGAAGTTTTTTAAATTATGTTTGTGTGTGCCCCCCCCCCCCCCCTCCCCCCCCCCCCCCCCCCACACACACACACATTAGCTGCAAACAAAAAACAAGAGTCGAGGTCCCAAATTGCCGCGTTCAAACGGTCTGAAAAATACCGCTTAAGAGTATTCGAGGAATGCTAGAATCGAGAGCGTTCAACGTATCCGTTTGGAATGCAGCCTACTTTCAAGTGTCGTTTGGTGCTTTGTGCTCGCACTTTACAACAGAGTTCTTCCGTTAAAATGTCACCATGTACGACGTTTTCTATAACTGAAAGACCTAACCAGTAAGTTTCAAAAGGATAAAACTGTTTTAATTTAATTGTCTGAGAATGCTCCAGAGAACACCATTTACAACGTAAGTTTTAAAAAAATTTCTCAGGGGACACCCCTCCCGAAGTTGAGAAAATTTTTAAAACTTACGCGCGGCGGGCAATACCCAACTGTACCCCCTCACTTCTGTAATTATGGCGCCTCCACTGGGCCCACCAGTCCAATTCTGTAAGAAATTCGAGGTTGCTGTGGCCTGAAACCAGTCTAGCCCTCAAATAGGTTCATCGTCTATATGTTTGGATTCACTCGTCTGGAATATTTCAGTTGGATGGAAAAGCGAAACTACGGTTCGTTTTCCGACCAACTGATATATTCCGGGCGATTAAAGCTTAAAAATTTCATAAATACCCATTTTCTGTGAATCAATGCAAGACGCCTTCGTGTCTGTAAAAGTAATTATTAGAAGGACAATCAGCGATTCATTTGACAACTCGTCCCCTGAGTTCCAATGTGTTCTATGTGCCTACTGGCAGCCTACTGGCACATAGAACACATGGGAGTTCCCATGTGTTCTATGTGCCAGTAGGCTGCCAGTAGGCACATAGAACACATTGGAACTCAGGCGACGAACTATCAACAAAAAAGAACACATTTTATAGCCAACCAAATTTGCGAGGATATGTCTGTGGTTATAGAAAACACTTTTTCCGAGATGTGTCATACGAGGGTCACTCTTCGGAGCGATTGTCCGATAGCTTTTGGTATATGAGATCCAAGGCATTAGTGCACACTATATCCCAGTCAGTGTTCGATTGACCCTTGGTCTCATCCGTAAGATGTTTGAAGACTGTGGAGGTGTCTGGAAGCCACAAAGGAAGGAGGAGCTATAAGGGCCATGGTATAGGACCCGTATATGGGCCATACATTCTATGGGATAGTTTTAAGTTATTGTAAAACATGGTAGTCATGACAATCGAATAGGAGCGAGGTGCCATAAATATCCCCATATAGCTAACCTTTGATATCTACTCTCAGAAATATATCCTGCAATATACATCAGCGTGTCATAACTATCTTCCAATACCGAGATGATAAATAGAAGCCTGGTTTTGAAGAGTACCTTGATGGCACCTTTGGGGTGGGGGGGGGGGGCACTGTTGTTCAAGCTGAGGTCGCGGTCCCTGGAGCTGAGGGGAAAAATTGGGAAAAACAGTGAAAATGAGTGCCAGATGTGTAATTTGGGCGTGGTGGAGACCCTGGAACGCTTTCTTCTAGAATGCCTAAAATACCAGTCTAAAAGAATAAGATTCACTGGGAGTATAATGGGGAAGTGGGATGGGAGAATGAAGGACTTGTGGTTAGGGGGAGACTTAAAGGAGAGGGTTAATATGCTAATAGGAGAGATTGGGAAGAATGGGGCAAGGGATGTCATCAAACAGTTCGTCTCCGAGTGTTGGGAGGAGAGAAGAAGCGTGGGAATAGGGAGGCAGTTGGGTGTACAGGGGTAACCAAGGCCTTCTCATCCGAGAACCGCGACAAGTCAGCGGCTGGCCAAAGTGTTATTATTATTAGTTGTACAATAAATCACTCGTTCAAGCGACTGTTCGACAGTCGATACCGAGTCGTCAGAGCGCATCGTGTTCCGGCCACTGCTCGATTGAGTCTTGGGCTGATTCTGTTAAGTCCATTGGCTCTTGTATCCGACAATGATGTAACAGTGGGCGGTTCGAGAACATAGGTTGGAATTGTGATGCCTAAAACTAAATTGGTTGGATGATAGTAGCCAGAACAGGTCAGGAATAGATATAAAACGAGGATTCGAAAAGAATCCGAGCCAGATAAAGAGGTAGTTGTCGGATAGTTTGTAGTCAATCGTACGCTTCCATTGGAGCGAACACACCCACGGACACCTCCACTATATTCGACTCGCCCACTTACTGACCACGTGCCACAATAGAAAGCAGGACGGCGATCTCCATCAGACGAAACGGACGATGGAAACAGGCGTCACTTCACCAACATGTGCTGCGCACTCGCACTAACACCACGCATCACGATCATAAAGACGTCACAACATGCCCGCTCTCGTGGACTACCATGGCAAGGCAATATGACGTCAGTGGTCACGTGATCGATGAAATCAGGAGCTCCCCTAGACGAGATTCCACTAACGGGAGGTAAAAACACATTCTCCACTTCTACACGTGAAAAACTTTAATGAGACAAACTTCGCAAATTACCCGTGATATTGACGTAGTTATCTGTACTAAACCAGGAAGATTAATTAAATAGACAGACTCTCAACTCCTTTTGGAAAGTACAAATCAATTCTGCATACATTCGAGTTTACAAAAGTTTCCAATCAGACATACAGGTTCAGCTATCTTTCTGTAGAAAAATAGGAACGTTAAAATGGAAGTGTACAGTTAGGGATCTGCGAATCACAAATTTCTTTTCGAATCGAATCTCGAATCGAATCGTGTCTCTGATATCGACATGGAATCGAATCCCGAATCGAATCTTAAAAGACAAGTTATTTCATATTGCATCAAACGGAAGTTACGGAACACTGTGATGACCCTTACGCGACGGAGTGAACACCTTAAACACCAATAACTAAATATTCTCTGTAGCACCGTCGCTGAAACAGCTAGGCCTATTGTCCATAGTTTTAGTTTTTGAAGGCGTAACTTGTTACTATTCACGTTCTTAAGAACGTGAATAGTAACATGTTAAGCCTTCAAAAACCAAAACTATGGATAATGTTCTGGGCCAAATTCACACCTTACCTCACAATTAAACATTGTCAATTACTCAAATAAATAGGAATTGAGCCTACATGAATGAATTTTCTAATGACAGTTTTATCCTATTTTTGTTGGAAATGTAACAAATTGAAGTTAGCACGAGAGATTCGAAAAAATCGAATCCTGAGACTGATTCGGGATCGATCTCGAAGCATACGCATGGTATCGATATCGAATCGAATCTCGAATATTCGCAGGACCCTATGTACAGTACGTGGAGAGTGGATTTAACAAAATCACCCGCGGAGTGGAGTTATCACCCAAAGTGTCACATTCAAATTCTGTACATATGGACAAAAAAAAAAAGCAATGATTCAGCCATTGGAGGTCCATTGGCTGGAACAATGCTTGTGCTTATTATGCTTTGCAACAAATTTGCAATTATTGCTTGGGTTGAATCTCACTCCACCCACGTGTAATTTAGTGATAGTACACTCTACACGTACTGTAAGTGAATTCGTGTATGAATCTTATATCTTCACTCAAATATTAATGTCGTAAAGCGTATAATATGGGGAAAATTAGCTCACTAAAAGCGCTTGTCAACTTTAAACATTTATTTACATTTAGCGGCGGAATAACCAACCGTACTTCTTTCTCAACCGGTATAACCAGACTGTCGAATTTCGCCGTTATGAAATGGTTTCACGCGCCGAAGGCGCGCAGGGACGTTGTAAGGCAAACCAGTTTCTGATGTTCAGACATGTTAACATGTCAGACAGCTTCTGTGGTAGAATCATTTGTTAGTGATGCTAACGGAGAGTCCAGTGAGCGTCCGAGCTGATCAACAATCGAGTCATGGAATCAACGTACTGTAACTGCGAGATTCAACTGTATCTTTCGCGCAATTCAGGAAATACATACATTTTATAGTAAATCAATTACTCATAACAACTGTTACTTATTAACATAAATCCTAAACAATAATTAAACCCTTTTGGAGAACAGGACTTGTTATTAAGCAGCTTGTACTAACATAGAAGGACAGTTGCTGATTACCAGTATATGTATACTTTATGTATACTTTCTAATATACTCGACAACAATGCAAGCATTGAAATTACTGCTTAATCACCAAAACAATAAGCACCTGGGTTTTCATAATAATTTTTGTAAGACGCCTTGGAATTTTGTTCTTTTGAATTTCACTTCAAAACCAGCGTATGACACTAATACAGGCATCTGTTCTAAAACAGGAAGACGGATAAATTGACTTGCAACTCCTTTTGAAAAGTACAAATCACTTCTGTATGCATTCGAGTTTACAAAAGTCCTTGATAAAGTTTATCAGTTCAGTTATCTTAGAAAAAATAGGAACCTAACACGGATGATTGGGTAAAACAGTACGCTATTCCTATCGTTTTATTCAAAAATAGTAGTTCGACACAACTTTCTTTTTGTTTCGAATAGGTCCCAGAATATACTAGCTTCAAATTTCAGCCTAAATTCAATACGAAATTTCCAACTTTTCCCTATCTCTTCTACTTTCTAAGTAAGATAATTGCGGTCGTTCTCAGAAAGGATGATGGACAAGCACTAGATGTGGTATGCATCCTTAACATTGCATCTACCTATAGCTCCAATGGCCCCCTAATTAGGAGCATTTCTGTTGATGTTTAAGATATTTATATTTGTTTCGTTGCTATTAGACCAATACCTACTTTTTAGCCAACATGATTATTCCATATTTTGGGTACTTTTTCATCATTTACCCAACGACCAGGGTGCTGAAATCGTTATTATCATTACCGAGCGAATATCCTCCAGTATTCATCCTTGTTTTAAAATTTCTAAGTTTTGAAACAGTGCAAGATTTGAACCCTTACTGGGGAGAATCTACCTGCCGAGTAGAGATGTTTCATTACAAACAGGAATAATAGGAACAAGAGAGAAATTTGTGCAAGAACAAGCGCGCGACAAAATACCCGAGGCGAGGGACTATATTGTAAAACACTTTTACGCATTCGCGCACTCGTGTTTGTACAACATCCCTCACCTCTCATGAATTATTTTACGTAACCAGTCCAGTCAAACGATTACTCTCTATATATATCCACGCAGACATCTCATCTAACATAACCGAATAGGTACTTCTAAGTTTGGAGGTGGCTTAACACAATACGAATATTGAATGCGGCGAAACCCATTTAAATAACGAATTCCATTATTTATGAATCCAGTATATATAAGGTGCTATTTTTTATTGTTTCCAAGTCAATTGAATCAATCCGTGAATTCTCTACCTCACAATCTGGAGCAATTGCCACGCGCGCTAAATAGGCCTCTCTTGCAATCTGGATGCATGCCCATTATTGTAAACATTCATTTTTGATAAACAGTTTTTTACTAAGGACACAATAATTTCAACGTTTATTGATTGAACTCTGTTGGTGCGTAAATTATTAATCCAAATATAGAACAAAGTGATTTTCGTCCGCCGACTTGATGTTAACATGTTAATACTGTTGGAGGGGGCGCGGTGGCTCAGTAGGTAGAGGTGCAGGCCGCAAGCCGAGAGGTCCTCGGTTCGAATCCCACCTGCGGCAACCGCGTTGTGACCTTGGGCAAGACACTTCACTCCCATTGTCCACATGGAGGCACGGTGAGGTTGTGTACTAAGGCGTACTGCACGTCGATGGTGCACTGTCTTCAACCAATGCTAACCCTGCTTGTGTGGAGTTAGTATGTTGGGGAGCTGACAGTTGCTCGCCGTTGTTCGGTGGTTCTCTCCGGGTACTCCGGCTTCCTCCACCAGTAAAACTGCCGAGGTCATAATTAGCCATTGTACAGAAATATGTGACCTTAAACTCCAATAAATAAATAAATAATAATACTGTTGGAAAAGCTTCAAAATGTCGTTACCAACAGCGAATACGAAATTAAACTACGTCAGCAAATGAAGAATACAGTGCTCTTGTTATTGTATATTCAAAACAAATTGATAGAAAGTGCCCAGTGTCCCGCGTCGCAGTCAATGTCGTTGTTTGCGGACAGTTTCTCATGTGCAGGGTTGCACAGAATATTGTCATACTGCAAAGAAAATTGTCGCATCGTGATTGGCTACCTTACCGGACTACTTACAGCAATGTTCGGATTTTGCCGGGGACCCAACACTCACGCGATGTTCTTTGTAGTCAAGGGAGATAAACCTCGCTTGAAAATTGAATCGAGGAGATGATTACAGTACGTGGAGAGTGTATTATCATTAAATCACCCGCAGAGTGGAGATTCCACCCAAGCAATAATTGCAAATTTGTTGCAAAGCATAACAAGCACAACCTGGAGGTCTATTGGCTAAAACATTGCTTGTGTTTTTAGTCGATATATACAGAATAAGAAAGTTATAGTTTGGGTGATAACCCCACTCCACGGGTGATTTAGTTACAATCCACTCTCCACGTACTGTATGTCCATGAATAAAGTTACGTGTGGTTTGAAATGTAAGAGTCAAAAAAACAAAAAAGAAAAACGTACAACCCCAAATTAGTCATAGCTGACACAAAGAATAATTATAACTCGGCAGATAAAACGTTTCGGAACATTTTACGATAGCTTTCCAGTGTGATAAATTCGTTATACAGGGTACACAGCTCCATGTACCCTGATGGAATTTTATGTACATACAATTCTGATAGTGTGCGTGAGGCTGTGTACCCTGCTGAAGACCCGTATAACTAAAAATAATTAAGGAAGACGAGAAAAATATAGAATAAATAGGTACTAGGGCCGGTAATAAGATTTAAACCACGAGTAGATTAAGGGTTTTAACCACGAGGCTCTGCCGAGTGGTTAAAACTCATATATTCTACTGGTGGTTTAAATATGATTACCAGCCCTAGTACCTATTTGTTTTATTTATACCATGTTCCTAATAAATAATCGACTTTGCACTTAAAATGGAGAAAAAACGACACTTTCTATCGCAAACATATGGGTTTATTCTGTTTACATCTGCGCCGGTGGGCAGTACTTCCAGCTGAACGTGAATGCTTGATTGACAGCTAGAAACATCGTCAAAGTTGATTGAATTTACCTTGCTTTTTCACTCAAATTATTATTAACAATTCTTAAATTTTATTTTAAATATTTAATTGTAGGTATTTTAAACTTAATAAATCATTGCATGTAATAGATAGTACCGCAAGACGACGTCTTGCGGTACTATCTATTACATGCAATGATTTATTAAGTTTAAAATACCTACAATTCCCATTGAAAACATTTTAACTGCAGTAGAAGGCTTTACACCCGTAGTGGGGTTAAAAGCTAAAATTTAACACACGGGCTTTTCTCGGGTAGTAACATAGGCAAGTATGGTATAAAAGGCAATGAAATAGTAAATATCATGTATACAAAAAGTAGTAATAATTAACTCTCTTTACAGTGATGTCAAAATATCTAATGTTCTGACTGCCGAGTTTTCCCATAATGCAACTAGATATTTAACTAATTCAATCGTGTTTGCCAGAGCCCACAGAGCTCTGTCAAACATGGGCGAATTGGTTAAATCCTTAGTTGCATTATGGTAAAATGGCTACTTAAAATTTGGATATTTTGACATCAGAATGAATGGGTTAATATATAAAACGAGGAGCATAACAGCAGCAATTACGAGTGGGTAATGCTGAAAGTACAACTTCGTTAACGACTTATCAATGTGTATCGCCATGTCAAGTTTCAAGAAATACTGACTGAAAAGTCAAGAAATCACAGTGTTCTCAACCAGGTGAAGTGAAAAACTGTAAATTTAACTAACCAGGGACATAACTCCTGCAAATACACATGGATATTTATCTATTTATTGGTGTTTAAGGTCACATACTCATGTACAATGGCTAATCATGACCATGCCAGTTTTACGGGTGGAGGAAGCCGGAGTACCCGGAGAGAACCACCGAGCAACGACGAACAGCTGCCAGCTCCGCAACATCATAACTCCGCACTGCAGCACAGGCAGGGTTAGATTGGTTGAAGACATGCGTATCATCGACGTGCATCACACCTTAATACACGGCGTCATCGTGCCCCCATCTGGACAATCGGGGTTAAGTGCCTTGCCCAAGGACACAACGCAGGAGTCCGAATCGATCTCTCAGACGCTCACCCATCCGAGAACTAATCGGGCTCGACTTTACTTAACTTCGGTGATCGGGTAGAACTGATTACCGCAACACCACCGCGCCCCCATGCGCGTGGATAATGATAAAAATAGGAATTCCTCAAGAACTTACTAAAGTATATCATCATGCCATCTGTACACAAAATTGATTAGAAATTGAAGGAATCGCAGTACTCACATGAAGCTGAAGTGAAACAATGATAAATAGAGGATCTGGAATGAGTGTTTTTCTCATATAACATTTATGAAATGAGTCTAAGAATTTTCCGTTTTGGCGAGCATCTGGCGAGCCCAAACGGAAAATTCTGACGAGTTTCATAAACATTATATGAGAAAAACACTCATTTCATATTCTATTTAGCATATGACACACACACGCACAAATTAGCCACTTAATATGACTTTTTAACCGATCACCTAACTTGAGTTGCAGACGACACTTGGAAAAAACATCCTGGTATAACTAACAATTTTCACTTTTTGCTTTCAAAACATAGGTTATGATCCCTCATTGGAACGAGCTCGTCGAGCTCGTTCCAATGAGGTGTCATAACCTATGTTTTGGAAGCAAAAAGTGAAAATATAAAAAAAATGAATGGCGTTTTTCTTGTAGGTAAAATATTAATACAATATAACCCACCCTAAATAACACCGATAACGTAAATTCTCCCTACTGAAATTATGCAAATGTCACCCTGTTGTATTTTGTTTAGCCAATCAAATTGTCCAGTTTTGAAATTGACCAATGAAAGCTCCCAACTCTAATTATGCAAATTTGGAAAATGTGGCCCAGTTTTATTTTGTTCAGCCAATCAAATTGTCTAGTTTTCAAATTGACCAATGAAATTGACAGAAGGCTTTATTTATCACTAATTAATATGAAAGCAAAATATCAAATGTTTTAAAGTGAACAAACCAGACGAGTCATATGATAAGTAACAAAGGGCATAACTCCAGAAATTACGCATGGGTAATTGTGAAAATCGAACTTCATAAAGAACTTACTAAAGTGTTTCACCGTATCAAGTATCACGAACAGTGATTGAAAAGTTATGGAATCACAATGTTCAAAACCGGATGAAGTAAAAGAATGATAAATTTAACTGGGGCGGGGCATAATTCCAATACTTCCACGTGGATAATGGTGAAAATCGAACTGCATCAAGAACTCGTTCACTGAGTTCCAATGTGTTCTATGTGTCAGTAAGCACAAAACCACAATGAAACTCAGGGGACGAACTGACTAATATATATCACCATGTCAAGTGTCAAAAAGTGACAGAAAATTGATGGAATCACTGTCTCTAAAATGAAATAATGAGAGAAGATAGAACATCCATCTTACAAAGGGCATAACTCCCGTAATTACACGTGGATAGTGGTGAAAATCGAACTTACTAACGTATAACATGTCAAGTGTGAAAACATTGATTGAAAATTAAGCTGAAATGAAATAATAACAAATGTAACTTACAGTGGGCATAACTCCGTGTAATTACTCATGTATTATGATGAAAATGGTTAGAAATTTACCAAAGAATATCAACATTACAAGGTTCAAATGAATCGATTAGTAAATGTACGAATGGCTAAGTTCACAAAGATATTGGGTGCACGGCTCCACGAATACTTGGAAAAACGGTACAACTGACGCAGCACATTTTCAAGTCCCCCACAGTCTTGCAATGGAGGATTATTATGATGACACCATCGGAAAGAGCATGCCCAAGTTATGTATATACCAAAGGTGTATACCACGAAATCGATTAGGAACGGTGGCAGCTTGAGGGTTGAAGAGTTTTAGAGCATCGAACTTTGATCACACTGCATTCCGATGACGTCAATATGAATTAGTTGGTAGCAAGAAACTGATACGATATGCATAACGTCATAATAACGTTATAAATATATAACGTCACGTGGGTGGGGGTGGGATACATCTGTCTCTCCCTGCTATCTCACCGGGACACACGTATGTTACACATGCAGTTGGGGGGGGGGGGGGGGAGAAAAAAACGTTAGACTACAATAAATCTCTCGCTTTACATTTACTGACATATAGTTTTAAATATTAGGACTGTTTTTTTCAGTCCATTAAGGTCGCAGATAAATCTATAACTATTACAGACAGTGAGAAATACTCTTATTTTTGGTTTTTCAAACAGAGCCTGAATGCATGTGAAAATATCATGACTTATAGTACAGTAGCCGTGGACTGGTCATAATTCACACGTGGGCATGCGATTAACAAGTAATAAAAATCAATGTCCCGATACCAACCGCAATACCTTGCAGTGAAAGGTCAATGCCTCGTTGATTTTATTTTATGTCGCCGGGTACGCGCATATGCCTACTGTCAGCGATTCTTATGTCCACTGTCAAAGAAAGCGTCTCGTTGCCATGAGCAACGGTTCATATCAATGTCTTTTTTCACTTGAAATCCAATGAGACAAATACATTTAACTGAAGTACAATACACACAAAAGTACCGTTACTACGTACAAAAAGATTAATTATGCAAACATGGGTAATTATTTATGAAACCGATTAGATTATAAGGTCTCTTTTCATTAATTTACGGTAACATAAACTGAAATCGCTTCATTCGAATCATTTTAAAATTTGTTGTTGTACATCGAATATTAGAAATCAGACGTTGTTTCGGTAAGGTGTTAACTTTTATCATTTTTTTCCAATTCAATTTTACTTGTGTAAGAACAGGACATATACGTTATTCTGTTTGTTAACAGGGGACATGGTCTCACGTTCCCCGCATGAAACGTATATTCAACCTCGACTGACGCCTCGATTGAATATAAATTTCATGCAGGGAACGTGAGACCATGTCCCCTGTCAACAAACAGAATAACTTGTATTATCAGCAAAATTTTAATTAACCCGTTCGCTGCTGTGCAGTTTGGTAAATCCTGTGCTGAACCATATATTGGAGGAAATGATTTTAAGGTGGAACAAAATGAAAACGCCAACAACGTACACTTATTTGTAATTTTAAAACTGTTATTACATACTGGAACATTAAGCGACATTATCTCATTCAGGTACTCAACTTTGACGGGGTTTAGCAATGTCTACAAAATTTCTCCCAGCCCACACTCCATAAATCTCAACATAAAAGACATTTAGTCTACTTAAATTTAATTCCTGTTTAATGGACTTTGTCAAGTCATACTAACGTTTGAAGAAAATCACGAAATGAAACACTCTTTTTTCGAGTCACATTTGCATTACAAAACACCAAAAAAGGTAATAGTGGCTTATAACAGAAGACTGACCATGTAGTACAAACGTGGCCCCACAGACCGTTATAACCGACCATGTAGTCCAAACGTGGCCCCACAGGGCGTTATATATTTTTTTTGTTTTGTCGTCCTGTGGCACAGGACGACAAAACACAAAAATATACAACGGCATCTGGGACCAAATTTGGACTATTGAGCCCGTTGTTGTCTCGGGTATTTCGGAATTTACATAAACGCGAAAAATGGTGGAGAACAAATGGATAATGTCATATCGTCTGTAGCGTTCATTTCTTATAAGATACATTCTATTGAGAATAACGTGCTGTGGTATCGATTCCCTGTATGTGGAATCTCCGTACTGAATACGGAATAAAAGCACAGGTCCTCAACATTTGATTCCGTATTCAGTATGGACCTGTAGCAGCGAAAGGGTTAATGAAGCACCGGGTTGTACCCGGCGCTTCATTAATTTAATATTTTTGTTGATTATTCCTGTTATTAGTGTACGGAATCTAATATAATTGCGTTCGTGGGAATTTTGTCCACTCGTGGAAAGTGACCAGTCCACGGCGGGAGTACAGCATTGCTCTTCTAAGGATTATAATTTCGGAAAGGCTAAACGGAGTTACGAAATTTAAAATTTAAGATAATAAAGCTAAAATATGTGGCAACTGAAATATATGGGAGTATGCGCATGTCTCCTTGGCGGTACAGTGTTCCCATTGATATCCGAGTATCATATTCAAGCACTATTTAAGCACGTTTCAGGGGAATGAATTTGACGCCGACATCCAAGAACCATCAGTGCTGAACAAAGTGGACAAACAATCGTCCCCATTCGCCCGCACGCCATTTATCTAAAAATAAAATAAGTGGCCGATTTTTCGTTCACCTACATCACAAAATCTTATCCAAATATCTTTATTCTAATTTCCATTATATTCATTCGTTAATTTTTCTAGAACCATATCAATTTTGTAATGATGATAAAAACTACAGCTGTGGTGAAATGCTATTGTATAGATGTATATTGTTCAATAAATTTAGTTCAGTTCTGTTCAGTTCAGTTCAGTTCAGTTCTCAAAGGTTATAGGAAACTGTATTCAAGCACTTTTCGGGGAAGTGGTGGAAAATCAAGTACAGTTAAAATTAGAAGTCCTGTCATGAACTGCGCGCTTATCTAGGCTTAATTGCGCGTAGGAATTGCGCGCAACTGCCATATCGAATGATATCCAAAGCACGGCAGGTTCTCCTGGTTACTCATAGCAAACGCAGACAATGTTTCTGCCAATGGACCTCCGGGTTACCATTGGCTGAAACATTGCTTGTGCACAGTCCATATGTACAGAATTTGATAGCCTTACTATGGTCATAACGCGCAGATTTACGCGCAGATCGACGTGCTATTTGTGCGCATTTCATGGCAGGACTTCTAGTTTTAACTGTACTTTTAAAGGATAGAAATAAACTGAAGAATTTCTTAAGGAAGAGGATGAAATTCAAGTACATTTCATTCGATTGGAAACCCTGCAGGATTCAGGTTTAACTAGCAGAGTACTGGAACGCCATAGTTGGTCTTTACTAAATACCACAGGCTGTGACTATAACATAACTACTGATGGTGGTTTCATATTGACCCTGACAAGAATCAAATTTTGTTGCTGACACCTTGGTCGGTTATATTTGATTGGATGATGCCTTTTGGCATTGCTCTGTTACATTTGATTGGATAATGCCTTTTGGCATTGCTCTGTTACATTTGGTTGGATAATGCCAAAAGGCATTATCCAATCAAATGTAACAGAGCAATATATGGTAAAAGGAAACCCGTGGTAAAAAACGGTATTTGGTCATAAACAAGCAGTTGTGTGTTCGAGAATCTTTTTAGACAGAAATCACTATTATTTCCAAGTTCAAAAGGGCGTAATATTTGGACGACAGAATCCTGCGCGTTGTTCAAAGGAGCATTCCCAGCGGTTGAAGACATGTGCACCATTGACGTGCAGCACGCCGTAGTACACGGCGTCATCGTGCCCTCATGTAGGCAACCGGGATAAAGTGTTTTGCCCTATCACACAACGCGGGTCGTCCCGGATGGGGCTCGAACTCGGGACCTCTAGCATAGAAATCCCAACAGTCTACCACTGAGCCACCGCGCTCCCCAAATGAGATCTAAAACCAAGAAGATAATTTAAGAATTATTGCAACTCAAAATTTGAGAATAAGCGTGTGTGTACTCACTGTTGATAATGTTTGAGAAGTTTCATCAAATGAAGGAAGAGTTGCACACACAGAAGGTTCATGTCAGTACTGCATTATATTCAAGAGGTGGATAACCTTGGTTAGGATTGTCGCATCTTCAATTTATTTTATAATATTCACATGGTCACTTGCTACAGATCCAAATTTTTCATGTACATTTCGCTGAAATCGGTTCATCAATGAGTGAAATGTTGCGCAGACAAACTCATACAAACATCAATATTAAATATAAGTTCAAGAGAAGACAACTTGACAGGAAAACCACAACTTTAGAATTTTTGAATGCGCATGCTCAGTGGCTAGTGATCATTTTTGAAACGGTTATCAAAATCAGTTCGAAGGTCTGCTAGGAGTTGCTCAAAAATGATCACAAACAGGATGTCACAAATATATGACGCGAAGGCATGTGACAACGGGCCCTGAGACTACTCACGTATTACACTTGACGTGAAACTGGAACCGTATTAATTTGCGAAGGATATAGTTTCTTGCTTTCTGCTTTATCTGGTAGAGTGTTGGATTAATGTTGGTTATTAGAATTGAATAATATGGTTTTACCTTGTAGCAGTATATTGGAGAGTTTACAGACGATAAATTGCGTCAAGACACATTCATCTGAACAAATTAGTATTACTTTTATTTTGATTCGCATTCACGGACTGAGAAGTTTCTTAATTGAGATACCGTACCGTACCCAGTGGCGGCGCCATAGTTACAGACGTGAGGGGGAACAGTTGGGTATTGCCCGCCGCGCTTAAGGTTTAATAATTTTCTCAACTTCGGGAGGGGACACCCCTCCCGAAGTTGAGAACATTTTTAAAACTTACGTTGTAAATGGTGTTCTCTGGAGCATTTTCAGACAATTAAATTAAAACAGTTTTATCCTTTTGAAACTTACTGGTTAGGTCTTTCAGTTATAGAAAACGTCGTACATGGTGACATTTTAACGGAAGAACGCTGTTGTAAAGTGCGAGCACAAAGCACCAAACGACATTTGAAAGTAGGCTGCATTCCAAACGGATGCGTTGCACGCTCTCGATTCTAGCATTCCTCGAATACTCTTAAGCGGTATGTTTCAGACCGTTTGAACGCGGCACGCCTTGTTGCAATTTGGGACCTCGACTCTTGTTTTTTGTTTTCAGCTAATGTGTGTGTGGGGGTGGGGTGGGGGTGGTGGTGGGGACACACACCAACATAATTTAAAAACTTCTATGATTTAGTGCACTTGGGAATATGGAATTAAGCATACCCACCATTACACCGCAACGTTCAATACAAAAATTAAAATGATAGTATTTTTTTACTACGCTTGGCGAAAAAGTGGAGGGGTAAGTATCCCCCATACTCCCCCTCCTTTGGCGCCGCCACTGACCATACCTTTTGATGGATCCCAAATATGGGCTTCTAACACGCAATTCTATACAAATTAGCAGAAACAATTTCGATGCCTTGGTATTCATCTGATTCATATATGAAAGATATAAGTGTGATGTACATAAAACATGATCTGAACTTGATAGCCACCAATACCCTTGTCGCTATTCCAGTAGAAAAGGGAGGACAAAAGAAGCAAATTTTCATTTGAAGTATCAATCGGCTTGGGCTTGTAAAACTGCAATTCCTGGGTCCTCAAGTTATCCGGCTACATTTTCATCGTTCATTCAACACGACTAGCCACGGCTCGATCTTCATCAGGGGTAACGACGTTGTGTCATTTGGCAAGGCACTTAATCCCGATTACCCACGTGGGGGCCACGGTGGCGCTGTGTACTACGGGCGTAATGCACGTCGATGGTGCACCTGTCTCCAGCCAATGCTAACCCTGCTTGTGTGGAGTTAGTACTTTTGGGAGCCTGACAGTTGCTCACCGTTGCTAGGTAGTTCTCTCCGGATACTCCGGCTTCCTTCAAAAACTGTCCAACACGAGGTGACCCTGACTGTCGAAAGTGTCGTTAAACTCTAATAAATAAATAACACGTCTAGCAAAGGACACTTGATAAAACAACTTTGAACAACTAACAATTTTCA
This sequence comes from Pictodentalium vernedei, assembly GCA_031216915.1. Lineage (NCBI taxonomy): Eukaryota > Metazoa > Mollusca > Scaphopoda > Dentaliida > Dentaliidae > Pictodentalium > Pictodentalium vernedei. The sequence continues at coordinate 520,689,825 of CM062294.1, read as the reverse complement.
TTTTAGCCTCAGAAACATAGCTTATGACCTCTGTTGGAATAAGTTCGTTCCAACGAGGGGTCATGAGCTATGTTTTTAGCACAAACTTTAAAAATAATAAAACTAAAGTGTCGATTTATGAATGGCGCAGGACGGTTTTTGTCACTATGTTAGGTAACTGGCTAACTGGTTTAGGGCTAGATTATTTTTGGTGGTCTGAATTTGTTATTCAAAATTTGTTTTATTACAAATTATTGGAGAGTGCCCATAGGCACTCTCCAATAATTTGTAATAGAACAAATTTATTCAAACAAAATATTATTTGCGTTTGACTGAATATAAAACATGAGAAAGGAAAAAACAGGCTTTTGCTCCGGTATCCTCATTTTTTAAGAGCTGAAATGGTAAGTATATTGATTGTAAAGAGAAGGGTACCTGATGGAAAACAAGTCAAAATATATCGTTCTCACCTCTAGGCATGCCACATGGAGGTGGCGTCCTGACATTGTCCAGAAAATCAAGTGGGTATTCCCTGGCTGGTGGGAATGTCAGCGCTATGTGTCCCTCGGTTAGGTGCAAAAAAGACAACGCTAAAACGAGAAGTACCATTTTTTCCTGTCTGTATCGTCCGGGTGAGAAAACTATTATAAGTACACACGATGCTTAATCGATGCAGTCATAAAAGGATTTTGTATCCGCGTACTTTATAGATATATTGTTAAGCAGTTCGCTCTGATGTGGTGACAAAAATAACACGGGTACGGTTGAGAAAATTCAATACCATTGACCAATAAATTCTCTGTATTTGGATGGGTGCGTACCAGTGTACTTTTATTGGAAAGAATGTTTTTTTCCGATTTTTATTACTTTCGTTCTTCACTGTTAACTGTTACTCTAAAACAACATCGTCATTGGCACCCATTGCCTTCCATCATAATTCCCAACAAATAATACTTTGTAATTTGCGGGTTTTCTTTCCAGGGGTGGCGCCAGGGATTTCTCGACAGGAGGCTGACCTCTCCGACAGGGGGCTATAATATTTGACCTCCCAAACGAAGGAACATGATTGAAAATTGGTAAATTGGAGAACCAAAATAGAAGCAAATTGAGTATGTTTGCTGATTATTTAACGTAAACATATTATAATGAGGTCGGGACATATTTCATCTATAAAGCCAGTTTGACGAACGACATTAAGGAATTTCGTGACAATCACTATTCTCTATCAAAGGTCCAGTGTTGCACAGGTTCGAGTCCACCCTGCGCCACATTATAGCGGGACGCCATGTTGTTTAGATTTCGACAGATTCCAAACTTTTACCATGACGATACCCGATGATTAGGTATGGAAGTAATGGAACGCCAGTTGGATAACAACTGTCATAATGCCTTACATAGACAAAACTACATGTATATTTCAATGAGTCGTTTTGTATTCAATGAGTCAGATGTGCGTAGGAAGAAAACGTCGAGACCGAAGGTCGAGACATTTTCTTTCTACGCACATCTGACGAATTGAATACAAAACAACTCATTGAAACATACATGTGGTTTTGTATTTATTACATGACCCAAGCACCTACTGACCTAATTTTCTTTTCTATCAACAGTGGTAAACACCATGCACTTTATGCAGTCGCATTGCATAAAAAAAAAGTCCCGGTTGGAACAGGTTGGTGTGCAATACGGAATTCCGTATTGCACAGCCGTATTGCACGCCGTATTGCATACGAGAGACTGCATGGGCATGTAATAAAAAGAAGAACCATATACCTCGTTCTTGATCGACACAAGACGAGATATCTACATTCGATTGTCGGAAATTTCTCGTGTAGTCGGGTATACGAGACTCTCCGACGGACTGACTAAAAATCTCCGACGGGGTGGGGTGGGGGTGGGGTGGAGCTGGACCTCTCCGATGGGGGGGGGGGGGGGCTGTAGACCCCTCGACCCCCCCCCCCCCCCCCCCTGGCGCCACCACTGTTTCTTTCTCAAAACACATCCCTTTATAATAATCAACTGGCGAGTCGAACAAACATTTTTTCCACTAATAGTCTCATGAGCAGTCTGGGTGCGATCCTTTTTACAAGCAATTAAAGGCCCTCGTGTTCTCCAAGGCAATGATTCAAAGGAAAGTACTGGAAGCTGTGGTTTACGTTGTGACAGAATGGCGACAGTAAATTTTAACAGTATTGTATTTCCAAACTTGCAAATACATTCAAACAAAAATTCATACGATGGAACGAAACTAAAGATGGAAAATCAAAGTAACAAGCTAAGCCTGTTTAAGCTGTCTCAAAAATAACACTTGAAACCATAAATTGTCATTTGACGAGAAGTGAAACAAAGTCACAGTATGAATGTGTGTACATGTTTGGATTATCGGTCTTAAATAAAAGAGAAATGGCGACTGGTGCCTGTATGTGGCATATTTCAGCCTGGTGGGGTTTGCGTTGTAATACTCGCAGTTAAGGTAAAGTTTATTGAACGTTAATTAAAAGTGAGCATGGTAATACAGGGTAAGACTGTTGCTTTAGCAGATGTTGTTTAATGCGCAGACTGAAAGTGAGGGACCAATTTCTGATCAACGCACCACCACTATGTTTTCTAAACTGCTTGCTTGTGATATGTGTTATTTATTTATTTATTTATTTATTTATTTATTTATTTATTTATTTATTTATTTATTTATTTATTTATTTATTTATTGGTGTTTAAGGTCACATATTTATGCACAATGGCTAATCATGACCGTGACAGTTTTACGGGTGGAGGAAGCCGGAGTACCCGGAAATAACCACCGAGCAACGACGAGCAGCTGCCAGCTCCCCAACATCGTAACTCCGCACTGCAGCACAGGCAGGGTTAGATTGGTTGAAGACATGCGTACCATCGACGTGCAGTACGCCTTAGTACACGGCGTCATCATACCCCCACGCGGGCAATGGAGATGAAGTGTCTTGCCCAAGGACACAACGCGGTTGCCGCAGGTGGGATTGATATGTGTTGAGAATTACTAGGCAGTTCAAAACGAACAACAGGAGCTTAACTGGTTGTGTGCTGAAAGCCACTATCAGGGCGTTCACAGAAATGAGAGACGAGAGCAAAAGTCAACATTTTCCTTAGTCATGTTTCATATTCAGTCAAATGTAAATAACATTTCTTTATATAATTTTTTTTTACAAATTTTTGGAGAGTGCCTTTGGGCACTCTCCAAAAATTTGTAATAAAAACAGTATTGAATAACAAATTAAGACCACTAAAAATAATCTAGCCCTCTACCAGTAGAGAATACAGAGAGGGGAAAGAGAAATGCTCGAGTTTAATAGACGTCCTCGTGAGAACGCACTGTCGAACATGCCCCAAAGAATCCTGATGTTTAAAGTGACTACTACCGGAACTCTAGGACGCCGATGAGCCTCTATATGGCATATTATGTAAATATTTATTGGTGTTTAAGGTCACATACTTATGCACATCGCTAATCGTGACCGTGACAGTTTTACGGGTGGAGGAAGCCGGAGTACCCGGAGAGAACCACCGAGTATCGACGAGCTCCCCAACATTCTAACTCTGTTCCAGCTCCTCTCAAGCAGGGTTACAGCGGTTGAAGAAATGTGCACCATCGACGTGCAGTACGTCATAGTACATGGGATCATTGTGCCCCCATTTGATCAACCGGGATAAAGTGCCTTGCCCAAAGACACAAAGCGGGTCGTCCCGGAATATGGCATATCAAAACACCCGGTGAAAATGCGATCGTGCAGCGGTGCCCAGATATGTAAGGTCAGGGGAGTTGGTTTACTTCGATCTGGTTGGATGAGCACCACCAGACAAAATTCAATAATTTCTCTCAGGCCAATCGAATCGCCAATGAAATCTGCGACAGTTAATAATGAATTAGAGAATACGTATTGCACTTGGTGGGGGGAGGGAGGGGTCCAGTGGCGTAACTATTGCGTGGGGTGCCCCCCCCCCCTCCACACCCGCACCAATACTTTTCCAGTCCACATATTTTCAATAGGATTGAAGTCTAAGTTTCAAGTCTGTTTTGTTAGTAATCATGCACCTTCTTAAAGATTAGATTTGATACTTGAGCCTGTGTCACATACACAGTGGAACATAGATGCACAGAACTACACACGCGTCTGAATGGGTTAATCGATATGGCACGAATGCTAGCGCGGAAGGATAAAACGAGAGGACGCAGGAGTTTAATCCTTCCGCGATGGCATAAGTACCATGTCGATTATCCCATTCACACGCGTGTGTTGTTCTGTGTTTATTACATGCATTCACATCTATAAAAGCAATTATCGGAAAGACACTCAGCAATTCATTTGACAGCTCGTCCCTGAGTTCCAATGTGGTCTATGTGCCAATAAACACATAGAACACATTGGAACCCAGGGGACGAACTACCAACAAAAAGAACAGATTTTATCACAACCTATTTTGCGAGGGGAACCCGTGTTACTATTTTTAGCTATCGCTAGCGATTCAAACTCTAATTGCCGTGCACAATTTGTAGTGTTCAATCGATTACCAAAATTGGTCGCTGACCGATTACCGGTTATTTGAGCCCACAATCGGCCGATTCTGATGCCGATTCCGATTGTATTACCGTGCACTACTAGACAAGTCGAGGCTCGAAAGAACTACGTTAAACTGAACATTTTTCAAGGTGTTAAACTTCGTTGACTGGGGTCCCAGTAAAATTACCAGTCGCGCACACTTGGGCGGTAAACGTGGCTCTCAGAGCCCAAGTGCGTGCAACTGGTAATTTTACAGCGACCTGAGTCAATGGCGTGCAGGCTTCACTTTTCCGACATATGACCTGGCGATTGCCGCAAGTACGCTTAGTTGTAGGCTTTACGTGTCGTTTAACTTTTTTCCCGTATAGGGGCGTCCAGAGAGATTAAGAATACACATTGTGGTTGTTTCTCAACTTTATTGAATGGTATCATCGACATCATTTTACATTAACAATTGAACAATTGCAGAAGATAATAAAATACGATTCAGAAAAATCACAAATTGCTAGGCAACAATCGGTTGAACCGATGTTCCAGGAGCCGTTGCCGTTGTCATCCGATTGCCCATAATCGGCCGATTGTGGTGGCCGGTTCCGATCATCGGTTGACCACTAACAATTTGTATAAAATTTCAGTGAAGTTTCGCTTCTATTTAAAAAAAGTCCGTCAACGATTTCCGTTCGGCACATGTGTGCGGAACGGATTTTCATTTTCGGCATGGTTTAGTGTTGCTGCAGATGGGGATTTCATAGAACAGACGTGTAATAAAAATACAGGTTTGTACTGGCCGATTTAGGCTGTTGGTGCCCGAAATCACCAATTTGGAGAAACGGTACAGTACGTGTTAACTGAATAAGAAGTTTCGTCACTACTACTACGTGCATTTTTTTTTATCACACATCTATTAACGTAAAACACGGCATTTCCACTGTTCTGTCTGTACGATAAAAATAAAGTCGCATCGTACATGTGGTGATACAAAACACGTTCGATTTCGTTTCTAAGTTTCCAACGTAAACAGAGAAGGAACCCGTCTAAATAAATCATGCCAATCTTTGGCCGAAGAACCGGAGTCGAGATCGCTTGGAAATTCCAAGTTCCGCATTTAGTTTTGGGGGATATTCAAACAATGAGATTCGAGTCAAAAATTTACAAAATAAAAATAACATTCTGACTGCCTTTTCATTGACGAATACTTTCTACAACTGGTTATATAATTATTGAGTGTGGTAAACTTAATAGCTATTTAAAAACATTCTGTTGTGTTGTTCCCCGCAGTTTAGTCAATATTTGAAGTTCGATCATACAGTGACACTGATTGGTATCTATTGGTTTCGACCAATTGAATGCCGTAAAATTTAAAATACCAATTAGGGTTGGTAACTGGCCAACTAACAGTGATGTCTCGTTGGCAACGAAGAAAACGCAGCAATTATCCAGTAGAAGAGCTCAATTTTCGTCTAGACTGGTTGGTACATGGGAGGTGTGGTTAAAAATCATCGTACGAGATTGCTTTGGAATACCCACTTGATTTTCTGGACAATGTCAGGACGCCACCTCCATGTGGCATGCCTAGAGGTGAGAACGATATATTTTGACTTGTTTTCCATCAGGTACCCTTCTCTTTACAATCCATATACTTACCATTTCAGCTCTTAACTGGTTGATTGCAAGAAGCCTCTATCAGGACTTTAAAAAAAATGAGGATGCCGGAGCAAAAGCCTGTGTTTTCTTTGCTCATGTTTTATATTCAGTCAAACGCAGATAATATTTTGTTTGAATAAATTTGTTCTATTACAAATTATTGGAGAGTGCCTATGGGCACTCTCCAATAATTTGTAATAAAACAAATTTTGAATAACAAATTCAGACCACCAAAAATAATCTAGCCCTAAACCAGTTAACCAGTTACCTAACATAGTGACAAAAACCGTCCTGCGCCATTCATAAATCGACACTTTAATTTTATTATTTTTAAAGTTTGTGCTAAAAACATAGCTTATGACGCCTCGTTGGAACGAACTTATTCCAACAGAGGTCATAAGCTATGTTTCTGAGGCTAAAATGAAAATTGTTAGTTGTTCAAAGTTGTTTTATCAAGTGTCCTTTGCTAGACGTGTTATTTATTTATTAGAGTTTAACGACACTTTCGACAGTCAGGGTCACCTCGTGTTGGACAGTTTTTGGAGGAAGCCGGAGTATCCGGAGAGAACTACCTAGCAACGGTGAGCAACTGTCAGGCTCCCAACAGTACTAACTCCACACAAGCAGGGTTAGCATTGGCTCCCGTGATGTTCTGGGCCAAAGCAATCTCGTGCAATAATGTTAACCCATTCAAACGTGTGTACGGTTCTGTATATATGTATTCACTTATAAATTTCCAACAAATCTCTGAAGGCATGCCTTGATGCTGAGGTGGGAATATTTGTCAGTCGAGACTTGAGCCATCACAATCGGGACAAATAAAGTTTACACCCCCATCCTCTATCGGATATCTTCGCGAAGCCACCGAAAAGGGCGTTCAGACAGGGGTTATTGCGACGGAAGTCAACATTTCTGAGTACAGTATATTAGCAAGTGTTGTGAGGTTTTATTTACCGGCATTGTTTAACACCGTAACTTTAACCCTCAACTTAAAACAACACGCAGAACTAACATTTTCCATAAACAGCTAAACAATTTTATTGTTGGCTTTCAAACCATAGCAGCTAGCTCCTCAATGGCACTCGCTCGTCCCATTGAGGGGTAAGAAGCTTCGTTTGCATGGCATTCAAAGAATTGGAAGTAACAAGATTTGAATGACGAATTTTCTACATAGCGCTGGCTGGATTTATCTGCTTTGTTGGGTTAGAAGTTTATCCCTGTGACTTTGTTCTGTGAGTTAACTATTCCATGCAATCATTCGTAGCGTTTTGATGATGGAGGGGCGAATTTACGGAAACTACATTGACTAGGAGATGCTGTAAGTTTATCTTCTTCATTACATACATGAAAGCCAGAAAATAAGCAGATTGTCATCTGCAAAATGAGGTCCCCAGAGGGTGAATTTAGTGATGCTACCCTGCACAGCAGGGTAGCATCACTAAATGCACCCTCTGTGAACCACAATCTGAATCAGGGTCTCAAAACTAAACAGAAAGAGACACCCAGAGGATAAATTGGCCCACTGTATGGGTTAGCATTATCAAATTTACCCTCTTGGGACCTCATTTTGCAAATGTTAGACTACTTATTTCCAGGCCTGCATACATGCGCCTTTTTGAAACAGAAGTAAACTGGCAGGGAGAATTTGTACTGCCTCCTGAAATATTTTGAAAGAAGATGTCCTCAAAGCCGACATCTGGGGACATATTGGAATTTTAGGCGCGACAAAACGTTTAGGCGCGACAAAACGGTATTTTTCACTAAATGTGGACTGTTGTCTGTAATTATATGAGTTACTCTTCCACACAGATAAGAGACTTCGAGACTTAGAGTCGCGCGGGGGAGGGTGGGGGTACACCACCATGGTATTTGACAAACAATACAAAACAAACAATACAGGGGTATGAGGCACCCCCTTACACCCAATAAGGTGCGTTCTATTAAACTGGGGTAGTTTTCTGTTTTGGATTTTCACCAAATCTTCGAAAACCTCGTAGAATTACCACAAACAACCCGATAACTATTTTTACTGGCTTTTAATATTAACACATAGCGCTAAAGGACCCGAGAGGCCTCTAAAACGTGTGTTCGATTGAAGTAGAGTATCTTTACTAGATCGAATTTTCCACTAAATCCTTGGTCTCAACCTGTTGTTCGGATTTTTTGAGCATCCTACTTATAAGAGTAGCACCATATAAGAGGTCACCACATACGACTTAACGACGTCCCCATCTTGGGCTTATAAGAGTAGCTCCTAATGGCGTTCATGAAGGCCTTGTATGTGTACACGAAGGAGATTAAGCTGGCCCCAAGTCCCTCATTTACTCATCTGGGGACTGAAGGCAACGGTGGTTGGGGTTCTTCTGTTTCAGGGATCCGTCCGTTTTGAAATAGGAGGGTGATGATGAGATATTTCTCGACAGTGAAACCTCAGCTTCCCCGTGTTCTCATCCAAGGGCTTTTATGGGGTGTTAATAAACTATAGGGCCCTTTGTGGATTGTTTGGTGGACTCATTGGTTGGATATGAACCTTTCAGGGATTCATTGTCAACAACACAGTCAGCTTCAGCTAATAAACACACACAACATCTCCAGTGAATCTTCTTCGCTGTTTATTTCTTCCTTTTGAACTAATGTTTCCATTTCTTCTTCTTCCTTAATTTCTTTTTCAACGTCCATGACTTCGGGTGGTAAGTTATGAATGCAATAACAGTCTGGAGAATATTTTCTGTGTTCTTCTATAACATCATCTTCTGTTTCCCAGAAACGAACAACTGTACCGCAGTGAAAACATTGAATTCTGCCCCCTGTCCTCAATTAAAAGAATCCTACTCTTGTCAGTTCATCCCCTGAGTTCATATGTGTTCTATGTGCCTACTGCCCATAGAAACACATTGGAACTCCGGGGACGAGTGTATCTGCGGTTTTGATACAGTTACTGAGTAACATGGCTTCGAATGTATTGAAGCGGTTTTCTTCAAGTGCATACTTCTTGTACCTGTGTGGTGTCTGCTCTTGATCTGATTTCCTTTGAGCAATTGTTAAAAGAGTTCCATCTTCTCCTGTAAAAGCAGCCCCAGTATAGATGGTAGAACATCACGAAAATGCGTTTCGAATGAAAAGCTCATCCTCTCTACAAAGTGTCTTGTAAATGAATTTCTTGATTCTTGATTCTCTGTGATAATCATTCAGCGCCATCTTAATCAAACATGCAATCGTGAACATTCTTTGATTTTTTCTTCTCTGTGACTTCATTCTTATTTGGTTTTCTTCCTCCTTTTGGTTTTCTGTGGTCTGGTGTCTTTCTGCTCTAGACTTCTTTTCTTTGCAATATCCACGGCTCTTGTAACGTATTCCCAATCTCTCGCGGAAAACTTGAATCTAGCGTCGTTCTTGGACAGCTGTATCTGTATATCGTTGTTTGTCTTGAAAACTGTTATGCTGGTAGACATACTTCTCTGGCTGTTGACAGGGGGCGCGGTGGCTCAGTTGGTAGAGGTGCAGGCTGCAAGCCGAGAGGTCCTCGGTTCGAATCCCACCTGCGGCAACCGCGTTGTGTCCTTGGGCAAGACACTTCACCCCGATTGCCTACATGGGGGCACGATGACGCTGTGTATTGAGGCGTACTGCACGTCGATGGTGCGCATGTCTTCAACCAATCTAACCCTGCCTGTGCTGCGGTACAGAGTTCAGAGTTACGATGTTGGAGAGCTGACAGCTGCTCGTCGTTGCTCGGTGGTTCTCTCCGGGTACTCCGGCTTTCTCCACCCGTAAAACTGTCACGGTCACGATTAGCCATTGTGCATAAGTATGTGACCTTAAACACCAATATATATATATATATATATATATATATTGGCTGTTGACACGCAAATGAGGTGAAAGCCAAGTGCACCATTTTATCGTTTTTCTTCAATACAGCGACACCTAGCGGTACATTTTTTCTATGACGTCATTACCGAACATATCATTATCCATTAGATCAGTCGTAAACAAGTTGACTATGGATTCCGTCGGTACACCACGACAGCGATGTTTCAAGTAAAACAAACAGAACTGTCCACACAGTGGTAATGGTGATTGAAGGCGTTTCGTATTAAACTTCTAATATCTGAAATTCTTCGCCAGGAAATTCTCGAATGGTCTGTGTTGTGGTGGTAATCCATATGAATCAAAGTATTCTGCGCCGCGGTGACTCCCAGAGAGAGCCACCACCCAATGTTCTCCTTTTCTGTGGTCTGGATCGGTGTTGGTTATCAAAGCCACGTCTCGTCTGTGATCTGGTAATCTGTTTCTTGCAAACACACCCAAACGTATTCTCTTCAACCAACTACAGTACGTGGAGAGTGTATTATCACCTAATCACCCGCAGAGTGGAGATTCCACCCAAGCAATAATTGCAAATCTGTTGCAAAGCATAAACAGCTCAAGCAAAGTTTCAGCCAATGGACCTCCGGGTTAAACCCGGAGGTCCACTGGCTGAAACATTGCTTATGTTTTTGTCGATATGTACAAAATTTGAAAGTTATAGCTTGGGTGATAACTCCACTCCACGGGTGATTTAGTTACAATCCACTCTCCACGTACTGTATCTGATCGAAGAGCGTTCCCCAACTGCAACGTGTTCAAGTCGAGTAATGGAGAATCACTTGTCTGTTCTTATCCACTTCTATGATATTCTGGAAGAATTCTACATATTCCAGTACGTTTATCGTGGTCAGTAACGGGTTTTCGAAATGGACTTCTGGTCTCAATGTTCCTCTCTTCATCCGATCGCATAACATCTCGGTGGTCTAAACCTATTGGTTTGATTTCTGTATTGTGATTTGTACATTATATGTAAATTGTGTTTTATTTTCTGTATACTGGTGAAATAAAATATAAAAAATATATCATCTCGCCACTTCTTGTTGCTCGAATCGAGGTTGTAATGGTTTGGCAGGAATTTGCTGTCCGTCCACATACAAAGCTAAGAAATTGATGTTGTAGCTCTTGAAGCCGTATGGATTCTTTGAAAGTTTCCATTGAAGGTGCCGTCGTCAACATCCCACAGTGATGCGTTTAAGCAATTGTTCTAAAAATCAATTGTCTTTTGTAATACTCGGATTCTCTTCCGGCACTGAAAACAGTTTGGTTTCCACACAGTCGATCGAATATGTTGCCGTTGGTTTTGGTAGTTTTTTCCCATGAGCCATTCTCTCGAACGAATGGCGTCTTTCTTTGCGCACAAACATCACACTGCTCAATCGAAAACCGGATTCTCAGAGTAAATATGGGATTTCCAGAGAATACTATGAGATTCCCAGAGAAAAATCGTGAAAAATCGATAGCAGCTAATCAAGATTTTGACATTTTTATCGAAAGAGAAGATATATGGAAAGGTAGGTACCAATACATTTACTTTCATCCAGTAGATTAACTATTTCCTCGAAGTCCTGTTCGCAAGCAGTATCTGTTACTGTCCATTAAATGGGAAAATAGGCTGAACAAAATGGGAGGATCCGCTGACGTTTTGGCTTTGCTCCAATATGAGTGGCCTTTTATCAAACTTCGTGTTTTCATATCGACTTATAGGCTTATGATCACGGGATCCGGATTATGATGACTGCATCTACTTCTATCTGGGTCTTCAGGACATTCCATTCTTCTAGAGATAGGGGAACCCCTGTCTTGTTTGGGTAAGGCTTCTGGTCTTTTCCCTCAAAGTATCTTCGGGGCGGGGGGGGGGGGGTATCTCCAGTTCTCCCAGGTACTGGGTAATGTTAGAATAAGTCAGTTTGGTGTCGAGTCAGGAGATCTTCTCTGATCTGTTCAGTTCAATGGTTCGATCGCGAATGATGCCAAGTCCATGCTTCGCCTGGTTTTATGTATCTTTGACGGATATTTTTTCAAAGCACCACCCCATTTCAACTTTTTTATTCTTGGTTGACGTTTCTGTTTGTTTCCCACATGGTCATGTGTTAAAGGTGAAAGTTGGGAAATTTAGAAAATTAACATAAAAGTCTATGAAAAAGAAACACAATGTACTTTTCCATTGTAAGGGGAATATTTGATTTGTCGATAATTCAGTGATCTGATTGGTCAGTTCGGCGGGCCAACTAAACCTGTTTAGGAGCTATTAGTTTTAGGAGGTTAGTCGAAATTAGGGTAGTATTAGGGTTAGGAGAGGGGTGGGGTTAGGGTTAGGGGTAACCCCAGGGCAGGGCTAAAGGTTGGAGGGGGTTTGGACCCAGTGGGGTGGGGGTTGGGGTCAGGGGTGGGGGTTTTAGTTTTTATAGCCCCTAAACCAAAACATAGCTCCTAAACCTTTTGGTCCGGCTAGGGTGGGATTAGGGTCAGGGGTGGGGTTGGGTTAGGGTTAGGGATAGCCCCAGAGTAGATCTTAACGTTGGGGTGGGTTAGGTCCCTGGGGTGGGGGGTTAGGGTCAGGGGTGGGGTGGGGTGGGGTTTTAGGGTTTAGGTCAGGGTAGGGTAGGATTAGGGTTAGAGTGTGGTTTTTGAGTGGATAGGGTGGGGTTAGGGTTAAATATAAGTTCTAGGGTGGAGGGGGTGGGGTTCTGGCTAAAATAAGGTGATGGACACATAAAATGTTTTTTTCGAAGCCCTTAAACCCAAAGAGTTGGAACGTCCGATCAAACTGCAATCGCGATGCTTAACCCTTTACCCAACGAATCGCCCGCATCCGCCCACGTAATATACAAATACAGCTGCTGAAAAAATATTATTTTTCGAAAAATTTCAACAAAACCATATCATGTGACCCCTCTTTGGAACGAGCTCGTTGAGCTCGTTCCAAAGAGGGGTCACATGATATGGTTTTGTTGAAATTTTTTGTAAAAAATTTTAAAAAAATTATATTTAAAATAATGAATTTTGAAATCGTCTGCGTTGGGTAAAGGGTTAAACTGTTGGATATGGCCCTCTGCATTTTATTCAGACTTGTGACCGGTCAAGCTACAAACCTGTGTCCAATGAAGATAGGTCAAATAGCCCCAGTGCAGTCCCACCCACCACAGTTTGTAATTACTATACCTAATAGAACCTTTTTGGGTGAAGAATTGTTTTTTTAGAAAAGGAAAATCCTATAAGGACGTTTGATAGACAAAGGAATTATCCAACTGGCTGTAAACAGAGGTTTCCTCCAGGAGAAGGGAGGGGAAAACCTAACAGGCCCTTTCCTTTGTATGGAACAATACCTTTAGGAGAAGGATAGAAGTTTATGAAAAAAGAAAATCATGTCCAATTTAAATCTTTAACTTAGGTACTCAGAGAATGTTATGCCCATCTTTTTCATGCTTTGTTCATTTTATTTTAAAAAAAAAATTATTTACAACAGCGAATTTCCTTGTGATGTGATGATGATGTGATGGTGATTTATGTCTCTGGTTATACAATAGAGGTAACATCAAAACACCAGGAAGCAACTTTTTTAAACAAAACAACATTAAAAGTGTAACATCCGGTTCCAATAGGGGTAACCTAAAAGATACCATGGATCAACTTTTTTTTTAAAAATTAAACAAAATAAAATAACAAAATAAAATAAACTTGACAAAAGAAATAAAGGTGTATTATCCGGTTCCAATAGGGTAACCTAAAAGATACCATGAATCAACTTAAATGAAAAGTTTTCACAAAACTAAAGTAAATAAAGAATAAAGAAGTATCCTCCTCTTCCAATAGGGGTATCCTAAAGTATACCAGGGAATTACAACACGAATTTAGTCAGTTTATAAGATGAATGATGATGATGATGATGATGATGATGATGATGATGATGATGATGATGATGATGATGATGATGATGATGATTTTAGAAATCGCTTTATGTTTTTTTTTATATTAAAGTACAAAAAAGGTTTGAGAAACAAAATAGGAACAGAGCCATTTATTTTGTTCAATCCATTTTCTTCCAAATAATTGCCATACAGGATTTTGTTTCGAGAATTGTCGTACAGGACGTCTTTTATGAGAGAAAGGGAATGCCATATTGGACTTTCAATGAGAGAGAGAAAGGGACTGTCATATTGGACTTTTTATGAGAGAAAGACACTGCCTTCTAGGACTTCAGAGACTGCCATATATGACTTTAAATTGAGGCTGTCATATAGGACTTAGGAAACTGCCATATAGGACTTTTTTGGAAATTGTCATATAGGACGTTTTAGTAGTTGCAATGCAGGGCTTCAGAGACTTCCATATAGGACTTTAAAGAGAGTCTGCAAAATAGTACTTTTTGAGGATTTTCCATATAGGATTTTAGAGACTGCCATATAGGACTTTTTGAGAGTAGACCACCTAGAATTCATTGCAGATTTTCATTTAGGAATTTTAGGTCTATCAAAAAAGACTTTTTCAGGGTAGATCACCTAGAATCCATTTCAGATTTTGGAATTTTCGGTCTATCTAACATGCTCTTTCCTGGGTAGACCACCTAAATTAAATGAAGGATTTATAAATTTTAGCTCAAACAGGACATTACTCTATACTGCAAGCGACGATTACATGAATCTCCCAGGTCCGAGGAACGGTGTCACAAGATCACTCACAAATTGCCGACGATTGTCGGAAAGTATATCTGTGATCTGTGTCCGACATTTGATTAAAAACTCGGACAGTGCGAGACAAATGGATTATCGACTTGACTGGTGTTCTATGTGCCTTCTGGCACATAGAACACACTGGTACTCCGGGGACGATTTGTTGTTCAGCATGCACACTTCACAATTATTGCCAGCAGATTTGATCAGAATAAGGAACAACTTTTCCCTCAAGTTGAAAAAAGAAATTATGAAAATATTAAAACTAAATCAAGTTACGCCGACCATTTTTAACTCGTTACGAAACGCTTCACAATTTATTATTACCGATTTAAACAACCATTTCAAAATAAACAATCGATTTCGGCATAATTGTGAAAACAAGATTACATGTATACATATATATTAATATTAAATAAGCACAACCTTATTTAATATAAATTTATATATTTCCATAGGCGTTTTTCACAGAGAGCGTAATCTATTTGGTTCGGAGAATGCATTTTTTTAAATTGAATTGAATTGGATAGGCTGAGAAACAAGGACCGAGAAAATAAACCCAATGATTTTGGCTCAGAGCCTTTCGAAATATGATATGATACCGTTCCACCCTTGCCTCCGCCACCCTATAAGGCCTATTTATCGTTGAATGACTGCCAATCAAGTCCCCCCCCCCCCCCCGGCATTACACCTAGGCCTAAGTGCATGTCAAATGTAACGCGTTTTGCAGTGGTCATCACTCATCGCCATGCGAAGATTCGCTCGCTCACTGTCCCCCCCCCCCCAAACCAAATTCATTTTACGCCAATAAAGGCGAGTTTCCAAAACAGCAGTCGTCATTCATTCTCAGTCTCAATCGACCGACTGCTACATGTAGTTTGGGGTAAATTGATAATTTTCGTTTTGGGGAAAAGCTTTCAAGGAGGAGTACTACCGGTATAATTAAAAAGAGCAGAACGAAAATTCTACGGCGGCCCATACCTGACATGTATTATTATTTTTTTCGAATTTTCACCATGTGGCAAATTAATTTTTACAATAGTGCAAATTAATTTTCACCACGGTGCAAATTAATTTTCATCATGGTGCAAATTAATTTTCATCACGTGGCAAATTAATTTTCACCGTGTGGCAAATTAATTTTCACCATGTGGCAAATTAATTTTCACCATGGGCAACCAATGCTAACCCTGCGCGTGTGGAGTTATCACGTTGGAGAGTCTGACAGTTGCTCTCCGCTGCTCGGTGGTTCTCTGTGGGTACTCCGGCTTCCTCCACCCGTAAAACTGTCTGACGAAAGGTGACCCGAATGTAAATAAACAACAGTACTTATAACGTGGTGCGCGGAAATCCGCCACATTCTGTACTCATGCCCCTTGCGTCACGCGCAAGCCGAAACGATATGCATGTTAATTAGATAATTAGATAATTTGGTTAAATAACAAGTGATTTCACAAAAATAGTTTGGCGCCACATCTGATTCGATTCAGATTCGATGTCGATAAGGGACCACTGATTCGATTCGAGGATATAAACCCCGATTTACAAGTTCTACTTTTCTTTTACACTTTGTTAACCCTTTTCCTGACATGGAAAGCAGACCGCACCTGCAAAAACAATTCTTGAACAACTATTTTTTTTCATTTTGTGTCTCAAAAACATTCGTTATGACCTCTCATTGGAACGAAAAAAATAAACATTTTGAACTTATATTCACTCACATGCTGTCACAATATACACGTGGCAGTTCGAAATAAAAAAAAAAAACGTTCTCACTCATCCGGACCTTTACATTTCGCCCCATGCAACAGTCCACGTTTCTCATCATAAACATGTAAACAGAAAACATAACATAAATATAAAACAAAATCACAGATACAGTACGTGGAAAGTGTATTATCACTAAAGCACCCGCAGAGTGGAGAATCCGCCCAAGCAATAATTGCAAATTTGTTGCAACCCATAACCAGCACAAGCAAAGTTTCAGCCAATTGACCTCCGGGTTAAACCCGGAGGTCCATTGGCTGAAACATTGCTTGTGTTTTTGTCGATATGTACAAAATTTGAAAGTTATAGCATGGGGCATGGGTGATAACTCCACTCCGCGGGTGATTTAGTTACAATCCACTCTCCAAGTACTGTACATGTTGGATCAAACAGCAAGAAAATGACTTGTCATTTCCAACAATTTCAAAGACAGGGTTGTTTGTTCTTTGTTTTTATTTGGGGGGGGGGGGGGGGTTGCAGGAATGAAGATTACTTTTTTCATGGATTTCTAATGCCACCCCTTTATAAACAGATATTACGTGAGTGACCCTCTCCCATCGACTATGTGTCTGCCCTGTGCAGAGGCTACCGACCACCAGCACATCTGGCGATTTAAGAACGAAGGGTCTTCGTGGCAATCTTTGCCCATGCCCACGGAATGGGGAAGTTTGTTCAAATCAATGAAATACCTCCAGTCCGACTGGTACGCACAAACCGAGTTGATAGAGGATCTCCGTTGACTTCCTATTTTATACCAGAAAATACAAAACGCGTTCACGATGAAGGATAAATTAACTGTTTATTTATTCATAACCCCAACTCCCCACTCCTGTCTATGCGTCTGCCCAGCGCAGAGCCTGTCATCCATACACAAGCGCCTGTGGCGAGTTTCGAAGAAAGAAGGGTCTTCGTGGTCCTCGCGTGTACCTGCCAAAATAATCCAGTAGATTTAATGATACTGTACTCATTACGGTGTTCCAAGGAAGGCCCGATGTGATCCCCCCCCCCCCCCCCCTCCACACACACACACACACACACACACAAACCGAGTTGATAAATAGATGGCTTCTGGCTTCTGGAATCTACAAAACGAGTTCAGTAAATCTGGGCTAATTTACTGGATAAGTTTTGTAATTTTCGGAAAACTGAGGACGAGTTGACGAATTCTGTTTAACTTTTTATGATCCAAAAATCGAAAGAAGCTGCAAATTATTCCAGTAGTAGGCCTAATCCACAGGAAATTTTACCATGCCAATGTTGCTTGACAGAGTTCACTGAGCTCTGTGAAACAACATTGAATTGGTTCATTTTATTGTATACTTACAATGGAGGCTCTTATTACGCCCATTCAACCTAATTTACAGGGACCGCGAAACGGGGGGAGGGGGGGGGAGCTTCCCCCCCCCCACACCACTTTTTTGCCGGGCCATGCTTTTTTTGTATGCATATATTTTAACGCAACCAATGACTGGTGAAACAAGAGGCGGATCCAGAGCCTCCCTTATATTTTCGCCAGCTATGTTTTTCTCGTACTGGTTCAGTTTCGATGGATTTCGGATCGTTTTTTGCAGTAAGTGGCAGCAAACGCTAAAATGTATGCAGTCTGTTAAAAAATCGGTTAACTGAAATTGATCGTAATCTTACAGACATACAAGTACCAAATACACCCATTGTCAGCCCGTCATACCGACGAGCATTCATCGTCCGATTCAGCTAGCCCCCCCCCCCCCCCCCCCCCCCCCCCCACACACACACACAAACTTTGCAAATCGTTCCGCCCTCCCTGATTTAAACTGAGAAATGAGGAGAATGGGCTGTAACGGGACTGTTAGATAAATTTGTTATCACTATACGCACGTCCTGTCATTTGTATCAGATTCTCGGTTGTGTTTTCAATCTGATCGCAGAGAGCCATTACCGGCTCGTTGGGATCCGATTATAAACACGGCCGAGAATCTGATACAAATTACAGAACATGCACATGGTCACGATAACACAGTTATAAATTTAAAGAAATAAAAATATGTAGCTGAGTGAGAAAAAAAAATGAAATCAGATAATCAAAAAACTGAAAAATCACACTCCTGTCACTTAAATAAATAGAGGATATTCACGAAAATTTGATGAATACCGAAAATATCTCGTGAGTGGCTACAAAGAAATATGAGGATCTTCACGAGCGACGCAGTCGCGAGTGAAGATCCTCATATTTCTTGTAGCCACGAACGAGATATTTTCGGTATTCATCAAATTTTCGTGAATTTTCTTTTTATTTAATGCTCTACGACTACAAACTCTCCAATTTGTGGCCTTTATTTGCCATTAAGGCGCAAAATTTATGTGCCGAACCGGCGTCCATACAAAAATTACAACAACCAAACTCCAACCATTGGAATGTGTGAATATCCGCGCAAAAAGTAGTCCCGTCTTATTTCTCCCCTGACTTTACGATTTACCAAGGCTGGCGAATTGAAATAATCGCAATGTGTTTCGAAGAAATAGAACAATAACAAAAAACACCACTTTCTTATTTTCAATAACAAGACACGTCATTTTATTTTTTTTGAACTCAATGCACTGAAGACGTGTGAAGTTGAACTGAAGAAATTTGAAAGTGATTTCGGCTTTTCGCTGGAAGGTGAATGAGAAAGTCAGACTTTGAAACCGCTGATTTAATGAATTGATTTAGTCACTGTCACTATCAATTATTCGAATTCGTTTGTATTTGGGACTCTGGAATTCATTACTGATGTGCTGACTCGTTTAAAGTACATGTGATTCGTCATCCGAACCTACGATGAAATATCGATTTCTAAATATCATTTTGATATTTCGTTTTGCCGACCGACAGGGGAATATGACTTAATTTTTCAGCGTGAATTGATGTATGGGGACTTTCGTTCGATGGGATATGGAGAGGTATGTGCAAACTGTCAGGAAATCCTCCGCCTACTTGAGACAATTGTTAAGTTTGAGGGGGAGATTGCTGAGCTGAAGGGAAAACTTGGTAGGGCGGGGCTGTCTGGAGTTACGCCTGTGAAAGTAGCTTTCCGAGAAGGATGGGTGGTTGTCGGTGGTTCCAAGAGGAAACATGGGGGTAGAACCTTTGATGTGAATGAGGTAGGTGATGAGGTGGGGGCTGCTAGAAAAATACGTAGGACAGATGAGGGGGGCCCAGGCCGGAGCAATGCTGTAAAGCGTTTGGCGTGGACTATCAAAAGTGGTAGGAAAGGGGGGCCAGAGAAGCAGGTAGATAGGGGTGTAAAGTCCAAAGGCAGTGGGGGGCAGTGGGGGGTGCAGCACCAGAAACAGATTTGGTGTGCTCGATTCGGAAGAGTTAGAGGAGGAGATGGAGGTACTTGCAACAGATAGTAGGTTGGGGTCTAGGCCAGGAAAAAGGAGGAGGGATTCGGTAGAAGACCAGGGGAGTAGTCCAGGTAGTTCAGGGCCTGGAAAGAGACGGAGGGACAAGGATAGGAGTAATCCTAGGTCAAAGATACCGATACCGATATTGATTCCGAGTGGGGCTGTTGGAGAGGAAGAGGACGCTGTAAACAATAGGAGACTAGAGGAGATAAATAGGGCGAGGGACAAAAGTAAGTTGGTGGTTGCGGGAAGTAGCATAGTTCGGGGGATCGACAAGGTTGTCTGTGGTCCGGACAGTAAAAATAGAACAGTTCTGTGCTTTCCAGGGGCTAAAGTGGAGGACCTGAGGGATAGAGTGGACGGTATTGTAGCTGGGTCGGGGCCTGATCCGGTAGTGGTATTACATGTGGGGTCCAATAACATCAGGGAGAGGAAATCAGTTCGTTTGGTGGACACATACAAGGACCTAATTAGTAAGCTACTTAGCAGGAATGCTCGGATCATCGTTTCAGGGGTGCTCCCCGTTATGGGTGGTGGGAATGAGAGGAACTCGCGGATTATGGCACTAAACGAGGAGCTGGAAGAGCACTGCAAAGACTTGGGAATACATTTCATTGACCACTGGGACTCATTCTGGGGACAAGGAGAGTTGTATGGGCGAGACGGATTGCATTTAAGTAGGATGGGTACAGACCTTTTGGGCCAAAAAATTTTACAGGTGGCTGGGCCTTTTTTGGAGAAAAGGGGGGTAGGGGACCACAGCCGATAACCCAGAGGGGCACAAATGCTGGGAACATAGGAAGAACAACAAACATGCACAACACAGGGACACACCAGGGTTATAATAATGTGCCAGTGATGACAAAGAAACAAAGATTCATTAAGTTTGGATACTGCAACATCCAGGGTCTGCACAAGAAAGTAAGCGAAATATCAACACTGATGGACGAAGGAGACTTCGATATAATGGGTCTAAGTGAGACGTGGATACGACGGGATGAGCGGGCTGATCAGATGAAGGGTTGCGTGTGGATAGGAGCTGGGCGAACTGAGGGTCAGAAACGGGGTGGGGGTGTTGGCATCTACGCTAAAGAGGAATTACAGCCCTCATTGATTACAGATCTCACAGAAGCAAGGACTCAGATTCCAGTATCCAACGAAATAGTCTGGGCAAAAATCAAGTTAGGAAGCAGGAGTGTTGCCGTTGGTGTTGTATACTTAGCAGTGGAGGGAAGTAAGCCCGAGTGGAATGATTCAATATATACAACTCTTAGATCGAATATCACAGAGCTTGAAAGCAGAGGGTTCAGTATTGTCCTAATGGGGGACTTCAATGGGCACATCGGGGATAAGGAGGAGGGCATACAGGGACGTGATAGGAAAATTAACACGAATGGGAGGAAGATGTTGGACCTATCAAAAGAGCTTGGTTTAAAGATCTTGAACAGGGATGCGAAATGTAAGGGTAAATGGACCTGGGAGAGGAACGATAAGAAAACAATAATTGATTATATACTCACTGACATTAGCGTATGGAGGGAGGTTATAGATGTAGAAATAGATGACGAGGGAAAAAATGACTTGGGTAGTGATCACAACCTGATAACAGTTAAGATTATGGGCAAAAAGACGAATAGAGACAGAAATACCTTCAAGGAAGTTTGGGGACTAAAACAAGGAGCCGACTGGAAGCAGTTTCGGGAAAAACTAAAACCAAGTCTTGAATGTATACCTAGGGATGCAAATGTCCAGAGTATTTCAGATGGCATAGTAAATAGCCTAACAGAGGCAGGGAAGGATTGTATAGGAAGGGTGAGGGTCCCAACGAGAGAGCTTGGATACAGGGTTAACGAGGGACTGAAAAAGGCTATAAAAGAAAGGAAGGTAAAATGCGCTGCTTACAGAAGAAGTAGGAAGCTTAAAGGGGTGGATAACAATGACACGAGACTAATGAAAGGAGAATATGAACTGGCACGGAAAAGGGTGAATGAGATAAAGAATAATAATAGGAAGGAGCGCAATTGCAGTCTTGCCAGAACAATAAAGAAAACGGGGGGTTCGAGCTCAAACGTATTTTGGAACTGGGTAAATAAACGGGGGAAAAGTAGTGTGCAGAGTATCAAAGTGGATGGGGAAAGTACAGAAGATAAAGGCCGTATCGCTTCAGAGTTAGTCAAGCACTGGGAAAAGATAAACGATAGGCGATGGGGCAGTGGGTCCCCACCAAAAAGAAATACACTGGTGGAGGAGAACCTATCCAATCGTGTATGTAGCGAAATAACGGCAGAAGAAGTGCGGAACGTGGTCTCGAAATTAAAAAATGGTAAAGCGGGAGGGACTGATGAAATTCCGAACGAATTCCTCAAAAATGGAGGGGAGGCACTTATTGAAGTCCTGACAAACCTTTTCAACCTGGCTCTGCGAAAGCAAGAGGTCCCCAGAGAGTGGAGGGAAAGTAAGGTGTCGTTCATACACAAAAAGGGGGATAAGGAAGTTCTAGATAACTATAGGGGGATATCAGTTAGTAGTAACATCGGAAAAGTATTCTGTAAGGTCATATACAGTAGACTAGAGGAAGTTATTGAAGAGAAAGGTTTTCTAGGAGAAATTCAAAATGGTTTCAGGAAAGGACGAAGAGTCACTGATCACCTATTTACACTCACCCAACTGATAGAATCAACAAAGGCTGAAAAGAAAAAGATGTTTCTGGCATTTCTAGATGTGAAAAAAGCGTACAACCGAGTGTGGAGGGAAGGTATGTGGCGAAAGCTCGAGGGCATCGGACTGGGGGGTGACTTTGTGGGAATCATGAAAGCACTGTATACAGATGTGCAAAGCCAACTCAGTCTAGGGAGTATCACTACAAAACGAGTCCCTATGGATATAGGCCTCAAGCAGGGGTGTATCTTTTCACCGATTTTGTTTGCATTGTATGTTAAAGATTTAGGGGACGAACTAATTCAGAGTGCGGAGGGGGTAAATGTTGGAGACATAAAGATACCAGGCTTATTCTTTGCGGACGACATGGTGTTAATGTCTAGAACTGAACAGGGGCTAGAGAAATTGCTGGAAATTGTTGGTAGTTATGGGAACACTTGGCGGCTCGAACTAAATGAAAATAAAAGCAAGGTAATACCCGTTGGACGTAAGGTAGATATGACGAAGAGATGGAGAGTGGGGGAGTTCTCAATCCCCGAAGGGGAAAGCAAACAAATCACTGTAGGAGAAACGGGAGAGTATGAGTATCTAGGGGTAAGCATAAATATAACGGGAAGAGGGGTGTACAGAAATTACTCAGCCAAACTGATTCTGAAGGGGAAAAGAATTCTGAACCAACTAAAACTTTTAGGGAAAAATAGTTTCAACAAGGTCTTTGTGGGGAAAACACTGTGGGAGAGGGTGGGTTTACCAAGTATAACGTATGGCACGGACGTGATTCCATTAAACCAAACCGTTATTAAGAAGTTGGAAAATACTCAAAATGATGCCGGCAGATGGATAACAGGGTCGAGTAATGCTGCAGCTTTGGAAGCAGTAAGGGGGGAGCTTGGGTGGATGAAAATCAAGGACAGGGTAGATTTGGGAAAACTGTGTTACTTTAACTACTTGAGAAACCTGCCTGACAACCGGTGGTGCAAATTGATGCTCGATACCATTTGGAATTCTAATATAGAAACGGGGTGGTCAAAACATGTGAGGGAACTAATGGACAATTACTCTATAGAGGTCACAAACATAGAAGTAGGAATGAAAGAAGGCAAAAGGTTTGTCAAAGAGAGAGTCATGGAAGATTGCAATCGAAACTGGCGAGCAGGGGTTAGCGTGAAAAGATCACTGCAGGGGTTACAATATAAAGAAAAGCCAGCTTTTGAGAAGTACCTAGATGGCACCTTTGGAGGGTCACTGCTGTTCAAACTGAGATCAAGATCACTGGAGCTTCGGGGAAAAATTGGGAGAGATGGGGAAAAGGGATGCCAAATGTGCCACTCTGGAGTAGTGGAGACCCTGGAACATTTTCTCTTGGAATGCCCACAGTATATACCTCATAGAATAAAATTTACTGGAAGAATAATGCAGAAGTGGGGTGAAGAAACAAAGGATAGATGGCTGAAGGGGGACACGAGGGAGAGGGTAGGAATGCTTATTGAAGAAATTGAAAAAGAGGAAGTGAGGGACACTATTAAGCAGTTTATATCTGAATGCTGGGAGGAGAGGAGGGGAAGAGGGGGTGGGGTGCAGGGGGAATGATGGCCTTCTCTTATGAGGACCGCGACAAATCAGCGGCTGGCCAAAGAGTTATTATTATTGATGCCTGAGCATTAAATAAAATTGACTGTTTGGAACGGGACGTTTTATTTCTTCACAGGCCGCTTTAGGTTTTCATTAATTCTGGACACTACGGTGTCATTAAATGTCCTCTGCTCTGATAACTCTGGGTGCATAAAAAGTACATATCTTTTCACATATGATTTTTTTGCAGGATCAAGTTCAAGTTTCAATAATTTTCCACCTCCATACCACGAATATTTTCTCCTTAGACAGTCTGGGCCAAACAATTCTGGAAATATTTTCTCTGAAATGTTTTGGCGAAATTCCCTGCGTTGTATGAATGAGCGCGGATTGTTTTGATTTCTTCTATGGGCAGGTGGTACTCTTGTGGAATGTCTAGAAAATTGTCGTCTTGTGTGGGAGATGTTTGTGACGGCTGATTTGGAGGTTCATTGGTACAATTATTAATAGTTTTGATCTGTTGGCCTTGATGTGGGTTGGATCTTATAACTGACAGGAGTATGTCCATTTTCCCATTGAGCTCTCTCAATTGTCTGTTCAATTCATTTAGTCTTTTGTCAATTCTGGAGTGGCCTGATGATGTCAATGGTGTGTTGTGTTGGTTCATTCCCACTAGACCAATTTCCTTCAGACCAATTCCCACGAGGCCAATTCCCAAAAGACCAATTCCCCTTAGACCAACTGATGTGTTCTACTTTTAAAATAATTCTATATCAATAATTTGATATATTTATAAATATTTGTAAATGTATTTAATGTTATTGATATTCAAGCCTGAAAATAAGCCGTCTGTCATTTGCAGAATGAGGTCCCCAGCGGGTGAATTTCCTGATGATATCCCATACAGTGGGCCAGTTTATCCTCTGGGTACTCTCTCTGTTTATGTTTGAGAACTTGATTCAGGTTGAGGTTCACAGAGGGTAAATTTAGGAATGCCGGACAAGACGCCCCCCCCCCCCCCCGGATAAGTGCCCCCCCTGGACAGTAGCCACTTGGACATGTGCCCCCCCCCCCCCGGACTACAGCCCACCCATATATCCCCTCCCCCCCCGGACAACAGTCTCCCCCCCCCATTCTTTTTAATTTATCAAGTAATTTAGTCATTATTTTATTTTAAACTTCATACGATTGAGTCCGAATGAATGAAAGTCTGACATGAAGCGCATTAATATATACTGTCACTCAAGTCCTTGTTTCAGAATTGTTCATAGCCTACAAAATCACCACCTAAGTAGTTTTTAGTTTATTTCTGAACTTGTAAAATGTTATTTTCTATACAGGCAGCCAACAATGATGTAAAAACATTATCAAGATAAATGTCAGAAGTCTACAGCTGTCTTGCTCATGTCTCGTTAGTAGTAGAACAACTTCGAATGTTTCCTTTTTAACCCAATCGTGAGGCTACATTTATCTTAATAATGTTTTTACATCATTGTTGGCTGCCTATACAGTTAGCCAACAATGAACTAAAAACGTTATCAAGATAATGCAGCAAAGTTATTGAACCTATATGTATTGTTACGAAATAAGCCCTTAACTTATTATAGTACGTTTACTCAAGGAAACTTGGATACAAGTAAATTAGTCTTTGTCAGTTGTTTAACTCCTGTAAAAACAAGGTCGACATCTCTTGTCTCCATAAGTATTTAATTATTGAGTTGAGCTGTTGTTAACAACACTGAGTCTTTATGAAAAACAGTGGCAAACAAAACAATAATATATTGTCAGAATCAACAATGCGTGTGCCAGCTACATGTACATTCATATAAGAGGCTTTAAGGGTCAATGTGCTACGTGCACAGGTGCTGTTTTTATGTGCTTTGTGTGTTATTTTCCTATTTTGTTTAATTTTGTTCTTGCCATTAAATTCCTGCTTTTTTGCAGTAAACAGTAATAAAATAATGAAATATATTCTGGTTTTTGTTTTTTCCTAAAATGGCTATCCTTATCATGTTAGGGGGAGGGGTGGGGGGCTCATGTCCGAGTGGCAAATGTCCGGGTGGGAAATGTCTTGGGGAGGGGGGCAGCCATCCGATCGGATTGGAAAAAAGGGGGGGAGGGGCTCATGTCCATTTTTGCTATAACGAGGGGAGGGGGGGCTCATGTCCTGGTGGCAAATGTCTCGGGGAGGGGGGGGGGGCATTGTCCGGGGGGGGGGGGGGGGATGTCCGGGCACCAAATGTAGTGATGCTACCCCGCTGTGCAGGGTAGCATCACCAAATTCACCCTCTGGGGACCCCATTTTTCAGATGATAGTCTGTTTATTTTCTGGCTTGTTGATATTTTATAGATGTTGGGCAGATTTTTCATAACAATTGAACTTTCAAAGGCTGTGATTCTTTTTATTCTTTTTTTTATCAAAGTGCTTATCAATAAATAAATGTTTTCTTATTTATCCTTAATCAACCCTTAATCAATAACACTATGCAGTTGGTCTAAGGGGAATTGGTCCTTTGGGAATTGGCCTAAAGGGAATTGGTCTAGTGGGAATTGGTCTAGTGGGAAGACACCGTTGTGTTCAATAGAGGGAAAGCCAAAAGTCTCTCTGTGGGTGTTGAAATGAGAGTTGGGAGTAGTTGTGGTGATGGTGCTGATGGTGACGATGATGGTGGCAATGATGGTGATAAATGAGATTGTTGTGTTTTGTCGACTGGCGATGTTGATGTGGTTGTGTCCGTTGCTTGTAATGTGCATATGTCTACTGTTGGTGTTACTGTCCTTGGCGATGGTGGATCTGATGTGCTCAGAGTTGGCAAATCGTCGCCTGAGTGCTAGAATGTTCTATGTCCCATAGGGGACATAGAACATTCTAGCACTCAGGCGACGAAATCTGCTGTGGTTTGTGGAGATGGTGAAGCAAAGGTTGTTTCAGTAAATGAAGAGCCTTGTGGAGTACATGATGCAGGTGTCTCTGGAGCAGCTCTCTTTGGTGGCTCAACTCTCTTCAAGACCTTAGCGTCTTCTTTGCAATTCTAAAAAAATCCAATGACATTATGAGACTCAAGGTTTGACATGCCATTCCTTATTGCTCTGACATGGCTATTAGCCTACACTTTGGGTGTGATCGGGTGGGGTAAGGGGCCGTGGATGAAACAGGACAAATTAGGTAGTTTGTCGGTAAGCGGAATGTAAAACATACATACAAGAAAAGTATAATTAATTAATTAATGTAGTCCGGTAGCCCATGCTTGAAGTGGCGTTTATTGTAGTCAGCAACAGCTACTGGTGTGAAAACACCTGATATCTCTAGTTGCTACTGAAGAAGAGCCGCTAATAGAGATGTGTGATAATCTTGGCCGCAGAAGGGGGCAATTAAGTCAAAATATTGTATGGATGGGAAGAGCAATTTGGCAATGACCCTACCAATAACTTTCTATTGGGTGTCGGGTACGATATGAACGTAACAAAAATAAATATTTATTTCCAATATTTTTCCTGGCGTTGCAACTTCCGATAAAACTGACAAAACCTACGAAGAAAATTATTCAGGAAATGAGAATGAAAATCTATGATTTATGTGATCGTAAATGGAAACTCCTTGCTATAAGACAGGAACATAAAAACTTTTTGGCTATACTTATTCTTGGCATGGAATAAGACAAATTTGCGTGGACTATTTGCCTGGAGTGGTGAAACATGTGCGTGATACCCACACCAAAAAAACCCCCAGCTTTCAGGAAACTGGACGAAGATGATTTAGAACCTATTAAACTGACAATTGTGAAAAATTGCAATAAAACTGCCCGCGATATACAACGAGACTTGTATCAACAAGGGAAATGCATACACATGTCAACAAGTCACAGAGGAAGTAAGGCAGCTGGTTTTGTTGCAACTGAACCGACGTTCTGTCAACTTATTAGGAATGTAAATAAAGAGAAACGAGTTGCTTTCTGTGAGAATGTGTAGGTAAAAACAAATCATCTCACCCATCGAAGCAGGGTTTTTTCTGTTTACTGGTTGGCTGTTTTCTTCAATCTACAGAAACTGGTTGTTCTTGGTTGTGGAGTTGAAAATACGGTTAGAGACTAACACGTCACCTACCGAATGTTTAAATCTCAAGTGGAATGGTGCTGGTTCCATCTCCACTAGAGGAGTAATACGTTTTGCTACACATGCCAACAATGCCGGTTCCTTGCCATTCAATCTTGAACAGGCCTGGAGTGCTCCTGTCATAACACGTTCTTTCTAGGCAACAAACATCAGTAGCCAGCCATTCTTTGTGTTCTAGTTTGGTCTTCACATAATCACCTCTGTGTAAATCACAAAACTCAGGTGGAAACCACTATGGACGGTGACGAGTTACATAGGTATGAAGAATCTGTGTCCATTTCAGTATATTCGAAATTTTGGCGGTTGACAAAGATATCGACGTGTTGCATAGTCATGTACACGCCTGGCCAATTTGGCTGATTAAGGTTAAATATGCAGTGTTAATCCTTTACCCAACACAGACGATTTCAAAATTTATTATTTGAAATATCATTTTTTTAATTTTTTCAAACAATTTCAACAAAACCATATCATGTGACACCTCTTTGGAACGAGCTCGACGAGCTCGTTCCCAAGAGGGGTCCCATGATATGGTTTTGTTGAAATTGTTCGAAAAATATTTTTTCAGCTGCTGAATTTGCATATTACGCGGGCGGATGCGGGCGATTCGTTGGGTAAAGGGTTAATTCATGAGATTGAAAATGTGCGAGAGAAAAGATGTACATAAATTTCTGTTTCAAAAACAGGTTTCAGATTTTTTGTTTTGCTAAGTTCGTGTAGGCAAGTACTTCAAATCAATATATGAAGGCAGGAAGTATAAACAGCACGACTTGATAATAACATGCTGAAGGCAGGGATACTTGTCTGCATGACATGATAGTAACATGTTGAGAGCAGGAAGACAGGCTTCCGTCTTGAGACGTGAACTACAAGAAATCTATAATAATTGTGGATGAGTAGGAAGTACAAACTGCATGCCTGGTTAGTAAACCATGATGTTTTTGAAAGACTCGTTGAAACGTGATGAGAAGACTTTTCTTATGTGTTTTCTGTCCATCCCTTGATAAGCAGAGAATGCAATATAAGATAGCCTCCCACCACTGTTCAGTCAGTCAGTTTACAATCAGTGACTCCACTAGTCCACCACCATCAGTAGCTCATCCAGAATCCAACTTAACATCAGGGACCTGAGCGAGGACTGGAAGGCATATTCAGTATTGATTTGTAGACTGTTGGTTGTTTGTATAGTGTATACAGAATAAAAAGAACTTCAATTGTTATTGTCTCTACGGTGTAATCAACGCCTTCCCAGCAGTCAGGATGCCTCGGTGTCACAACGGCTGAGGTGTGTGTACACGGAAGTACACAGTAGTGGATTGGAGAACCCTTGGTAACCCGTAGCAATTCCACCCGGCTACTTAACAAATCAGATCATAAATGAACTGAAGCATCCGAAGTTTTGCATACTGGTACACAAAGAATCATATGTGGAGTGGCAGATCTAACTTGAGTTCGTTCGATTTCATACAGAGTTCCGTCCGGTAGATTCAAGGTTCTGAAGAACATGTCACTTACAGCTCTGGTGAATTCTTCATCATTGCAGGAGCACACAAGTCGATGATTCTCTTTGTTGGTAACGGTTTTGTTTCATAATTTCCCTACAGCTTCATGGTGTCGGCAACGATCGACTTGTCATGGTCAACATCTCCTTGTCTCCTAGCCTCAGACACTTCGTTTCCAAACATCTTCTTGGTTTGTATAGGATAACTTGGTAGACGTGGTCGACTTCAATACCATGCTCGAGGTACCACTGGAGGAGTGAGGTTGCAAACAGCATTTCTTTTGCGACGTAGCTTCCGATCAAACTTCTATGGGGTTTCATCATCATTTTATTTTTCGCGGCAAAGGACTTCATGTGTTTTTTCACCAATGCCATCTTTGGAGATCTCTGTATTCTTGAAAATAAGTGTCATCTCTTCAAAATATCCTTTGAGGTGATCTGGTACGTACAGATCACACTCAATCAAACCAAACAAGTCACCAGTCTTCACTTTCTTCACCACATCTTCGTCTGTCGTTGCTCCATCTACTTTGTCTGAGTATTTCTCTTTCAGAAAACTTTGCTTTCTTCATCTCTCTCAACTCACACTCCTAGATTTCAACGAGTCTGTAACCCAAGTCGATGATGTACTTTGCATTGGCATGAATGTCTTGTTATGGAGGATAGGACGCCCGTTCTTATATTGTTCATGAAGGTATGTACGTGCCAGAATTGGTTTACGGTCTGTGTCATATTTTCAGCTCATTTACACCAGTGTCTGGTGTGGATTAGGGCTGTCGCTATTTTTTAATTTAGGAATCGATTAATCGTCGCAAATAATCGATGATAATCGATTGATCGTACTTAGATGACCCCATCTCCTTCTCTTTGAAGTCGATAAAAATGAAGTTGCAGTCAGTTAACCTACCTCAAGTAAACAACGAAGACGATCCTCTTTTAGTTACATTCAAAGCTTTGAAGTTCTGAACTTTTGAACCGTCAGTGTAATAATCAAGACCGGTCGGCAGTTGCGAATTTCGCAACTGTCGACCGGTCTTGATTATTACACCGACGGTTCAAAAGTTCAGAACATCAATGCTTTGATGAATGTACCTGAAAGACAAATGCTTCCAATAGCTTCTCGGGGTTTAACATCGATGTCCTTAACTCTTTACCTTTAGAAACAATAGTTTTTTCGACATATTTTCTTTTAATTATTAAACGTCTAAAACGGGATATAATTTACCGATTATTCGACAACGAAAAATACTAATAGATTTCGCCGTGACCGATCAACAATCGATTAATCGTGACAGCCCTAGTGTGGATGTCATCTCTCGTCGTCAAAAACTCTAACCATTGTTCTGCCACCTTTCCATACTTCAAGGGATGTTATGATTTAAGCTGGTCGTCTGCACGTCGCCTAATGCTCCATCCTGTTGGCATCTTCTACATCAAGCACCATAGGTATAACACATTTGCATGGAAACCTACAACACTTCCACATGGTTGCGTTTCTTCACCGTATTTCCCTTCTCTGATTCGAATGACATCTTTCTCGTGATACCGGTTGAAGATAATCGAAGGTCCACCAATGACACTGTCTTTTACTAAAGGGTGCAGGGCTTTGTTCCTCTGGTTGAATAACATGAAGTAGGTGTCATCACTCATGGTCTGAAACACACATTTCAACATGAGACCCGAATACTGATACCATCCAGGGTTGGGGTATTCGTATTCGTATTCGGTACTCAATCGTATTTAACCCTTTACCCAACGAATCGCCCGCATCCGCCCGCGTAATATGCAAATTCAGCAGTTAAAAAATATTATTTTTCAAAAAATTTCAACAAAACCATATCATGTGACCCCTCGTTGGAACGAGCTCGTCGAGCTCGTTCCAACGAGGGGTTACATGATATGGTTTTGTTGAAATTGTTTGAAAAATTTGAAAAAAATATATTTAAAGTAATAAATTTTGATATCGTCTGGGTTGGGTAAAGGGTTAATACATTTTTTTCAAGTATTCGAATGTATTCAGTATTCAAGCAATTTTAAAGTATTCGTATTCGTATTCGAATACAGTCAAATTTGAGATGTATTCATGAATACCTTTTGAATACATTCTGAATACTTTCTTGTTTTTAATACACATGTATACAGTATTGTAAAAAAAATATTGTGATTATCTCTATTAGAAAGTAGTAAAGAATTAAACTAATACTTTTGAAGTGCCTTTTAACAGCAACAGACTAATTTACTTTAATGGCTGTTTCAAATAGCTTGTTTGTCTTGACCTTCAATGAAATGTTTCTTAGCAGATGGCCAGGAGTGATATGGATTCATGACCAAGACAATGGTTAGATAAAAGACAAATTGATCAAAGCTTGTGTTGATTTGTTGTGTTGTTTGTCTTGACCTTCAAACAAATATTGTGTGGTTTTAACTAGGGCTGTCACGATTTTTTAATTTAGGAATCGATTAATCGTCGCAAATAATTGATGATAATTGATTGATCGTACCTAGATGACCCCATCTCCTTCTCTTTGAATCGATAAAAATGAAGTTGAAGTCAGTTAACCTACCTCAAATAAACAACGAAGACGATCCTCTTTTAGTTACATTCAAAGCTTTGATGTTCTGAACTTTTGAACCGTCAGTGTAATAAATAATCAAGACCGGTCGGCAGTTGCGAACTTCGCAGCTGCCGACCGGACTTGATTATTACACTGACGGTTCAAAAGTTCAGAACATCAAAGCTTTGATGAATGTACCTGAAAGACAAATGCTTCCAATAGCTTCTTGGGGTTTAACATCGATGTTCTTAACTCTTTACCTTTAGAAACAATAGTTTTTTCAACATATTTTCTTTTAATTATTAAACGTCTAAAACGGGATATAATTTACCGATTATTCGACAACGAAAAATACTAATCGATTTCGCCGTGACCGATCAACAATCGATTAATCGTGACAGCCCTAGTTTTAACCATACAATTTACCAGGCATTCGGCATATATAAGTTTACTCAAATTCAATTTCTCATCTGTTTGGTTTTCTTTTGTTTTCTTCCCTTAAATTTGCCATCGCACAACATTATATTCTGGTTCGCCACCATGGTGGGACTCAAACCTCTACCATCGCCAAGCTGGCACCGAATAGAGCCCAATCTCTAATAGTCTCAATGGCGTTGAGGGATTGAGTATTGACAATCTATCACTCCAACGTAAACTGCCGGGAATTCTAACGGCGTGCATACCCCCTCAAACCCTATTTGAGGCAATAGGAAAGCTAGGCCTGTGTGATCCAGGGGAAATAAAATAAGGTTAACCGGGTCGCAAGGGATTTGTAAATCCCATATCGTCACTGATCGCCTTCGGCGCGCTAAAACCTTTCATTCATTCATTCTCATCTCTTGATTTATTCACTAGGAAATCTCCAAGATGTCATCAAGGAACAAATCGCTAGTTTTTATTCATTACAAAATGCAAGATAATACATCTGGTACTATAAAAGTTCAATGTAAATACTGTCCAACATTCATATCAGGTCTATCAAATAGTATACATCAAACGTCATACTACACATGAAGGTAAGTTCAATTATTTATCTGTCTTTTGAAAGCAAACTCTTCATTGTTCAAAATTTGTTTCACTGTAAACTGAACATTGTAATTGTACAGATTATTCTTAGGACAAAGGATATCAGTCAGGCCAAAGTATTGATTTTTAATCCCTAAACAACTTCATTATCCAATTAATACTAATCTAATATTTTTCTACAGTAATAGTAGAAATAAGGTGTACACTCATAGATCTGTAAAATTATTGTGCTTGAATTACAGCATTTTTCCAATAGTGCAGTAATTGCTTAATTGATTTTTGTGAATAGCACCGGCCAGTTTTTTTTATTCTCAACAGCAATGTACGTTTAAATATTAATAAAAGACATGAAGCAAAGAAGCCACAATTAGCCACAGTAGGTAATAAAGGCCGATTCCAGACCACTTTGACCATGTACCGTACACATATACGTACACGGTGCGTTTACCATCGTAGGATTCAGTGTTAAATCACACGCTTGTTCACAAAAAATGTCATTTTTTCATAGTGGTCCAGAATCGGCTATTATTTTGAGACTCCTAGATCGCACTTTTGACGTTCAAATACCCGTTGGCGAACGTGTCGAATGTACAAGTTTTTCAAAAAGTGAAAAATGTATGAAATTGTACATTTTTCACTTTTTTTTTTTTTTTTTTTTACTTAAAATTTTTGTCGACGTTCCCATCGCGGATTAGACCATCGATCCATCGTTGGTGAACGCGAGCAAAAAACGTGTTGCCGTTTCTGTACCAGCGTCGAAAAGTGGTTTGCCGATTCTGGATCATCCATGTCTGATCCGTGTCTGTACACAATTTTAACACTGAATCCCTATGGAGGCGTACACGGAAACCCATTGTGGATTCTACATCAGAAATCGACTTATGTACGACACGTGGAAAGAGGTGCTACTGAACCGGTAAACCCACTGCCACGATGAGAGTAAAAACTGACACTCATGTTTTTGTTCTGGTGTGAATGAAGGTTTTCGTTCAAAAGAGTCGACTATAAATATGAGTGTCAGTTTTTTTGTTTCTGGCGTGAATGAAAGGTTTTCGTTCAAAAGAGTCGACTATAAATATGAGTGTTAGTTTTTGTTTCTGGTGTGAATGAAAGGTTTTCGTTCAAAAGAGTCGACTATAAATATGAGTGTTAGTTTTTGTTTCTGGTGTGAATGAAAGGTTTTCGTTCAAAAGAGTCGACTATAAATATGAGTGTTAGTTTTTTGTTTCTGGCGTGAATGAAGGTTTTCGTTCAAAAGAGTCAACTATAAATATGAGTGTCAGTTTTTTGTTTCTGGCGTGAATGAAAGGTTTTCGTTCAAAAGAGTCGACTATAAATATGAGTGTCAGTTTTTTGTTTCTAGCGTGAATGAAAGGTTTTCGTTCAAAAGAGTCGACAATAAAATATGATCTGTAAAAATAGACATTCATGTTTTGTTTCAATGTAAGCGAAAAAAAATTGAGTTTAGAAAAATTAGAAAAAATCGGAGGTAAAAAATCGTTTGTTCACGTTTTGTCACTGCTAATTTTGTAAAGTAAATTTTAATAAAACACTTTATGGAATGTTTCATCAAATAAAAAAATAGTTCGTAATTGACACTCATGTTTTTGTTGTGGTGTGAATGAAGGTTTTTCGTTTTAATGGATCATTTTAATAATGGATAATAAAACGCATTTTTTCCACTCAATTAGGTTTGAGTGGTAAATTTTTAATATATTCGTGATAATGTTCGGAGATGTGAATGAAATCCTTTTAACGTTAAATTAGAAATCGGTTTCTTTGTGTGCTAAAATTTTTAAACTTCTTAATTCACCATTGAGTGAATGATTTTGAAATATGAATGAAATCCTTTTAACAAACGTAATTTTCTCAAACGCGTTAAATCAGAAACTGGTTCGTCATGTGCTTAAACTTTCAAATTTTTCAAGTTTTCCCAGTTCAACACTGAGCTGAGATATGATTTTTTTTACTTATTATATTAAAGACAGAAGATTTTTATTTACTTAAAACATAAAAAAAATAATTATACATTTAATTTTGAAAATAATAAATAACTCACATTAGCATACTCAAAGGAACATTAATAATTTAAAAACGAAAAATGTTTTTACAGATGGATTCCAGACGCCGAGATCAAATTTTAGACGAATATGAACGTGCTAAGAAGTGCATTCAATCGGCTGACAGAAGCAGACGTCTCGGAGAGATGCAACTCAGATGCGAGACCACAAAAATATTTAAACCCATGATGGATGTTCAAGAGCGAAGCAAGAAGGAGATAGTCAAAGAATTGAGACCCATAAAAGAGAGTTCTTTGAGAATGGGTTCATTGCCCGGTAGTTTTGGAAATCGGTATTCCTTTCAATCTACACCGGATTACGTTCACACAGGAATTCAAACCAACGTGAGTGACGATACAGCTTCGACTATCACCACTGATAGTGTCGCGTCGTCCAAGGATGGCTGTAAGAGAGATCTGTTGTATGGAGTTTATGAGGATTCTGACGGTAGAACTTTTGTAGGCGACACAGAAGTGGAAATGGATGATGAAGATTTAATTGTTGGTTCGAATAAGTATAAAGTAACTGATGGACTGCGCTCATTGCTCCTTTTCGACAAGCCTAGAAATTACACGGAACAGGATTTCAACAATTACGGCGACATTCTGGTTCAGATCCACGCCATGGTGAGAAATAACGATGCCGGAGAGACTAGACCCAAAGCCAACAGAGGTTACAAGTGGACGAAAGTGGTGAA
Organism: Pictodentalium vernedei; assembly: GCA_031216915.1. Classification (NCBI taxonomy): domain Eukaryota; kingdom Metazoa; phylum Mollusca; class Scaphopoda; order Dentaliida; family Dentaliidae; genus Pictodentalium; species Pictodentalium vernedei. Next base: position 520,653,812 of record CM062294.1, on the reverse strand, counting down.
ACCCATATGGGATTCAAATAAGAAGTTCGTCGAATCAGTGACTGGTAAAGGGGTGAAAACCACTTTTCTTCTGAGTGATTCTGATGCTCTGTCTCAGAGATTGAGATTGTTGATGGCGAGTAGATGGGCTGGTAACACAGGATTACATAATGAGATAGTTAGCATATGTGACGAATTGTTAAGACAGAAGGTTTTGAATAAAAACCATTATAAAAGGCTGATGAACGAATTGAAGGATTGATGTATATATAATAAGTAGAGAGAAAGAAACAAACAAACAAAAATATATAAAATAATAAAAACAATAAATTTTTACACTAGAATAATAAAAGTATTTAAACAACAAACGATTTACCAGTGAAAAACAAAATATATTATAAAATAAAAATATGTTGGTGATAAAGAACAGGGGATACGTCAGAACTTACGTTCAAGGCGGTTCTGGCATCGTCGATTCTATAATGCGAGCGTCCATGAGCGATGCGAGTAGAAAACTCGCATCGACCGCCCTTGAGGTCGGTAAGAAGATGGCTTTGGATGCTGGTAAGAAAGCCGCTTCCGAAGCCAGTGGTAGGATAGCTTCTGTGGCTGGCAAGAGGGCAGCCGATGCATTGATCGACAAGTTGATCAGTCCACTGGCGAAGCGAGCTGCGTTAGAGCGAACGCTGAAAAGTTGGAAAGATTTTAAGGATGCTGTGGTACCCATACAAGATTTAGCCAAAATGACGAGTGGATCCGGATTGAAGCGAACTCGCGACGGTGTAATATAAATAAATAATAATATTAAAACTGAGTTTGAAAAAAACATAAAAATTGTGTTTGAAAGAATCTAAAATAACAAACAAAAAAATGAACAAAGATGAACATTAAAGATATGTCTTGGAACGACGCCACGACCAAGAGGTCGAATAACGAGTTCTTTCCCGAAAGCATAAGAGGCTTGATAGTGGGAAAATCGAATTGTGGAAAGACCAATCTGTTGATGAATCTGTTGTCCCGACCCGACTGGTTGGATTACAACAGATTGTTTGTGTTTGGCAAGAGTTTGTTTCAACCCGAATACAGATTGCTTCGAGAGTGCATGGATCGTAGATTGCCCAAGGACGTCATAGCCAGAATCTTTGACAGTAGGGAGGAATTCGACAAAAGTAAAGCTCCTCATTTGACCATTTTGGACGGTGCGGCGATGGAATTGATGAAGAGAAATGAATCTTCGAACGTCGAGTGTCGATTTTATGAGAACGCTAGTGACGTTCCGGATCCTAGAGAATTGAAATCGGAAGATAAGAATCTCATGATTTTCGATGATCTGCTTTTGGAGAGACAGAACCGATGCGAATCGTATTACGTTAGGGGTCGACACAGCAACGTGGACTGTTTCTACCTGTCGCAGAATTATTTTCGATTGCCCAGACAGACGATAAGGGAGAACGCTAATTTTCTATGTCTCTTTCACCAAGATCTCAAGAATCTCAATCACATCTACGGCGATCACGTCGCAAACGACATGAGCGTGGCGGAATTCAGGAGATTCTGCAAGAGGGTTTGGGATGGAGGACTTTACAATTTCATCGTGATCGATTTGACTAGCGAATTTAATCACGGAAAATATCGGCGCGGATTCGACAAGTTTTATGTTTCTGATGATAATAAGATAGAGCGTGAAAATAAAAAAAATTAGAAAATAATAAATCTACAAATAATTAGTTTTGAAAAAATAAAAAAATAAAATTAAAATAGAATGTTCGAACAAGGAGAATTGTTAGAACGGATAGCCGAGAATACGGCTGCAAAACAATCCATTCAAATCGTGGTGAGTGGCGATTCAACTCGATTCACGACGAAATTCGAACCTTCCATCGAATTGAATAGACAGAAAAGATACAAGATGGGGTTGGTGAATCTGGAGACTTATTATTCCTTTCCCAACATCACCGAAAAGAATAACTCGTTCAAGTATTCCGACGGAGTGGATTGGTTGGAGATTCGAATTCCCAAAGGAAGTTACGACATAGACGATTTGAACAATTACATTCAGACGCGAATGAAGACAGATGGAAAGGGAAGCAACAAGATCAGACTCGCTCCCAACCCTAATACCTTACAGACGATGTTGGATTTGGAAGATAATTTTCGAGTGGATTTCAACACGGATGATTCTATAGGCAACATGTTGGGATTCGATTGAAAGATGTATCGAGGCCACGCGGCATCTGAAAATATGGTTGACATTCTCGCAGTCAATAGCATTCTGGTGAATGTGGATGTGATTGCTGGAAGCTACGTGAATGGTATTGCTCAACCGACGATCTATTCCTTCTTTCCAAACATGTCGCCGGGTTATAAGATCGTGGAGCGACCTCGAAATTTAGTTTATCTACCAGTGATTTTAGACACATTGTATAGTCTCAAAACCACGTTGACGGATCAAAATGGTGAACTGTTAGATCTTCGCGGAGAGAGGGTGATGATACGATTTCACATAAGAGAAATATAAAAGCAAAAAAAAAAAATATTGTGTGTATATATATAAATAACAAAAATAAAATAAACGCAATATTAATTTTACAAAAATTATTTAATATATATAATTATCATTAAAACAAGAAAACAATTGAAGAAAATATATTTTAAAAAAAGAATTATGACAGAATACGTGATTAAAAACGTGAACATATCCACAGGACAGAGGAAGAAACTTAAGAGAGCATTAACAACGCGATGCGAGGCGGTGAGATTCAAATTCACTCACGAAGATCTGACGAGAGGCGGTCAGGATTTGATCGCCTGGACCAGAAGTCAAATCAAAAGGATGGAGAAAGTGATTCGTGATGGAAGAGGGTTGACGGTGAGATTGAGTCCTGCTCAGTTGAGATACAATTTGAGAATGAAAGGCGGTTTCCTACCGCTATTGATAGGAATCGCCACAGAAGCATTACCCTTCACTGCAAAGGCATTACCCTTTCTCGGAAAGACTCTCGGCGTGGGAGCTCTCATGGGACTCGCGAGTTCGGCAGTTGAGAAATTAATGGGTGGCAGCAGACTGTTTTTGAAGAAGGGAGGAGCCGTGTGTCGCATTCACGTAGACGACAGCAGTAAAGGATTGTATCTAGAACCCGTTAGAGTTGACAACTCTTTGAGTGGAAACGGTCTCTATCTGAAGAATGGATGGAACATTGAGCGACTCGGCAAGGGTTTGTTGTTTGGTGAGAATTCGCCATTTAAGAATATACCGATTTTGAATATGTTATTATAATATAAAAAAATTATATAATTATATAAAATATAAATCATAGAAAGTATAAAATAATATATAAAATGGATAAAAAGGTGGAAAAACAATTAGACGCTAAGGATGAATATCGCGAGTTAGAGTGCAAAAAAGATGTGGAAAAACAATTAGACGCTAATGATGGATATCTTAGGAAAGAACTGATAAAAGAGTTAAATAGATGGTCGAAATGGGAAAAAGATGTGGAAAAACAATTAGACGCTAATGATGGATCTCTTAGGAAAGAATTGGTAAAAGAGTTAAATAAAGATCGGGATAGGCGGTTGAAATTTGAAGGAATGAGACGTTTTCCACCATTACCACTGAGACGTTTTCCACCATCACCACTACCTTCTGAAGAGAATGGTAATGATGCGAGTGTTACCAAGAGATGCGCACCATTCGTTCATAATTATGATTCGGATAAACAAATGTATTGTTATAAAAACGTAGCATATCACAAAAAAAGAAAAAAAGAAAAGAAGAATCGACGCTGAAATTTAAGAAAAAAGGAAACGTTATTATAATATATGGGTAATAGTGAAGAAGGAAAAACAAAAAAAAAAGTAATGAGATCTAAAGATGATCTCATTACTTTTTTTTCCCCTTCTTCTTCGCCAAAAATCAATCTCTCTATTGTTTATATTTCCAAGTCCTTTATTAGCATGTTGACACTCATTTCTTCTCCATTTTCGAAAATGTGTTGAATGTTTATCTTTACTTTATTGAGTTTTGTTACTTCGGTCAACGCGCACTCACCACCCGATTTGTTCACAAGTTCGAGTGAGATGTTTGGAAATATGTAACTTCCATAGGGCAACGACAAATCGTCCTTGTCGAATTCTCTATCTTTGGTGATGACGATATTCTGCAGATCGCTTTCGTACTCGTAAAACAAATCGAGCGTGGCTTCATCCAATTTCAAAGGCATGCGATATTTGTCGTATTTGTGCTCTAAGCCCTTCATCTCGACCTCATTCAATTTGATGGGATCGTGTCGTTGTAATCTTAGATTTTAAAATTGAATTTCTTACACGTTTCGACTCGTTTCAATTTCAATTCGCATCTTTTAGGTGTTGTTGTCATGATCAATTATTTGTTTTTTTTGTTTTATGAATTCTTGCAAATAATGTATATTTTAAATTTTGTATTTAAATAATAATTTGTTAAAAAAGTTTGTTTTTTTTTTGCTCTTTATATATATATATATATAAAAAGTTTTTAAATTTTAATTTTCTTTAATGTGAAAAAAATTTTTTGTAAAAGTTTTTTTTCTCTTTATATATATAAATAAAAAGTTAAATTTAACATCTCAATTATAAAACTTTTTAACAAATTATCATTAAATACAAAATTCGAAAAAATATTCTTACAAACCCAATTTTGAGATAAAAACAATGATCAAGTCCGAACATCCAAATTATAGTTTAGAACGTGCAAGACTTCAAACATTTAAAAATTGGTCTTCGCATCCTGCTCAAAAACCCGAAGATTTAGCTGCTGCGGGTTTCATTTATGTGGGTAAAAGGTAAAAGTGACAGAGTTAAATGTTTTTGTTGCAACATACATTTAATGAATTGGGAACCTAATGACAAATCTTTGGTAGAACACATAAATAATACCAAAGTTTGATGCGATTATTTGAAGAAGATCCAGACATTAGGATTGATTAAAATTTAAGATGAAGAATGGGAAAGAAATAAAAATAAGGGTTTATTAAGGGGTATTTTACAATCCGGATACACGAAGGGACAATTGTACAATACATTGAATTACGCAAACAAGACGTTATCTCAATTCTTGACTTTAGAAGATTTGATTTGATTCATGAAAGAAGCAGACGAGTTATCATCATCTATTGAGAAGGAGTCGCGTGATATGAACACGTGTCTGCTTTGTGAAAACAAATCCGCAAACGTTTTGTTTCTACCGTGTGCACATTTGTGTTATTGTAAGGAATGTTATTCTAAAGACGAGAAAACGTGTTCGTTTTGTGAACAAGAAATAAAAGTGATCGTAAATTGTTTTGAATAAAAAACATTAAAGAAAAAATTGAAATTAAAAAAAAAATCTTTTTCACATTAAAGAAAAAAATTGAAATTAAAAAAAAAAATCTTTTTTATATATAAAGAGTAAAAAACAAAACTTTTTAACAAATTATTTTAATACAAAATTCGAAAAAAAAATATTCTTACAAATGGAGCAAACAGATAAAAAATGGAAATTTTAAATGAGAAAACCGTACCTCAGTTAAATGAGATTTGCAAACTATTAAAAATTCCACATTTCAGAAATCATAGAACTAAATCAAAAAAAATTGAAGTCATACAGGAATATTTGCGAAATGCTAGAAAGGCTATTTTCTATACAGGCAGCCAACAATGATGTAAAAACATTATCAAGATAAATGTCAGAAGTCTACAGCTGTCTTGCTCATGTCTCGTTAGTAGTAGAACAACTTCGAGTGTTTCCTTTTTAACCCAATCGTGAGGCTACATTTATCTTAATAATGTTTTTACATCATTGTTGGCTGCCTATACAGGTAGCCAACAATGATGTAAAAACATTATCAAGATAATGCAGCAAAGTTATTGAACCTATATGTATTGTTACGAAATAAGCCCTTAACTTATTATAGTACGTTTACTCAAGGAAACTTGGATACAAGTAAATTAGTCTTTGTCAGTTGTTTAACTCCTGTAAAAACATGGTCGACATCTCTTGTCTCCATAAGTATTTAATTATTGAGTTGAGCTGTTGTTAACAACACTGAGTCTTTATGAAAAACAGTGGCAAACAAGACAATAATATATTGTCAGAATCAACAATGCGTGTGCCAGCTTCATGTACATTCATATAAGAGGCTTTAAGGGTAAATGTGCTACGTGCCTAGGTGCTGTTTTTATGTGCTTTGTGTGTTATTTTCCTATTTTGTTTAATTTTGTTCTTGCCATTAAATTCCTGCTTTTTTGCAGTAAACAGTAATAAAATAATGAAATATATTCTGGTTTTTGTTTTTTCCTAAAATGGCTATCCTTATCATGTTAGGGGGAGGGGTGGGGGGGGGGGGGCTCATGTCCGAGTGGCAAATGTCCGAGTGGGAAATGTCTTGGGGAAGAGGGCAGCCATCCGATCGGATTGGAAAAAAGGGGGGCTCATGTCCATTTTTGCTATAACGAGGGGAGGGCTGCTCATGTCCTGGTGGCAAATGTCTCGGGGGAGGGGGCATTGTCCGGGGGGGGGGGGGGGGGGCTGTGTCCGGGCACCAAATGTAGTGATGACACCCTGCTGTGCAGGGTAGCATCACCAAATTCACCCTCTGGGGACCTCATTTTTCAGATGATAGTCTGTTTATTTTCTGGCTTGTTGATATTTTATAGATGTTGGGCAGATTTTTCATAACAATTGAACTTTCAAAGGCTGTGATTCTTTTTATTCTTTTTTTTATCAAAGTGCTTATCAATAAATAAATGTTTTCTTAATTATCCTTAATCAACCCTTAATCAATAACACTATGCAGTTGGTCTAAGGGGAATTGGTCCTTTGGGAATTGGCCTAAAGGGAATTGGTCTAGTGGGAATTGGTCTAGTGGGAATTGGTCTAGTGGGAAGACACCGTTGTGTTCAATAGAGGGAAAGCCAAAAGTCTCTCTGTGGGTGTTGAAATGAGAGTTGGGAGTGGTTGTGGTGATGGTGATGATGGTGACGATGATGGTGGCAATGGTGGTGATAAATGAGATTGTTGTGTTTTGTCGACTGGCGATGTTGATGTGATTGTATCCGTTGCTTGTAATGTGCATATGTCTACTGTTGGTGTTACTGTCCTTGGCGATGGTGGATCTGATGTGCTCAGAGTTGGCAAATCGTCGCCTGAGTGCTAGAATGTTCTATGTCCCCTATGGGACATAGAACATTCTAGCACTCAGGCGACGAAATCTGCTGTGGTTTGTGGAGATGGTGAAGCAAAGGTTGTTTCAGTAAATGAAGAGCCTTGTGGAGTACATGATGCAGGTGTCTCTGGAGCAGCTCTCTTTGGTGGCTCAACTCTCTTCAAGACCTTAGCGTCTTCTTTGCAATTCTAAAAAAATCCAATGACATTATGAGACTCAAGGTTTGACATGCCATTCCTTATTGCTCTGACATGGCTATTAGCCTACACTTTGGGTGTGATCGGGTGGGGTAAGGGGCCGTGGATGAAACAGGACAAATTAGGTAGTTTGTCGGTAAGCGGAATGTAAAACATACATACAAGAAAAGTATAATTAATTAATTAATGTAGTCCGGTAGCCCATGCTTGAAGTGGCGTTTATTGTAGTCAGCAACAGCTACTGGTGTGAAAACACCTGATATCTCTAGTTGCTACTGAAGAAGAGCCGCTAATAGAGATGTGTGATAATCTTGGCCGCAGAAGGGGGCAATTAAGTCAAAATATTGTATGGATGGGAAGAGCAATTTGGCAATGACCCTACCAATAACTTTCTATTGGGTGTCGGGTACGATATGAACGTAACAAAAATAAATATTTATTTCCAATATTTTTCCTGGCGTTGCAACTTCCGATAAAACTGACAAAACCTACGAAGAAAATTATTCAGGAAATGAGAATGAAAATCTATGATTTATGTGATCGTAAATGGAAACTCCTTGCTATAAGACAGGAACATAAAAACTTTTTGGCTATACTTATTCTTGGCATGGAATAAGACAAATTTGCGTGGACTATTTGCCTGGAGTGGTGAAACATGTGCGTGATACCCACACCAAAAAAACCCCCAGCTTTCAGGAAACTGGACGAAGATGATTTAGAACCTATTAAACTGACAATTGTGAAAAATTGCAATAAAACTGCCCGCGATATACAACGAGACTTGTATCAACAAGGGAAATGCATACACATGTCAACAAGTCACAGAGGAAGTAAGGCAGCTGGTTTTGTTGCAACTGAACCGACGTTCTGTCAACTTATTAGGAATGTAAATAAAGAGAAACGAGTTGCTTTCTGTGAGAATGTGTAGGTAAAAACAAATCATCTCACCCATCGAAGCAGGGTTTTTTCTGTTTACTGGTTGGCTGTTTTCTTCAATCTACAGAAACTGGTTGTTCTTGGTTGTGGAGTTGAAAATACGGTTAGAGACTAACACGTCACCTACCGAATGTTTAAATCTCAAGTGGAATGGTGCTGGTTCCATCTCCACTAGAGGAGTAATACGTTTTGCTACACATGCCAACAATGCCGGTTCCTTGCCATTCAATCTTGAACAGGCCTGGAGTGCTCCTGTCATAACACGTTCTTTCTAGGCAACAAACATCAGTAGCCAGCCATTCTTTGTGTTCTAGTTTGGTCTTCACATAATCACCTCTGTGTAAATCACAAAACTCAGGTGGAAACCACTATGGACGGTGACGAGTTACATAGGTATGAAGAATCTGTGTCCATTTCAGTATATTCGAAATTTTGGCGGTTGACAAAGATATCGACGTGTTGCATAGTCATGTACACGCCTGGCCAATTTGGCTGATTAAGGTTAAATATGCAGTGTTAATCCTTTACCCAACACAGACGATTTCAAAATTTATTATTTGAAATATCATTTTTTTAATTTTTTCAAACAATTTCAACAAAACCATATCATGTGACACCTCTTTGGAACGAGCTCGACGAGCTCGTTCCCAAGAGGGGTCCCATGATATGGTTTTGTTGAAATTGTTCGAAAAATATTTTTTCAGCTGCTGAATTTGCATATTACGCGGGCGGATGCGGGCGATTCGTTGGGTAAAGGGTTAATTCATGAGATTGAAAATGTGCGAGAGAAAAGATGTACATAAATTTCTGTTTCAAAAACAGGTTTCAGATTTTTTGTTTTGCTAAGTTCGTGTAGGCAAGTACTTCAAATCAATATATGAAGGCAGGAAGTATAAACAGCACGACTTGATAATAACATGCTGAAGGCAGGGATACTTGTCTGCATGACATGATAGTAACATGTTGAGAGCAGGAAGACAGGCTTCCGTCTTGAGACGTGAACTACAAGAAATCTATAATAATTGTGGATGAGTAGGAAGTACAAACTGCATGCCTGGTTAGTAAACCATGATGTTTTTGAAAGACTCGTTGAAACGTGATGAGAAGACTTTTCTTATGTGTTTTCTGTCCATCCCTTGATAAGCAGAGAATGCAATATAAGATAGCCTCCCACCACTGTTCAGTCAGTCAGTTTACAATCAGTGACTCCACTAGTCCACCACCATCAGTAGCTCATCCAGAATCCAACTTAACATCAGGGACCTGAGCGAGGACTGGAAGGCATATTCAGTATTGATTTGTAGACTGTTGGTTGTTTGTATAGTGTATACAGAATAAAAAGAACTTCAATTGTTATTGTCTCTACGGTGTAATCAACGCCTTCCCAGCAGTCAGGATGCCTCGGTGTCACAACGGCTGAGGTGTGTGTACACGGAAGTACACAGTAGTGGATTGGAGAACCCTTGGTAACCCGTAGCAATTCCACCCGGCTACTTAACAAATCAGATCATAAATGAACTGAAGCATCCGAAGTTGTGGATACTGGTACACAAAGAATCATATGTGGAGTGGCAGATCTAACTTGAGTTCGTTCGATTTCATACAGAGTTCCGTCCGGTAGATTCAAGGTTCTGAAGAACATGTCACTTACAGCTCTGGTGAATTCTTCATCATTGCAGGAGCACACAAGTCGATGATTCTCTTTGTTGGTAACGGTTTTGTTTCATAATTTCCCTACAGCTTCATGGTGTCGGCAACGATCGACTTGTCATGGTCAACATCTCCTTGTCTCCTAGCCTCAGACACTTCGTTTCCAAACATCTTCTTGGTTTGTATAGGATAACTTGGTAGACGTGGTCGACTTCAATACCATGCTCGAGGTACCACTGGAGGAGTGAGGTTGCAAACAGCATTTCTTTTGCGACGTAGCTTCCGATCAAACTTCTATGGGGTTTCATCATCATTTTATTTTTCGCGGCAAAGGACTTCATGTGTTTTTTCACCAATGCCATCTTTGGAGATCTCTGTATTCTTGAAAATAAGTGTCATCTCTTCAAAATATCCTTTGAGGTGATCTGGTACGTACAGATCACACTCAATCAAACCAAACAAGTCACCAGTCTTCACTTTCTTCACCACATCTTCGTCTGTCGTTGCTCCATCTACTTTGTCTGAGTATTTCTCTTTCAGAAAACTTTGCTTTCTTCATCTCTCTCAACTCACACTCCTAGATTTCAACGAGTCTGTAACCCAAGTCGATGATGTACTTTGCATTGGCATGAATGTCTTGTTATGGAGGATAGGACGCCCGTTCTTATATTGTTCATGAAGGTATGTACGTGCCAGAATTGGTTTACGGTCTGTGTCATATTTTCAGCTCATTTACACCAGTGTCTGGTGTGGATTAGGGCTGTCGCTATTTTTTAATTTAGGAATCGATTAATCGTCGCAAATAATCGATGATAATCGATTGATCGTACCTAGATGACCCCATCTCCTTCTCTTTGAAGTCGATAAAAATGAAGTTGCAGTCAGTTAACCTACCTCAAGTAAACAACGAAGACGATCCTCTTTTAGTTACATTCAAAGCTTTGAAGTTCTGAACTTTTGAACCGTCAGTGTAATAATCAAGACCGGTCGGCAGTTGCGAATTTCGCAACTGTCGACCGGTCTTGATTATTACACCGACGGTTCAAAAGTTCAGAACATCAATGCTTTGATGAATGTACCTGAAAGACAAATGCTTCCAATAGCTTCTCGGGGTTTAACATCGATGTCCTTAACTCTTTACCTTTAGAAACAATAGTTTTTTCGACATATTTTCTTTTAATTATTAAACGTCTAAAACGGGATATAATTTACCGATTATTCGACAACGAAAAATACTAATAGATTTCGCCGTGACCGATCAACAATCGATTAATCGTGACAGCCCTAGTGTGGATGTCATCTCTCGTCGTCAAAAACTCTAACCATTGTTCTGCCACCTTTCCATACTTCAAGGGATGTTATGATTTAAGCTGGTCGTCTGCACGTCGCCTAATGCTCCATCCTGTTGGCATCTTCTACATCAAGCACCATAGGTATAACACATTTGCATGGAAACCTACAACACTTCCACATGGTTGCGTTTCTTCACCGTATTTCCCTTCTCTGATTCGAATGACATCTTTCTCGTGATACCGGTTGAAGATAATCGAAGGTCCACCAATGACACTGTCTTTTACTAAAGGGTGCAGGGCTTTGTTCCTCTGGTTGAATAACATGAAGTAGGTGTCATCACTCATGGTCTGAAACACACATTTCAACATGAGACCCGAATACTGATACCATCCAGGGTTGGGGTATTCGTATTCGTATTCGGTACTCAATCGTATTTAACCCTTTACCCAACGAATCGCCCGCATCCGCCCGCGTAATATGCAAATTCAGCAGTTAAAAAATATTATTTTTCAAAAAATTTCAACAAAACCATATCATGTGACCCCTCGTTGGAACGAGCTCGTCGAGCTCGTTCCAACGAGGGGTTACATGATATGGTTTTGTTGAAATTGTTTGAAAAATTTGAAAAAAATATATTTAAAGTAATAAATTTTGATATCGTCTGGGTTGGGTAAAGGGTTAATACATTTTTTTCAAGTATTCGAATGTATTCAGTATTCAAGCAATTTTAAAGTATTCGTATTCGTATTCGAATACAGTCAAATTTGAGATGTATTCATGAATACCTTTTGAATACATTCTGAATACTTTCTTGTTTTTAATACACATGTATACAGTATTGTAAAAAAAATATTGTGATTATCTCTATTAGAAAGTAGTAAAGAATTAAACTAATACTTTTGAAGTGCCTTTTAACAGCAACAGACTAATTTACTTTAATGGCTGTTTCAAATAGCTTGTTTGTCTTGACCTTCAATGAAATGTTTCTTAGCAGATGGCCAGGAGTGATATGGATTCATGACCAAGACAATGGTTAGATAAAAGACAAATTGATCAAAGCTTGTGTTGATTTGTTGTGTTGTTTGTCTTGACCTTCAAACAAATATTGTGTGGTTTTAACTAGGGCTGTCACGATTTTTTAATTTAGGAATCGATTAATCGTCGCAAATAATTGATGATAATTGATTGATCGTACCTAGATGACCCCATCTCCTTCTCTTTGAATCGATAAAAATGAAGTTGAAGTCAGTTAACCTACCTCAAATAAACAACGAAGACGATCCTCTTTTAGTTACATTCAAAGCTTTGATGTTCTGAACTTTTGAACCGTCAGTGTAATAAATAATCAAGACCGGTCGGCAGTTGCGAACTTCGCAGCTGCCGACCGGACTTGATTATTACACTGACGGTTCAAAAGTTCAGAACATCAAAGCTTTGATGAATGTACCTGAAAGACAAATGCTTCCAATAGCTTCTTGGGGTTTAACATCGATGTTCTTAACTCTTTACCTTTAGAAACAATAGTTTTTTCAACATATTTTCTTTTAATTATTAAACGTCTAAAACGGGATATAATTTACCGATTATTCGACAACGAAAAATACTAATCGATTTCGCCGTGACCGATCAACAATCGATTAATCGTGACAGCCCTAGTTTTAACCATACAATTTACCAGGCATTCGGCATATATAAGTTTACTCAAATTCAATTTCTCATCTGTTTGGTTTTCTTTTGTTTTCTTCCCTTAAATTTGCCATCGCACAACATTATATTCTGGTTCGCCACCATGGTGGGACTCAAACCTCTACCATCGCCAAGCTGGCACCGAATAGAGCCCAATCTCTAATAGTCTCAATGGCGTTGAGGGATTGAGTATTGACAATCTATCACTCCAACGTAAACTGCCGGGAATTCTAACGGCGTGCATACCCCCTCAAACCCTATTTGAGGCAATAGGAAAGCTAGGCCTGTGTGATCCAGGGGAAATAAAATAAGGTTAACCGGGTCGCAAGGGATTTGTAAATCCCATATCGTCACTGATCGCCTTCGGCGCGCTAAAACCTTTCATTCATTCATTCTCATCTCTTGATTTATTCACTAGGAAATCTCCAAGATGTCATCAAGGAACAAATCGCTAGTTTTTATTCATTACAAAATGCAAGATAATACATCTGGTACTATAAAAGTTCAATGTAAATACTGTCCAACATTCATATCAGGTCTATCAAATAGTATACATCAAACGTCATACTACACATGAAGGTAAGTTCAATTATTTATCTGTCTTTTGAAAGCAAACTCTTCATTGTTCAAAATTTGTTTCACTGTAAACTGAACATTGTAATTGTACAGATTATTCTTAGGACAAAGGATATCAGTCAGGCCAAAGTATTGATTTTTAATCCCTAAACAACTTCATTATCCAATTAATACTAATCTAATATTTTTCTACAGTAATAGTAGAAATAAGGTGTACACTCATAGATCTGTAAAATTATTGTGCTTGAATTACAGCATTTTTCCAATAGTGCAGTAATTGCTTAATTGATTTTTGTGAATAGCACCGGCCAGTTTTTTTTATTCTCAACAGCAATGTACGTTTAAATATTAATAAAAGACATGAAGCAAAGAAGCCACAATTAGCCACAGTAGGTAATAAAGGCCGATTCCAGACCACTTTGACCATGTACCGTACACATATACGTACACGGTGCGTTTACCATCGTAGGATTCAGTGTTAAATCACACGCTTGTTCACAAAAAATGTCATTTTTTCATAGTGGTCCAGAATCGGCTATTATTTTGAGACTCCTAGATCGCACTTTTGACGTTCAAATACCCGTTGGCGAACGTGTCGAATGTACAAGTTTTTCAAAAAGTGAAAAATGTATGAAATTGTACATTTTTCACTTTTTTTTTTTTTTTTTTTTACTTAAAATTTTTGTCGACGTTCCCATCGCGGATTAGACCATCGATCCATCGTTGGTGAACGCGAGCAAAAAACGTGTTGCCGTTTCTGTACCAGCGTCGAAAAGTGGTTTGCCGATTCTGGATCATCCATGTCTGATCCGTGTCTGTACACAATTTTAACACTGAATCCCTATGGAGGCGTACACGGAAACCCATTGTGGATTCTACATCAGAAATCGACTTATGTACGACACGTGGAAAGAGGTGCTACTGAACCGGTAAACCCACTGCCACGATGAGAGTAAAAACTGACACTCATGTTTTTGTTCTGGTGTGAATGAAGGTTTTCGTTCAAAAGAGTCGACTATAAATATGAGTGTCAGTTTTTTTGTTTCTGGCGTGAATGAAAGGTTTTCGTTCAAAAGAGTCGACTATAAATATGAGTGTTAGTTTTTGTTTCTGGTGTGAATGAAAGGTTTTCGTTCAAAAGAGTCGACTATAAATATGAGTGTTAGTTTTTGTTTCTGGTGTGAATGAAAGGTTTTCGTTCAAAAGAGTCGACTATAAATATGAGTGTTAGTTTTTTGTTTCTGGCGTGAATGAAGGTTTTCGTTCAAAAGAGTCAACTATAAATATGAGTGTCAGTTTTTTGTTTCTGGCGTGAATGAAAGGTTTTCGTTCAAAAGAGTCGACTATAAATATGAGTGTCAGTTTTTTGTTTCTAGCGTGAATGAAAGGTTTTCGTTCAAAAGAGTCGACAATAAAATATGATCTGTAAAAATAGACATTCATGTTTTGTTTCAATGTAAGCGAAAAAAAATTGAGTTTAGAAAAATTAGAAAAAATCGGAGGTAAAAAATCGTTTGTTCACGTTTTGTCACTGCTAATTTTGTAAAGTAAATTTTAATAAAACACTTTATGGAATGTTTCATCAAATAAAAAAATAGTTCGTAATTGACACTCATGTTTTTGTTGTGGTGTGAATGAAGGTTTTTCGTTTTAATGGATCATTTTAATAATGGATAATAAAACGCATTTTTTCCACTCAATTAGGTTTGAGTGGTAAATTTTTAATATATTCGTGATAATGTTCGGAGATGTGAATGAAATCCTTTTAACGTTAAATTAGAAATCGGTTTCTTTGTGTGCTAAAATTTTTAAACTTCTTAATTCACCATTGAGTGAATGATTTTGAAATATGAATGAAATCCTTTTAACAAACGTAATTTTCTCAAACGCGTTAAATCAGAAACTGGTTCGTCATGTGCTTAAACTTTCAAATTTTTCAAGTTTTCCCAGTTCAACACTGAGCTGAGATATGATTTTTTTTACTTATTATATTAAAGACAGAAGATTTTTATTTACTTAAAACATAAAAAAAATAATTATACATTTAATTTTGAAAATAATAAATAACTCACATTAGCATACTCAAAGGAACATTAATAATTTAAAAACGAAAAATGTTTTTACAGATGGATTCCAGACGCCGAGATCAAATTTTAGACGAATATGAACGTGCTAAGAAGTGCATTCAATCGGCTGACAGAAGCAGACGTCTCGGAGAGATGCAACTCAGATGCGAGACCACAAAAATATTTAAACCCATGATGGATGTTCAAGAGCGAAGCAAGAAGGAGATAGTCAAAGAATTGAGACCCATAAAAGAGAGTTCTTTGAGAATGGGTTCATTGCCCGGTAGTTTTGGAAATCGGTATTCCTTTCAATCTACACCGGATTACGTTCACACAGGAATTCAAACCAACGTGAGTGACGATACAGCTTCGACTATCACCACTGATAGTGTCGCGTCGTCCAAGGATGGCTGTAAGAGAGATCTGTTGTATGGAGTTTATGAGGATTCTGACGGTAGAACTTTTGTAGGCGACACAGAAGTGGAAATGGATGATGAAGATTTAATTGTTGGTTCGAATAAGTATAAAGTAACTGATGGACTGCGCTCATTGCTCCTTTTCGACAAGCCTAGAAATTACACGGAACAGGATTTCAACAATTACGGCGACATTCTGGTTCAGATCCACGCCATGGTGAGAAATAACGATGCCGGAGAGACTAGACCCAAAGCCAACAGAGGTTACAAGTGGACGAAAGTGGTGAAACCCATATGGGATTCAAATAAGAAGTTCGTCGAATCAGTGACTGGTAAAGGGGTGAAAACCACTTTTCTTCTGAGTGATTCTGATGCTCTGTCTCAGAGATTGAGATTGTTGATGGCGAGTAGATGGGCTGGTAACACAGGATTACATAATGAGATAGTTAGCATATGTGACGAATTGTTAAGACAGAAGGTTTTGAATAAAAACCATTATAAAAGGCTGATGAACGAATTGAAGGATTGATGTATATATAATAAGTAGAGAGAAAGAAACAAACAAACAAAAATATATAAAATAATAAAAACAATAAATTTTTACACTAGAATAATAAAAGTATTTAAACAACAAACGATTTACCAGTGAAAAACAAAATATATTATAAAATAAAAATATGTTGGTGATAAAGAACAGGGGATACGTCAGAACTTACGTTCAAGGCGGTTCTGGCATCGTCGATTCTATAATGCGAGCGTCCATGAGCGATGCGAGTAGAAAACTCGCATCGACCGCCCTTGAGGTCGGTAAGAAGATGGCTTTGGATGCTGGTAAGAAAGCCGCTTCCGAAGCCAGTGGTAGGATAGCTTCTGTGGCTGGCAAGAGGGCAGCCGATGCATTGATCGACAAGTTGATCAGTCCACTGGCGAAGCGAGCTGCGTTAGAGCGAACGCTGAAAAGTTGGAAAGATTTTAAGGATGCTGTGGTACCCATACAAGATTTAGCCAAAATGACGAGTGGATCCGGATTGAAGCGAACTCGCGACGGTGTAATATAAATAAATAATAATATTAAAACTGAGTTTGAAAAAAACATAAAAATTGTGTTTGAAAGAATCTAAAATAACAAACAAAAAAATGAACAAAGATGAACATTAAAGATATGTCTTGGAACGACGCCACGACCAAGAGGTCGAATAACGAGTTCTTTCCCGAAAGCATAAGAGGCTTGATAGTGGGAAAATCGAATTGTGGAAAGACCAATCTGTTGATGAATCTGTTGTCCCGACCCGACTGGTTGGATTACAACAGATTGTTTGTGTTTGGCAAGAGTTTGTTTCAACCCGAATACAGATTGCTTCGAGAGTGCATGGATCGTAGATTGCCCAAGGACGTCATAGCCAGAATCTTTGACAGTAGGGAGGAATTCGACAAAAGTAAAGCTCCTCATTTGACCATTTTGGACGGTGCGGCGATGGAATTGATGAAGAGAAATGAATCTTCGAACGTCGAGTGTCGATTTTATGAGAACGCTAGTGACGTTCCGGATCCTAGAGAATTGAAATCGGAAGATAAGAATCTCATGATTTTCGATGATCTGCTTTTGGAGAGACAGAACCGATGCGAATCGTATTACGTTAGGGGTCGACACAGCAACGTGGACTGTTTCTACCTGTCGCAGAATTATTTTCGATTGCCCAGACAGACGATAAGGGAGAACGCTAATTTTCTATGTCTCTTTCACCAAGATCTCAAGAATCTCAATCACATCTACGGCGATCACGTCGCAAACGACATGAGCGTGGCGGAATTCAGGAGATTCTGCAAGAGGGTTTGGGATGGAGGACTTTACAATTTCATCGTGATCGATTTGACTAGCGAATTTAATCACGGAAAATATCGGCGCGGATTCGACAAGTTTTATGTTTCTGATGATAATAAGATAGAGCGTGAAAATAAAAAAAATTAGAAAATAATAAATCTACAAATAATTAGTTTTGAAAAAATAAAAAAATAAAATTAAAATAGAATGTTCGAACAAGGAGAATTGTTAGAACGGATAGCCGAGAATACGGCTGCAAAACAATCCATTCAAATCGTGGTGAGTGGCGATTCAACTCGATTCACGACGAAATTCGAACCTTCCATCGAATTGAATAGACAGAAAAGATACAAGATGGGGTTGGTGAATCTGGAGACTTATTATTCCTTTCCCAACATCACCGAAAAGAATAACTCGTTCAAGTATTCCGACGGAGTGGATTGGTTGGAGATTCGAATTCCCAAAGGAAGTTACGACATAGACGATTTGAACAATTACATTCAGACGCGAATGAAGACAGATGGAAAGGGAAGCAACAAGATCAGACTCGCTCCCAACCCTAATACCTTACAGACGATGTTGGATTTGGAAGATAATTTTCGAGTGGATTTCAACACGGATGATTCTATAGGCAACATGTTGGGATTCGATTGAAAGATGTATCGAGGTCACGCGGCATCTGAAAATATGGTTGACATTCTCGCAGTCAATAGCATTCTGGTGAATGTGGATGTGATTGCTGGAAGCTACGTGAATGGTATTGCTCAACCGACGATCTATTCCTTCTTTCCAAACATGTCGCCGGGTTATAAGATCGTGGAGCGACCTCGAAATTTAGTTTATCTACCAGTGATTTTAGACACATTGTATAGTCTCAAAACCACGTTGACGGATCAAAATGGTGAACTGTTAGATCTTCGCGGAGAGAGGGTGATGATACGATTTCACATAAGAGAAATATAAAAGCAAAAAAAAAAAATATTGTGTGTATATATATAAATAACAAAAATAAAATAAACGCAATATTAATTTTACAAAAATTATTTAATATATATAATTATCATTAAAACAAGAAAACAATTGAAGAAAATATATTTTAAAAAAAGAATTATGACAGAATACGTGATTAAAAACGTGAACATATCCACAGGACAGAGGAAGAAACTTAAGAGAGCATTAACAACGCGATGCGAGGCGGTGAGATTCAAATTCACTCACGAAGATCTGACGAGAGGCGGTCAGGATTTGATCGCCTGGACCAGAAGTCAAATCAAAAGGATGGAGAAAGTGATTCGTGATGGAAGAGGGTTGACGGTGAGATTGAGTCCTGCTCAGTTGAGATACAATTTGAGAATGAAAGGCGGTTTCCTACCGCTATTGATAGGAATCGCCACAGAAGCATTACCCTTCACTGCAAAGGCATTACCCTTTCTCGGAAAAACTCTCGGCGTGGGAGCTCTCATGGGACTCGCGAGTTCGGCAGTTGAGAAATTAATGGGTGGCAGCAGACTGTTTTTGAAGAAGGGAGGAGCCGTGTGTCGCATTCACGTAGACGACAGCAGTAAAGGATTGTATCTAGAACCCGTTAGAGTTGACAACTCTTTGAGTGGAAACGGTCTCTATCTGAAGAATGGATGGAACATTGAGCGACTCGGCAAGGGTTTGTTGTTTGGTGAGAATTCGCCATTTAAGAATATACCGATTTTGAATATGTTATTATAATATAAAAAAATTATATAATTATATAAAATATAAATCATAGAAAGTATAAAATAATATATA
The DNA here is from genome assembly GCA_031216915.1 of Pictodentalium vernedei. Classification (NCBI taxonomy): domain Eukaryota; kingdom Metazoa; phylum Mollusca; class Scaphopoda; order Dentaliida; family Dentaliidae; genus Pictodentalium; species Pictodentalium vernedei. The sequence continues at coordinate 520,634,228 of CM062294.1, read as the reverse complement.
AAATGGATAAAAAGGTGGAAAAACAATTAGACGCTAAGGATGAATATCGCGAGTTAGAGTGCAAAAAAGATGTGGAAAAACAATTAGACGCTAATGATGGATATCTTAGGAAAGAACTGATAAAAGAGTTAAATAGATGGTCGAAATGGGAAAAAGATGTGGAAAAACAATTAGACGCTAATGATGGATCTCTTAGGAAAGAATTGGTAAAAGAGTTAAATAAAGATCGGGATAGGCGGTTGAAATTTGAAGGAATGAGACGTTTTCCACCATTACCACTGAGACGTTTTCCACCATCACCACTACCTTCTGAAGAGAATGGTAATGATGCGAGTGTTACCAAGAGATGCGCACCATTCGTTCATAATTATGATTCGGATAAACAAATGTATTGTTATAAAAACGTAGCATATCACAAAAAAAGAAAAAAAGAAAAGAAGAATCGACGCTGAAATTTAAGAAAAAAGGAAACGTTATTATAATATATGGGTAATAGTGAAGAAGGAAAAACAAAAAAAAAAGTAATGAGATCTAAAGATGATCTCATTACTTTTTTTTCCCCTTCTTCTTCGCCAAAAATCAATCTCTCTATTGTTTATATTTCCAAGTCCTTTATTAGCATGTTGACACTCATTTCTTCTCCATTTTCGAAAATGTGTTGAATGTTTATCTTTACTTTATTGAGTTTTGTTACTTCGGTCAATGCGCACTCACCACCCGATTTGTTCACAAGTTCGAGTGAGATGTTTGGAAATATGTAACTTCCATAGGGCAACGACAAATCGTCCTTGTCGAATTCTCTATCTTTGGTGATGACGATATTCTGCAGATCGCTTTCGTACTCGTAAAACAAATCGAGCGTGGCTTCATCCAATTTCAAAGGCATGCGATATTTGTCGTATTTGTGCTCTAAGCCCTTCATCTCGACCTCATTCAATTTGATGGGATCGTGTCGTTGTAATCTTAGATTTTAAAATTGAATTTCTTACACGTTTCGACTCGTTTCAATTTCAATTCGCATCTTTTAGGTGTTGTTGTCATGATCAATTATTTGTTTTCTTTGTTTTATGAATTCTTGCAAATAATGTATATTTTAAATTTTGTATTTAAATAATAATTTGTTAAAAAAGTTTGTTTTTTTTTTGCTCTTTATATATATATATATATAAAAAGTTTTTAAATTTTAATTTTCTTTAATGTGAAAAAAATTTTTTGTAAAAGTTTTTTTTCTCTTTATATATATAAATAAAAAGTTAAATTTAACATCTCAATTATAAAACTTTTTAACAAATTATCATTAAATACAAAATTCGAAAAAATATTCTTACAAACCCAATTTTGAGATAAAAACAATGATCAAGTCCGAACATCCAAATTATAGTTTAGAACGTGCAAGACTTCAAACATTTAAAAATTGGTCTTCGCATCCTGCTCAAAAACCCGAAGATTTAGCTGCTGCGGGTTTCATTTATGTGGGTAAAAGTGACAGAGTTAAATGTTTTTGTTGCAACATACATTTAATGAATTGGGAACCTAATGACAAATCTTTGGTAGAACACATAAATAATACCAAAGTTTGATGCGATTATTTGAAGAAGATCCAGACATTAGGATTGATTAAAATTTAAGATGAAGAATGGGAAAGAAATAAAAATAAGGGTTTATTAAGGGGTATTTTACAATCCGGATACACGAAGGGACAATTGTACAATACATTGAATTACGCAAACAAGACGTTATCTCAATTCTTGACTTTAGAAGATTTGATTTGATTCATGAAAGAAGCAGACGAGTTATCATCATCTATTGAGAAGGAGTCGCGTGATATGAACACGTGTCTGCTTTGTGAAAACAAATCCGCAAACGTTTTGTTTCTACCGTGTGCACATTTGTGTTATTGTAAGGAATGTTATTCTAAAGACGAGAAAACGTGTTCGTTTTGTGAACAAGAAATAAAAGTGATTGTAAATTGTTTTGAATAAAAAACATTAAAGAAAAAATTGAAATTAAAAAAAAAATCTTTTTCACATTAAAGAAAAAAATTGAAATTAAAAAAAAAAATCTTTTTTATATATAAAGAGTAAAAAACAAAACTTTTTAACAAATTATTTTAATACAAAATTCGAAAAAAAAATATTCTTACAAATGGAGCAAACAGATAAAAAATGGAAATTTTAAATGAGAAAACCGTACCTCAGTTAAATGAGATTTGCAAACTATTAAAAATTCCACATTTCAGAAATCATAGAACTAAATCAAAAAAAATTGAAGTCATACAGGAATATTTGCGAAATGCTAGAAAGGCAAACAAAATGTTGATAGCAATGACGTCAAAAAATGCATCAGTTGTGAAAAATGAGAAGAAGAAAAAGATAGTAAAAGGAATCAAAATGCCGATGTCGAAAAAAACAAAAAACATTTCGATTGTGAAAAATAAGAAGACGACTAAACAAAAAGCCGTTGAAGAACTTCAAGTTTCAAAAGAAAAGAAAAGAAAAACTAAAACGAAAACGAGTGATGCACTAGACAAACGAGATATATCGAGCGAAATTCGACGAGCAATCGATGAAGGGAAAGGAGAAGAATATGTAGCATGACTCGTCACGGAACTATTCCAATCGAAGCCGATCAAAGGCATTTTTAAAACTTTCGACGTGGTTCCCTCGTTCAAGAAAATTGATCTGAAATTGTTCATGGAACGGGTGAAGAAAAAAGTATTGGATTTGTTTCACAAATACAGGAACGTGGGACTAATAATTAAGATGATACTCCATTGCGTGATGAATAAAATCAACGTGAAGTCCGGCGAGAGCATCGTAAAAAATGCATATTTCAGATCTAACGTCGAACCCGTATTTCGAGGTTCAGATTTATCAGACGTTTTTGAAAAGATGAAAGACAAGATGTTGACATCTCTCGTGAATTATCAACATGAAGGTAGTAATTGGACGTTCGATGAGGTGTTGAAACTCGAAATTCATATAACTGAAAACGATTCATTGAAAGGGTCTTCCTACGTGAAATTACCATATTTCTTAGCTAAAAAAAATGCTGTGATCAACGTGAGAAATAAAGATGATCAGTGTTTTAAATGGGCAGTCACTTCCGCTTTATACCCTGTCAAAATGCACACTGATAGAGTTTCTTGTTACGAGGAGACTTCTAAAAATCTCGATTGGACCGGAATGACTTTTCCAACAGAGTTAAAACACATCAAACGTTTTGAGACTCAAAATCCCACCATAGCAGTGAACGTCTTGGGATACGACGATGAAAAAGGAATGATCTATCCTCTCAGACAGACTTCGTATCTCAAAAGAGAAAAGACGATTATTTTATTATTGATTTTGAATGGTGACAATCGTCATTATTGTTGAGTTAAACATCCGAGCCGATTACTGTCGAGACAAAATAATAAACATGAACATAAGATATGTTTATGTTGCAACTGCATGAATATGTTTAAGAGCGAAAAATCGTTAGCAAAACATCAGAAATATTGCAACGAAAATCAAGGTGTCACCATCGAAATGCCCAAACCCAACACCATCGTGAAGTTTGAAAATCGCAATAGGAGGTTAAAAGTAACATTCGTCGTGTGCGCCGATTTCGAATGTTTCACCGTGAAAATGAGTTCCTGTCAACCCAACGTTCTTCAAAGTTACGTCAAAAGATATCAAAACCACATACCTTCGGGCTATTGCATTTACGTGAAATGCGCTTTCGACTCGCAACACAACATGGGTCCCTTCACCTACATGAAACAAGGCGAAGACGACGACGTGGCCCAAAGGTTCGTGGAAGAATTAGAATCGAAAATTCAAATGTTATATGACAAATTCAAAACTCAAAATTATCCTGTCGATCACCCGTCCAACATTCAATCAAACGACAACAAGAAGGTGTTGGGTAAATTTAAGGACGAGAGCGGCGGTAAACAGATCGTCGAATTCGTGGGCTTGAGACTCAAACTGTATGCTTATCGTCTAGAAGATGAAGAGATCAAGAAGTGCAAAGGGGTTCAAGGTGCATGGTAAAGAAAAACATTTCTTTCCAAGAGTATAAAGATTGTCTGTTAGGAAGTGGTCCGGTGTATAAGACTATGAAATCAATTCGAAGCGAAAATCAGGACTTGTATACCGAAATAGTCAACAAGATTTCGCTGACAGCCGACGACGATAAGAGATTCGTGTTAGATGATAAAATAAACACTTTGGCACTCGGACATTGGACTGCGGATCTAATGAGAGACGATATGAGTAAGGATGATTGGATTCCAGATATGATTGTGGATGATAGGATTCCAGATATGAGTAAGGATGATAGGATTCCAGAAAATCAAGAGGAATTAGACGGATTCGAGATTATGGAAATCGATAGAGACATCGAGAGAGGTAGTTTAAAAAGAAGAAGAAAAAAAAAAAAGTAACGTCATTATAGTGAATTATAATAAAATAAATAAAAAAAAATATATATACGCATTTATGAATAATAAAATAGAGATATCCATAGAAGGTGTCGTCTTACCTAACGAACCCCTATCCAACATCGATCTGTCGAATGCGGCAAAGGATTTGAAAGTCAAAGATTTTCTAGGCATGTTTTCCAGAGATGCCTTGCCAAAGAGAAGACCTCGACAATCAGAATGTGGAATTTTAAATCTAGATGATTTATCAGGTGAAGGCACTCACTGGGTGGCATGGTTCAAGAACGGGAAGAAGAATTATTATTTCAACAGCTACGGAATCTCACCACCGAAAGAAATAAAGAACTATTTCAACAAATCGATGGTTCGTTACAACACGGAACGAGTGCAATCACCAGATTAAGTGTTTTGTGGTCACCTGTGTCGCTACGTTCTCAAGAGATGGTCTGAAGGAGATCGGTTTCAAGACATTCTCAATGATTTACATTAGAGAGAGATTTTTTTTTATAGTATATAAAGATAAAAAAATTATTTTATAAAATTTTAATCGACTAGAAATGAAAAATAAAAATAAAATAATTCATTTTTTAATAAACTGCGTTTTGAAATATATTTTTTTAAAAAAAACAAAAAATCTCAAAACAACATGCCAGTCGATAAATTTGGTAGAAGTGACAATGAAAAATTCAACCTAAGAAAGAAGAGGAAGACGCTCGAAGTTGATGATGGTTACGACGTTGCCAACTTGGACGAGCATTACGTTCGGAGATATGAACCTCGAGAGGAACCTTTGAACATGAACGATAAGAAGCTCTACAATCTTCCTGAGCCGATAGATCTCGCAGATGCTGCGACTAAAAAATACGTCAACAGGGGGAATGCCGATTTTGAACGAATCATGCTAGATAATTACGTGGATAAAACCATGACCGACAATCTCGATCTGAAATCTAAATGTTTGGTGAACGTCGCAAATCCCATAGATCCCACGGATGCTGTGACCAAGAAATACGCGGACGACTCTCACGCGAGATTTAGCGAACACCTGAGAAATAGATACATTCAGAAAACGATGCACTCGGAATTGAATGCCAATTTTAACAAGATAACGAACGTGGCCACTCCCACGAATCCCAAGGACATGGCGACCAAACACTACATAGATCTGGAACAGAGAAAGTCTGACAGACGAGAAATGAAATCGGACCTGAATGTGGGATTCAACAAGATATTGAATCTGTTGAAGATCGACGACACGGATGCGGACTCAACTGTGGTCAACAAGGGCTACGTAGATTCTGCTATGATACGATCACAAGAATACCTAGAATTGCAAGTGGACAATCTCTACCTGAACAAACAATCTGGCAGAACCATGGAGGGTGGTATCGACATGAATGGTAAGAATTTATTCGGACTCAGTCATGATCCCGAATTCGATTCCAGCACAGTCAGCAGGAAGTACGTGGATGACAACAAAGGGCGACATCATGGAAGGTAAACTAGACATGGGTGGACACGCGCTCACGAATCTACCGGATCCCGTGAACATGACAGATGCTTGCACCTTGATTTCGGTGGTGGAGAAAGTAAATATGCTAGACAATCGAAACATGGTCAGGTGGGATATCCCATGCCGTTGGGAGGTGAAATCCTTCGAATGAGTCTGGCTTCCTCGGATTTGAATAACAGAGCGGTCGTCAATCTCATGGTGAATGGAGTAGAGAGCGATAAGAGATACAGCATCGAAAAGACTGAGAATCAACACGTGAATGTTAGCACGTTCAGCACGCCTCTCAAAGTGAACGCCGGAGACAGGATTAATTTCATTATGAAAACCAATAATCCCGAAGCCGCCACTTCCGTGGTGAGTCTACTGATCGAACTAGTTCCTTTGAACAAACAGTGAACGCGTGGAAATAATGAATTAAAAAAAAATAATGTGTGATTATTAAAAACAAAAAAAAAAGTAATGAGATTTAAAAACATGTTCAATCTCTCTAGATCTCATTACTTTATTTTTTTTTTTTTTGTTTTTAATAATTACTCATTACTTTTTTTTATTTTTGTTTTTATTTTTTTTCACACTAGTCTCTCATCGAATGATCAACATCTTATTTCCATCCGATTCGAATTGTAATTCTCTGTCCGACAGGACCAGGGCGAAGGCTTCGGTTTTTCTTGGCATGTTCCTATCGAATTGCATCTTGATCTGAATATCTAAGACGCTACTCTTGAGTCGTTCACTCTGTTTACTGACGTCGAATACAAACATGGGATACATCGACTTGTATTCGCTGGGAGATATATTAGGGTTGCTCATCAATTCGTCTAGACCGTGATACTTCTTTCTAAAATCAGCGGCATCGCCGTACAGTCTGCAGAAATCGTTCTTGTCGAACGACGCATTGTAATCGATTGCTGGATATCTCGTGGCATTCAGAAACACTTGCATGTTTCTCAAATGGCAGTGATCGAACAGCGACGCATTCTTTTCCTGAGACCCATCCCTATCAGTCTGAAATGCAACCACGATGAAACGCGATCTCTCGGAAGCGGATTTCACCGTCAATCTCCAATCGAAGTGATTCGTGGAGAGAGGAATGTTAGCCGTGTCGCACTGTCTCATTCTAAATCCCACGGGTAATTTACTCTTGGATTCTATGATCTTGTAGAGATGCGCTTCTTCCACGGTCGAAGGCTCCACGTGCGGAATGAACCACGATATCTTGTGTAGAGTTTTCTTACCCACATCGGTCGCAGTGAGTCTCACTATTGAGTCGTCGTGTCCTTTTCGAATCAACGTCAGATTGTGTTTGAATCCGTACATGATCTTGTTGTAATCATCCGCAAATCCGAAGATGTGTTTCAAAGGTATCCTGAACGAAAACGTTCCTTTAGGTCTGGACGTCTTGACGATTAGTTGAATACCACGACGGCGCCGGCGCTAGCAGGGCCTTCGGTGTCTTTCACCCACAACTGATTAAGTCATCTGGATTTTGGAAAATCATCAGGATACGTCATTGAACATCGTGGTGGCCTGACTGGGATGAAACACAGATTCTATCTCTTGTCCGGATAGCATGTATTTTATATTACTGAATAGATGCATGATGCCATTATTGGCTAGAGTAACCGTGTCGTCGTCGGCGTAGTCGCTCCCATCTTCCTTGGTGAGACGTCTCTGCACCACTATGTAACTCTCGCTAGGATGTATGAATAGTTCTTGAGTTTCGACGTTGATTCTTATCTCTCCCGCATTGTTCAAACTCGTTCTGGTTAACGGTTCGTATTCGTGAACCTCATATTCTTGAATACTTTCATCTTCCACTATGCTTTGTGCTATATCTAGTATATTTGTCATTTTTAAAGGATTTTTGTCTTTTTTGTTTATTAATTAGCTTGCTTTTTTTTTATCTAAAAATAGTTTTAATTATTTTTTTATTATTTTTCTCTCCTATATATATAGGTGTGTGTAAACAAGAACATGTTAAAGAGAGCAAATAAAAGAAATTTGTTTTCTTTATCAAAACCTTGTCTTCTGTAATTGTTGTTCGTAAAACTTTCCGATGATCTCTTCTCCATCCAAAGCTTTGATTTTGTACGTCACCGGATCGGTGTGAAATATTTTGATTATCGCGAAGATTTCCGAGTTCCATCGAGGAGCATAACCCTTTTTGAAGTGCTTCTTATAAGCGTAGATTCTCACTCAATCACCGACCGCAAATTTCGGCGTTCTAGACTTCTTCCTAATCTTAGATCTCTCAGGATATAGATTCGCGTAGACAGGTTTTTCATTTCGAGGATCGCTAGCTTCCACGGGAGTCATCTTGATCGATCTGTGTCGCGTGTTGTTGTAATCTTTGACCAGACCGTTCAGAGCGTATATGTATTTCTTGGTCGAATTCGCCGTGAAGTATCTGTGCACCTTTTCCTTCATCGTTCGATTCCAATGTTCCACCACGCTGGCTTTCTCTTCGTTTTCAATCGGATAGAGGTCGACCAATCGATGAACGTGCTTGTTGTAGAATTCCTTTCCCTTATCCACCCACAATTTACTCGGTTTTTGAGAAGACGAGTCGAACACGCTCTTCAGAGCCTCGGCGATGCAAGGTCCTGATTTATTATTCAAAGCTCTGATCCAACCATATTTTGAAAACACGTCGATGACTGTCAATAGATATTTGACACCCTCGTTCCACCTCGAAAACGATCTCATGTCGACCAAGTCAGCAGACCAAATATCATCCAAACCCTTCACGAACACCCTTCTCTTTCAAAATTTACGCACGATGGGTTTGTGTAACTCCTCGGCCAATTCACTCGTCAATAATCGTTTCTTCTTCTTTTCAGATGCGCTTTTTTTTTGAACGCCCCATCCGAATCGACGTTTCGCACCGATCAGATTGCCGACCAGCGAACGTTCTATCTTCTCTCTCCTGGTCGGATTCGATATGCCTCTCAATTTCCCCAACATGTTTTTATCACAGACGTCATTGCGAGTCTTGGTGTTGGGATGTTCGGCGTAGCACAGATCATGATCATACGCGGCCGCGTCCACCCTATTCACAGGTTTGTTCCAAGATTTAGAAGTCAGATTGCCGTTGAGTCTCTTGTTCAATTTCGTTCCGGGTCCCGTGAAACTGTGACCAGGCAGATGCATTTCGAAAGGTAGATTATTGATCATTTTATTCACGATGCCTTTACCTTTGCTCGCGTTCTTTTTTTTGACGAATCGAGCCTTGATAGAACCACACACGTCGCAAATTCCATGAAGCATCTGTCTATCGTTTTTAGTTCGTACTTCTCGAGAATTACTCATCTCGGTAACTCTCTTACACTTTACGCAATACATTTTTAAGAGTTATTTAAATTAATTTCGTTTTTATTTTATATATAAATTTAATATTTTTTTTTAAAAATTCTGTTCTTATTATATATATAATTTTTTTTTCAATCACTGCTCTTGAGTTCTATCATCTTACTAAATTCCTCCCTAGCCTCTTTCCTCCCCTTTTCCACGAGAGAATCCTTCATCTCTTCTTTGATGATCTGATGAGTCTTGATTCTCACGGCTTCTTTCATGGCTTCGTATTTCGTTTTCTCACCCAATATCACGAAGTATTCTCCGTCCGATATCCTACAGTCTTTCAACGCCATCGAGATCATTTCAGATATCGTGTCGATCTTGGAGTCGGCTAAGACGCGAATCTTGTCGTGTTTCCTTGCCCTCAGATATAATTTCCTACTCAAAAAGTTTCCGAGTGTGCTAAACAATCCGGCGGCGATAGCCACTACTTCTACAGTCAACACGATCGGAATGCCAATCGTGGTCGACAACAATCTGATGCCGGCCGCATGTAAACCCATGGAAATCGTGATGAGTGTCGTGTCGATCACATTGACGAATTTCACGAAACGCGAATACTTCTTCTTGAGAGAATGACGAGAATCTCTCTCTCGAGTTAGATACTCTTGGATTCTACTCATTTGATCGATGTGATACCTCTCTCCTCTTTCTTTTTCTTCTAGCGATGGTGCCGTCGGCAAAACGCCGTTCGGCTTCTCGTCCTCGTCGTCATCTAACGTTGGATACAATTTATTTCTGGTTCTCATTTTTTGAGTTTTTTTTCTCTTTCTAATATTAGATAAAGAATTTATGTGTGTATTTATTTTTATTTTCTATTCTCCCTTATTTTATATCAACGAGAAAACTTAGACGTATGCTTCATTGAACAATAATTTCATGATGCATCCCTTGTCTTCTAAAGTCAGACTTCTACGCGCCAATTTCAGTTCTTCTGAAACTGTGGGCTTGCTTCGATCCTTACAGAAGAGTAATCTCTTCCAAAACGCGATCACTTCATCGATTTGAACATGTTCGAATGCCGGTTCAAAATACTTGACGGCCATATCTTCCCTTTCCATCGTCAGACACGAATGATTCTCGTGATCGAAGTCTAGGTGATCCCGACATCCGATGCATTGTTCTAACAAGAGGCGACCTAGTTGTTCGTTCACGCAGAATGCGTAGGCTCTCATCAGCATTTTTAAAAGAAATCTCGCTCTAATAGTCTGGGAAGCGCTCATGATTTACTATCTATTCGATTTTATATATTTATTTTTAAATAACTATTTATTTATATATTTTTTTTCTCTCTCCTATATATATCAATCACTTTTTTATTTCCTCGGGAAACGTGGCAGTGGGTTTACCGGTTCAGTAGCACCTCTTTCCACGTGTCGTACATAAGTCGATTTCTGATGTAGAATCCACAATGGGTTTCCGTGTACACCTCCATAGGGATTCAGTGTTAAAATCGTGTACAGACACGGATCAGACACGGATGGTCCAGGATCGGCAAACCACTTTTCGACGCTGGTATAGAAACGGCAACACGTTTTTTGCTCGCGTTCACCAACGATGGATCGATGGTCTAATCCGCGATGGGAACGTCGACAAAAATTTTAAGTAAAAAAAAAAAAAAAAGTGAAAATGTACAATTTCATACATTTTTCACTTTTTGAAAAACTTGTACATTCGACACGTTCGCCAACGGGTATTTGAACGTTAAAAGTGCGATCTAGGAGTCTCAAAATAATAGCCGATTCTGGACCACTATGAAAAAATGACATTTTTTGTGAACAAGCGTGTGATTTAATACTGAATCCTACGATGGTAAACGCACCGTGTACGTATATGTGTATGGTGCATGGTCAAAGTGGTCTGGAATCGGCCTTTATTACCTACTAGCCACAATTAATAGACATTATTGGGAGTCATAAAATGCAGTTTAGAAGAAAAAAACTTTAAAAAATACCAAAAAAATTGTGTTAATTTCTCACAGTTCCCTATTTAATGATTTTATTTTTCCATTTTCTCCTTCCAAACTCCATCTTATGACCCTACTTTGGGGTCATAAGATGCAGTTTAGAAGAAAACAAATCCTGAAAAAATGGAGAAAAAAAACATTGGATGAGTACTGTGTACAATTTGCTAATTGTTTTCTAAATAAATTGATATTTAATTTTTTTTTATTTCTTTTGTTTGTCATTAATACCAACTTATGTCTGTTGATTGGATTCTAAAGGATTAAGAGATCCATCCTCTGAAAAACTAATTCTTCACCTATAATCCCTTATACCCTTAATCCCAATAAGAATGATCAAATTATCATCCATTTACAAGAAATAAATTTGAAAAGTATTCAAGTATTCATATTTGTATTCATGAATACATTGTAAAGTATTCGTATTCGTATTCAAATACATTTGAAATTTGTGTATTCGTATTCATAAAATTTCAAAGTATTCGTATTCGTATTCAATAAATTTACAATGTATTCGCCCCAACCCTGACACCATCTTTAAACATGTCGATGTAGCATTCTTGATAGAAAGCAGCTGTCAACGGCTTCGAGGAGTGGCTTTACATTTCTGTTGTTATACAAGACAAAAAAATCACGGAAAGTGGCCATGTTCTGGTCCCTCTATATCGACAGGATGTACTGGTGTTCTTGGGCTGTGATGTTTTCTTGACAGAATTCTAGAAGGCTTCGTGGCCCAGTAGGTGGTTTGATCCAATTTGTCCAAGCTGTTGATCCATTCTTATGGTACAAATCCCTGTCACCAATTCACACTTCACTGTATTCATGTCGTAATTTCCACAGTTGAATCCTATGGCGGGCATCTCTTGAAGGTAGTCTTGGAATTTCTTCTCCAACATCTGTAGTGGGTGCACCTAGGATGTATCTTCTCCCCTAACTCTGGCTTCTGCTTCCAGCGTTTCTTCAATTTTCTGTCCGAGTTCAACTAAGGTCGACGAATGGTAGCTCTTCATCAGGCGGTGGCAATGAGAAGAAAGGTTCCAGTGAGGTAAATCATCATTTCTTCGACATATTCTGGGGGATTTCCGTTTTTAATGAAGCACTTTGGTTCTTGGTATTCTGGAACATTACTACATATGCGGGGTAGGTGCTCTGCTTCCCACGTCAGTTTGTCACTCCCGACAGATAGGGTGGATTTTTCAAAGTAACTTTCAAAGTCGAATGAATCCCGGTATGGGTAGAACATCTTTTCGGACACTTCTTCCAACAGCTCAAACACGAACTGGGATGGAGGGTAAACACCGCCAACATACTGGTAGGAAAGTTCATCTGTTCAAATGATCTGCAGTACTGGTCTATATCAATGATGTAGCTGACATGGTTCTTATAGATGTTTATATACATCGTTTCAGCATATCGTTTCTGATATCTCCGCACTCGACTCAACCGCTTACACCCCATAAATCTAAGCATCGGAAGATGCACAAGTTATCGTCGCAGGTAAACTGGTGAGCATGATCTTTCGTCAAAGCATTTACTGCTTTGTTCTGAAGGATGTAGTCTGAAAGATCTTTTACCATTCCAATCGGTAGTCTTTCAGCTTCAACACTGGCAACTCTCTCTACTAGCCAATTGGTGCTTGTTCGTTTCATCATGGCTCATTCCAGGATATCTTCTTCCATGACATCATTTAGGAATTCATTAAAGTCTTCTTGGCAGCATGCGAGTTGTGGAACATCAAATACCTGGGAGTTGTTTTGTGATGGATGGTAATACTTCAGTTCATCGGTCTCATTGTGCCTCAGGACAAAACCAAAACTAAGATTAATCTAAAAAAAAATCTCAGCTGGTGTGGCAGAAATTTGGTGGCCATCAATTCATCATTCATCATCTCCATGTTCCTTGATCCGATAGTTATACTGGTCCGTGACTCTTCTATTCACCATAAGGCAAGTTCTAATATAACTCCACCGAGTGTGTTGGTAAATGGTCATTATCTCACCGGTCTCTTATTCTGACATCTTCCAATCAAAATCGATCGCATCAACATCATGACCAATGGGATTGCCGCAGTAATTTTGTTCAGTTAACCTAGTATTTTGTTGTGCAATTTGTTCTATCACTTTACTCGGCTAATCAATTTGGTTGTGTAAATCCCCAACATCAGATTTCAATTCATTTATTTTACTATCATTATTCTTTATTGAAGCTTGCGAATTTCTGTGGTCATCCTTTCCTACCAAGCTACCCGTAGCCCTTGAGTTTGGTAATGGAGTGTTCAGATTGTCCAAATATTCTGACAGCTGACCATTCTCCAAGTCCTCTAAGACAGCTCCTACTGGGTTATTATTTTCTCCCCCCACTGTATGTGTAACATACGTCTGTCCAGGGTGAGATAGCAGGGAGAGACAGATGTATCCCACCCCACCCACGTGACGTTATACATTTATAACGTTATTATGACGTTATGCATAGCGTATCAGTTTCTTGCTACCAACTAATTCATTTTGACGTCATCAGAATGCCGTGTGATCAAAGTGTGAAGCTCTAAAACTCTTTAAACCCCAAGATGCCACCGTTCATAATTGATTTCGTGGTATATACCTTTGGTATATACATAACTTTTGCATGCTCTTTCCGATGGTGTCATTAGTTTTTCAAAACAACGAATACCAAATGAGTTGATTATATCAGCACGTGACCGCCGATTACCCCAGGCTAACGTAACCGCTGTTTGGTGGGGGAGAAAAATAATTCCTGATGGGTACGGGTGTGGGTTGGGAAAATCTCACCCTCGGGACAAGATATTTGGGCCAGACACTCGGCAGCCTCGTGTCTGGCCCAAATATCTTGTCCCGAGGGTGAGATTTTCCCATCCCACACCCGTACCCATCAGGGATTATAATATTCCAAGCGTCGACCTCTTTTATTTTTAGGCATTTTTATTTTTATTTAGTAATTGTATTAATTTTAGTTATTCACTGAAAGTAATTATTTATTTATTAGTTGTTCCCACCAAATATTCAGATTAATATGAACTTGAAATCTTCAGGAGAAATATCTAATTTGTTTTCATTATGAGACTGTTAATTTTATACTTTCCATTTTATTTTATTTTTGCTATACTGGTTTTTGACTCTGATATTAACAACTGTACCGACTGTACTCTTTCACACTGGCGTGAGCCCTTGACATTGGTCAATTTGAAGAAAAAATGATATATTCATGTAATTTTAGGCCATTGGGGTCAATTTCGAAATATTTGTGTCGTGATTTTGATGTATCATATTATGCTCTAGATGTTTGGAAAACTGGAGCTAAATAACTGTAAACAGTTTTGAGACTTTTGAAAAATGGCGAAATTTTGATGGTTTTAGCAGAAGATTTTGAAAACACAAGCTTTTTCACGAATGTGACGATACCTCATTTCACTTTCCAGAGACCTGTCATCAATCACAGCTTGAGTTTCTAATAAGAGACATGGGGGAATCTTGAATCTTGGTATTTGAATGAACATATACAATTTGACAGTACTCCAATTCAAGGTCAGAGAACAGAGTGAGGGTTAGAACTTAAAAAAGATATATAACAGCAAAATTGTTTTTGGATGAATACCCTCTCTTCTTATGGAAAACATTGTGAGAAGAAATGCTCCAGTGCTGAGAAATCACATGTAAAAGCTGGCGAAACAAAAATTATTCCGACAGAACCCTTATGGGAAGTCTTAAATCTCTCAAGGGTTAAACTTTTAATAACAACATATAAAACAAAAGTTGTCATACATTGAGTGCTGCATGCGGCCATAGAAAACATTCAGTGCTAAATCATTCAAAAATGGAGTAAATTGTCCCTTACACTTACCAAATTCTGAAAGAATGGGAATTTTTTTGGACGGTACCTATTTTTATGCAACCAGAATGGGCATAGGGTTAAACTTTACAAGCAAACTTACAACAGCAAATATCCTCGATAGTTAATTGTGAATACAGACATGCAAAGTGTTTGAAATTAACCCATTCCAAAATGATAGAAAAAGCAACAAAAGATGGTTAATTTTGGCATTTTCAAACGGTCCTCTTATTCTCACCTTCATTGTGCTTGAGTGTTAAATCTGAGATTAAACAGTAAACAGTAACTTTCTTCCACAATCATTGTTTCATCTATCAATACCAATATAATTGTTACAACAACCTTGAAATTAGAGAAATTTGCCCTTGAAGTTGGTCAGTTTTGAAAGAAAAAATCTACATTCATGTCATTTTTAGCCAACGGGGGTTAATTTTTAAATATTTTTGTGGTGATTTTGATATATCATGTTATGCTCTAAATGTGTGGGAAATGTGAGCAAAGTAACTGTTAACAATTTTGAGACATTTGAAAAATGCTGAAATTTTGACGGTTTTGGCAGAATATTTTGAAAACAAGCGTATATGACGATACCTCACTTCACTAGATTGGATGACATTACATAAGTATGCCAAATTTGGTTGAAATCATACCGCTTGTTTTTGAGCAGTGCAACAGACAAAATTGACGGCGAAAAATAAAAAAGAAAAAAAAATAGAGAAGAAAAATTTTGAAAAAAGAATAACAAGAGTCTTTCCCAAACTGGGTTTGGGAAAGTGGGAAAGCCTAATTACATCCAATTCAACAATATATTTGTTTTGTTATCCCTTTTTGCACCGTAATATTATAAAGGAATTCCGTCATAAAAATTGATAAATATCAACTCTTTTTTTTTGATACGAAACACCTATGCAGTAAATTACCGATGTCACTAAATACCGAATCCGACCGAATCTGACTTGAAATACTGAATCTGACCCAAAAAGGATTAATTAAAGATACTTTCTCCTTACTTTCTCA
This sequence comes from Pictodentalium vernedei, assembly GCA_031216915.1. NCBI lineage: Eukaryota > Metazoa > Mollusca > Scaphopoda > Dentaliida > Dentaliidae > Pictodentalium > Pictodentalium vernedei. The sequence goes on along the minus strand of CM062294.1, from coordinate 520,618,109 downwards.
CTATTCTGTGATTGAATGAGTTTCATTATCCCATTTATCGGGCAGATTCAGAAAGCCTCTTTGTTAATCGCCGACGTGTGACTTGTTTTAACATACATCAGATTATCACCGATTAGGATTTGTTCAGCAGCAGGGCTACATCAAGTTGTTTCTTTGAGCAACCAAATCAAAAGTGAAAGCATATTTTTGACGATAATTGTGGAAAAGATTAGTGCCAATTAACCCTTTACCCAACGAATCGCCCGCATCCGCCCGTTTAATATGCAAATTCAGCAGTTAAAAAAATATTATTTTTCAAAAAATTTCATCAAAACCATATCATGTGACCCCTCGTCGGAACGAGCTCGTCGCGCTCGTTCCAATGCGGGATCACTTGATATGGTTTTGTTGAATTTTTTTTTGAAAAAATTATATTTAAAATAATAAATTTTGATATCGTCTGCGTTGGGTAAAGGGTTAATAGTTACACATCAATGTATTGTCAATTGTTTTCTGAGCCCATTTTCGAAATTTCTTAGAAAATCAGAAAGGGAGGGAGGGAGAGAGGGAAGAGAGAGAGAGAGAGGGGTGGATGGATGGATGGATGGATGGATGGATGGATGGATGGATGGATGGATGGATGGATGGATGGATGGATTACGAAAATCTCCAACTCGTTTACACTTTATAGTGACATTTACGAAATGCGAAATGCGTCCCGTAAAGTAGGTCTGGAGCTCGCGAAAGACTCAGAGCAGAGTCACCCGACCTAATTTACTGAACGCATTCTGTAACTTTCACTATATACTGGGAACTCATGAAGATAGTTAACTTATGGCCTAAGCCCTCACTGCTGCAGTTTGCATTACGGCACAATAACATTATTTTTCCAGAGTATTTTCAACTCGTATACCAAGACAGGGTGGATGGTCCAAGTGAGGGGGTTAATAGTGAACTACCCATTGGAGATCACAGACATAGACGTAGGGGCAGACCCTGAAACACTTTCTTCCAGAATACCCAAAATATCAGTCTAAAAGAACAAGATTCACCAGCAGTGTAATGGGGAAGTGGGATGGGAGAATGAAGGACATGTGGTTAGTGAGTGATTCAAAGGAGAGGGTTAATATGCTAATCGGTGAGATTGAAAAGAATGGAGCAAGGGATGTCATCAAGCAGTTCGTCTCCGAGTGTTGGGCTAGAGAAGAAGCATGGGAATAGGGAGGCAGTTGGGAGCATAAAATGAACCTTAGTACCTCCCAAATAATGGAACTTGTTACCAAAAAACAAATATTTTCCGAGACTTTTTTCATTTTTTTTTTCATTTAAAATATTTTTATCATTACTGAACACCCATAATAGCAAGAAGTGAATTAAGAAATATATATAATTACATTTTGGGGGGGGGGGGGGGTCAGATTCGGTATTTCAAGTCAGATTCGGTCAGATTCGGTATTTATAGTTGGACCCGTAAATTTCTATTAATTTGACAGAACTGACGGAAGCGTTAATTGAATGAGTTTGCTAAACTTGAAGTAAGGCTTAATAAACGGCAGTAACCATGCATATAGACGGACAGACGAACGAGTGAAACACTCTACCAAATATTACTCAGAGAAATATGTTCGAAATTCAACGTCCCTAATACCGTTCCCTGGGAGCCGGACATCAGTCATTTAAAATCTTGAACAGATTTATAAATACATTATATATTATTATAATTTACAGCAGTTAACAACACTGCATAAATACAGGCCCTTCTTTCACCACGATCGTGTTGGTGTAGTCCAATCGCTCAATACTAATCGTCTAAGCAGACTCAGGTTAATCCTTTACCCAACGTAACGGCCAAAACCGGCCAGCGCTATTCTCAAAAATCGCCAATTAATTTTCATTATTTTTTTCATTTTTTGTCTCAAAAACATAGGTTATGACCCCTCTTTGGAACGAAAATCCAGATCGACTGCACCCTCGGGGAGAGGTAGTACCTTTGTGAGAGGACCCAACCCCTCACACTGGTCCTCACCCAAGGGTTCAACCGACATCAGTCAAAGAGACCATCACGCCGCAACCGGTGACACCTGCCGAGTACCTGAACCTGTTCCTCCTTCAACACGAGAAGACATGTGGAAATTAGTCATTTACAGTCAATGAGGGTCGAAAGGGGCTTGTTCCCCATACTGTCCCTGCGCGCCTACGGCGCGTTAAACCATTCCATTCGGATTATACGGAGGTGTTAAAATTGCACAGCTGAGAATAGCACACATCATTCGCTCGATGCTGTGAATGGTTTTGTTGCAAAATCTGAACCTGTGTGTTTCTAGTCTAAATGATTATGACGAGAATAAAAAGGGACTTGTAATAACGATTACACAAAGAATCCTTGACTGCTGGGGCGAAAATTATCACAATTTTCGTCGTTGGCAACAGCACCGGGCCTGTTAGCAACATTATTGAATTTTCCGGACTATAAATGGCAGGATGGAACGGGAAGGATGTTGTGCGGAATACTTTGAGAAAAAGAAAAAAGAAGATCGAACGGAAAGATAAAATACGCAAGGAAGCAGGGGCACCGAAAGCTATGATGGCTAGGGGTGGGGGGGGGGGGGGGTACCTTTCCCAGGCAAATACATCCGCTAGTGTAATAAGTTTATAACAAAATTTCTTTGAACACATATTTCATTTAACCATTATTGTAATATATAGGGAGGTATCTACAGAGGATTAGTGCGGGGTGTCTCAACCCCTTCCACCAATATTGGTTCAAAAATCAAGAAAATTAGAAATTTTTCAGGCAAAAATTCCAGCTGTTGGAAATAGGTTGCTGCGAATATTCGAGATTCGATTCGATATCGATACCATAGGTATGCTTCGAGATCGATCCCGAATCAGTCTCAGGATTCGATTTTTTCGAATCTCTCGTACTAACTTCAATTTGTTACATTTCCAACAAAAATAGGATAAAACTGTTATTAGAAAATTCATTCATGTAGGCTCAATTCCTATTTATTTGTGTAATTTACAATGTTTAATTGTTTTTGAAGGCTTAACTTGTTACTATTCACGTTCTTAAGAACGTGAATACTAACAAGTTAGGCCTTCAAAAACTAAAACTATGGACAAAAGGCCTAGCCGTTTCAGCGACGGTGCTGCAGAGAATATTTAGTTATTGGTGTTTAAGGTGTTCACTCCGTCGCGTAAGGGCCATCTCAGTGTTCCGTAACTTCCGTTTGATGCAATATGAAATAACTTGTCTATTAAGATTCGATTCGGGATTCGATTCGATGTCGATATCAGAGACACGATTCAATTCGAGATTCGATTCGAAAAGAAATTTGTGATTCGCAGATCCCTAGTTGGAAATTCGAAGCATTGTTGTAACGGAGGTTTTTTCCGAATGCGGTGTTACATTTCCGTGAAAATTCCAACCGCAGACTCTCACAGACAGAATTCTGATCGAACAACGCAAGACTTTCCGACAACTCAGCAAATCGTTTCTTGAATTGTATCATAAATTACGGAAAGACAAATAAGTTGGTAAATTTAGTACTCACAATAGTCATAAGCAGTTGATTTGTGCATACAGGGCACATTGTGAGACTAAAATGCAATGTATTCGCAGTTGTTTTTATTAGAAGATTAGTGTGCTCACTGCTCAGCATGATCTTATATTTGAGATGATTAATTAATAAATTATTGGTTGAATACTGATTTCTTTTATCATTCTCCATACATGTACATTCATGTAATTGACACAATGCCATATGAAGGCAAATAGGGACTACTTACAGACCGGAACGGGAAGGTTCGGCCTCGAGGAGATTCGGTCTTGTCTCTTTTTTGGCTTCGGGAAGATTCGGCTGGGAAGATTTGGCTCCGATATTTGATGTCTTAATTAACTGGTTGAGGGCTACATTATTTTTGGTGGTCTGAATATGTTCATCAAGATTTGTTTTATTACAAATTATTGCAGAGTGCCTTCAGGCACTCTTCAATAATTTGTGATAAAACAAATTTATATTAACAAAATATTTATTGCGTTTCACTGAATATGAAACATGAGCAAGGAAAATGTTGGCTTTTGCTCTGGTACCCTCATTTTTGTGAAAGCCCTGATAGTGGCTTCCAGCACTCAACCAGTTAAGGTTATCTGACAGTGGTTTATGGCTTTCACTTAATAATAATAATAATAATAATAATAATAATAATAATAATAATAATAATAATAATAATAATAATGATAATAATAATACCGGCCGCTAAGAGAAGGCCTTGGATATCCTTGTTGCTCCCAACAGGCCCCCTATCCCCACGCTTCTTCTCTCTTACCAATACTCTGAGACGAAGTACTTGATGACATTCCCGTGCTCCATTCTTCCCAGTCTCTCCGATAAACATACTGGCCCTCTCCTTTGTACCTCATTTTCACTGAATCTTCCAGAGGTCGAATCCTCCCGTACAGACTGCAGTACAAGAAACTGTCATTTTGTTCTGTCTTAAAATCTCAAATTATGTAGATATTTAGCTGTTGTCATTTAAGCTTCTTGGAAGTATTTTCAGAATGCCCTAAACATCACCGGTACAGTCACTCGGAGTCAACATTTTGACCCCCCCCCCCCCTCCCAAAGGGAGGGAGGGTGGCACGGGAAGGGGCACCCCTTTAAGTATCCATCCATAGTTGGAATCTTTATAGATGTACCCCCCCCCCCCCCCCTCCATTGTGAACCCTCTAGCTACGTCCCTGGTAATATAAACGTATTACAATAGCGCTGTTGTAATAAACTTAACGTCATAAAGTTACCATCCGAAGAATTGTGCAGCTAGAAGCTATAACTCTGTGCCACTAGATTAGCACTGATGAATTTGCAAATTTGAAACATGCTGCTAAAAACGTCACTTAACCCTTTACCCAACGCAGACGATGCCAAATTTAATTATTTTAAATATATTTTTTTTTAATTTTTCAAAAAATTTCAACAAAACCATATCATGTGACCCCTCGTTGGAACGAGCTCGACGAGCTCGTTCCAACGAGGGGTCACATGATATGGTTTTGTTGAAATTTTTTGAAAAATAATTATTTTTCAACTGCTGAATTTGCATATTACGCGGGGCGGATGCGGCCGATTCGTTGGGTAAATGGTTAACGGCCAAAAGATAACGTGAATTTTCACCCCAAAAGCCGCAAGAAGTCTCCTTTCTTGCAGACACCACCCCCCCTCCCCCTCTCCCCCAATCTCCCATCACTGTTCCTGCCTTCTGCCCTCGTAGACCCCCCCCCCCCCCCATACACATACACACACTTTCGAAAGGGTACCATAAGCTGGCGCACCGGTAACCGAATAAACCCAGGGCCCGAATTTTCTCTCCCCGGCCCTGACTATGTTACACTAAGAGCTCACTTATCCAACATTTACATTCGTCATTTTATTTGTATGACATATTTTAATGTTTATGTAAATGATAAAGAAGAGTCATATTTTTTGTATAACGGTTACTCCCGAAAGTTTTCAAATATTTAGAAATACAAGGTTCGAAAATAGTCCTATTTTGTTGTGTGTGATAATAAGTAAATGCTCGTCCGTTTCAAATTGTCGAGTTCCATATTTTGATTATTTTCAGAACGTGCAAAACAAAAAAGTCACAACTGTCGAGTATTACCCAGTTTGTTATTTATTAATTTATTGGTGTTTAAGGTCACATACTTATGCACAATGGCTAATTGTGACCGTGACAGTTTTACGGGTGGAGGAAGCCGGAGTACCCGGAGAGAACCACCGAGCATCGACGAGCGACTGTCAGTTCCTCAACAGTCTAACTCTGTTCAAGTTCCGCTCAAGCAGGGTTACAGTGGTTGAGGACATGTGCACCTTCGACGTGCAGTTCATCTTAGTAGACGGCGTCATCGTGCCCACCTGTAGGCAACCGGGATAAGGACATGTGCACCATCGACGTGCAGTTCACCATAGTAGACGGCGTCATCGTGCCCACATGTAGGCAACCGGGATAAACTGCCTCACCCAAGGACACAACGCGGGTCGTCCCGGACGGGGGATCGAACTTGGGACCTCTAGCACAGAAGTCCTACAGTCTACCACTGAGCTATCGTGCTCCCTCCCCAGTTTGTATGTTTTGTTTTCTGAGAAAAAGCAGGGGGTTCATTGATTATAATTGTCTTTTAAGCATGAAATGCACCGTGCTCAGCAGTAATTTTATCCAGAATTGAAGAAGGGATAACCAGCTTCAATTTAGAATCGTAATTACATTGTCAAAATCTGTTACGAATGACTGCAATAAAAAGCTCGTTTAAACTTCCAGCGAAGAATAGCTCATAAATATCAAAATCATAAAATTAGCTACTCTCCGCTGGAATTGCAACTAGACTTACAATTGTTCGTCGAGTGGCATTACACAGTACTGCATAGGTTCTCTTGCTGAAATACATACAAATAATCATTAAAATAAGTACAGTGGTGCTTGAGTTAGGATGCTTTGTTCCTCAACACGACCTGATTGGGCATGATATTAATAAAAATATCGACATACCACAAGGCCAACACTCAACGGGTACAGTTGTTTACAAAATGACTTTTGTTTGATCTCTGTTCACTCAAAACAGTCTCACAGAGCTTATCAATAACTGAATTCTCATTCAGATGAACAAGACAATTCATTCTAAGTAATACATAGTCTTTTCAGGAACTCAGCCCCCATATTAAATTGTGGACTTTAGCTTATGAAAAGACAAACTTCTTTTTACTGAATTTAATTTTAAGAAAACTAAACACTGTATTAAACTATTATTGTTATTTAAATTAATTTAAGCTCAGCGTTTGCATTTAAATTACTGATAAAGTAAGACAGCTCATCCCAATTAGTGGATAATAAATAATGATTTATTATTAATATAAATATGATTGAAAGTCTGCTGAGCACTATGTATATTATTAAAACCAGCCAAAAGTCACAGAACTTGACCATGTCACATCACCCCCCTCCCCCCCCCCCCCCCCTCTTTTTTTTACAGTTCGACCCGAACTGGTGGGGCGCTAGTTAGCCCTTTACCCGACGAATCGCCCGCATCCGCCTGCGTAATATGCAAATTGAGCAGTTGAAAAATTAAATTTTTCAAAATATTTCGACAAAACCATATCATGTGATCCCTCATTGGAACGAGCTCATTGAGCTCGTTCCAATGAGGGGTCACATGATATGGTTTTGTCGAAATTTTTTGAAAAAATTAAAAAAACGATATTTAAAATAATAAATTTTGAAATCGTCTGCGTTGGGTAAAGGGTTAACTCGTAGACCCAAGTGGGTGTTAATGAATCTTATTAAACTTGTTATCAGTGACTTGCATACAGTGATATTCACATATAAGATTTAGCAGTCCGAAACACATTTTATGACTGTGTAGCATGGTGCTACTTAACCCTTTAAAAAATGGTACTCGAGCAAATGAGCTATAGAGCAATTGCTCGGTCGAGTGACTCCACATATTGCTCGAGCGACTCGAATCCCAGCGAGAAAATGAACTATCGAGCAACGGCTCGTTCGAGTGACACGCACATACGACCCTTAGCCTCATTTCAGTATTTGAGAATGCATATGGCCTGATATTGTATTATTCGAGGATGCTTTTTATAGGATACGTATTGAAGGATTCTATTACCTGTTTGGTCCAGCCTTCAATGCCACCTCAGCACATTCCTATCCCAAATTCCCCTTATAAGATATCGAACAGTTACTGGAAAACCACTGCTCGAACGATTCGAAGCCCATCGAGTAATAGCTCATTCGAGTGACTCGCACATACGATTCTTAACCTCATTTCAGTATTTGAGGATACCTATGACCAAGCTCCTATACAGCCCCTGCATGGCCCCTATACAGCTCCTATACAGGTAGTCTTACCAACGGCTTCCATCTTATCTCCAAAGCTCCAAACCCACTACTTGTCTACAACTATCTGTCCTGTCATTAGCTTCTACAGCAACCACACAAAACTATAGTCTTCTTTCACTGTTGCAGCCTTGGACCATTTCTACTGACACGTAACATTCCTTCCTAGCTTCAAAATGTTCAATCTGTTTGCTTCATTTCCCCAACATGACCATTTTATACAGCGTTTAATGTAAAACATCTATAGACAGGCGTATATGGGATTCTCATGATAAGACAACCTGTATACCTACCTGTATAGGAACCATGTAGGAGCTGTATAGGAGCTTGGTCATAAGTATCCTCAAATACTGAAAGGAGCTAAGAGTCGTATGTGTGAGTCACTCGAATGAGCAACTGCTCTATAGCTCATTTGCTCGATGGGATTTGAGTCGTTCGAGCAGTATATGGAGTCACACGATCGAACAATTGCTCTAAAGCTCATTTTGCTTAATGGCCTTCGAGTCGTTCGAGCAGTGATTTTCCAGTAACTGCTCGATAGCTAATAAAGGGAATTTGGGAAAAGTATGTCCTGGGGTGGCCTAGAAGGCTGGGCCAAACAAGTAATAGTATCCTCAGATAAGTATCCTATAAAAAAGTATCCTCAAATAATACAATACCAGGCCATAGGTATCCTCAAATACCGAAATGAGGCTAAGAGTCGTATGTGCGAGTCACTCGAACGAGCAGTTGTTCGATAGCTCATTTGCTCCCTAGGATTCAAGTCGTTCGAGCAGTGTGTGGAGTCACTCGATCGAGCAATTTCTCTATAGCTAATTTGCTCGATGGGGTTCGTATGTGGAGTCACTCGATCGGGCAATTGCTCTATAGCTAATTTGCTCGATGGGGTTCGAGTTGTTCGAGAAATTGCTCATGGAGCAATCACTCTCTTGGCTCTTTAGCTTATTAGGGAGAATCATCAACCCTGTTTATAGGTATCCTACATACGGAATCCCTTTTTTGAAAAATAAACGTCTGGCCTTCGGCATACCTTTCTGAAATGAGTCGTATGTGCGAGTCACTCGCACGAGCAGTTGCTCTATAGCTCATTTGCTGGCTGTGATTCGAGTCATTCGAGTAGTATGTGGAGTCACTCGATTGAGCAATTGCTCTATAGCTCATTTGCTCGATGGGATTCGAGTCGTTCGAGCAATTGCTCATGGAGCAATTACCCTCTGGGCTCTTTAGCTTATTAGGGAAAAATCATCAACCCTGTTTCTAGGTATCCTACTTACGGAATCCCCATCGGCACCCCTTTTTCTGAAATGAGTCGAAGAGTCGCATGCGTGAGTCACTCGAACGAGCAATTGCTCGATAGCTCATTTGCTCAATGGACTTCAAGTCGTTTGAGCAACCACTTACCATAACTACGCGATAGATTCTTGGCTTTAGGAATCATATAGGCTTTCGTTGTACAAAAGGGAGATTACTCTACATACAGGTTATGGGAAACCAAGCACTGGTGATTATAAGACTTGGACGAGGGAACCGGAGATAGTTGGGACTAGATAGACTGTAAGTGTTAGAGTGGTATCTGCAATAGGCATAAACATGGGATTGTAGAAAATCGTACTCCTATTAAATAGAACATACCCCCAGGAGATATCTCTGTACTATAGCATTACATGCTATTCTTATATGCCCCAAATGGGGTTTTATATCAAACAAAAGTGCATGCTGGTGGTTTGGAGGGATTGTCGGGTCTATTTGAGTATCCAAGCCAGAAAATTTCTCTAGTTCAATCGAACTCTCCCGGGGGGGGGGGGGGGGGGGGGGGGGGCATCGGTACTATAGCACTACGTGCTAAGCCTATAAAATGGGGAATCCGTATCAAATAAAGTCGTTTTTGGTGATTTGTAGGGATTGTCGGGTTAATTTGGAGATTCTACGAATCGGGAAATACTCTTGTATAAAGGAACATACCCTCCGAACATGTCTCCGCCCACGACAAAAAATTGGGTAACATAGCAACCACGTGCTACCATAGAAACCAAGATGGCGGCCTCCAGTATACAAAATCGCCAACGGAAACACGTATCACCCTAACAACACACACTGCGCATGCGCACTAGGACCACGCATCACTATGGGGATGACGTCATAAAATGTCCGCTCATGCGGGTTACTATGACAACCAAACATGACGTAACTGGGTCACGTGACATGACGGCACTTGCGGGGTCTCACAAACAGGCAAGGTTGGATACATAATCTACTACTACCCTTTCCTGCATATTTTTTCCATGACATTTTTGAGGACCCTCCCCTTTTCATACATTTTATATACAAAACATCGGAACTCGAAACGCGTAATGCACACTGATCCAATGCATATTTTGATATCTTCAAACATGTTTCCATTTTCTCTATCAGATGCATTTTTCAAGACATAACAGATTCACATCAGTTCGCAAATACACACTACTGTATAGCTTGAACCCTGTGTAGGTCCCGGTATAATAGGTGCACATTCGGTAGCTAGGTTGTTAATGCACAGCAGCGATGATCTGGCTGTTCATATAGATATTTTACTATATTGATGTAGCAAATTCTAAAGAATTTGTTTAATCCTTATATTGAGGTCTCTGTGTGGGTGAGCTTGTTTGTTCCTCCCCAGTGGTTGGTGGATTCCTTAAGCCATCCTGTGGATCTATTTGAGTAATTCTACCTTATATTGAGGTCTATGTGTGGGTGAGCTTGTTAGTTCCTCCCCAGTGGTTGTGGATTCCTTAGGCCATCCTGTGGATCTGTTTGAGTAATTCTACCTTATATTGAGGACTCTGTGTGGATGAGCTTGTTAGTTCCTCCCAGTGGATGGTGGATTCCTTAAGCCATCCTGTGGATCTGTTTGAGTAATTCTACCTTATATTGAGGTCTCTGTGTGGATGAGCTTGTTAGTTCCTCCCCGGTGGTTGGTGGATTCCTTAATCCATCATGTGGATCTGTTTGAGTAATTCTACCTTATATTGAGGTCTCTGTGTGGATGAGCTTGTTAGTTCCTCCCCAGTGGTTGGTGGATTCCCTAAGCCATCCTGTGGATCTGTTTGAGTAATTCTACCTTATATTGAGGTCTCTGTTTGGATGAGCTTGTTAGTTCCTCCCCAGTGGTTGGTGGATTCCTTAGGTCATCCTGTGGATCTGTTTGAGTAATTCTACCTTATATTGAGGTCTATGTGTGGGTGAGCTTGTTAGTTCCTTCCCAGTGGTTGGTGGATTCCTTAGGTCATCCTGTGGATCTATTTGAGTAAATCAACATTATATTGAGGTCTATGTGTGGGTGAGCTTGTTAGTTCCTCCCCAGTGGTTGGTGGATTCCTTAAGCCATCTTGTGGATCTGTTTCAATAATTCTTCCTTCATCTTGGTAACTAACAACGTTGTGATATAGGCATCATATAGCCATAGTTGCTGAAAGCGACGTAAAACTCCAAGCAAACCAGATCAGAGTCAGACAAACTAAATATATAGCTCAGAAAATTCTAACCAATCTAATTTCTCGGGGTTTATATCCTTGCATATGAAACTCAAATTATTCTTTAGCCCCAGAAACCTTTGATTTTAAATCAAATTTAAATAAGCTTTTCCTAATTTTGATATTCTGATATGCAGTGATATGCAATTCGAACAGTCTAGTTTCTGTAAATCATGGCATATGCAGGCATATGGGAACACTGTACCCATAATTAATTTACAACTGCTTATGCCGTAACCGTGTATATGTTGCTAACATTGGTTGCATGAATGGGAACTTGTTTTTGTTCTGACTCGAGAAGCGAAAACCTTGGCTTTTTTGTTTTGTTTTGGCATCAGCATTGCAGGATAGCTATCAAAATGACTTTTTTTTTGTTTTTGTAGAAATAAAAGTTAATTTTTCTTTTTTTTTCATTTTGAAAAACTAATCCCACCGAGCTATTGTGACTCATTATACAGTATTATATATACTATGCTCCATTTTAAAGAATATTCCACAAAAAACCTTGAATATGAATGAATTATGTTGTGAATAGATATTTTAATTGACATAGGAGAAAATTGTAGGACATTTATTTTTCTTTTTTATCGGACATCCACCCCCAATCTCAAGTCAGTTTTGGACGAAATTCTCCAATATTTTTCGTATTAAGGTTACGTTTATTAATAATGCTTCTAAATAGGCTTTTAAGGTCAATTGGTGATATTTTGTTATTGTTTGGGGGCAAAACAAATTGCCATAATAGTGAAAAAAATTACATTGATTGCTTACACACATTTTTGGGCACTTGCCCAACCACCCACCTCCACCTATGTTTACGCAAATTTTTGCGCCCCCCCCCCCCCCCCCACCCACCCCTTGATACATTGTGAATTATCTGCACAAAATCTATCCCTTGCGCTGTTACTTTGTAGTAGCCAACGTGATACATTCATGTAAAAGTGTTTTGTTTTCTGATGAAAACCAAAAGGTCTGGTAGCGAAGTTAGGGGATCTGTCAGCCTCGAGCATCCACATACCGTGAAGACTAACATATCCAGTGAACTGCTGCATGTCGACAAAATGGTAATAATAAAAACTAATAATACTTCGGCCAGCCGCTGATTTGTCGTGGTTCTTCTGTGAGAAGGCTTTGATTTTCCTTTTGTTCCTATGTGCCACCCAACACCCATCTCGTCTCCACCCACTCCAACCCATCTCGTCTCCACCCGCTCCAACCCATCTCGTCTCCACCCACTCCAACCCGTCTCGTCCCCACCCACTCCAACCCGTTTCGCAACACCCAAAAATGAACTGTGTGAATAAAACAGTGGGGATATCCCATACTTCTTTCTTTCAGATTTCCCATCACCTTGTCTCACCAAATAACCACATAACCTTCATTCTCTCATCCCACTTCCTCATTACATGGTAAAATCAACAGAAACCAGCTTCCCTCACTTAAACTGCAAGCAAGCAAATTCATGCGAGTCTCATATTATTACTAACCCTGTACCAAACGCAACGGCAAAAACCGGCCAGCGCTATTCTCAAAAATCGCCAATTAATTTTTCATTATTTTTTTAAAATTTTTTGTCTCAAAAACATAGGTTATGACCCTTCGGTGGAACGAACTCGTCGAGCTCGTTCCATTGAGGGATCATAACCTATGTTTTTGAGACAAAAAATGAAAAAAAAATAGTTATTCAAGATTTTTTTTTTTTTTTTGCAAGTGTCGTCTGCCTTTCATGCTATTAACCCATTGGCTGGCCGCTGATTTGCCGTGGTTCTCGTATTAAAAGGCCTTCATTAACCCTCTCTCCACGCCTCTCCTCTCAACACCCAGAAATGAATTGTTTGATGACACCTCGTACCCCATTCTTCAGTCTGTCCGATAAGCATACTAACTCTCTCCTTTGTGTCACAAAACACTCACATACCCTTCACTCTTCCATCTCACTTTCCCATTATACTCACAGTGAATCTTATTCTGTAAAACTGATATTTGGACATTTCAATAGAAAGTGTTCCATGGTCTCTTCTTCTCCCAAATTACACATTTCGTACTCTTTTTCATCGTCTTTCTCAATTTTTACCTAAGCTCCAACAACCGTGACCTCAACTTGCAGTGACCACCCCCCCCCCCCCCCCCCCCCCCCACTTCCATCAAAGATGCCGTCAAGGTACTCTTCAAAACCCGGTTCTCTTTATCACGCAGACCACCCAAAAACCTATTTGCTTTGACCCCCAGCCCCTCTTCATCAATTTCGGTTATAACCCTTCATGACTTTGTTTACCCTAGCTTGTCCCCACTTCTAAGTCACTGGGGTCACGATTGAATAGTTCGCTATCAACTCCCTCACCTGCTCAATTCACCTTGTCTTTGTATCTGAATTCCAAATATTTTGGAACATCAGTTTACACCATCGGCTGTCGCGGCTATACCGAATAGCAGACCACCCAAAAACCTATTTGTGGCTATGTGCTTATGTGAAAAAGCACAATGTGACACAATGTGCCCTAGCACAAAGGCACATGTTTTATGTGCCGATATGTGCTTATGTGAAAAGGCACAATGTGACACAATGTGCCCTATCACATAGGCACATACGGGTATTTGAGGATACCTATGGCTTGGTATTGTGTTATTTGAGGATACCTATCGAGGATACCTACTGGAGAATCCCTTTTTGTCATATGTGCTTATGTGAAAAGGCACACTGTGACACAATGTGCCCTATTACATAGGCACATGCTTTATGTACCGATATGTGCTTATGTGAAAAGGCACAATGTGACACAATATGCCCTATCACATAGGCACATACGGTTATTTGATGATGCCTATGACCTGGTATTGTATTATTTGAGGATACCTATCGAGGATACCTACTGGAGAATCCCTTTTTGTCATATGTGCTTATGTGAAAAGGCACAATGTGACACAATATGCCCTATCACATAGGCACATATGGGTATTTGAGGATACCTATGGCCTGGTATTGTATTATTTGAGGATACCTATTGAGGATACCTATCGAGGATACCTTTTGGAGAATCCCTTTTTTGTCGCATTAGGCTATGTAAAAGCCCTCAAATGGGTCTAATGTAGTCTTACCAACCGCTTCCATCTTGTCGCCAAAGCTCCAAGGCCATTACAGGTCTATGGCCTATCTGTCCTACCATTAGCTTCTTCCAATGTTGCTACTGGCCGAGATCCACCGATAATTATCCAATACTTCCTTATCCCTGTTTTGTGTAAAAAGATGACATTACTTTCTCTCCACTCTTTTGGAACCTCTTATTTTTCTACGGCTAAGTTGGGCGTTAGACCTTTACATGGTCGCTCTCCTCTATTTTTAGGAACTCATTAGGAATTCCATCCGTCCCGCCACCTTTTTCCTTCCTTAATTTTGAGACCACTTTTCGGACCGTCTATTTCCTGCAGACGAAGTTTGATAAATTTTCCCCAACCTCATTTGGCACTCCGGTGAGTTTCTCATGTCCCATCGTTTATCATTTACCCTTTCTCAGTGATTGAAAAGTTCCGATGCGATTTTCAGGGACGTGGCGAGAGTGGGAGTGTATAGGGGTATAACCCCCAATTCTGGCCAAAATTTCCAAAAGTTGGAAACTCGGAGGGCAAGTCATGAGTAGTTTGAACTTCCATCTATCTGGATTTTAGAGCTTCTTTGCTAATGCTGATGTTTCCTTTACTTCCCAAAATTCCAACTCGGTTTCAAATCGGCAAACAATCCAACTGTAACTACATCTACAGTGTACGTAATATCGAGCTTCATAAGTATGCATGATGTCGATCGGTACGAGATTTCGATAGTTTGTTCACTTATCGTAACAAAAGAAAATCCTCGTAACGCACATCAAGAAAATCACATCATGTAAAATCGTTATCCTGAGTTAATTCCATCATTCACAGTTATAAAATGATGAAACATCGAAAATTGATCATTCCTGCATAAGATCTGATTTAATGTTATGACAGTGTGAATTGCTCAAAATAGTTCTCAGCTTGAGCATTTGTTTAGCACATATTCAATTCCCAGAATAATACCAAATTATTACCTCATAATTCTATCATAAATGTGTTGGCATTTCAGTTACTAGAATCAATTTTATGCCCCCTTTCATGGCTTCAATTCCCCTCCCGGTCCCTCCCTCTAGTTGGAAATTCACTATCCTTCACACCTAATTGGAAAGCTCTAGCCCCGACCCTGGCGATTTGGTCTTGATCGCCTGTATTTTTTACCTCTACTTTAATACTTTAATTACTTCCTTTGTTTCTTTTATTCACCCATTTCCGAAAATGTCGCTTTTCCTACAGTCCAGAAAATGTATGTTTAACCCTTTACGTAACATAAAAAGCAGACGACACGTGCAAAAAATATTCTTGAATAACTAATTTTTTTCATTTTTTGTCTCAAAAACATAGGTTATGACCCCTCGTTGAACGAGCTCGACGAGCTCGTTCCAACGAGGGGTCATAACCTATCTTTTTGAGACAAAAAATGAAAATATATTGAAAATTAATTGGCGATTTTTGTGAATAGCGCTGGCCGGTTTTAGCCGTTACGTTGGGTAAAGGGTTAACAGATCGAGAGAGAAGTGTGGGAGTCGAAGCTCGAACCGTCGACCTCCAGCCTCACAAAGCGACAGATTTATCACGAGACTAAGAGATTTGGACTCACCAAGCTGGTTGGTAAATGACCTTTATACCTCGTCCGTTATGCTACTCTCACATTCACATTCACCCATCGGGAATCTCGGCCCAGATAATGACCAGATTCCACCTCAGGGTGGTTGAAACACCCACAGTACTTTCCCACAGCACCCACAATGCCACCAACTGTTGATGGCTGGACAACGGCACCAATGCAACAGATCGAGATAGAAGTGTGGGTGCGAAGCTCGAACCGTTTAGCCCTACCACACATAGTGGCCGAATTTGCCACGAGATTATGTGATCCGGACCAACCGGGCTGGTTGGTAAATGGCCTAATATCTCGACCGCTGCATATCAAGGGAAGTAATCCAACAGTATATTTTGTGTCGGCTCTGCATAAAAAAGTCAACGCACAAAATTATCATGCTCTCTGTGTCTTAATCTGGAATCCTCGTCTTGTGCAACCTGCTGCGCTTCTTCCCTACAGTTGTCCTACGTAAAGTGCTATCTGTACGTACAAAATTAAGAAATTGCTAACGATAATTAAAACAAATAGATAAGACAGATAATCTGTCGCACACATTTGAGCAGGTGACCTGTCAAAAGATCATTCGCTCTCAATGGTATCGGTTAACCCTTTACCCAACGTAACTGTAAAACGGCGCTATTCTCAAAAATCGCCAATTAATTTTCATTATTTTTTCATTTTTTGTCTCAAAAACATAGCTTAGCTAGTTCCAATGAGGGGTCGTAACCTATGTTTTTGAGACAAAAAATGAAAAAAAAAAATGGTTATTCAAGAAGTTTTTTTACAAGTGTTGTCTGCTTTTTATGTTAGGTAATGGGTTAATTCATTACACTCGACTCCCTACGGTGATCGAGCTGACGTAGACCCCACGCCCAAACATAATGACCTACCTCTCTCTCGTCGTCGTCTAAACGACAAGAACTTCCCAATGGGACTTGTTATCGCTCTCAGGTGATACGATGAGTAGTGGAGGGAGTCCTATAAGCATCTAGCCAACCTTGAAGCACCAGCTTTCCGCTGGCGTATATAATGAGCCATATCTCTGGCCACGGAAACGAAATTGTTCGATCCCCATTCCCCATCGTGTGTCACATAACAGCTTCTAAGTTCATTCGTTTGGTCACAGTCCATATGCAATTACTCTTTCTTCCAGATGGTGACAGGTACTTACCATAGTATACTACTTATTATATTTGTGCAATGTGTTCATTTCTAACCACTTTACATGCATGTATACCGTGAATAAAGAAATCTGAAATCTGAATCTGACATTCTCTCCTTACCCTAATATTTGCCCTCACTATATTAACCTTAATGTTTTCTCCCTTCTTTTCTGAAGGCTGGTGACGCTTTATCATGCAAGCAGAACATAGGCAGGAGGAAAAGTATGTACTGCTGTCATACCTCCCCAAATGCACATATAAAAAATGTCACAAAGGCGTTGAATCAAAAACATTTCACTGAATATATTGAAAATATGACAGAGAGTCGGTAAAAATGGAGAAAAAAAGTTGAGGAAACCAGGTATTATTTAGTCGCCTTTTCTTCAGATTATCGAAACATTTTAACCTTTTACCTTACATGAATAGCAGACGACACTTACAAAAATAATTCTTGAGTAAATAACTATTTTCATTTTTACCTCAAAATAGCTCAGCGATCGTCCCAATGAGGTGTCATAAGCTCTGTTTTGGAGATAAAACATATAAAAATAACAATATTTAATGGTTTGGGTCGTTGAGTTAAGTAAAAGGTTACCTGTCACATCTAGTGGCCCCTAGGAGTCTAGTCCTGCAAACGCCCCAAGCGAGCATTTCGCGCCTGGAAACCATTTATTCGTCCACCCAATTATCCAAAACATTTCTTGTCACACTCCAAGCAGTTATTTCCCTCGCAGATGAAAGACTTTAAGGTTGGCATTTTTTTTTTTTTTTAGGAAAAGCCCCCCCCCCCCCCCCCATCCCCACCACCCTCATTCCAAAAAATGCCAACCTTAAAGAGATGATGATGATGATGATGATGATGATGATGATGATGATGATGATGATGATGATGATGATGATGATGATGATTTTATTCTACGGTGTATGAATAGAACAATACATACTGAAAACTGAAAGCGTAGATAGTAAAAAAATACATCAAACAGAAAACTGGGTTTATTCCCTTTTCGCCGATGAGGTTAAATAAACAAACCAAAACTAATCGCCGGTGGAGGTGTGAACAAGTTGTTAATCCCACTGATTGATATTAACTCTTCTTCATCGGCTGAGTTCATGGTCCCAAAGTGATTAACAATCAGTTAACATTGATCAACTGTAAACAACTAAACGACTTCAAACATCTCAATAGTATATAATATGACCCTTCATGCTGTACATCAACAACATTTCCTTCAATTCATCATGGCAAGTGAACAAGTAAATGTTTCTTTCATCCCTAATAAGAGAGGTGGTAACTTAGTTTATGGTGGTTATAAATTTCGTGTGAAGTCTCAGAATCAACCAACTATACATTGGAACTGCGTTAAAAAAGATTCTTTAGGATGTCGGTCAACTATCAACACGAAAAACGATTTTATCAGTTCGCCGATGGGGCAGCATAATCATCCACCAGATATGGAGCAGATTGTAGCCGATGCTTTCCTAGCAGATTTAAAGAAAACCGTTCGACACGACAGCAAATCAGTGAGCGCACTTTACCAAGAGGAGCTTGGTTCTCTCAGATCGGATACCGACCCACTCATCATTGCTAAAGTTCCTACATTCTATAGCATCAAATCAGCATTATACAGGTCTCGTGCGAAAACCATACCGGCTCTTCCGAAAACTCGCTCAGCAATCAGCTTACCTGATAGTTACATGGAAACAACTGCAGGAGATCAGTTTTTACTGTCAGATCCAAGCGACGTCAACTGCCTCATTTTCAGCACAGCGTCAAACTTACACCTCCTCGACGAAGCGACTTCGTTTTTCTGTGATGGGACATTTGAGAAATCACCGAAACTCTTTTATCAGCTGTATACCATCCATGCTTTCGTCGACAATAAGATGTTGCCATTAGTCTATGGCTTGCTGCCTAATAAAACCAAGTCAACTTATATAAAATTCTTCAGCACCATACGCCAGAAGGCTTCATCTTTAGACATTCACCTACAACCAGCAACAATCTTTACTGATTTCGAAACTGCTGCACAAAATGCTTTACGACAAGTTTTCTCTTCTGCGACCATCAAAGGCTGTCACTTCCACTACGCCCAAGCAGTGTACAAGTATGCAACAGAAAAGTGCAGCCTCAGAGACGATTACAAGCAAGATGACAACATTCATGCGGTCGTTCGACGTGCTATCGGCCTTCCATTTGTACCACCACCCAAGAGTTACCAAGTTCACAGACTACGTCACGACGAACTGGGTTGAGAGTAGCAACCTCAATGTGTGGAACCATCACGAGACTGTCGGCCCTCGCACCACAAATCATGTAGAAGGATGGCACAGCAAGTTGAAGAAGGCAATTGCCGGAACCCATCCTAACTTGTTCTTCTTAGTTGATTTCATTAAGAAAGAACAAGCATTCACAGAATCAACAATTCTGCAGTTGAGACATGGTGGGAAGGTGGCCCCACGAAGAAAAAAGTATCGTGCCATCGACAATGCTTTATCTTATTATAAAAGACTCTTTAGGGAAGGTCAGATTGACGCACTGTCATTTTTAGACAGAGTCAGTCGAAATTCGGGTTTTTAAAAAATGTGCTTTATGCCTTTAAATGTTCATATTATTATATTATACTTGCTCGTTTATTGTTATTTTTAGACAGAGTCAGTCGAAATTCGGGTTTTTAAAAAATGTGCTTTATGCCTTTAAATGTTCATATTATTATATTATACTTGCTCGTTTATTGTTATTTTTAGACAGAGTCAGTCGAAATTCGGGTTTTTAAAAAATATGCTTTATGCCTTTAAATGTTCATATTATTATATTATACTTGCTCGTTTATTGCGTTGATAAATCAATAAAAAAATTACATTACATTCAGTCGAAATTCGGGTTTTTAAAAAATGTGCTTTATGTCTTTAAATGTTCATATTATTATATTATACTTGCTCGTTTATTGCGTTGATAAATCAATAAAAAAATTACATTACATTCAATCAATTCGTCGTTACTTGTGAGTTTCCCTGTGGTACATGGGTTAAATTGATAAAAATTATCTCCCAACATCCAAATTAACAAATTATCGCGGCACTTCTTTGATCTGCGGATTACTGACACCTACCCCATTAGAATCACATCGGCGAAACGGGAAGACCCCGAAAACTGTTACAAGCTATTGCCAGTGGCGTAGGGATGTGCCCGCAGGGCCCGCAGGCCCGCAGGGCCCGCATTGCGGGGGTAGGTAGAAGGGGGGCCCCGTTTTGAAGGACGTCCCAACGCTAGAAGAAAGAGGGAAAGGGAGAGAGAGAGAGCGAGACTGTGTACCAAATACACACAATTTCAAACTCTCACTTCCACATGACGTACTCTTTGTAGTCTATGTATTATTCTTTTAACCCTTTACCTATCGTAACTGCCAAAACCGGCTAGCGCTATTCTCAAAAATCGCCAATTAATTTTCATTATTTTTTTCATTTTTGTCTCAAAAACATAGGTTATGACCCCTTGTTGGAACGAGCTCGTCGAGCTCGTTCCAACGAGGGGTCATAACCTATGTGTTTGAGACAAAAAATGAAAAAAATTACTTATTCAAGAATTATTTTTGCAAGTGTCGTCTGCTTTTCAGGTTACGTAAAGGGTTAAGTGAACGCTATATCATTGTAACTGATAGGGGTGAGAAATGAACAATATACATACATGGTGCCTCTCAAGTCACACACGTTGGGCATGCATGTGTGTATCGTTGGGTGGTGGGGGTGAAACTTGAAACATGTAATGAAAAAATCTACAGAGTCGTACTTTTAGAATCGATCCTATAGGCTATATCTTCATTTAATTTATGGCGTATGTACTACGTGAAATCCTGTATGCTGTGCACGGTAACAACCTAAATTTGCTTCCGTTTTAAAGGCAACCACTATTATGAAAGGGCCCCCGTCTCTATCTCGTGGGGGGGGGGGGCACAAGATTTTCCGCTACGCCACTGGCTATTGCCCTGTGAAAAGAAAATAAACAAGTATACCGTATGGAGATTACATAGCCACATTGGCTATCTACCTGTCCCTTCCCGAAATTCTTAAAAAAAAATTACTTTGTGTCAAACCACTGGTTAGACCACACCCAAATTAGATTATACGCACATTTCAAAATGTTTGTAGCCGACCTGTCGATTGTTGAAAAAAGTACTTCCTCTTTGGGCCAAATCTCTTTAACTAGGATGATTAAGAAATACTCCAATCTCATTTCGAGCCATTTGTTCGTATCGGTTATTATATGTGTTTACATTTCGTCTTTCTTTCCTATGGATGAAAGGAAATTAGACAAAGAGGCTGGTAAAAGACAACGTGAATCTGATGATACACTGCAAAAAAATGTAGGTTCTCTTTAGAACCCAAACTGGTTTTAATATTGTCCCTGAGATGGAACCGGTTCTGTTTAAACAGTGTTTACTTCAAATCAAATAAATTTACCAAGATTAGCGTTCAATTTTAACAGAATATTACATGAACTGAAATAGATTCAGCAGTAAACTTGGAGCTTATTCAACGCAGTCGCCAAACATTTTGAAACAAAGGCGATGTGAACAGTTGGCATATCGAACCAGTTTCGATATGCCAACTGTTCATATCTCCTTTGCTTAATAATGATTTGAGACAACTTCGTATGGGCTCTAAACTTACAGCTGAAACCCCCTCAATTTATGTTTAATTCTGTTAATATTTAATGTTATTCTTTATGAATTTATTTGATTTGAAATAAATACTGTTTAAACAGAACTGGTTCCATCTCAGGGACAAGATTAGAACCAGTGTTGGTATTAAAGAGAACCTATATTTTTGTAGTGTAGTTTTGGCAGTATTATTGCAGAACATCAGTCTAAGAGATGAAAAGACCCCTTTGAGTTCTGATTCCATATCTGAATTTGACAACTCCAGGTGTGACTTAGATAGTGGTTCTGATCTCCAAACCCGTGCCCCCACCATGGACACTGAGCAGATGACTGAGAAGATGACAGAGGTATTTATCAATGCCTTGTCAGAACCAAGATCCCACCTTATTCTGAAGGGTATTTTTGCAGAGGTTGTTGATGAAAAAATTAAGCTCCTACAGGAAAAGCTGGACATACTAAACCGATCTATTATTGAGAAAGACCGTACAATTATTACGTTGACCAATGATCTAGATGATCTTAAACAATACGGGATGAGGAATAGCCTCCGAATCTCAGGGGTTCCAAAACACCGATGAAATTATTTGGAGCTTGGGAAGAAAATAGACGTTTCGTTGGATAGGTGGGAAATCGAGCGAAGCCATCGCTCCGGGAGACCGAACAAAGGTAATAATGGTGCTAGTGGTAGTGAGCAGCCAAGACACATTCTTGTGAGGTTTTACAGCTATCGTGTACGCGATAGATTTACAGAGCAAAACGTAAGTTAATCAGTGGGGTCTGTTGAAAATCGGAAAATTATGTGAACGAACATCTCACAGCCACCCGTGCAGGTCTAGCTGCACATTGCCGTCGACTCGTCAGAGAACAGAATCTGAAAGACTCTTGGACTCATGATGGAATATTATTCATGAAACTGAAGAATGAATCGGTGCATAGGCTGACAACACCCCGAGAGGTTGTGTCGTTAGAAAGGGATTTCCAGTTAAAACTGACATTTCGTGGCACTTCCTCACAAGAATAATCTATTTCTCAATTTAGTTCCCAGTGAAATCACCCACCACCATAGTGCCTGTATATAAACTAGGTATCACCACGATCACCCTCCACCATACAGTGAAATCACCCACTAAGATAGTGCCACTATATAAACTAGGTATCAATCACCCACCACCATAGTGCCTGTATATAAACTAGGTATCACCACGATCACCCGCCACCATACAGTGAAATCACCCACCACCATAGTGCCAGTACATAAACTAGGTATCAATCACCCACCACCATAGTGCCAGTATATAAACTAGGTATCAATCACCCACCGCCATAGTGCCAGTACATAAACTAGGTATCAATCACCCATCACCATAGTGACTGTACATAAACTAGGTATCACCACGATCACCCGCCACCATACAGTGAAATCACCCACCACCACAGTGCCAGTATATAAACTAGGTATCAATCTCCCACCACCATAGTGCCTGTATATAAACTAGGTATCAATCACCCACCACCATAGTGCCTGTATATAAACTAGGTATCAATCACCCACCACCATAGTGCCTGTATATAAACTAGGTATCGATCACCCACCACCATAGTTCCAGTATATAAACTAGGTATCAATCACCCACCGCCATAGTGCCTTTATATAAACTAGGTATCAATCACCCACCACCATAGTGCCAGTATATAAACCAGGTATCAATCACCCACCACCATAGTGCCTGTACATAAACTAGGTATCACCCCGATCACCCGCCACCATACAGTGAATTCACCCACCACCATAGTGCCAGTATATAAACTAGGTATCGATCACCCACCACCATAGTGCCTGTATATAAACCAGGTATCAATCACCCACCACCATAGAGCCTGTACATAAACTAGGTATCACCACGATCACCCGCCACCATACAGTGAAATCACCCACCACCACAGTGCCAGTATATAAACTAGGTATCAATCGCCCACCACCATAGTGCCTGTATATAAACTAGGTATCAATCACCCACCACCATAGTGCCTGTATATAAACTAGGTATCAATCACCCACCACCATAGTGCCTGTATATAAACTAGGTATCGATCACCCACCACCATAGTGCCAGTATATAAACTAGGTATCAATCACCCACCACCATAGTGCCAGTATATAAACTAGGTATCAATCACCCACCACCATAGTGCCTGTATATAAACTAGGTATCAATCACCCGCCACCATACAGTGAATTCACCCACCACCATATTGCCAGGATATAAACTAGGTATCGATCACCCACCACAATAGTGCCAGTATATAAACTAGGTATCAATCACCCACCACAATAGTGCCAGTATATAAGCTAGGTATCAATCACCCACCACCATAGTGCCTGTACATAAACTAGGTATCACCACGATCACCCGCCACCATACAGTGAATTCACCCACCACCATAGTGCCAGTATATAAACTAGGTATCGATCACCCACCACCATAGTGCGTGTATATAAACCAGGTATCAATCACCCACCACCATAGTGCCTTTACATAAACTAGGTATCACCACGATCACACGCCACCATACAGTGAAATCACCCACCACCACAGTGCCAGTACATAAACTAGGTATCAATCGCCCACCACCATAGTGCCTGTATATAAACCAGGTATCGATTACCCACCACCATAGTGCCTGTATATAAACTAGGTATCAATCACCCACCACCATAGTGCCTGTATATAAACTAGGTATCGATCACCCACCACCATAGTTCCAGTATATAAACTAGGTATCAATCACCCACCACCATAGTGCCAGTATATAAACTAGGTATCAATCACCCACCACCATAGTGCCAGTATATAAACTAGGTATCAATCACCCACCACCATAGTGCCTGTATATAAACTAGGTATCAATCACCCGCCACCATACAGTGAATTCACCCACCACCATATTGCCAGGATATAAACTAGGTATCGATCACCCACCACAATAGTGCCAGTATATAAACTAGGTATCAATCACCCACCACAATAGTGCCAGTATATAACCTAGGTATCAATCACCCACCACCATAGTGCCTGTACATAAACTAGGTATCACCACGATCACCCGCCAACATACAGTGAAATCACCCACCACCATAGTGCCAGTATATAAACTAGGTATCAATCGCCCACCACCATAGTGCCTGTATATAAACTAGGTATCAATCACCCCCACCATAGTGCCAGTATATAAACTAGGTATCAATCACCCACCACCATAGTGCCTGTATATAAACTAGGTATGAATCACCCACCACCATAGTGCCTGTATATAAACCAGGTATCAATCACCCACCACCATAGTGCCTGTACATAAACTAGGTATCACCACGATCACCCCCCACCATACAGTGAATTCACCCACCACCGTAGTGCCAGTATATAAACTAGGTATCGATCACCCACCACCATAGTGCCTGTATATAAACTAGGTATCGATCACCCACCACCATAGTGCCAGTATATAAACTAGGTATCAATCACCCACCACCATAGTGCCTGTATATAAACTAGGTGTCAATCACCCGCCACCATAGTGCCTGCATATAAACTAGGTATCAATCACCCACCACCATAGTGCCAGTATATAAACTACGTATCAATCACCCACCACCATAGTGCCTGTATATAAACTAGGTATCAATCACCCACCACCATCGTGCCTGTATATAAACCAGGTATCAATCACCCACCACCATAGTGCCTGTACATAAACTAGGTATCACCACGATCACCCGCCACCATACAGTGAATTCACCCACCACCGTAGTGCCAGTATATAAACTAGGTATCGATCACCCACCGCCATAGTGCCTGTATATAAACTAGGTATCAATCACCCGCCACCATAGTGCCTGTATATAAACTAGGTATCAATCACTCACCACCATAGTGCCAGTATATAAACTTGGTATCAATCACCCACCACCATAGTGCCAGTATATAAACTAGGTATCAATCACCCACCACCATAGTGCCAGTATATAAACTAGGTATCAATCATCCACCACAATAGTGCCAGTATATAAACTAAGTATCAATCACCCACCACAATAGTGCCAGTATATAAACTAGGTATCAATCACCCACCACCATAGTGCCTGTATATAATCTAGGTATCAATCACCCACCACCACAGTGCCTGTATATAAACTAGGTACCAATCACCCACCACCATAGTGCCAGTATATAAACTAGGTATCAATCACCCACCACAATAGTGCCAGTATATAAACTAGGTATCCATCACCCACCACCATAGTGCCTGTATATAAACTAGGTATCAATCACCCACCGCCATAGTGCCAGTATATAAACTAGGTATCAATCACCCACCACCATAGTGCCTGTATATAAACTAGGTATCAATCACCTACCACCATAGTGCCAGTATATAAACTAGGTATCAATCACCCACCACCATAGTGCCAGTATATAAACTAGGTATCAATCACCCACCACCATAGTGCCTGTATATAAACTAGGTGTCAATCACCCACCACCATAGTGCCAGTATATAAACTAGGTATCAATCGCCCACCACCATAGTGCCTGTATATAAACTAGGTATCAATCACCCACCACAATAGTGCCAGTATATAAACTAGGTATCAATCACCCACCACCATAGTGCCTGTATATAAACTAGGTATCCATCACCCACCACCATAGTGCCTGTATATAAACTGGGTATCAATCACCCACCACCATAGTGCCTGTATATAAACTAGGTATCAATCACCCACCGCCATAGTGCCAGTATATAAACTAGGTATCAATCACCCACCACCATAGTGCCTGTATATAAACTAGGTATCAATCACCTACCACCATAGTGCCAGTATATAAACTAGGTATCAATCACCCACCACCATAGTGCCTGTATATAAACTAGGTATCAATCACCCACCGCCATAGTGCCAGTATATAAACTAGGTATCAATCACCCACCACCATAGTGCCTGTATATAAACTAGGTATCAATCACCTACCACCATAGTGCCAGTATATAAACTAGGTATCAATCACCCACCACAATAGTGCCAGTATATAAACTAGGTATCAATCACCCACCACCATAGTGCCTGTATATAAACTAGGTGTCAATCACCCACCACCATAGTGCCAGTATATAAACTAGGTATCAATCGCCCACCACCATAGTGCCTGTATATAAACTAGGTATCAATCACCCACCACAATAGTGCCAGTATATAAACTAGGTATCAATCACCCACCACCATAGTGCCTGTATATAAACTAGGTATCCATCACCCACCACCATAGTGCCTGTATATAAACTGGGTATCAATCACCCACCACCATAGTGCCTGTATATAAACTAGGAATCCATCACCCACCACCACAGTGCCTGTATATAAACTAGGTATCAATTACCCACCACCATAGTGCCAGTATATAAACTAGGTATCAATCACCCACCACCATAGTGCCTGTATATAAACTAGGTATCGATCACCCACCACCATAGAGCCAGTATATAAACTAGGTATCACCATGATCATCATCTTAAACAATGACAAGTAATGACAGATAATAAACTTGTCAACATTGGACTCCAGACTGGGTTAAAAAGTATGAGCCTCACCAGCTATCAGATGATATACTCTGACCTCCCACGACATTGTAGCATTTCTGGGGCCTAGACACTTTTACAATGTTTATTTTGTTTTGCCATGGAATCTGGAGAGTGTCTGACGGCAACCTCCAATAATTTATCTGACAATCATATAGATTTTGGCCGGAAAACCACGAGAAACGGTACGTATCACATAATGTATGCCGATTCCCTATCATATAGACGACTCATTCTGATTCCGTATCATGTAGACGACTCGTTTCCGGTAGCGCTACGGACCATCATAACAGGCACATAGATACATTCTATGTGCGTTTCAGTGGTCGACCGAACATTATGTTCCAAAAATGTTTAAAAATAATTTAACCCTTTAGTTAACATGAAAAGCAGACGACACTTGCAAAACAAATTCTTGAATAACTTATTTTTTTCATACCCTATGTTTTTGAGACAAAAAATGAAAAAATAATGAAAATTAACTGGCGCTTTTTGAGAATAGCGTTGGCCGGTTTTGGCCGTTACGTTGGGTGAAGGGTTAAGATTTAATCTGTTTATGTGACAGAATTGTTAGATAATTGAATTATCATGATAATCTGTATGTAATAATTTATTCCCAGATAACTACCTATAACCCAAAGTTTTGGCCGCCCAAAATGAAGTACCATTCCAAGTGTCGAGATAGTCCTACGATGTAAATTTTGCTTCGCGGTGTATTTTTTTTTTTTTTTTTTGTGGGAGGTGGGGGTACCTATGGACATTCCCCTATAACTAAAATCAGGACTAGAAGTGACAACCAAATTCTGCCAGTCAGAATAGTGCTGTATTCCGAAGGTCGAGACATTTTTCAATGTTTACTTTTATCTTGCCATTGAATTTGGAAAGCACCTACTATAACCATCCCCAAAAATTAATTAATCACAAGAGAACAACCCATAACCTCAAAATACAATGATCCATAATAACTTATGTTCATTTTTCCGAACAGTTTTCGATATACCGGTATACCGCGGTATTTTTTTGAAAACCGATACCAGTATTCAGTTTTGAATATCATGCAGCCCTACAAGTAGGACCCGGAATCGCTAGCAAAACACACACGGCAGTATCTTGCAACATCATACTTTAACCCTTTACCCAACGTAACGGCCAAAACCGGCCAGCGCTATTCTCAAAAATCGCCAATAAATTTTCATTATTTTTTCATTTTTTGTCTAAAAACATAGGTTATGACCCCTCGTTGGAACGAGCTCGTCGAGCTCGTTCCAACGAGGGGTCATAACCTATGTTTTTGAGACAAAAAATGAAAAAGATTAGTTATTCAAGAATTTTTTTTGCAAGTGTCGTCTGCTTTTCATGTTAGGTAAAGGGATAAACACAGCCTTCTCTATAGTGAAGCTAAAAAGGAAACCCCATATCACTACACAGGAATAACTAACTTTGCTATTTTTGTGTTACGTAAAATAACTTTCTGTGAATTTTATCCATAGAAAAAGGTACTTTTTTTGCTTGTAAATAAGATCTGATTAAAAAAAGAAATTAAAAAAATTATTTGGACGTCTCTACGTATCTAACCTCAGTCGAGACATTGACCAAAGTATTATTTGACCATGAAAATCATCCTTATCCACAATCTCTTTGAGCTGGGATGTCTTCGCAAAGGACAGCAGTCAAATCTTCTTCATTCATTCCATGTACACACAAAAAACTAAAGTGTTAAAACTGACACTTTCAAGGTGTTAAACCCATTCTAACTCTTAGGGTTTGATTTTAACACTCAAAGTGCAATGCTTTAAGCACTTAGACATTACAATCGTCAGACATCTGAAACTTGAATAGATAGCACTTCCCATGTGTCTAGCATTGGTGGTTCTTCCAGAATCGTCCATAATTTGATTTGCGCTTGGTGGGTACACAATTAAAAAGACACAACGCAGATGATGCGGATCAGGCTCGAGAGTTCGAGCCTGATCCGCGTCATCTGCGTTGTTTCCTTTTAAGTGTCGCGACATTACACTTGTCAAGTGGTATTATTGTAACACCTGTCAAGTTCTGGGATATCTACACTTGAACAAAGTGCTAGTTAAGCACTTAGTAAGTGTTAAATACAGCACTTAAAGTGTAGTTTTTAACACTTTAGTTTTTAGCGTGTAGCAGATGATGCGGACATCCCAAAGAAATTTGACAGTAAAGGGTTTGACGGTGCAGTTCTTGTTCACACCTTGTCACCATCTTCTTGAAGACTATGCTGTAAAAGTGTTTCTAACTTTTCTTAGAAATGAACCCCAGCAAACAAGAAGTATCAATGTTGTATGGGTTAGGTGCAAAGCATTTTGCATCAAAGAATCCACAACAGATAGTAGCGGAAAAAGCTGCTGGTGAAGGTGTCATTAAAGTTGAGGATACCATCAAAGTGGAGAGATTTTTAAGAGATTCCCAAAACAAGGAATATTTATTTATTATTTATTTATTTATTTATTACTTTCCAAAGTGTGATGTACTGGGATTTCCGGGTTTGATTATAAACGATAACTTCACAAGTGAATTATGCAACAACAATTGGGTCATGAATCCGTGCGCGCAAACGAATACGCTTTGCCGTGGGTGTAATGGGGACTTCGTTGTTTTTTGGGGGTTTTTTAACCCTTTACCAAAAATGAAAAGCAGACGACACTTGCAAAGAAAATTCTTGAATAATTATTATTTTCATTTTTTGTGTCAAAAACATAGGTTATGACCCCTCATTGGAACGAGTCATAACCTATGTTTTAGAGACAAAATATGAAAAAAATAATGAAAATTAATTGCGATTTTGGGGAATAGCACTGGTCGGTTTTGGCCGTTAGGTTAGGTAAAGGGTTAAATAATATAATTATCGTTAATAATGAAAAGTAATAAACAGAGTAATCGCTTGACTGCACTGGTCACGTGAAATAATTCATTCGGAGCGAGGGACTATATTGTAAAACACTCATGCGCACTCGTGTTTGGACAACGTCCCTCAAATCTCATGAATTATTTCACGTAACCGGTCCAGTCAAGCGATTACTCTCTATTTATTGGTGTCGCATATTTCTGCCCGATTGCTATTCATGTCTACGACAGTTTTACGAGTGGAGGAAGCCGGAGTGAACCATCGAGCAGCTGTCAGCTCCTCAACATACTAACTCCACACAAGCAGGGTTAGCATTGGATTGGTTGAAGACCAGTGCACCATCGAGTACGTCTTAGTACACAACGCCACCACTGTGCCCCCACGTGGGCAATGGGTGTGAAGTGTCTTGCCTAAGGACACAACAAGGAACAAGTTAGAACTGTTCTTATTGCTGGCTGGCATTGCTGCATCACGGACTTTTTCAGATAATACCCACCTCTTTTTGACCAGGAGTTCATCTGTCGTGAACTATGTGACCTTAAACACCAATAAATAAATCTGTCGTGACTTTGAGGAATAATGACACTATGTGTATTTCGACTGACGAAGAAGCCAGTACCAGACTGACGCTTCATATTGTGCATGCACTGAAGTCGGCTCGCAGAATTCTTATGAAGACAGTGGACGGACACAGATATTGTCGTCATTCTTTTTGGAAGGTTTGTCAGCCTCATTGACCAGTTTCCTGAACTGGAACTATGGATTGCGTTTATTTATTTATTTATTGGTGTTTAAGGTCATATACTTATGCACAATGTAAATCATGACCGTGACAGTTTTACGGGTGGAGGAAGCCGGAGTACCCGGAGAGATGGATTGTGTTTGGTACTGGGAGAGCATTGCGTCACTATTTTGTGAATTCAGTTTCAGAGAGGATACTACAACTGCAGATATATTGGAGAGGATACTACAACTACCCTGCTGATATTTCATGCATAAACTGGATGTGATTCAACATCTTTCTTCTTCAAAAGAAGTAAAGTTTCAGCATGGGAAGCCTGGAAATATTACAGAAACTTTCCTACTGTACGTTGAGAGCCCTTTGCCGATTTGAACATCAGCCACTTTGAAAAGCTACAGAGGTTTCTTGTGATAATGTATCATGTATGACAAAGCCAACACTACCAGCACTGTAAGTGAAGTCAGACAAAATTTGTTTGCTCTTAAAGACTGTAAACTGGAGAACATTCCCCCAATGGAAGATGCACTCCGAGAACATACCCACGGGGCAATTTATCAAACCGATGTGACAGGAATGGAAGTCCGTAGGAAAATTAGTCCCTCTGGACTATTATTCCGCGGAATTATAGTCCTAGGTCTAACATTTCTAGGAATAGTAGTCCGCCGGACCACTATTCCTAGAAATGTTAGACCTTGGACTATAATTCCGCGGAATAATAGTCCAGAGGGACTAACGTTCCTACGGACTTCCATTCCTGTCACACCGGCATATGGACCACATGCTTCATGCCAAGTCCATCTATTCCACCACCAAACGACTGGATCTCACAAGATGGGAAGTTAACTGGTTGAGGGCTAGATTATTTTTGCTTGTCTGAATTTGTTTATCAATATTTGTTTTATTATAAATTATTGGAGAGTGCCTGTTTGGCACTGTCCAATAGATGATTTGTAATAAAACAATTTTATATAAAAATATTGTTTACGTTTGACTGAAAAAGGAACATGGGTGAGGAAAATGTTGGCTTTTGCTTTGGAACCCTCAATTTTTTTGAAAGCCCTGATAATGGGTTCCTCAACTCAACCATTTAAAGCCCAAGTGAATGAACCAGCCCGAAGTGTTGAAGGTATCCCGAGAGCTAGTTAAGTGCGGATGCAAAGCTGGTCAAGGGTGCAAAAGGGTGTACCTGCGGCCAGCTTTCTCAGTCATATCATATGCAGGGGCGGTGGAGCCGGGGGGGCACAGAGGCACGCCCCCCTCCCCACACACTGTTTCACCAATTATGGGTACCCGATCGGCATATTCCGACATAACATACAGAACCCCTATGGTCACTACACATCACCTATACATATATGACCACATTGATTTTCAAGATTTTATTAAATAAAAATAGAAAGCTCCAAATGGAGCGTAATATTTCAAAGGACGGTTTCAAAGTTATGATTAGCCATTTGAACCCGAGAGGCCGCTTTTCCGGCCCATGAACATGATACTTTATAAATTTATTAAGTATGATAGCTGGTAAATGAATGTGTGGGGAAGACCAATCAATATTTTCAACGTGCACACTAACATCAGCGTATTTATTTTGTTTTTGTTTCTACTTGACCCTTAGAACCTGAGGCTACACGTTGAAAATATTAATCGGTCTGCTCACAAATAATGAATGTGGCATCTTCCAATTGCTGCTATTGAATTGATATGGAAGATACCACAACAAATACGCTGAGATTAGTGTCTTAAATAGAGTGGGTTCAGGGGTGAAGGGTAGCGTATATAAATATATATATTTTGTACGAATACACCGCCCCACCACCATTGACCACCCCCCCCCCACCACCACCCTTCTCCGAAAGAAAAAATATTTTCCACTCTACACCCTTGCGGTACCCAGAAAGGTGTGACCCCCCTTCCGCCGCCTCTGTACATATACAAGAAGTAAACAAAGACGAATGAAGGTGTGTGATGGTCCACTTTTCGGATTCTGTATCCTTTAACAGAGGCACCCATACTAAGCAACATCTTAATAGATCACCATACTCAAAATTAGTGACAAATTCCAATTTTCTAGAAATTCTCGTACTCAGAATTTTTAGTTTTCCCAATAAATGAACCATAATAGATGGTAATTTGGGTCTTAAAAAATAACCTAATAGTGTTTTCTTGTCACAGACCCCTGAAAATAGCAACACAAATTGATATATTGGCATAATTATGCCAGAGTAAGATTTTTTTTCACACATTTTCCTCCCAAATTACAGCATTTGCAGTGTGACAGTACTAAGATCATCCCAGAATGATGCAAAGCCAGCAAAGGCCTAATTCTGAATATATTAAGGACTTTTTTATAATTAAAAAATGTAGATTACATTCGTTAGAGATGGATTCCAAATTTCACTCATTTTATTTAAATTTTCAAATTTTTTGCCCCAAAAAGTAGGTTCTGAGATACAAGTTTTTTGGAGCTTACCTTTTTGTTGATTAGTGACCCCAAATCTACCTGTCTGTCAAATTTGACGCTTTTATCCACCGTGTAATTGTGTAACTGTAATGTCCCTAAGATACCTGGATAATACTTTGATTTATAAATTGATTATTTATACCATGATTACCTATTCTACTATACATGAAAAGTCTATGACATAAATTTTAGCTTCATACACCAGCCATGGTGAACACGCCAGCAATGGGATTTCAATAGTTAAAATTTACACCCACAGTGGAACTACATCCAAGCTGACCTTTGGTGACGTCGACCTGAATGCGAACCTGTCTAAATTTATCGCACGCACGACGCCTCGAGAAGAGTGAAATGAAAGTGGCAATTATTTATTACGTTTCAAATGGGCTTACCTCATAAGATGCCAAAAATTAACAAACATGCATTGTCTCATGTTAATAAAGCATGCATAACTCGAAATAGTATGTTATTATGTTATTATTG
Source organism: Pictodentalium vernedei (assembly GCA_031216915.1). NCBI lineage: Eukaryota > Metazoa > Mollusca > Scaphopoda > Dentaliida > Dentaliidae > Pictodentalium > Pictodentalium vernedei. Next base: position 520,584,007 of record CM062294.1, on the reverse strand, counting down.
TTCCATTTCGTCTCGGCGAGAAAAGTGACAGCGGAAGAGCCGCCCAACGATGCTCATGTAAACAAAAACAAATTCACACGTATGTACGGCTGGTGCTCAGTAAAATCGAGAAAAACTAACAGCGTCTCTCAATAACGTGACGATCGAGATATAAATAAAATATACCCATAGTAGCTTGGTGTACCAAATGTTCACCACTTGTGGTGATGTGGTGTTAACCGCGCGCCGAAGGCTCGCGGTTAACACCACTTCACCACTCGTGGTGAACATTTGATACACCAAGCTACAATGCGTATGTTCCATATATACAACTATACGCCGGGAAATCCCCAGGGTCTGTCAACTCCTAATCGCTATGTTACCCACCTCGTAACGTGATTCCGAAGCACAGGTAGCTACAGAGGCTATAAATGTCGGCCAGTATGATGATTGAAAAACTTAACTTCCGTAATATAATACGAGTAACCGTTAAAATTTATTTATTTATCAGCATGTCCCAAATCTCCAAATTCTATCTTAACCATTTACCCAACACGCGGGATATCAAAATTATTAGTTTAATTATTGTTTTACAATACCCACAATCTGTCAGCAAAACCATACCACGTGACCCCTCATTGGAATAGCTCTTTCCATTGAGGTGCCACATCACATGGTATGGTTTTGTTGACATTTTGTTTAAAAATATTGTTTTTTCAACTGCTTACTTTGTGAATTCCATTAACTTTTACCCAACGCAGACGATATCAAAATTTATTATTTAAATATCATTTTTTAGATTTTTTCAAAACATTTCAACAAAACCATATCATGTGAACCCTCTTTGGAACGAGCTCGTTCCAAAGAGGGGTCACATGATATAGTTTTGTTGAAATTTTTCGAAAAATAATATTTTTTCATCTGCTGAATTTGCATATTACGCGGGCGGATTCGGGCGATTCGTTGGGTGAAGGGTTAAGGCTAGATAACACAACATTTCTAATAGAAACTAGTGGTGCAGTAGAACAGAGAAAGTCCAACAAAAATGAGCGATGCAAATAATCACCGTTTGCCGCTCAGATTTGTAAGATGTTTTTCAAGCAATTATCACCAACAGAGGCAGATTGCGTAAACAAAACAATAACAATGATAGAATGAAACGTTCAAAAGAAAAGAAAAAGATGTTAAAAGTACACAAAAATAAACTATATATATCAATTTAGCCCTTTACCCAACGCAGACGATATCAAAAGTTATTATTTTAAATACAATTTTTTAAAATTTTTCAAAAAATTTCAACAAAACCATATCATGTGACCCCTCATTGGAACGAGCTCAATGAGCTCGTTCCAATGAGGGGTCACATGATATAGTTTTGTTGAAGTATTTTGAAAAATTTAATTTTTTCAACTTCTCAATTTGCATATTACGCGGGCGGATGCGGGCGGGCGATTCGTTAGGTAAAGGGTTAAAGAGCAATTATTTTATTTTTGTGAGCTAATCTCCCCTATGTTAAAAGAAGTGCCGTATCATGTTAGAGATGGGATTCCATAGCTGGGGGATATTGTTTCGTATTATCAGGTTAAATTTTCCTTTTATATCCATATATAGAAAGTTTTCAGTCTCCTAATTTCTTTTTGGAGATTTGTTCTCATTTTGCCATACGCGATACACTCCATAAGGAAGTGAAACTCGTCCTCAATCGCCCCCGAACCACAAACCCTATAACCCTATTAACCGTGATAGGAGGCGGCTGTCAATGCCTCCCTTTCTCGATTAATAGACTGTGATTTCTGATTCGGAGTCGAGTGAAGTCGTTTCTATCTTCCCGAGAAGTGGCATGTGTCAGGTATGGCTCCATAATGTAGTCGTCTGTAAATGTTATGTATGTCTGTAATTTCGTCGCATGAGTGCTAGAATGTCCTATGTCCCCTATGGGAGTACTCTGTCCCCTATGGGGGTACTCTGTCCCCTGTGGGAGTACTCTGTCCTCTATGGGAGTACTCTTTCCTCTATGGGAGTACTCTGTCCCCTACGGGAGTACTCTGTAATCTATGGGAGTTCTCTGTCCCTATGGGAGTACACTGTCCCGTGAGAGTACTCTGTCCCCTGTGGGAGTACTCTGTCCCCTGTGGGAGTACTCTGTCCCCTATGGGAGTACTCTGTCCCCTGTGAGAGTACTCTGTCCCCTGTGAGAGTACTCTGTCCCCTATGGGAGTACTCTGTCCCCTGTGAGAGTACTCTGTCCCCTGTGGGAGTACTCTGTCCCCTGTGGGAGTACTCTGTCCTCTATGGGAGTAGTCTGTCCTCTATGGGAGTTCTCTGTCCCCTATGGGAGTACTCTGTCCTTTGTGGGAGTACTCTGTCCCCTATGGGAGTACTCTGTCCCCTCTGGGACAAAGGACATTCTAGCACTCAGGCAAAGATTTGTTTTTACTTCCGTTTCTGTCGTCGTCATCGTAAATGCTTGAGAAGAAATTGGTTTCTTGTCTACTCTAAACCTCTTTCAGCTTGTGTCTGTTCTGATGTTTATTACTGCTATTAACCTTATCGGTGTCTAGTTGTGTAAGATTCTGCATTTTGATTTCGAGGAATTTTAAGAGTTCGTAGTTATTCGCATCCGTGTATGCATCGCCGTGTAAAGTTTGAGAAGCCACTGAGTTAAGTTTATGAGAGTATTTGACTTTGCGCATAGTGGCGTCAATGGTGACTGGATATCTTCCTAACTCCGCACGTACTGCATGATTAGATGAATGTTTGCCCACTTCAAGTACAAGTTCGCAAAATCTGACTTGTACGTTTTCACAAAGAGACGTTTTTTTCAGCTTTATCTGTCATTTCAAAAGCATACATTTCACTACCGTAGAGTAAAGTGGGTTTAATCAATTTGTCAAATAGTTTTGTAAAGGAGGGGGTGACAGTTGCTCGCCGTTGCCCGGTGGTTCTCTCCGGGTACTCCGACTTCTTCCACCCGTAAAACTGTCACGGTCATGATTAGCCATTTAGCATAAATATGTGACCTTAAACACCAATAAATAAATAAATAAACTGGGATACGTACTTCTAAATTATTATGTAACTCTGATACTTATTTTTATCAGAAACGGGTTTGCAGTATAGATTATTGAAAAAAGTCGACTGTTAAATCAGGATCGATCTCGTTTTCTGTGAATTCTTTCTTTCTGATGCTATTTATTACTCTCCAGTAAGCTTTAGGATCCGATGACTCTAACCTGTCTAATTGTCCACACATGTGTCTGAAAAATAATTTGAATTTATATTTCGTGACACTTTTATAAGCATTTTTTTGCGATGAAGTAACTAATGTCCAGGCTCTTATTGCGTTGGGCTTTTTTTCTCATATCCCGGGCGATATCATCCATTGTTTGTTTGAGATGTCTGCATTCAGCGTCAAGTCATTTACGTTTCGGTTTTTTCCTTCCTTTGCCATGTGGGATACATTTCGACGTAACTGAATTCATATGTCCTATAATACGGGCTACCTCTTCAGCAGCTTCTTCGGTACCTCTCCTATCAAAGAGTGTAATATTTTGTTCGAAATTGTTGAAGCTAATTGGCTGTGTTAGGGCTACTGAATGATGTTAATGCCTTTTCCTTACTATTCAATGTCCTCTTGAGTGCTGATCTACAGGCCTGGTAATCTACAAAATCAAGGAGTGCAAAACAATTGCCCTCCTCAGATTGCTTGTGAGTGCAACTGCACCTGAAACTTTCAATGCAAAAATTTGTTATTTTGGTTATATTCACTTCAAGGTTTTAATATTGTAACTGAAAAATGGCCTTACATTCAGCTACATAGTGGAAAAATTGGTACACACATCTCATTATTCAAACTGTTGCATTCAATTCTTATGTGACTGTCTTCAACCCTCCAAATGCGACACGGAATGGGTTATGAATTATTGCGAATCAATGCAGCATTGACAAATCGTCTCTTGAGTTCCAATGTGTTCTCTGTGCCAATAGGCACAGAGAACACATTGGAACTCAGGGGACGAAATTATAATAGATTTTAAAGGCCGTCCCAAACAGGTCTGGCATTCCAGAAAAGAAGGGATGCAAAAACTTGCCCTCCTCAATTTTTTCTAAGCGTGCAGTAGCCGTGCAGCGCTCATGCACTCCTCAAGAATGCCAGGCCTGGATCTATATACAGTATACTCATTCTTTGTCGATCTTACCGTGTAATTCTGAACGGAATAATTCAAGTGAAGGGATAGTTGGCAATGATCAGGGTATTCGTTTGATGATTTAACACAGAAGTAGTCAAAATCGGAAAAATATTTGTTAGATATTATGATATAATCCACGACATTGTATTGGTAACTCGTGAAGTTACCCATGTAGTCTCCCGGATTACGTCCATTAATTATTCTGAGTCGAGCTGTTTGGCACAAAGACAAGAGACGACAACCAAAGCCATTTAATGCTGTATCCAGACTTTCTATGTCTTTAGCGGTCATATAATCTTCGGGGAGGGGAAGGTGCTTGTCACTATCAAATGTAACATAATCCGTAATTGATACCACGTGGATATGCTTCGTGAATATGTATCATATGATAAATTTTATGGTCTCCATCCCATATACAAAAAGGCGCAATGTCCCACTCTCCGGGCGAATTACTGAGTAGACCTGTGTGTGTGTGTGGGGGGGGGGGGGGGAGGGGGGGGGGGGTAAATTAATGTCCAAAAAGGGGGGGGGGAGATATTTTGGACACTAAATTGACAGAACTTTAAAAATTACTTCCGCGAGAATGAATGGGGGCAGGGTGAAAAGGGTGTGTCACCGTCTCCCAAAATTATTTTTTTTCTCCAGACATTTTCTTCTCATTTGGCGTCTTTGCTATCGATTCGCACTTGCCAGAAATAATGTAGTTTCTAACAAGACAGGATGTACTTTCTGGGGTCAATCCTATAACACTTTTAAAATTGTATTCTCCAGAAGTGTAATTATTACTTGTGAAAATAAATAACCTAAATTAAGCATTATCATTTCAAAAGATGTTGCAATTTACCGGAAGTTAATCATTATCATTTCAAAAGATGTAGCAGTTTACCGGAAGTTAATCATTATCATTTCAAAAGATGTAGCAATTTACCGGAAGTTAATTATTATCATTTCAAAAGATGTTGCAATTTACCGGAAGTTAAGCATTATCATTTCAAAAGATGTTGCAATTTACCGGAAGTTAATCATTATCATTTCAAAAGATGTAGCAATTTACCGGAAGTTAATCATTATCATTTTGAAAGATGTAGCAATTTACCGGAAGTTAATCATTATCATTTCAAAAGGTGTAGCAATTTACCGGAAGTTAATCATTATCATTTCAAAAGATGTTACAATTTACCGGGAGTTAATCATTATCATTTCAAAAGATGTAGCAATTTACCAGAAGTTAATCATTATCATTTCAAAAGATGTAGCAATTTGCCGGAAGCTAATCATTATCATTCAAAAGGAAGGTAAATTGCTACGTTTTTTGAAATGGTAATGATTAATTTCAGCTATGTTTTGTCTAAAAGAAAAAATACTATTCTGGAAAATACAGCTTTAAAAGTTTTATGGGACTAGCCACTGGATTGTATTCACAGACAGTCAGATAATACCCAAATGACAGAATCTGCGAAAGCCAAAAAGAAAAAAAAGATGTTTATGGTCTTTCTGGGTGTGAAAATGGCATATGATAGGGTAAGGGTATGGGTGGGGGAGGGGGGTATGTGGCGAAAGATTGAGACTTCGGGCCTGGGAGCTGAGTTTCTTGGAATTCTGAAAGTATTATATAAAGAGGTGCAAGGTGAACTTAGCCTGGGCAACATAACAACAAAACGTGTTCCTATGGAGATAGGCCTAAAGTGGGGTGTATCCTTTCGCCAATTCTTTTTTGCATTGTACATCAAAGATTTGGGAGATGAACTCCTGCATAGCGACGCGGGAGAAGCAGTTGGGGATCTGAATACCCCATGGCAATTTTTCGCAGACTGTATTTATTTATTTATTTTTATTTATTTATTTATATATTTATTTATTTATTTATTTATTTATTTATTTATTTATTTATTTATTTATTTATTTATTTATTTATTTATTTATTGGGGTTTAAGGTCATATATTTCTGCACTGTGGTTAATCATGACCATGACAGTTTTACGGGTGGAGGAAGCCGGAGTACCGGAGAGAACCACCGAGCAACGGTGAGCAACTGTCAGCTCCCCAACATACTAACTCCACACCAGCAGGGTTAGCATTGGTTGAAGACAAGTGCACCATCGACGTGCAGTACGCCTTAGTCCACGACGTCACCGTGCCCCCAGATGGGCAATGGGGGTGAAGTGTCTTGCCCAAGGATACAACGCGGTTGCCGCAGGTGGGATTCGAACCGAGGACCTCTCGGCTTGCAGCCTGCACCTCTGCAACTGAGCCACCGCGCCCCCAGACTGTATGGTACTAGAGTCAGAAAGCGAAGGGCAGGGGGGGGGGGAGAGAAAATGTTGGCAGTTGTTGGAGGATATGGGAACAAATGGAAACTCGAACTAAATGAAAGCAAACGCAAAGTTATACCCAAACGTCGTAAAGTGAAACCTACTCGAAAGTGGAGAATTGGGGGTGGGGGGAGTTCTCAATTCTGGAATGTAGCAGCAAACGTCTTAAACTAGGGGAGACATGTGACTGCGAGCATTTGGTGGTAAATATAAACATTACGGGAAGAGACATCTACCGAAATCACACGAATAAACTAACTATGAAAGGGTGGGTGGGTGGGTGTGCTTAATTAAATGAAACAGGATAGGTAGAAACAGCTTCAATAAGGTTTTGTTAAAGTTATTCAGGTGAAAATGTCGGCTTTTCAAGAAATGTGCAGCTTCTGATTAACACGGCCGAGGATATTTCGCATTTAAATTACCTCCCCTATTCACAATACTCACAATGTATATAGTTTCTTGAAGCTCTGAATATGGCCCTTTCTGGAGACAACTGTACACAACAAAAATCTTACAATATCACTCAAATACACTCAGCTGAATGACGCAGTTGATGGCTAAAAAAATTACTCAATTACTCTAAATGGTCAAAATTTTCTCATTTTGGGGATAAATCTCCAATTATCGTGCATCGATAGTGATAAAACTGTGTTATAGGAATGATCATTCTGACAAATAAAAAACATATGGGTTTCTTATTCATTTTTTTCAGAAAGCTTTATCAAAGCAAATTTACACAAACATTGTCCCAATTGTAAATTGCAAATTGTCAGGTCCCAAACAGGTCTGGGTTAGTCATTTAACACTTCCATGTGACCTTGACCCCCAATTGAAATGCACTTGACAATACACAGTTTGAATCAAGATCATCAACAGATTATTTTGGCCATATCACCATTAATGAGAATTATTTACTAAATCCACACCACCATAAACTAAAACTATAGCTCAAAATAGCCATTTGGCTGAGGATATCCAATAACCTTTTAATAGGAAACGAGACCTTAGGTTTTCGTGGGGAAAAACAATCTGGGAAATGGTGGATGTACCAAGTATAACAGTGATACCTCTATACCAAGTGACTTTAAAGAGCTTGCAAACCTTGAAGAACGAAGCGGGCCGGTGGATAACTGAGTCGAGTAATGCCGCAGCAATAAAAGCAATATGGATGAGGATTAAGGACAGGATAGACTTAATAAAACAACTCTCTTAACTATTTGGTGAGTCTCCCCGACAGCAGATGGTGTAAATAAATGTTCCAGAATATTTGGAATTCAAATATAAAGACAGGGTGGATATATCAAGTGGGGAAGTTAATAGAGAACTAATCAATGGGAATCTCAGACTTAGAAGTGGACACAAACCAGGATAAAAAAAAATCTTCAGAGAATGGGTCTTGTAGGGTCCTGCGAATATTCGAGATTCGATTCGATATCGATACCATACGTATGCTTCGAGATCGATCCCGAATCAGTCTGTCTCAGGATTCGATTTTTTCGAATCTCTCGTACTAACTTCAATTTGTTACATTTCCAACAAAAATAGGATAAAAATGTCATTAGAAAATTCATTCATGCAGGCTCAATTCCTATTTATTTGAGTAATTGACAATGTTTAATTGTTAGGTAAGGTGTGAATCTGGCCCAGAACATTATCCATAGTTTTGGTTTTTGAAGGCTTAACTTGTTACTATTCACGTTCCTAAGAACGTGAATAGTAACAAGTTAGGCCTTCAAAAACTAAAACTATGGACAATAGGCCTAGCTGTTTCAGCGACGGTGCTACAAAGAATATTTAGTTATTGGTGTTTAAGGTGTTCACTCCGTCGCGTAAGGGTCATCACAGTGTTCAGTAACTTCCGTTTGATGCAATATGAAATAACTTGTCTTTTAAGATTCGATTCGGGATTCGATTCGATGTCGATATCAGAGACACGATTCGATTCGAGATTCGATTCGAAAAGAAATTTGTGATTCGCAGATCCCTAGGGTCATGGCGGATTGTAACCTAAATTGGCGAGAGGGGGGTCAAAGCAAAGAGTTCTTTGTGTGACCTGCGCGATAAAGAGAAGTTAGGTTTTGAAGAGTACCTAGATGGCGCCTTTAGGGGAGGAAGGTCACTGTTGTTCAAGCTGGGGCGCGGTTCCTGGAGCTTAGGAGGGAAAATTGGGAAAGACGGTAAAAAGTAGTGCCAAATGTGTAACTTAGGCATAGTGTAGACCGTATAACACTTTCTATTAGACAGTCCAAAATACCCATCTAACAGAAAAAGATTCATCGGGATTATATGATGGGGAAGTGGGACAGGAGAATGAAGGACATGTGGTTAGTGGGTGACACAAATGAGAGGGTTAGTATGCTTATCGGATAGTTTGGGAAGAGTGGGGCACGGGATGTCATCAAGCACTTCGTCCCCGAGTGTTGGTAAGAAAGAAGAGGTGTAGGGATAAGGAGGCATTTGGGAGAACAGGGCTAATCAAGGCCTGAGAACCGCGACAAATCAGCGGCCGGCCAAAGTGTCATTATTAATACAAATGGTGTGCCAAGAGTGACAAGTTTATTTTGATTAAGGGACAGTGCATTTGATTTCTAATGTGTAACGACTTTATAACATTCAGACGCAATGTTCTAAACGGTCTACTTTACAAATAGTGTGTGTCGTGTCTTGGATATTTCTTTCAATTCTCAATATTACTTTATTTCAGATGCAGATATCGAATGGTTAACGACAAAAGATTTTTGAGTGATAATGATGGCTTGTCGTTCGTCAAGAAGGTATTCATTATAGGGCTGTCACGATTAATCGATTGATCGATTGTTGATCGGTCACGGCGAAATCGATTAGTATTTCTCGTTGTCGAATAATCGGTAAATTATATCCCGTTTCAGACGTTTAATAATTAAAAGAAAATATGTTGAAAAAACTATTGTTTCTAAAGGTAAAGAGTTAAGAACATAGATGTTAAACCCCAAGAAGCTATTGGAAGCATTTGTCTTTCAGGTACATTCATCAAAGCTTTGATGTTCTGAACTTATGAACCGTCAGTGTAATCATCAAGACCGATCGGCAGTTGCGAAGTTCGCAACTGCCGACCGGTCTTGATTATTACACTGACGGTTCAAAAGTTCAGAACATCAAAGCTTTGAATGTAACTAAAAGAGGATCGTCTTCGTTGTTTACTTGATGTAGGTTAACTGACTTCAACTTCATTTTATCGACTTCAAAGAGGAGGTGGGGTCATCTAGGTACGATCAATCGATTATCATCGATTATTTGCGACGATTAATCGATTCCTAAATTAAAAAATCGTAACAGCCCTAATTCATTATGCACCATTGTTTAAAATTATTCAGGTACTGGGGAACCGGGACCTGAGGGTGATTTAGCCCTATGTTTTTGTCAAAAGTGCCAGTTGTTTTCGTTTCTTTAAGCGGTTCACTGCTAGAAGCCACTGTCAGGGCCTTCAGAAAAAATGAGGGTATCAGAGCAAAAGACGACATTTACCTTGCTGGAGTTTCATATTTAGTCAAACGCAAATAATATTTTGTTATATAAATTTGTTTTATGACTAATTATTAGAGAGTGCATGTGGGCGTGGTGCCTGTGGGCACTCTCCAATAATTTGTAATAAAAGAAATTTTGAATAATAAATTCAGACCACAAAAATAATTTAGCCCTCAACCAGTTAAACAAGTATTTATTTATTTATTTATTTATTTATTTATTTATTTATTTATCGGGGTTTAACGTCACTTTCGACAGCCCGGGTCACCTCGTGTCGGACAGTTTTACTGGTGGAGGAAGCCGGAGTACCTGGAGAGAACCACTGAGCAACGACAAGCAACTGTCAGGCTCCTCAAAGTACTAACTCCACACAAGCAGCGTTAGCATTGAATGAAGAAAAGTGCACTATCGACGTGCAGTACGCCTTAGTACACAACGCCGCTGTGCCCCCACGTTGGCAGTTGGAATTAAGTGTCTTGCCCAAGGACACAGTGCTTTTGCCGCAGGTGGGATTCGAACCGAGGATCTCTCGGCGTGCAGCCTGCATCTCCACCCACCGCGATCCTTAGTTAACCCTTTATCCAACGAATCGCCCGCAACTGCCCGCGTAATATGCAAATTCAGCACTTGAAAAATTATTATTTTTCAAAAAATTTCAACAAAACCATATCATGTGACCCCTTGTTGGAACGAGCTCGTTCCAACGAGGGGTCACATGATATGGTATTGTTGAAATTTTTTGAAAAATTTGAAAAAATGTTATTTAAAATAAGACATTTTGATATCGTCTGTGTTGGGGAAAGGGTTAAACAAGTAATACAATCAAATTTGAATTGTACTACCATAACAAGGGGGCGTAATGGATCAGGTCCACGTTTCGATCCCTGTCAGGGGCAACTGCGATATGTCCTTGGGCAAGGCGATTAATCCCGATTGCCTATGTGTGGGCACGGTGGCGCTGTGAACCAAGGCGAACAGCACATCGATGGTACACTTGTCTTCAACCAATACTACAGTACAGTCGCCGTGGCCAGTCACTTTTCCACATGTCCACAGTGGTTGTGGAAAACCGTGGGCAAATTACCTTTCAACTGCCCACATAAATTTCTGTGGACAGAGATTTTTCTAGACCGCGGGCGTGCTACCTACTTGCCCACAGAATTAATAACTAACACGGCAATTCCCGTGGAGTCCACATGATCTGACTTTTTATTACACTACTACAATATTTATGTTACGTAATTTTTCTACACGATAGCTAAGAAAAAAAATCTGTTAACATCGGGAGGTCAAAACATCAGACTAGTTTCTGTTCTCCCCTGTCACCACAAATCCCCGGGATAATCCAACTGACGAAAATGCAGAAACTAAAAAGCTCGGACGGAATGGTTTCGCGCGCCGAAGTCGCGCAGGGACGGTTTGGGGCAAGCCCCTTTTGACCCTCGTTGACTGTTCGTTTTTTGTTGAATGTCAAGGCGTGGTAGAGGAGGAAAAGGAAGGATGAGGGCTCTTTTTTGGGGGGGGGGGGGGTGGTTAACAACGGAAGGAGGTCAAAATATCAGACAAGTTTCTGTTCTCCCCTGTCACGACAAATTCCCGGGATAATCCAACTGACGAAAATGCAGAAACTAAAAAGCTCTGACGGAATGGTTTCGCGCGCCGAAGTCGCGCAGAGACGATTTGAGGCAAGCCCCTTTCAACCCTCGTTGACTGTTCGTTTTTTGTTGAATGTCAAGGCGTGGTAGAGGAGGAAAAGAAGGGGGGGACTCTTTTTCTTCGGAGGTGGTTGAGATGATAATGTGGAAGTCGATGATGTTGAGTTTAGTGATTGGATTGCGTCTCATGCCTTTTTGGGGTTTGCCTGGAATTTTTTCCTGAACTCGCGGGTTTCGGAGATGGCTTGTTGTCCTTTCTCAATTGCTCGTTCTATTGCTCTCTTCATGTCTTCGGTGGTGGCTGCAGACTGAGGTGGTTGTTTTGCTGTGATCGATACACCTGGGCTATCCGGTAGAGGAGGAAGTGGGGAGTGAGGGATGGGAGGTGGTGAAAACGCAACCTCCAGTTCCTCCTCAGTCTCCACCAGACGTTCCTCATCCAACAGTACCGGCTCAGGAGCTGGCAGTTGGTTGGGTGTACTAGTGGGACTAGGAGAGGAACTGGCGACTGCCTCCAGAACCCTCATCCTCTCGCTCACCTCTTTCTTCCCCTTCCGGGACGCCTCCAAGAACCGGGCGTCCCTGCACTTGGTCGATGGACTCTTCTTCCTGTTCTTTCTCTTTCTCTCTTCAGTGCCTCCGTGCCCCTTCGGGTGAGGATTCGTGGGAGAGGGAATCCTCTCGCCAAAGGTACTACCTCTCCCGAAGGGGGTGGTGACTTGGTTGTCTCTGTTTCAAATTCCAGGATCAGGTGGACTCTCTTACCTGTCTCCTGGATAGTCCAGGTGACAGGGCAAGAGATGCCCAGAGCTGAGATGGTTCTGACGAGTCTTTCTGGTAATTCCAGTGTATCCATGATTGATTAATCAGGTGCTCACACTCTGAAGTCAGAGGTGCGAATGATGTGAATATTATGATGTGATATTTATCTACTCATCTGTTTATCATTTGTTAACCCTTTACCTAACGCTAGGAGTAGACGACACTCGTGAAAATTTTTTTACTGTAACTAAAAATTTTCATTTTTGCTCCCAAAACATAGGTTATGACCCCTTATTGGAACGAGCGGCACGTGCTCGTTCGAATGAGGGGTCATAACCTATGTTTTGGGAACAAAAAGTCAAAATATAAAATAGATTGAATGGCGATTTTCGTGTATAACGCTGGCCGGTTTTGGTCGTTACGTTAGGTAAAGGGTTGAATAAAAAAGGAGGAATATTTCCACCAATTATGAATTTATCGTCACCAAATAAGGCCTCTTCAGTTCCCCTCACGGCGTCATTTTTATCTTCCGCTTCCGCAAAGTTCCGGTTCGTTTTCGCGACAGCTATCGGCTGTCTTCGAAATTCGAATCAAGAGTTGAAAGTATAATTTCAGAAAAACAACTTCTACCCCAAGCATTGGTTACTGGGTCATAATCCACCAGTAACGCAGGGCTTGTTTACCACAATGAACAAGCACTGCTTCACTTCCCGGGATCCCCAGGGGTGTCGGTCCGTTACAAGTGGGATAAGCACCTCTCGAGTATTCGCTTACCAATACCTGATGTTGGTTTTTAACCCTACCCCGTCGATATTAATTAAAGTTAGCCCCAGTGGTCTGCGTCAGACAAGATAGATCCATTAGTCTCGTGAACACAAGTCGTATGAAGTTTTTAATCCTTTCAAACGCTGCTGTATATGGTATACACATGCCACTAACTTCTGTAAAACTACTTCAGATGATGTTGATTTATTTCTGCCTTTTACCTTATATAAGGTATTCAAAGCACTATGAAGTATATTACATAAATTAAAAAAACATCTCTCTCTCTCTCTCTCTCTCTCTCTAACAGAATAAATTACAAAGTTGGTGGGTGGAGTGGGGTAGGGATAGGGGTTGGATGTGCCGATACAAAAAAGAAGCAAGCAGCAAATGCCCGTGATTTGACCGGTATCCATGTCATGGTGTACTAAGTTTAAATTGCCTTCAGAGTATTTTACGTTTTCTCTGTGAGATTATATTAGGCTTGGGTGGCTAGGGTTGAGTACATAAAAAAGTATCACAGACACACGAAAGGAACCATTCTAAATAATGCTAATATGGAGATAATTTTAATAGTAATCTAGGCTTGGAAGAGCTGGTTACAGGGTGTGTTCCTACGTTTAAACCGCAAGTAGTATTTACCCGAAGAACGTTCCCTCCTTGCCTCACAGTCGACGCTCACGAAAGTTAGGTAGGGTGTTCTATGTCCCAAGAGTGTCCCATGACAAAGTTATCTGAAAGAATTCTACACAATCCTGAAGAATTTATTAAGGTGAACAAAGGCACTAGTCCTACCGACGAAAAGGGGGTGGGCGGGTGGGGATGGGTTTGGGGAATGTGGTCTGCGATACAAGGACAGGTGCTCAGGAATACTAGATGTCACAGTTTTAGGGGCTCATTTAGATATATTAGACTATTTTATTACAATTCTTTGCCCCCATTCTTCTCAACCGCAGCTATTACATTTCTAATTCGAGTGTCGCTACAGGATTGCCTATTAACATCCTTATCCCAACTCCCAATATTCTCCAGACCTGTATCCGCAACACATAATAGTAGATGTAACTAATTATAAACTTAGATCATTGGACCACCATAATGTACCGTGTTTCCAACGCATATGTATACTCGTACATATACATACACATATATACACATACACATGCACACATACGTACACACACATACACAGACACACAATACAATGATATTCACATACGTATAGTCATGGTGCCTCACGTCAAGCAATTTGTTCTTCCATGTACTTGTTGGTATGAGTACATCAACAACAGTTATACAGCGACCCCCCCTCCCCCCCCCCCCCCCATAGATTCGATCATAAGAGCATTTTTGGGTGCGGCACTGCATATATATGTAGTATCAGAGAGAAACCCCTCATTCCCAACAAATGCCCACATTAGATTTCTGAATGCGTTGTCTGATAAATACCAGGGAAAATACAGGGGTGGGGTGGGGGGGGTGCATAGACATATATACACCGATGCTTACATTTACATGCATGAGTATACACTCGTTCCCTAATACAGACACACAATACAATGATATTCACATAGTATAGTCATGGTGCCTCACATCAAACAATGTGTCTTCCATGTACTTGTTGGTATGAGTACATCAACAACATCATGCTTCTTACTTCCAACTATATCACTTAATTTATCGATTAATGGCTGAATAGAAAAGTCCTGCCATAATCGACATTTTGAGTTCCATAAGCCTTCATAACAGCTTCGATAAAAGTGTCAAACATCAGATTGGTGGCTTCATACAGAATATTTATTTGGTTGTTGCTTGATAAGTAATAGTAACAAAATCTTCACCAGAAATATTTTGTAGCAATACAGCTGAGAGTATCAGCAGGCACTTTCCAATAAATTGTAACAAATCAACTAGTTATAAACAAAATTTTCTAACTCAAAAGAGTGAAAAAGTACCACAACTCTGAAACAATGTGGAAAGAAACACATGCTACAGCAGCTACACAGGCATTGTTTCCCCATGATGCTCAGTAGGTAATAAAGGCGGATTCACGAGCACTTTGACCATGTACCGTACACGTACACGTACACGGTGCGTTTACCATCGTAGGATTCAGTGTTAAATCGCCGATACGTTCGCAAAAAATGTCATTTTTTCATAGTGCTCCAGAATCCGCTATTATTTTGAGACTCCTAGATCGTACTTTTAACGTTCAAATACCCGTTGGCGAACGTGTTGAATGTACAAGTTTTCAAAAAAGTGAAAAATGTATGAAATTGTACATTTTTCCCTTTTTTTTTTTTAACTTAAAATTTTTGTCGACGTTCCCTTCGCGGATTAGACCTTCGATCCATGCGGTTTCTGTAGCAGCGTCGACAAGTGGTTTGCGGATTCTGGAGCATCCGTGTCTGATCCGTGTCTGTACACGATTTTAACACTGAATCCCTATGGAGGCGTACACGGAAACCCATTGTGGATTCTACATCAGAAATCGACTTATGTACGACACGTGGAAAGAGGTGATACCGAACCGGCAAACCCACTGCCACGTTTCCCGAGGAAATAAAAAAAGTGATTGATATATATGGGAGAGAATAAAAAAAAATATATATAAATAAATAGTTATTTAAAAATAAATATATAAAATCGAATAGATAATAAAGAAAGATACGTAAATCATGAGCGCTTCCCAGACAATTAGAGCAAGGTTTCTTTTAAAAATGCTGATGAGAGCCTACGCATTCTGTGTGAACGAACAACTAGGTCGCCTCTTGTTAGAACGATGCGTCGGATGTCGGGATCACCTAGACTTCGATCATGAGAATTATTCGTGTCTGGCGATGGAAAGGGAAGATATGGTCGTCAAGTATTTCGAACCGGCGTTCAAACGCGTTCAAATCGACGAAGTGATCGCGTTTTGGAAGAGATTACTCTTCTGTAAGGATCGAAGCAAGCCCACAGTTTCGGAAGAACTGAAATTGGCGCGTAGAAGTCTGACTTTAGAAGACAAGGGATGCATCATGAAATTATTGTTCAATGAAGCATACGTCTAAGTTTTCTCGTTGATATAAAATAAGGGAGAATAGAAAATAAAAATAAATACACACATAAATTTTTTATCTAATATTAGAAAAAAAAATACAAAAATGAGAACCAGAAGTAAATTGTATCCGACGTTAGATGACGACGAGGATGAGAAGCCGAACGGCGTTTTGCCGACGGCGCTGTCGCTAGAAGAAAAAGAAAGAGGGGAGAGGTATCGCATCGATCAAATCAGTAGAATCCAAACGTATCTAACTCGAGAGAGAGATTCTCGTCGTTCTCTCAAGAAGAAGTATTCGCGTTTCGTGAAATTCGTCAACGCGATCGACACGACACTCATCACGATTTCCATGGGTTTACACGCGGCCGGCATCGGATTGTTGTCGACCGCGGTCGGCATTCCGATCGTGTTGACCGTAGAAGGAGTGGCTCTCGCCGCCTGATTGTTTAGCACGCTCGGAAACTTTTTGAGTAGGAAATTATATCTGAAGGCGAGGAAACACGACAAGATTCGCGTCTTGGCCGACTCCAAGATCGACACGATATCCGAAATGATTTCGATGGCGTTGAAAGACGGTAGGATATCGGACGGAGAATACTTCGCGATATTGAGCGAGAAAACGAAATACGAAGCCATGAAAGAAGCCGTGAGAATCAAGACTCGTCAGATCATCAAAGAAGAGATGAAGGATTCTCTCGTGGAAAAGGGGAGGAAAGAGGCCAGGGAGGAATTCAGTAATATGATAGAACTCAAGAGCAGCGATTGAAAAAAATATATATATATAATAAGAACAGAATTTTAAAAAAAAAATATTAAATTTATATATAAAATAAAAACGAAATTAATTTAAATAACTCTTAAAAATGTATTGCGTAATGTGTAAGAGAGTTACCGAGACGAGTAATTCTCGAGAAGTACGAACTAAAAACGATAGACAGATGCTTCGCGGAATTTGCGACGTGTGTGGTTCTATCAAGACTCGATTCGTCAAAAAAAAGAACGCGAGCAAAGGTAAAGGCATCGTGAATAAAATAATCAATAATCTACCTTTCGAAATGCATCTGCCTGGTCACAGTTTCACGGGACCCGGAACGAAATTGAACAAGAGACTCAACGCCGATCTGACTCCTAAATCTTGGAGCAAACCTGTGAATTGGGTGGACGCGGCCGCATATGATCATGATCTGTGCTACACCGGACATCCCGACACCAAGACTCGCAACGACGTCTGCGATAAAAACATGTTGGGGAAATTGAGAGGTATATCGAATCCGACCAGGAGAGAGAAGATAGAAGGTTCGCTGGTCGGCAATCTGATCGGTGCGAAACGTCGATTCGGATGGGGCATTCAAAAAAAAGCGCATCTGAAAAGAAGAAGAAACAATTATTGACGAGCGAATTGGCTGAGGAGTTACACAAACCCATCGTGCGTAAATTTCGAAAGAGAAGGGTGTTCGCGAAGGGTTTGGATGGTATTTGGTCTGCCGACTTGGTCGACATGAGATCGTTTTCGAGGTGGAACGAGGGTGTCAAATATCTATTGATGGTCATCGACGTGTTTTCCAAATACGGTTGGATCAGAGCTTTGAAGAATAAATTGGGACCTTGCGTCGCCGAGGCTCTGAAGAGCGTGTTCGACTCGTCTTTTCGAAAACCGAGTAAATTGTGGCTGGATAAGGGAAAGGAATTCTACAACAAGCCGTTCTTCGATTGGTCGACCTCTACTCGATCGAAAACGAAGAGAAAGCCAGCGTGGTGGAACGTTGGAATCGGACGATGAAGGAAAGGATGCATAGATACTTCACGGCGAATTCGACCAAGAAATACATATACGCTCTGAATGGTCTGGTTAAAGATTACAACAACACGCGACACAGATCGATCAAGATGACTCCCGTGGAAGCTAGCGATCCTCGAAATGAAAAACAGGTCTACGCGAATCTATATCCTGAAAGATCTATGATTAGGAAGAAGTCTAGAACACTGAAATTTGCGGTCGGTGATCGAGTGAGAATTTACGCTTATAAGAAGCACTTTGAAAAGGGTTATACTCCTCGATGGACCTCGGAAATCTTCGTGATAATCAAAATATTTCACACCGATCCGGTGACTTACGAAATCGAAGCTTTGGATGGAGAAGAGATCATCAGAAAGTTTTACGAACAACAATTACAGAAGACAAAGTTTTGATAAAGAAAACAAATTTCTTTTATTTACACTTTTTAACATTTTCTTGTTTACACACATATATATATATAGGAGAGAAAATAATAATAAAAATAATTAAAACTTTTTTTAGATAAAAAAGCAAGTTAATTAACAAACAAAAAAAACAAAAATCCTCTAAAAATGAAAAATATACTAGATATAGCACAAAGCATAGTGAAAAATGAAAGTATTCAAGAATATGAGGTTCACGAATACGAACCAGTAACCGGAACGAGTTTGAACAATGCGGGAGAGATAAGAATCAACGTCGAAACTCAAGATCTATTCATACATCCTAGCGAGAGTTACATAGTGGTGCAGGGACATCTCACCAAGGAAGATGGGAGCGACTACGCCGGCGACGACACGGTTACTCTAGCCAATAATGGCATCATGCATCTATTCAGTAATATAAAATACATGCTATCGTTAAAGAGATAGAATCTGTGTTTCATCCCGGTCAGGCCACCACGATGTTTGGACTCTTGACGTATCCTGATGATTTTTCGAAATCCAGAGGACTTAATCAGTTGTGGGTGAAAGACACCGTCGGCCCTGCTAGAGCCGGCGCCGCCGAGATATTCGACTACGTCGTCAAGACCTAAAGGAACGTTTTCGTTCAGGATACTTTGAAACACATCTTCGGATTTGTGGACAATTACAACAAGATCATGTACGGATTCAAACACAATCTGACGTTGATTCGAAAAGGAAACGACGATGCAATAGTGAGACTCACTGCGACCGATGCGGGTAAGATAACTCTACACAAGATATCGTGGTTCATTCCGCATGTGGAGCCTTCAATCGTGGAAAAAGCGCTTCTCTACAAGATCATAGAATTCAAGAGTAAATTACCCGTGGGATTTAGAATGAGACAGTGTGACACGGCTAGCATTCCTCTCTCCACGAATCACTTCGATTGGAGATTGACGGTGAAATCTGCTTCCGAGAGACCGCGTTTCATCGTGGTTGCATTTCAGACCGATAGGGACGGGTCTCAGGAAAAGAATGCGTCGCTGTTCGATCACTGCCATTTGAGAAACATGCAAGTGTTTCTGAACGCCACGAGATATCCAGCAATCGATTACAACGCATCGTTCGACAAGAACGATTTCTGCAGACTGTACAGCGACGCCGCTGATTTTAGACAGAAGTATCACGGTCTAGACGAATTGATGAGCAACCCTAACATATCTCCCGATGAATACAAGTCGATGTATCCCATGTTCGTATTCGACGTCAGTAAACAGAGAGAACGACTCAAGAGCAGCGTCTTAGATATTCAGATCAAGATGCAATTTGATAGGAACGTGCCGAGAAAAACCGAAGCCTTCGCCCTGGTCCTGTTGGACAGAGAATTACAATTCGAATTGGATGGAAATAAGATGTCGATCATTCGATGAGAGACGTGTGTGAAAAAAAAAATAAAACAAAAATAAAAAAAAGTAATGAGTAATTATTAAAAAAACAAAAAAAAAAATAAATAAAGTAATGAGATCTAGAGAGATTGAACATCTTTTTAAATCTCATTACTTTTTTTTTTGTTTTTAATAATCACACATTATTTTTTTTCAATTCATTATTTTCCACGCGTTCACTGTTTGTTCAAAGGAACTAGTTCGATCAGTAGACTCACCACGGAAGTGGCGGCTTCGGGATTATTGGTTTTTGTAATGAAATTAATCCTGTCTCCGGCATTCACTTTGAGAGGCATGCCGAACGTGCTAACATTCGTGTTTTGATTCTCAGTCTTTTCGACGCTGTATCTCTTATCGCTCTCTACTCCATTCACCATGAGATTGACGACCGCTCTGTTATTCAAATCCGAGGAAGCCAGACTCATTCGAAGGATTTCACCTCCCAGCGGCATGGGATATCCCACCTGACCATGTTTCAATCCACTACCTCCATTTCCGAAAGACCACTCAGCTTTTCCTTCATCTAAGGTGCCGGCCTCCTCGGCCCACACGGTGATCAATTGTCTAGCATATTTGACTTTCTCCACCACAGAAATCAGGGTGCAGACATCCGTCATGTTCACGGGATCCGATAGATTCGTGAGCGCGTGTCCACCCATGTCTAGTTTACCTTCCATGATGTCGTCCTTTCTCCAGACCGAGTTGTCGTCCACATACTTCCTGCTGACTGCACTGGAATCGAATTCGGAATCGTGACTGAGTCCGAATAAATTGTCACCGTTCATGTCGATACCACCCTCCATGGTTCCGCCAGATTGTTTGTTCAGGTAGAGATTGTCCACTTGCGATTCTAGGTATTCTTGTGATCGTATCACGGCAGAATCTACGTAGCCCTTGTTGACTGCGGTTGAGTCCGCATCCGTGTCGTCGACCTTCGACAGATTCAATATCTTGTTGAATCCCGCATTCAGATCCAATTTCATTTCTCGTCTGTCAGACTTTCTCTGTTCCAGATCTACGTAGTGTTTGGTCGCCACGTCCTTGGGTTTCGTGGGAGAGGCCACGTTCGTTATCTTGTTAGAATTGGCATTCAATTCCGAGTGCATCGTTTTCTGAACGTATCTATTTCTCAGGTGTTCGCTGAATCCCGCGTGAGAGTCATCTGCGTGTTTCTTGGTCACGGCATCTGTGGGATCTATGGGATTTGCGACATTCACCAAACGTTTAGATTTCAGATCGAGATCGTCGGTCATGGTTTTATCCACGTAGTTATCTAGCATGATTCATTCGAAATCGGCATTCCCACTGTCGACATATTTTTTAGTCACAGCATCTGCGAGATCTATTGGCTCGGGAAGATTGTAGAGCTTCTTATCGTTCATGTTCAAAGGTTCCTCTCAAGGTTCGTATCTCCGAACGTAACATTCGTCCAAGTTGGCAACGTCGTAACCATCGTTGACTTTGAGCATCTTCCTCTTCTTTCTTAGGTTGACTTTTTCGTCGTCACTTCTACCAAATTTATCGACTGGCATGTTGTTTTGAGATTTTTTGTTTTTTTTAAAAAAATATATTTCAAAATGCAGTTTATTAAAAAATGAATTATTTCATTTTTATTTTTCGTTTTTATTCGATTAAAATTTTTTAAAATAATTTTTTTATCTTTATATACTATAAAAAAAAAATCTCTCTCTAATGTAAATCATTGAGAATGTCTTGAAACCGATCTCCTTCAGACCATCTCTTGAGAATGTAGAGACACAGGTGACCGCAAAACACTTGATCTGGTGATTGCACTCATTCCATGTTTTAACGAACCATCGATTTGTTGAAATAGTTCTTTATTTCTTTCGGTGGCGAGATTCCGTAGCTGTCGAAATAATAATTCTTCTTCCTGTTCTTGAACCATGCCACCCAGTGAGTGCCTTCACCCGATAAATCATCTAGATTTAAAATTCTGCATACCGATTGTCGAGGTCTTCTCTTTGGCAAGGCACCTCTGGAAAACATGCCTAGAAAATCTTTGATTTTCAAATCCTTCACTGCATTCGACAGATCGATGCTGGATAGGGGTTCATTAGGTAAGACGACACGTTCTACGGATATCTCTATTTTCTTATTCATAAATGCATATATATTTTTTTTTATTTATTTATTTTATTATAATTCATTAAAATGACATTATTCTTTTTTTTATTTTTTTATTTTTCTTTTTAAACTAACTCTCTCGATGTCTCTATCGATTTCCATAATCTCGAATCCATCTAATTCCTCCTGATTTTCTGGAATCCTATCATCCTTACTCATATCTGGAATCTTATCATCCTTACTCATATCTGGAATCTTATCATCCACATTCATATCATCTCTAATTAGATCCGCAATCTAATGTCCGTGTGCCAAAGTGCTTATTTTATCATCTAACACGAATCTCTTATCGTCGTCGGCCGTCAGCGAAATCTTTTTGACTATTTCAGTATACAAGTCGTGATTTTCGCTTCGAATCGATTTCATAGTCTTATACACCGGACCATTTCCTAACAGACAATCTTTATACTCTTGGAAAGAGATGTTTTTCTTCACCATGCACGTTTTAACCCTTTTGCACTTCTTGATCTCTTCATCTTCTAGACGATAAGCATACAGTTTGGGTCTCAAGCCCACGAATTCGATGATTTGTTCACCGCCGCTCTTGTCCTTAAATTTACCCAACACCTTCTTGTTGTCATTCGATTGAATGTTGGATGGGTGATCGACTGGATAATTGCTTGTGTTGAACCACGTGGCCACATCCGGAGATATATCTCGGTAGACGTCTTTCGTCTCTATCTCGTAAACTAAACTGTTTGTGTTGGTGAACAGTAGTTTGGCTTTATCACCAAATTTTCGTTTGACGTAATCATAGTGAAACTCGTACATCAATCGCTTGCTGATATCTAAGATGATCGGTCCGAGATAATACGGTTTGTCGAACTTCAGGTGCGTCTTTTGCATGTGAACAGCCACTAGATTTTTGTCGAATATGGTTCGGTGTTTTTTAGCTCTTTTCTCAGACGTGACGAGTTGAACGTCGGTTCTCTTCCTGATGTTTTCCATCGATTTACCGTACATGCAGTTGTTCATGAGTTTGAAGAAATCTTTTTCGAAATCGTTCTCGGCTCGAATTCTGAGATTCGTGTTGAGATCAATGTATTTTTTCATCCAAGGCTCTTCGTCAAATCAAATGATGCGATGTATGTCAACTAATTTCATCCCGTCATTGATGTATTGTTTTAAATTCTCACTGTAGACGACGTAGTTACATTTGTTAAATAAATTGGGAATGAGTTTTTCCTCGTCTCCTTTGTTCGCTTCCATTCGTTTGGGAGCCAGCGGATAATCGTTGTGTAGATCGTGTAATTCTTCCGGATAGTTCAAATCGACTTCTAAAATGCAAGGATAGTCTCTCCATTTTTGCATCTCTTCCAGTTCCGTCACCCATTCGAAATTTCCAATCGGTAAAGGATGACTCATAGCCCAACCGTACAGATTATTAGCGTCCCAATACTGTATGTATTTATTCAACCGTTTCAAATTGAAACCTTCTTTCATGTAGGGATTGTTAGCTTCAAAATATCTGTGGGAGATCATCGAGACGCCACCTCTCACAGCCCTTTTGAACATGAGCAACATGTTCACGTCGGATAATAATTCCAATTGGACTTCGGTGGCCTTCAACAGAGTGTCCCACGCCAGACCAGGTGCGGTG
Organism: Pictodentalium vernedei; assembly: GCA_031216915.1. NCBI lineage: Eukaryota > Metazoa > Mollusca > Scaphopoda > Dentaliida > Dentaliidae > Pictodentalium > Pictodentalium vernedei. The sequence goes on along the minus strand of CM062294.1, from coordinate 520,560,426 downwards.
AAATACCAAGATCGTAATTTTGACGACAGACGTCTCGAAAATTTTCGAACACGTCTGTCAAGAGCAGAACGTCAGTTTTCAGATAGAGATCATGATAATCTCTCATGGTTTTCATATCGAATGATTTCCACACGTTTTTGGCGTGTTCGTAATTCTCGTTGGAAATGTCGGATTTGTATAATTTCGAATAAAAATCTTCTTTCGAAGGTAGTGTGGTGTCTTCGAATCTCTTTAGATCGTTCATGTAATCATAAGGACAGACTCCTTTCCTCAACATGACGTCTACTCATTCTCCGAAATGTTCGCTCGTGATTTTAAATTTATCCTTGCTCATGTTATCGACTAATATTTCCAGAGCGGTCGACATGAATTTAAAACTGTAGATGAAACGTATGCTTCTACAAATGGATTTCGTTTTTTCTTTCAACGTCTCTCCGTCGATTACTCTTTTTTTCTCCATGAGCTTCCATTTCGTGAAGGAAATGTATCTTTCTTTGCTGTTCGCGATGCAATTTAATTCTTCATGGGAAGTGCCGAGATTTTTCACGAACAGATGACTGTCGTTACCTGAGAGATTGTTAAATATCACCGGATAGAAAAGGGTGTCTCGATATTTTAAATTACACTTACTGTGAGCCGGACCGTGATACAGACCCGTGTAATGATCATGGTCTCTAACCTTCTTATTTTCCTCCGAATTCTCATCAAATGATTGTCTGCATATGTGACATTCGGTGGCTCTGTTATTTTCGTCCTGCTGCTCTCGCGTGATGATCATTTTTGCCGGAGTTTTGAATTTGTCGTACAACATTTAAATTTTTAATTCTAACTCTTCACGAACCTTTGGGCCACGTCGTCGTCTTCGCACTGTTTCATGTAGGTGAAGGGACCCATGTTGTGTTGCGATTCGAAAGCGCATTTCACGTAAATGCAATAGCCCGAAGGTATGTGTTTTTGATATCTTTCGATGTAACTTTGAAGAGCATTGGGTTGACAGGAACTCATTTTCGCGGTGAAACATTCAAAATCGGCGTAAATGATGAATGGTACTTTTAACCTTCTATTGTGATTTTCAAACTTCACGATGGTGTTGGGTTTGGGCATTTCGATGGCGACACCTTGATTTTCGTTGCAATATTTCTGATGTTTCGCTAACGATTTTTCGCTCTGAAACATGTTCATGCAGTTGCAACATAAACATATCTTTCCTTTATGTTTATTATTTTGTCTCGACAGTAATCGGCTCGGATGTTTAACCCAACAATAATGACGATTGTGACCATTCGAAATCAATAATAAAATTATCATCTTTTCTCTTTCAAGATACGAAGTCTGTCTGAGAGGATAGATCGTTTGTTTTTCATCGTCGTATCCCAAGACGTTCACTGCTACAGTGGAATTTTGAGCCTCGAAAAGTTCGATGTGTTTTAACTCTGTTGGAAAAGTCACTCCGGTCCAATCGAGATTTTTAGAAGTCTCCTCGTAACAAGAAACTCTATCGGTGCTCATTTTGACAGGGTATAAAGCGGAGGTGACTGCCCATTTAAAACACTGATCATCTTTATTTCTCACATTGACCACGGAGTGTTTTTTAGCTAAGAAATATGGTAATTTCATGTAGGAAGACCCTTTCAATGAATCATTTTCAGTTATATGAATTTCGAGTTTCAACACCTCATCGAACGTCCAATTATTACCTTCATGTTGATAATTCGTGAGAGACGTCAACATCTTGTCTTTCATCTTTTCAAAAACGTCCGATAAATCTGAACCTTGAAATATGGGTTCGACGTTAGATCTGAAATATGCATTTTTCACGATGCTCTCGCCAGACTTCACGTCGATTTTATTCATCACGCAATGGAGTATCATCTTAATTTTTAATCCCACGTTCATGTGTTTGCGAAACAAATCCAATACTTTTTTCTTCACCCGTTCCATGAACAATTTTGGATCGATTTTCTTGAACGAGGGAACCACGTCGAAAGTTTTAAAAATGCCTTTCATCGCACTCTCCCGTTCTACGGGCTTCGATTGGAATAGTCCCGTGATGAGTCGTGCTACATATTCTTCTCCTTTCCCTTCATCGATTGCTTGTTGAATTTCGCTCGATATATCTCGTTTGTCTAGAATCTGAAGTGCATCACTCGTTTTCGTTTTAGGTTTTCTTTTCTTTTCTTTTGAAACTTGAAGTTCTTCAATGGCTTTTCGTTTAGTCGTCAGTAGGTAATAATTGAGAGTTTACTATCACTTGTACATGTACGTGTACAACATTACGTTCAGGATGCGTTCACCAACGTGGAATTCAGTGTTTAATCACACGCTTGTTCACAAAACTGTACATGATCTTGAATCCCCCCCATGTACAGTTGTGACTCCTAGATCGCACTTTTAACGTTCAAATATGCGTGGTGAACGCGCGTTTTTAAAAAAGGGTGAAATTGTACATCTTCGCTTGTAACTTGTACGTAATTTTTCGTCGACGTTCCCATCGCAGATCAGACCATCGATCCATCGTTGGTGAACGCGAGCAAAACCAAAAAAATCTGGGTCATCATCAAAAAACAGTTTTGGGGACTCTAGATCAGCGATCCAGAACCTGCAATTGTGTTGAGACAGATGATTCAGAACCCGCAATTGTTTTGAGGTGGTGGGTTTTTTTTCTCCCATTTATGACATTATTAGGGGAATTCCTCCACTATGAGAAATTCTCAAAAAACTCAGCTGATCGAGCGATCGGATCGCTCGATTCCCTGCCAATCGACCGATCGGATCGCTCGATTCTCGTAAACTCGATCATACAGAGTTATCTCCCCTCGTCGTGAGGTGGGGGGAATACCCATCATAAAAAGGTGAATCGCGTTTAATAACGTGGATATAATGGCTAGAGCAATGTATACCAAAAACCAAAAGCTCGAAGAGCTTGAAATAAGTAATCACCCAACCACTTCACATTCCTAATGCTAATTAACCAATCAGATTGCTTGTTTCTCATAAACTTAATCATACAAAGTTATCTCCCCTCGTCGTGGGGGTGGAGGTCACGCCCATCATAAAAATCGAAGTTTCGAGAAGGTGGTCACGTGACCTATCAAATTGAAGGTCTCGACGAGTGGATTAAGAAGATCATAATTTTAACCCTCGTCGTGGGGTGGGGTCACGACCAGAGCCGAAAAACGACTTCCTTTTTACATATCCAGACATGTAAGGTATTGATATGAAGGGCTCGATGAATACATTACAAAAATGACGTTTTTTTCATTTTATGTGGGGGTGGGGGTCACGCCCATCAGAAAAATCGAAGTTTCGAGAAGGTGGTCACGTGACCTATCAAACTGAAGGTCTCGACGAGTGGATTAAGAAGATCACGACCAGAGCCGAAAAACGTCTTCCTTTTTACAAAGCCAGGCATGTGAGGTATTGATATGAAGGGCTCGATGAATACATTACGAAAATGACGTTTTTTTTATTTTATGTGGGGGTGGGGGTCACGCCCATCATAAAAATCGAAGTTTCGAGAAGGTGGTCACGTGACCTATCAAATTGAAGGTCTCGACGAGTGGATTAAGAAGATCGTAATTTTAACCCTCGTCGTGGGGTGGGGTCACGACCAGAGCCGAAAAACGACTTCCTTTTTACAAAGCCAGGCATGTGAGGTATTGATATGAAGGGCTCGTTCAATACATTACGAAAATGACGTTTTTACATTTTATGTGGGGGTGGGGTCACGACCAGAGACGAAAAACGTCTTCCTTTTTACAAATCCAAGCATGTGAGGTACTGATATGAAGGGCTTGATGAATACATTACAAAAATGACATTTTCCACCATCGCCGTGGGGATGGGGTTAACACCGATCAGAAAATCAAAAGTTTCGAGAAGATAGTCGTGTGACCTATCAAATTAAAGCTATCGACAAGGATATTATGAAAATCATAATCTTTCTCTTCTTATAACGGTGGAGTTGGGACCATCTTGAAATCGAATGTATTAAGGAAAGGTAGTTATGGAACATATTAAATTGAAAAAAACAAGTTGAATCTGATGCATCATTCATTTCTTTTATATCTGTGTTTAAAAACGTGAAGAATGTTTTCAAAAAAAAATATATATATATGATTGTTATGCTAATTAGAGATGCACTCGCTTATTAACAAGTCACGCCTTAAGATGTTTCCTTCAATAATAACTCTGTTTACTGAACCATAGATTTGTCAATACAAAAATTATAAGTTGATCTTCTAACGTTTCTACATATTGAGGATAGCCTATTTCACCATTTCTGAAAAAAGTGTCAATCTATACTACTTTTTTTTTAGGAAACAATGCCCACGTCGAGAAGACATTACAAACTGAATCAGTATAATCTTGACTGAATTCAAATAATATACCATTTGTCACGTGTTATAGAAAAGATTTGTAAACAAACGCACGTGTGGAAAAGTTGTTTTGTTTTGTTTTTTACAACAGGCGTTAAAATATTTTAAGATGGTGACGTTATATAATACAGCAACAACAAAAAGCAGCGTTTACAGTGTGTCAGTGTATGACTGAATGAAAATGAGAAAAAGCTCTTTTTCTAACCACCTGATAGCGAAGCATTACATCAGTTGTCGCGATATTGATGTCATCCAACAGCAGCCAAGACATTAAGCTTTTTACGTCGACATACCACTTGTCCAAAACAATTCTCTTTTAATGCTAAAATGGGTGAAATACATCTCGGTAACGACTCCATTTTTTTTCTTGATCAGACACAGTTGTTGGCGGAAAATTGACTGGAGGGTCGTTCAAAACAATTGATCAAATATATCGAACGAAAACGATTCATTTTTTAACTACGATTGTCGCCGTATTCTAAACGTCATCGATTTACCAAAATGAGCACAATATCTCATGGGGTTTTTTTTTAAAGATTTTTTGATGACATAAAAAGGTTGCATGCGCAGCAAAAATAACCAGTTTATCTTTCTTGCTTCTCGCGTTTCCGAGTTGTAAGAATCGTTTGCTTTTTGGCCAGTCTGTCTTGAAAATCGAATATGTGTTTGGTAAACAGATCGAACGATTTTTTCATATATATTTTTTTTGTGTGTTGGACAATTTAGTTGAGGGTTATAATCACAGTTTTCCATAGTAGTATTCAGAGAGAGAACTCCCGTTTCAGTATCATTAGAACATGAAGTGGAAGTATCTCAACCCGAGCGTTTTATCTCTGGTAAAATCTGTCAGAGTCTCAGAGATTAGGTCTTATTACTCTACTGTGTAAAAAAAGATAGGGATAATGTCGAGAATTCGAAATTCTAGAGGGTCCGTATCCCTACCTAATGTAGGTTATAAAATCCTTACAAAAAGCAGAATTGTCCTTACGATAGCGCGATGTGTTACAGTATATTGCTCACCTGGATCGAACCTGGAAATGATCAATGGGTTTTCTTGAGCGAAAGAGGAGAATTCGAAGTTCCTCTGGAAGGTAAAAAAAAAAAAAGATGAAAAAATCGTTCGATCCGTTTACCAAACACATATTCGATTTTCAAGACAGACTGGCCAAAAAGCAAACGATTCTTACAACTCGGAAACGTGAGAAGCAAGAAAGATAAACTGGTTATTTTTGCTGCGCATGCAACCTTTTTATGTCATCAAAAAATCTTTAAAAAAAAAAATCCATGAGATATTGTGCTCATTTCGGTAAATCGATGACGTTTAGAATACGGCGACAATCGTAGTTAAAAAATGAATCGTTTTCGTTCGATATATTTGATCAATTGTTTTGAACGACCCTCCAGTCAACTTTCCGCCAACAACTGTGTCTGATCAAGAAAAAAAAAGGAGTTGTTACCGAGATGTATTTCACCCGTTTTAGCGTTAAAAGAGAATTGTTTTGGACAAGTGGTATGTCGACGTAAAAAGCTTAATGTCTTGGCTGCTGTTGGATGACATCAATATCGCGACAACTGATGTAATGCTTCGCTATCAGGTGGTTAGAAAAAGAGCTTTTTCTCATTTTCATTTAGTCATACGCTGACACACTGTAAACACTGCCTTTTGTTGTTGCTGTATTATATAACGCCACCTATCTTAAAATATTTTAACTCCTGTTGTAAAAAACAAAACAAAACAACTTTTCCACACGTGTGTTTGTTTACAAATCTTTTCTATAACACGTGACAAATGGTATATTTTTTGAATTCAGTCAAGATTATACTGATTCAGTTTGTAATGTCTTCTCAACGTGGGCATTGTTTCCTAAAAAAAAAATAGTTTAGATTGACACTTTTTTCGGAAATGGTGAAATAGGCTATCCTCAATATGTAGAAACGTTAGAAGATCAACTTATAATTTTTGTATTGACAAATCTATGGTTCAGTAAACAGAGTTATTATTGAAGGAAACATCTTAAGGCGTGACTTGTTAATAAGCGAGTGCATCTCTTATTCGCATAACAATCATATATATTTTTTTTTTTTGAAAACATTCTTCACGTTTTTAAACACAGTTATCAAAAAAATGAATGATGCATCAGATTCAACTTGTTTTTTTCAATTTAATATGTTCCATAACTACCTTTTCTTAATACTTTCGATTTCAAGATGGTCCCAACTCCACCGTTATAAGAAGAGAAAGATTATGATTTTCATAATATCCTTGTCGATAGCTTTCATTTGATAGGTCACACGACTATCTTCTCGAAACTTTTGATTTTCTGATCGGTGTTAACCCCATCCCCACGGCGATGGTGGAAAATGTCATTTTTGTAATGTATTCATCAAGCCCTTCATATCAGTACCTCACATGCTTGGATTTGTAAAAAGGAAGACGTTTTTCGTCTCTGGTCGTGACCCCACCCCCACATGAAATGAAAAAACGTCATTTTCGTAATGTATTCATCGAGCCCTTCATATCAATACCTCACATGCCTGGCTTTGTAAAAAGGAAGTCGTATTTCGGCTCTGGTCGTGAACCCACCCCACGACGAGGGTTAAAATTACGATCTTCTTAATCCACTCGTCGAGACCTTCAATTTGATAGGTCACGTGACCACCTTCTCGAAACTTCGATTTTTATGATGGGCGTGACCCCCACCCCCACATAAAATGAAAAAACGTCATTTTCGTAATGTATTCATCGAGCCCTTCATATCAATACCTCACATGCCTGGCTTTGTAAAAAGGAAGACGTTTTTCGGCTCTGGTCGTGACCGCACCCTATGACGAGGGTTAAAATTATGATCTTCTTAATCCACTCATCGAGACCTTCAATTTGATAGGTCACGTGACCCCCTTCTCGAAACTTCGATTTTTCTGATGGGCGTGACCCCCACCCCCACATAAAATGAAAAAACGTCATTTTTGTAATGTATTCATCGAGCCCTTCATATCAATACCTTACATGTCTGGATATGTAAAAAGGAAGTCGTTTTTCGGCTCTGGTCGTGACCCCACCCCATGACAAGGGTTAAAATTACGATCTTCTTAATCCACTCGTCGAGACCTTCAATTTGATAGGTCACGTGACCACCTTCTCAAAACTTCGATTTTTATAATGGGCGTGACCCCCACCCCCACGACGAGGGGAGATAACTTTGCATGATTAAGTTTATGAGAATCAAGCTATCCGATTGGTTAATTAGCATTAGGAATGTGAAGTGATTGGGTGATTACTTATTTCAAGCTCTTCGAGCTTTTGGTTTTTGGTATACATTGCTCTAGCCATTATATCCACGTTATTAAACGTGATTCACCTTTTTATGACGGGTATTCCCCCCACCTCACGACGAGGGGAGATAACTCTGTATGATCGAGTTTACGAGAATCAAGTGATCCGATCGGTCGATTGTTGGGGAATCGAGAGATCTGATCGCTCGAGCAGCTGAGTTTTTTGAGAATTTCTCATAGTGGAGGAATTCCCCTAATAATGTCATAAATGGGAGAAAAAAAACCCACTGCCTCAAAACAATTGCGGGTTCTGAATCATCTGTCTCAACACAATTGCGGGTTCTGGATCGCTGATCTAGAGTCCCCAAAACTGTTTTTTGATGATGACCCAGAATTTTTTGCTTTTGCTCGCGTTCGCCAACGATGGATCGATGGTCTGATCTGCGATGGGAACGTCGACGAAAAATTACGTACAAGATACAAGCGAAGATGTACAATTTCACCCTTTTTTTCAAAACGCGCGTTCACCACGCATATTTGAACGTTAAAAGTGTGATCTAGGAATCACAACTGTACATGGGGGGGATTCAAGATCATGTACAGTTTTGTGAACAAGCGTGTGATTAAACACTGAATTCCACATTGGTGAACGCATCGTGAACGTAATGTTGTACATATACATGTACAAGTGATAGTAAACTCTCAATTATTACCTACTGTCGTCTTCTTATTTTTAACAATCGAAACGTTTTTGGTTTTTCGACGTCGGCATTTTGATTCCTTTTACTATCTTTTTCTTCTTCTCATTTTTCACAACCGATGCATTTTTTGACGTCGTTGCTATCGACATTTCGTTTGCCTTTTCAGCGTTTCGCAAATATTCCTGTATGACTTCAATTTTTTTTGATTTAGTTCTATGATTTCTGAAATGTGGAATTTTTAATAGTTTACAAATCTCATTTAACTGAGGTACGGTTTTCTCATTTAAAATTTCCATTTTTTTATCTGTTTGCTCCATTTGTAAGAATTTTTTTTTTTTTCGAATTTTGTATTAAAATAATTTGTTAAAAAGTTTTGTTTTTTACTCTTTATATATATAAAAAAGATTTTTTTTTAATTCAATTTTTTATTTAATGTGAAAAATTTTTTTTTTTGATGAAATTAATCAATTTTTTATGTTCCTTAACGTGAAAAAAATTGAATTAATACGAGAAAAAAAGGATGTTAAAATTCAACTTTTTATTTATATATAAAGAGAAAAAAAACTTTTACAAAAAAATTTTCACATTAAAGAAAATTAAAAACTTTTTTTTTTATATATATATATAAAGAGTAAAAAAAACAAAAAACTTTTAAACAAATTATTAAAATACAAAATTTAAAATATACATTATTTGTAAGGATTCATAAAACAAAAAAACCAAATAATCGATCATGACAACAACACCTAAAAGATGCGAATTGAAATTGAAACAAGTCGAAACGTGTAAGAAATTCGGTTTTAAAATCTATAGATTACAAGGACACGATCCCATCGAATTGAACGAGGTTGAGACGAAGGGCTTAGAGCACAAATATGACAAATATCGCATGCCTTTGAAACTGGATGAAGCCACGCTCGATTTGTTTTACGAGTACCAAAGCGATCTACAGAAAATCGTCATTGCCAAAGATCGAGAATTCGACAAGGACGATTTGACGTTGCCCTATGAAGTTACATATTTCCAAACATCTCACTCGAACTTGTGAACAAATCGGCTGGTGAGAGTGCATTGACCGAAGTAACAAAACTCAAAAAAGTAAAGATAAACATTCAACACATTTTCGAAAAAGGAGAAGAAACGAGTGTCAACATGCTAATAACGGACTTGGAAATATAAACAATAGAGAGATTGATTTTTAGCGAAAAAGAAGGAAAAAAAAAGTAATGAGATCATCTTTAGATCTCATTACTTTTTTTTTTGTTTTCCTTCTTCACTATTACCCATATATTATAATAACGTTTCCTTTTTCTTAAATTTCAGCGTCGATTCTTCTTTTTCTTTTTTTCTTTTATTTTTGTAATATGCTACATTTTTATAACAACACATTTGTTTATCCGAATCATAATTATGAACGAATGTTGTGCATCTCTCTGTAACACTCGCGTCATTACCATTCTCTTCAGAAGATAGTGGTAACAGTGGAAAGCGTCTCAGTGGTAACGGTGGAAAATGTCTCATTCTTTCAAATTTCAACCGCCTATCCAGATCTTTATTTAACTCTTTTATCAGTTCTTTCCTAAGATATCCATCATTAGCGTCTAATTGTTTTTCCACATCTTTTTCGCACTCTATCTCGCGATATTGATCCTTAGCATCTAATTGTTTTTCCATTTTATATATTATTTTATACTTTCTATGATTTATATTTTATATAATTATATAATTTTTTCACATTATAATAACATATTCAAAATCGGTATATTCTTAAATGGTGAATTCTCACCAAACAACAAACCCTTGCCGAGTCGCTTAACGTTCCGTCCACTCTTCAGATAGAGACCATTTCCACTCAAAGAGTTGTCACCTCTAACGGGTTCTAAATACAATCCTTTACTGCTGTCATCTACGTGGACGCGACACACGGCTCCTCCCTTCTTCAAAAACAGTCCGCTGCCACCCATTAATTTCTCAACTGCTGAACTCGCGAGTCCCATGAGAGCTCCCACGCCGAGAGTCTTTCCGAGAAAGGGTAGTGCCTTTGCAGCGAAGGGTAATGTTTTTGCGGCGATTCCTGCCAATAGCGTTAGGAAACCACCCTTCATTCTCAAATTGTACCTCAATTGAGCGGGACTCAATCTCACCATCAACCCTTTTCCATCACGAATCACTTTCTCCATCCTTTTGATTTGACTTCTGGTCCAGGCGATCGAATCCTGACCGCCTCTCGTCAGATCTTCGTGAGTGAATTTGAATCTCACTGCCTCACCTCGAGTTGTTAACTCTCTCTTAAGTTTCTTCCTCTGTCCTGCGGATATGTTCACGTTTTTAATCACATATTCTGTCATAATTCTTTTTTTAAAAATATATTTTCTTCAATTGTTTTCTTGTTTTAATGATAATTATATATATTAAATAATTTTTGTAAAATTAATATTGCGTTTATTTTATTTTTGTTATTTATATATATACACAATATTTTTTTTGCTTTTATATTTATATTGAAGATTTATTATTTTCTAAATTTTTTTTATTTTCACGCTCTATCTTATTATCATCAGGAACATAAAACTTGTCGAATCCGCACCGATATATTCCGCGATTAAATTTACTAGTCAAATCGATCACGATGAAATTGTAAAGTCCTCCATCCCAAACCCTCTTGCAGAATCTCCTGAATTCCGCCACGCTCATGTCGTTTGCGACGTGATCGCCGTAGATGTGATTGAGATTCTTGAGATCTTGACGAAAGAGACATAGAAAATTAGCGTTCTCCCTTATCGTCTGTCTGGGCAATCGAAAATAATTCTGCGACAGGTAGAAACAGTCCACGTTGCTGTGTCAACCCCTAATGCAATACGATTCCCATCGGTTCTGTCTCTCCAAAAGCAGATCGTCGAAAATCATGAGATTCTTATCTTCCGATTTCAATTCTCTAGGATCCGGAACGTCGCTAGCGTTCTCATAAAATTGACACTCAACGTTCGAAGATGCATTTCTCTTCATCAATTCCATCGCTGCACCGTCCAACATGGTCGAAAGAGGAGCTTCACTTTGGTCGAATTCCTCCCTACTGTCAAAGATTCTGGCTATGACGTCCTTGGGCAATCTACGATCCATGCACTCTCGAAGCAATCTGTACTCGGGTTGAAACAAGCTCTTGCCAAACACAAACAATCTGTTGCAATCCAACCAGTCGGGTCGGGACAACAGATTCATCAACAGATTGGTCTTTCCACAATTCGATTTTCCCACTATCAAGACTCTTATGCTTTTGGGAGAGAACTCATTATTCGACCTCTTGGTCGCGGCATCATTCCAAGACATATCTTTAATGTTCATTTTTGTTTATTTTTTTGTTTGTTATTTTAGATTCTTTCAAACACAATTTTTTATGTTTTTTTCAAACTTAGTTTTTAATATTATTATTTATTTATATAACACCGTCGTGAGTTCTCTTCAATCCAGATCCACTCGTCATTTTGGCTAAACCTTGTATGGGTACCACAGCATCCTTAAAATCTTTCCAACTTTTCGGCGTTCGCTCTAACGCAGCTCGCTTTGCCTGTGGACTGATCAACTTATCGATCAATGCGTCGGCTGCCCTCTTGCCAGCCACAGAAGCTATCCTACCACTGGCTTTGGAAGCGGCTTTCTTACCAGCATCCAAAGCCGTCTTCTTACCAACCTCAAACACGGTCGATGCGAGTTTTCTACCCGCATCGCTCGTGAATGCTCGCATTATAGAATCAACGATGCCAGAACCACCTTGAACGTAAGTTCTGACGTATCCCGTTCTTTATCACCAACATATTTTTATTTTATAATATATTTTGTTTTTTCACTGGTAAATCGTTTGTTGTTTAAATACTTTTATTATTCTAGTGTAAAAATTTACTGTTTTTATTTTATATATTTTTGTTTGTTTGTTTGTTTCTCTCTACTTATTATATACATCAATCCTTCAATTCATTCATCAGCCTTTTATAATGGTTTTTATTCAAAACCTTCTGTCTTAACAATTCGTCACATATGCTAACTATCTCATTATGTAATCCTGTGTTACCAGCGTGTCTACTCGCCATCAACAATCTCAATCTCTGAGACAGAGAGTCAGAATCACTCAGAAGAAAAGTGGTTTTCACCCCTTTACCAGTCACTGATTCAACGAACTTCTTATTCATATCCCATATGGGTTTCACCACTTTCGTCCACTTGTTACCTCTGTTGGCTTTGGGTCTAGTCTCTCTGGCATCATTATTTCTCAGCATGGCGTGGGTCTGAACAAGAATGTCGCCGTAATTGTCGATATCCTGTTCCGTGTAATCTCCAGGCTTGTCGAAAAGGAGCAATTTGCACAGTCCATCAGTTATTTTATACTTATTTGAACCGACAATTAAATCTTCATCATCCATTTCCACTTCTGTGTTGCCTACAAAAGTTCTACCCTCAGGATCCTTATAAATTCCATATAACAGATCTCCCTTACCACCATCCTCGGACGACGCGACGCTATCAGTGGTGATAGTCGAAGCTGTATCGTCGCTCACGTCGGTTTGAATCCCTGTAGGAATGTAATCCAGTGTAGATTGAAAGGAAAACTGTTTCATAAAACTCCAGGGCAACGAACCCATTCTCAAAGAACTCTCTTTTATGGGTCTCAATTCTTCGACTATCTCCTTCTTGCTTTGCTCTTGAACATCCGTCATGGGTTTAAATATTTTTGTGGTCTCACGTCTGAGTTCCATCTCTCTGAGACGTCTGCTTCTGTCAGTCGATTTTTCGTTTTTAATTGTTAATGTTCCTTTGAGTATGCTAATGTGAGTTATTTATTATTTTCAAAATTGAATGTATAATTATTTTTTATGTTTTAAGTAAATAAAAATCTTCTGTCTTTAATATAATAACTAAAAAATTTCATATCTCAACTCAGTGTTGAACTGGGAAAACTTGAAAAGTTTGAAAGTTTAAGCACATGCCAAACCGGTTTCTGATTTAACACATTTGAGAATAATTTACGTTTCTTAAAAGGCATTTCATTCATATCTCAAAACCATTCACTCAATCTTGAATTGTTAAAAGATTTTAGCACGTAAAGAAACCGGTTTCTAATTTAACGTTAAAAGGATTTCATTCACACCTCCGAACATTATCACGAATATATTAAAAATTTACCACTCAAACCTAATTGAGTGGAAAAAATGCGTTTTATTATCTATTATTAAAACGATCAATTAAAACAAAAAACCTTCATTCACACCACAACAAAAACATGAGTGTCAATTACGAACTATTTTTTATTTGATGAAACATTCCATAAAGTGTTTTATTAAAATTTACTTCACAACACCAAAAACAAAAACTGACACTCATCTTTATAGTCGACTCTTTTGAACGAAAACCTTTCATTCACACCAAAAACAAAAACTGACACTCATCTTTATAGTCGACTCTTTTGAACGAAAACCTTTCATTCACACCAAAAACAAAAACTGACACTCATATTTATAGTCGACTCTTTTGAACGAAAACCTTTCATTCACGCCAGAAACAAAAACTGACACTCATCTTTATAGTCGACTCTTTTGAACGAAAACCTTTCATTCACGCCTGAAACAAAAACCGACACTCATATTTATAGTCGACTCTTTTGAACGAAAACCTTTCATTTACGCCAGAAACAAAAACTGACACTCATCTTTATAGTCGACTCTTTTGAACGAAAACCTTTCATTCACACCAGAAACAAAAACTGACACTCATCTTTATAGTCGACTCTTTTGAACGAAAACCTTTCATTCACACCAAAAACAAAAACTGACACTCATATTTATAGTCGACTCTTTTGAACGAAAACCTTTCATTCACGCCAGAAACAAAAACTGACACTCATCTTTATAGTCGACTCTTTTGAACGAAAACCTTTCATTCACGCCAGAAACAAAAACTGACACTCATGTTTATAGTCGACTCTTTTAAACGAAAACCTTCATTCATGCCAGAACAAGAACATGAGTGTCAGTTTTTACTCTCATCGTGGCAATGGGTTTGCCGGTTCGGTATCACCTCTTTCCACATGTCGTACATAGGTCGATTTCTGATGTAGAATCCACAATGGGTTTCCGTGTACGCCTCCATAGGGATTCAGTGTTAAAATTGTGTACAGACACGGATCAGACACGGATGCTCCAGAATCCGCAAACCACTTTTCGACGCTGCTACAGAAACCGCAAAACGTTTTTTGCTCGCGTTCACCAACGATTACGATGGATCGATGGTCTAATCCGCGATGGGAACGTCGACAAAAATTTTAAGTAAAAAAAAAAAAAAAAAAAAAAGTGAAAAATGTACAATTTCATACATTTTTCACTTTTTTGAAAACTTGTACATTCAACACGTTCGCCAACGGGTATTTGAACGTTAAAAGTGCGATCTAGGAGTCTCAAAATAATAGCGGATTCTGGAGCACTATGAAAAAATGACATTTTTTGCAAACGTATCGGCGATTTAACACTGAATCCTACGATGGTAAACGCACCATGTACGTGTACGGTACTTGGTCAAAGTATTCGTGAATCTGCCTTTATTACCTACTATGCTCGATCACAACACCACATATCCCTCAAATTGGAGTAGCAGTGGTTTAGATACAAGGGAGAATGTTGGTACATGTAATGATGAATGGGTAAGACTAAGAGGACAGAGGTCACACTGCACTGTCCTTGATGCACCTTTCATTTTACAACTTCCAGGTCTGGGGTATAATAATCGCAACACACCCACCTTATCAATTCATAATTTCAGTAAAATAAAAGGAATTATCAATTCTAATTAATTTACAGATGATGGGAAACATTTGGTTTCTTTCGCCTTCTTGTACTATTAATTACCACAAACAATATCAGTTTGATGCCGACAAACGAAACTGAACGCATGTGGTCTGGTTAAAAAGTAATTCGGCATGGATAATGAAGAAATTGCGTATATTTCATGTATTTCATTTGTTTAAAAGCCAATTTTGACCGTGGATTTGATAATTCGTTTCGGTTTTGACCACACGGTCAAGCTGACAGCGGTCATGTTTATTGTGATAAGCAAATTGGAAGATAGTTTCCGGTGAAAGAGATTTGTCACATTTGTCAGTTTAAAACGATGACAAAAGACACTGATCGACGCTTGTCTTAGTATGGTTGGTTGCAAGAAAAAACTAAATTCTCAGCATCGTCCAAACGCACCTTATTTAAAAGCACGAATGCATCATTTTCAACCCATCTTCAATCGGTCCTTTGCAAACATCAAACACAGCCGCGAAAATTCCATGGTTACTAGGAAGTAAATAACTTCACAACATCGAGGGAAATTAACACGCTCAATATAGTTCCAGGTCATTTGGAATATATTTCGTGAAAAAGTGATTTCTGAAGCATTCTGCTTACTTTTTTATGAATACTGCGTTATTTTATGTGTATCGTCCCGATTTTATACACTCAGTTATTTTTTTACAAGTGGTTCATGTGCGCAATAATTCAGATTTTTGTCAACAAAAATGTTTAGACGGCCTGTAAACACGAGAGGGAATTTCAAACCATATTTTGCAGTTATGACATTAACAGCTCAAGTATTTGCTGTCACCTGTTTGCAAATCCGCTTATACATTGTCTCGAACAAATAAAGGGCGTGATCACGTCCTTGTATTCTTACGATTGCCCAAATTGAGTATTTCTGCAAGAACCCACATCATAATCACATGACCGGAATAAACATCGTTGAAACATGGCCACATCCAGAACATCCAAGGTTTGTGTTGGTGTTATTACATTCAAACCTCAAAGCCCACCAGAGTGTGTGTCAAAAAAGTGCTTTCTGCGAGTCTGTAGTATGTTATCATTATATTGAGGACAAGGCTTTCGAATTACCGATTATTTTGTGGTTTTACCGGTTCGTTACTTATGCCATTGGCAAATTAATCTTCTTCAAAATCATAAAATTCACTTTTTTCCTGGAAAAAATTATATGTACCTTTTCTATGCACCTTAATCATTATTTTGATATATAATTTGCCTTTCCTTACTTCTCTTATCTGTTTCTGAGGCATTGGGGAAAATGTCAACAAATTGACCAAAGTTAGGTTGGACGACCCCTCAACCCACAGCTACAGTAACGTTCGTCATTATTACTAGTAGCATGGGTAGACTCGGGAACATAAGTGTGTAGGGACGATTTAGACGCCGAACGATGCGAGTCGTCTCGTATTTTCGTCACAGAACACTGCAGAGATTTGGCTGGGAGTAACTCGAAATTAGGAAACACCTTTTTATTTTGTCCGCTGCATCGTTAAATAGTACGAAATATCTGTAATTACCGATATTGCAACGATACTTTCTATCAACTAGGAAAAGTGGGAAACTATCAATGTTTGCATTATGTTTCATTCGAAATTCAGTTCAAAAAATGTTCTAAGTTCTGGAAAGGTTATGAACCAGTAAATAAGTGAACACGTGACTTGGAGCATTTGACAAAGTTGTGAGCAGGATTAAATAGGGCTGATCAGCTGATTGGTTAATTCGTCCACTTTAGAAAGGATTAAAGGATTAATAAGTTTGTTTGTAATTTGGTGCCGGAATGTGTGAGAATCTCTCAAAAACATGAGGCATGGGGAAAAAAGTTTGAAGGTCATTCAGTTCAAGACCATACGATAGTTGAGAAAATTCGAAATTTAAACTGAAATTTCATGTGGCAACATATATTTTTTCCAGTTTAATGTTTTCAAGAGATGATGTACTTTGCAGATGTTGGGTATTTTTTTTCAAAACAACTTGGTGTGTTGCACAGAGAGTGAAAGGTTAACACTGTGGTCAATGGGATTTATTTAGGCGTTCACAACCAAAAGGAGTAGTTCCTTGTAACCGTTGTTGAGGGATATTTCAAGATATTTCTTTGTTTTCGGATATCCCGATCTTGTTAATTTTTCAATTCATGCACTTTGGGTTTGTAATATGGTTGAAAGTTTTGGGAAAATGCTATTTTGGATGTGTGGGATGCCCAATTTTCACGACACAGTGCCTGCTTTGCTTTCCTGGTGTGCATAAAATGCTTGCTAAATAAACAGGTGATCTGAGATAGGAGGAAAGATTGTTTGGCTGGTTAGTTGTTGAATTTCCAGTTGTTTGGGGCAACTGCAAGGTCGAACAGCTAAATTAATGGTGACAAACACAACCATTTCTGCAGAATGAATCTGTTTAACCCTATACCGTTTGGTGTTTAAATAAACTGGATTGCTACCTTGAAACACAGTTAATAAAATTTGTCATGTTTTTTCTCATGCCACCAGAGCCCCCATCCCACATCTAATTACTGCAAGTCTCTTTTCTTTCATTCTGACTTTTTAACCCCTCTATCCATATAAATGTGCTAAAAATGTGATTTTAACATGCCAAGGCTTCAAAAACAGCACAGAGTGGAAACTATTCTTGTTTTGGGGACCTCAGTTAGTAAATCAAATGTGAAATAACCTGTTTCATCCTATGAAATGAATTGAAGGTTGTGTTAATGGGGTGTATAGAAGGTTCCCATTCCATGTGAGCAGTTTAGGTATGGAGTTACTTGAATTTTTCATGATGTGACAGTTGCTTTCTATTTGATAGGAACTGAAAGTGGATTACCTCCCTTTGATTGATGGACAATTGGAAACTTATTCCAGTTATTTCTGAGCAAACACCCTCCGCCTTGAAGAGTTTTGAATATCAGATTCCAATCGCTATTCTAGAAGGGTTTTCTTACTTTGAAAATCATGACACCGTAGGTAACTTGAGGATTTTTTTCAGTTTTTGCAATGACTGCATTCATATTGTATAAAATTCTTTCCTCTTTTCATCCCAAGATTCAGTAGCAATGTTTTAGTCAAGTCTATCTGGGTTCACCATGTTCCTTACAAAGAACGAATTCCCCAAAATATAAAAACATATGATCGAAAATTGAATTTTGCTTCTTGTCCCTGTGATTGGTTTCTCAATCATTATTTTTTGTCAAGTAGTCTCAATAAGATTTGCTTTCTGTTAATGTTATGCTGTAGCAGTCAGTATGACATGTTATATCATAAATCAGTACATAGAGATACCTAACCACTCCTTAGATTAATGTTTCAGGTATATTCCAGTAAATATATGTTGTCGAATCTTTCTGGAATCAGCACCTTTGTTGATTCTAAGAGGGTTCAACAACTATTTTTTTTTTGAAAAGGTGAAACAAGTGGAGATAGGCTGGGGTGGGGAAAGGGTTAACAGTAACTAGACTGGCTTAGTAGTTCTCATTTTCATTGGGGGAAAAGTGCTATGCCACTGTATGTATTTGTGTGACTTCTAAAACATATCTGGAGTCATCTGTAAGATTTTATTATTCTGCTCAACCCACCCCCACCCCACCCCCCCCCCCCCCCGCCCCCCCCCCCCCCCCCCCCCACAATTTGTTTCTGCTATTTTGAATTCAGTTCCTGGCCTCCATGAGTATAAAACAAAGAGTCATTTGGTTGACTTCCCTCAAAATTCCTGTAGTGTTAATAAAATATTTCATTAGGGTAGGGTGCATGTGGAGCTTTTTGTGTCTTTGCAACACATTACCGGGGGAACCTTCCACCAGAAGGCCACTCTGCCAGTGATAAGATAAAATAAATCTGTGATTTATTGATCTCTAAGATGCTTCTTATCTCTGTAAGTTATACATCTGGAAACACTATAAACTTCTGTCACTAAAACTATCATGGAAGGTCTCATAAGCATTAGGGGTTGGCTTTTTCACTGAATTGGTTGGTACGGTGTGGGTCAAACAGCAACCCTTGCTTGTTTCTTTGTTTCTGTTTTCCACTCAAATGATATGGTTGTTTTGAGTCAAGGTGTGCTTCTCTCACGTGATGTTTTGCCCTGCATATATGTGCTATATACAAACATTTGAGGAAGGAAAAGTACATTTTTTATCTTTATTTTGAGAAGAATGAAGGGGTTAAAATATTCTTGCACTCAATGTATTCTGAGAATAATTGGGCCTTGAGGTACACATGAGGCTGATCTATTAATGTATTGATACAAAATGATGTCAGTTTGAAGAATATTTTTTTAATGATTTTTTTACTATGATTAATTATAATGAGTGATATGGTGAAAATGTGTCAGGATTTTTTTTACTCAGAAGAACAGGATGGGTTAAATGAAATGCTGTGAGGTCAGAGGAAGAAACAGTGAATTTAAAAAAAATGTTTGGAATCAATTTGGTAGTACTTTATTTTGAAATTAAATCCCAAATTACAGATATTGTAATCAACTTTGATATCTCTTTAGGTTATGAACCACTAAATAAGTGAACACGTGACTTGGAGCATTTGACACCCTCAAAGTTGTGAGTAGGATTAAATAAGGCTGATCAGCTGATTGGTTAAATATATTGTGACTTTGAAACCATTAATTAAAATTTTGATTCTTCCACTTTAGAAAGGATTAATAAGTTTGTAATTTGGTGCCGGAGTGTGTGAGAATCTATCAAAAACATGAGGCATGGAAAAAAAGTGTGAAGGTCATTCAGTTCAAGATGATGTACTTTCAGATGTATATGTATTTTTTTCAAAACAACTTGGTGTGTTGTACAGAGAGTGAAAGGTTAACACGGTGGCCAATGGGATTTATTTAGGCGTTCATAACCTGGAAGTTGATTGATGCGAAAACGGTTTCTGGCATGATTGATGTCGTTCTTGTGTTTGGGTTTCATTTGAAATTCAGTTTGCGGTCAAATGACACATTATGACAGAAATATCGTATTTAAAATGTCAGTCATTTTATATAGATCAATATATGTGCACGTTTGGGTGATTTAATCAAAAGGTTTGGGTCGAAATTATTGATTTTGTTCAAGCTCCACCCATGATTGATTACCTGACACAAACAATTGTCAATGTACCTCCCTAAAAACGTTCCGCGCAATTCGAACCGTCGGATTGGCTGGGTTGTTTCGGGAGCATTCTAAAAGTCTGTTGTAGTTGTATAGAGCTGTGTAGAAGTATTCTAACAGTCTGTTATAGCTGTATGGAGCTGTGTAAAAGTGTTCTAAGAGTCTGTTGTAGTTGTATAGAGTTGTGTGAAAACATTCTAAGAGGAAAGGTAACTGCCTAGCTGAATATATATAGTTAATTCAATGTAGAATTAAGTGATATTCGTTATTGTTACTGTGCTTTGATTTATGCATTTCATTTGACTCTTCAAAGTTATTTAATTTTAGAGTGTTGAATGAAATTGAATGAAAGTCTAGTAATATACAGAAGTATATTTAGGTAAATTAAATTACTTATAAGCTATTACAATGAATAAACTGCATTACACAAGCTGTGTGTGGGGATACCACTATAACAGTATGTGTTGAAAATTGTATAAACAACTACTGTACCGTAAACTGGGGTGTATAGGGACAGGGGTATGAATAGGGACAGAAAACTGAAAAGTTATTTCAAGTTTTGTAAACACGCCTAGATATTTTTTTCTTCATTTATAGACCCATCGGGAAATAATATATAAAGATTCTTAAAAAAATAATCTAGGCATGTTTACAAAACTTGAAATAACTTTTCAGTTTTCTGTCCCTATTCATACCCCTGTCCCTATACACCCCAGTTTACGGTAGGTAATTATTTCACTAGCAGTCAATGTTGTGTGACAGTTCTGGTGGGAATACCACTAGTATCAGTAAGTGTGAGCGATAGCACTAACAAACTGAATTAGAAACAGTTACTGCAGGTGATTATTTCACTAGCAGTCCACGTAGTGTGGCAGTTCTGGTGGGGATACCACCAGTAACAGTAAGTTGTGAGAATAAGTATTAACAAGTCTTGTGACAGATACTGTAGGTGTTTATTTCACTAGCAGTGCATGCAGAGTGGAAGTTCTGGTGGGAATACCACTAGTCAAGTAAGATTAGATTGTTAAATGTACGTAATAACTGACTGCAAAATTATGTTGGTGGTCACTCCACTAGCAGTGTAGAAAGTTGGATGAAAGGAATGTAGATTTTGATATGATATTGCAAGATTTTATTTAGTTGTTGAAAATAAGTATAATCAATATTTAACATGTCAGCTCTATTGTAGATTTTGCTGATTAAGATTTAAATAGCTATAATCATTTATTTGTATATATCTTTGGTTATTGTAAGAGCTCAGTTGTTTGGTGCTGTATTACTGTATGCACAATAGGTACTTGAAATCCACCTGTTTTATTATTGGGTGCCGTTTATACTGAGTTTGAAGAGTACACGCTAAAAACTAAAGTGTTAAAAACTACACTTGAAGTGCTGTATTTAACACTTACAAAGTGCTGAACTAGCATTTTGTTCAAGTGTAGATATCCCAGAACTTGACAGGTGTTGACAATAATACCACTTGACAAGTGTAATGTCGCGACACTTAAAAGGAAACAACGCAGATGACGCGGATCAGGCTCGAACTCTCGAGCCTGATCCGCGTCACCTGCGTTGTGTCCTTTTATGTACCCACCAAGCGCAAATAAAATTATGGACGATTCTGGAAGAACCACCAATGCTAGACATATGGGAAGTGTCATCCATTCAAGTTTCAGATGTCTGACGATTGTAATGTCTAAGTGCTTAAAGCATTGCACTTTGAGTGTTAAAATCAAACCCTAAGAGTTAGAATGGGTTTAACACCTTGAAAGTGTCAGTTTTAACACTTTAGTTTTTAGTGTGTATAAACTGCATAATTATAGCATTGGGGTCAATAGTATTAACCCTTTACCTAACCTGAAAAGCAGACGACACTTGCAAAAATAATTCTTGAATAACTAATTTTTTTCATTTTTTGTCTCAAAAACATAGGTTATGACCCCTCGTTGGAACGAGCTCGAAGAGCTCGTTCCAACGAGGGGTCATAACCTATGTTTTTGAGACAAAAAATGAAAAAAATAATGAAAATTAATTGGCGATTTTTGAGAATAGCGCTGGCCGGTTTTGGCCGTTACGTTGGGTAAAGGGTTAAGTGTTATGATTCATTGAGTTATGATTTGTGGTTTTGGTGTTTTTAATTGTTAAGGAGTACTGTGTGGTGCACAGAGTGCACAGAGACACAGTTTAAGTTAATGAAGTCTTTTAGTGCATGTTATACTGGTTGTAGTGTGGTGCTGACTGCACATAGCACCGATACATTATAGTTCTATGTTGTGCAGAGGGCACATAAACGCAGTTTATTACCAGTTAGTGTCGTGCAGGTGGCACATGTACACTTTGAGGTGTTTGGGCCTTAACGCTGTGCATGCTAAGTCGCAGCTATTGAAGTTAAGTCCTCATTTCGCACGAGTTAATTAGAGTTCAAGATTTGAGAAGACAAATACTGATTTTTTTGTGTTAACATTGAGTTGTGCAGAGAGCACAGGGACACAATTTTACTGAGAGTTTCCTAAGTTAGTAATTGGGGTTATATTATATTACTTGCGTGTGAAACTTATTTTGTTTGATACTGTTCTGTACGGGCAAGAGCCTAGTACGTGTTGTGCTAAGTTGTAATTCACTGGTTTGAACCTCATTGCAATGTAAAGTTGAGTTAACTGTAGTGAAATTCATATTAAAATTGAGTTGAACACATCAAGGGAGATTACTCTACTGTGTTGCTCATTTTCTGCCAGCTTGGATTCTTAGAGATTTCAGCTTAAGACAAAGTTAGAGATTGAGAGCCATAGAGATATATTCGTGTGTGCCAAATTCTTCTGTTGTGTCATATATAGATATATATATATATGTACAATGGCATGTCATGGGTTCTAACCCAGGCCGAGAGAGTTTCCTACGGCACCAACCGCCTTGCGAAACTGCACTGAACCACGCACACCACTGGACCACCGACAGACCCCCAAAAAGGTATGTTAGTTAGCCAAGTATGTACGAGATCAGTACTGATCACACGGAATTCTCTCTCAATAACTTTTAAGTTAAGTTATTATTTTTTTTATCAAGTAACTGATCGATTCTACATACTGCACTGCAAGGAAAACAGTGAGAACTTCTCTTGTCAATTTTCCGCTTTCCATAGAAATTATTAGAATCAAGGACGCTGGTTGTGTTTACAATGGCATGGCGGGGGTTCGAACCCACGCCCAGAGAGTTTCCTACGGTGCCAACCGTCTAGCGAAACTTCACTGAACCACGCACACCACTCGGCCATCGACAGACCCCAAAAAGGGTATGCTAGTTAACCAAGTATGTACGAGATCAGTACCGATTACACGGAATTCTATCTCAGTAACTTTTAAGTTATTATATTTTTTCAAGTAATTACGGAAAGTGGGCTGGGACATGCTATTTGCTGTTTGCTAGCTGTATTGGACCAATTGCACTGGTTCTTTCTTCGGCTACAGTGAACCGCCAATCTCTCTCAGTAACTTTCAAGTTAAGTTATTATTTTTTTTATCAAATAATTGATCGATTCTTCATACTGCATTACTTGATAAAAAAATAATAACTTAACTTAAAAGTTACTGAGAGAGAATTCCGTGTGATCGGTACTGATCTCGTACATACTTGGTTAACTAGCATACCTTTTGGGGGATCTGTCGGTGGCCGAGTGGTGTGCGTGGTTCAGTGCAGTTTCGCTAGACGGTTGGTGCCGTCGGAAACTCTCTCAGCGTGGGTTCGAATCCCCGCCATGCCATTGTAAACACAACCAGCGTCCTCGATTCTAAGACTGGTTTTCTTTAGAGGCCCGTGGGAAGCATATATAAGTCTACCCGACTTATATATGCTTCCCACGGGCCTCCAAAGAAAACCAGTCTACGAGACAAAAGAAATAGGACAAGACGCATAGAGTTGTGTCCCTTACATTACAAAATCGATGACGGCGAAAAATAAAAATGCCTGAAGATCCTCATACAGAGCGGTGAAAGCGCTAGCAGGAATATAGTCAGTGATGTCGGTGTATTTGTTTTGAACTTTAATATTTTTTTCTTATAACTACCAGCACAAGGATTTGTTTATAAACTTCTGATATATATATATATATATATATATATATATATATATATATATATATTATATATATATATATATAGGTATATTTATGCATTCATTTTGTTTGTTGTGAATAAATTAGTAGCAGTTGAGATTTGTATTTTATTTTCTAAGTTATTGTTGACTTTTGAGCTCCCCATCACATTGAAGTGTTTATAGAGTGTTTTCCCCAAACGTGGGGTGGTGTCATCCTGACTGTAACAACGCTGATTCACTATTCGCCGTATTTTTATGTATCATTGGGCAATCGGTGACCCATAGGGATATTGCGAATAGGAATAGGAAGTAGCAGCCTTAGGGGTCTTTTGTCCGCCGGGGTTCCATCAGGTCTCTCAACTCCTATACCCAAGAGCTCCTGGGCGTCACAAAGGTATTCACAAAACCAATCATTAACCCGTTTAGTGCTGGTTACAGACCGATACCCCTCGAAAGGTTAAAAATTCATGTTATCCGAGGATTTCTCTAAAAACATCTCGTAGATTTTCAAGAAAAATTGACCATTCTCAGATCTTAGTGTGACATGACAAGTTGCGTGTACAAAATATTCCAGTAAGCATTTGTTAACCCTATGCAGGTTCTCAAACATCAAAAGTTTGATAAAATGGGTTGTGTTGCGTACCTACAGCACCCAAAGTTAAGAGGAGAGATCAACATAAGTGGAAGTAAAATTTACTGAGAATTATTTTTGGAAGTAATAAGGTATTCAAAAAACAACCCTTAACCCGTTTGTGCTGGATAAACAATCATACCCATCAAAAGCTTAAAATTGATGTTCTCCCTGGATTTCTCTGAAAACATCTTGTAGATTTTAATGAAAAAATGGCCATTCAGTGTTCTTGGTGTGACATTACAAGTTGCATGGGAAAATATTCCTGTTAGCACTTGTTAACCCTCTACAAGCTGCCAGAAATCAATATTTTGGATACATTTGAGATAAAATGGACCATTTTCAAATAGCCACAGCACTTAGTGGGTATGTGTCAAACAAACGTAACTCCTTTTGTCGGTCATTAACATGTCTGACGACGATATTGATATTAACCCTCTCCACCATTAATGATGGTTTTTACCTAAACTTTTTTTTATCAAACTGAGTCATTTGAGACTACTATACCCACCTTTCTCATAACATCAATAAAGGAACTTCAGTGAGACAGTTAAAAACAATTCATCAGACACTCTGGGGTCATGAAAAATTATGGAATCTCATCTGGAAAAATCACGATTCTCCAGAATCACAAAGGCTAGTTAAGTTTATGCTATGGTTATGTCGTTACGCAGAACTGAGCTATATAAAGAACAGTTACATGGACGTTGGACATATGTTATAGGTATCTTAGAAGGACCCTCATCAGTTCCGTAACTACAATTTTGTCAGTCTCTTATAGATTTCCTCGTCAAGAACTCATGGAGTCCAAATAAACATAGGGTGCGGAATAATAGTACAGTGTGGAAATTTCCTCGAAATTAACCCTTTAACCGACGCAGAGGATATCAAAATTTATTATTTTAAATATATTTTTTTTAAATTTTTCAAAAAATTTCAATAAAACCATATCATATGACCCCTCGTTGGAACGAGCTCGACGAGCTCGTTCCAACGAGGGGTCACATGATATGGTTTTGTTGAAATATTTTGAAAAATATAATTTTTTCGACTGTACAATTTGCATATTACGCGGGCGGATGCGGGCGATTCGTTGGGTAAAGGGTTAAATAATAGTACAGGGGTGAAATAATGATTTCATTTCCAGAAATATTCTTTATTTATCTATATAATAATCAATAGAATGTGTTAGCCCCTTGTCTGACTGTTACTCTACATTTAACATCACATTGAAATGGATATTAAATGAAAACAGTCATTTGGAATGGAATAAAAAAAATTTAGGGACCCAAAAAAAGAAGAGTACATGACGGACTTTTTTCTTGAAATTATTAAGAATACCCGTACCGGAGGTATGTTTATTTGGATCCAGAAAGTAGTTGGGCCTCATAAGCGAGGGCAAATTTTGTACAGTCGAGACCCGTGTGTTCGATATTTGACATTCTACCATGTTTTAACACTTCTCCTTTTCATATAAGAATTTGAATATGCGCAGACCTGTCGTCATGACCAAGTGATTTCGAATAACGTCGCCGTTTTGTTGCATTTAAGACATACTCCGTGGTGATCTGCACCGAAGACTTACTTGGCGTCGACCGAAATTCCGCCGTTCACATTCCAACTCTGACCGCCTTCATTCTGGGTCTTATTAAACATATTTTTAGTCCATTTCTAGCTTTTTATACTAATTAGATATCATCCCAGGATCTTTGTCTCCAAGTTTGGCATATCTATGCAATTATATATGCCTTATGAAGCTCGTAATGGAGATGGAAGTCAACAAGAGTAGCAATATTGGGGGGAAAGTGCTACCGGGCCTGACATTTGCATAATGAGGTCACGGGGGGGGGGGGGGGGATTTGATGATGCTATCCCATGCAGTGGGCACATTTATCCTATGAGTACCTCTTTCTGATTTGTTTTGAGACCAAGATTCAGATTGAGGTACACAGAGGGTAAATTTAGTGATGCTACCCTGCTATGCAGGGTAGCATCACTAAATTCACCCCCTGGGGACCTCATTTTGCAGATGACAGTCTGCTTATTTTCTGGCTTGAGTGTTACCCAACTCCCTCAAATGGTACAGCCTATTTTTCTTAGTAAAACACTATATTTTCTAAAACCAAGTGGACAGGGGTGCGTTATGATAGTGCCAGCAACTAATAAACGAAAAGGTATATATACATACCTTTCCATTTCTCCGTATATGAACGGGTGTTTTCGCACTTGCTTACATTCTTCTCATCAAAAATCGCTAAACTAAAAAAAGACACCGAGAAAAGTACTGACTGCACCAGAGAATTTAGTTTGCACCGATATTCCACAAGTCGATTTGGCAGTGTGATAGTGACTTCATTTTAAAAGAAAGATACATAAACATCAGATCATACACATCTTGGAAGAGCTTCGAAGCAGTCACGAAACTAATTTCTTCTCAAGCATTTACGATGACGACGATAGAAGCGGAAGTAAAAACTAATTACGGACACACAGAACATTAAAGACGACTACATTATGGAGCCATACCTGATACATGCCCCTTCTCCGGAAGCTAGAAACGTCTTCATTCGACTCCGTATCAGTAACCAATCTATTAATCGAGAAAGGGAGTCATTCATAGCCTCCTATCCCGGTTAAAGAGAGACTTTGTAGGGTTTGTGGCTCGGCGATTGAGGACGAGTTTCATT
Source organism: Pictodentalium vernedei (assembly GCA_031216915.1). Taxonomy (NCBI): domain Eukaryota; kingdom Metazoa; phylum Mollusca; class Scaphopoda; order Dentaliida; family Dentaliidae; genus Pictodentalium; species Pictodentalium vernedei. The sequence continues at coordinate 520,532,732 of CM062294.1, read as the reverse complement.
TCCCTGTGGAGTTTATCGCGTATGACAAAATGAGAAAAATTCTCCTAAATGAAATAAACCAGATGCTCAAGTGGGCCTAAACGCGCACCTGGCTCAAGTTGTCAAAAGAGATGAGTGTGTCAGTAAGTGATCAGCAGCAAGAGCAATTTTTTGATTTGCTATGACACAACCAAAAGCATCATTTTGGCCATTCATTTCTGCTGGTCCGAGGAAAGCTTCCTAGGAAGTTCTGTGAAGTATTAAAAAACAACAACCAAAAAAAATAAATTCCGGCCAAGAAAAAGAAATTCCGGCATAAATGAAATACTTATGACCCAGCTGTATACAACATGACAAATTTGGTTCACATCTGACTTACTGAGTTTCTTTGAAAAATAGTGAATCGCCATCACTAAAGTAAGTTCCAAAACAAGAAATCTAAGCATTATTGCAAGTGGCTTATAAAAAGAGGATTTTTAAAGCATTTTAGGCTTATGGAGCATTTACCCCACGCCGCCAAGGGATATAGTAATTTTTTTTTTTTGGGGGGGGGGGGGGGAGTGGTCAGAAAAGTAAATTCCACCAGCCTCAACATGGCAGCAGCTTCATTTGCACAAAGGAGAAAAGGTCTACTCCAAAGATGATCTGTGCTATAAATGAATGGATTTGGCCCAGTGGTTTTAAAGAATAAGAACAATTTCAAACTTGAGAAACATAATTTTACTGCCACCAGTAAATTCAAGTATGTGTGAAAATGGTTAATGCATCAAAATAAACAAAACAGAAAGAGAATTTATGTAGGCTTATTTTAGGAGGTAAAATATTTTTAAAGAAATCAGAAATAGGTTTTCGTTAACAGTATTACATGAAATAAAAACACTGAAGTCTTGAAAGGGTTAAATTAAAGATATTCATACAGGAATCAGAGAATTGTTTTCCAAGAAACCAGAAAGAAACATATATGTGTACAGCAATGAAATGGTTTGATCAAGGCATCAATAAAATCTTTGAAACCCACACTGATGGCTTGAGAGGGTTAGATTAAATACATTCATAAGGAATCAGATAAATGTTTCCAAGAAAACCAGAAAAATAAAATCTTTAGAAAACACACTAAAGTCATGAGAGGGTTAAATTGAAGACATTCATACGGGAATCAGATACATGTTTCCAAGAAGTCAGAAAAAACATATAAGTGCAAAGCATTGAAAGAGTTCAACATGAAATAAAATCTTTGGAAGCCACATTGAAGTCATGAGAGTTAAATTAAAGACATTCATACAAAAATCAGATAAATGTTCCAAGAAACCAGAAAAAACATGTGCACAGCGCATGCGCACTAACACCACGTATTACTATGGAGATGACGTCCGAACTCCGTTAATATACTAGAGAACGTCCGCTAAAATGGTAACAATTGGGTAAAATGTTAGCGACTGTATATTTGAAATTAAAATATTAAAGTAAAAGAAAAATGGGTCGAACGACCATATCTTCCTGTTGCATGTCACCTGAACCAAACTAACTTTTTTCGCCTATAGTGCATTAATAATCTAATCTTGTAGTCCTATAGGACGGTTGGATTAAAGTGCTATTGAAAGTCCCAGTGAATGCTCAATCTTTTATCCCAGTCGGTGTGTCCAGTTAACAAACGGTCTCATTCTGGAATGGAATATTGAAATGATAAATGCAGGACAATAGCCCACGTGCGATAGAGATTGTTTAGCAATCGTCTGTTTGGTTGGGCCGAAATACGGAGGGCGGGTTTTTTCTTTCCTTGTTTCGAAAGGGCTATTCTCTATACCGCTCTCGCAGAAGAAGGATAAGGAATTCTACCTTGGGAATGTGTCTCTGTACCATTGAATATGTGCAGTATGCAATAAAATGACCCTTAAAAGTATTGTTTTTATTTTTGTTTAAAAATCTTTCCCAACGACGCCTCATCAGAGCGAGCCCTGGGAGCCCGTTTCAATGAGATTTCAAAAACCAATGATTTAGAAGCAAAAAGTAACAGACACTGTAGCTTTTATGCTCCAGAGAACCTCTCGGGGGCATTATGTTTTCACCATGTCCGTCCGTCCGTCGTCCGTCCTTTAACTTTTTGTTTCCGTCCAATTACTAAAGAACCTTTTTTTTATCAAATCATAATTTTAGGGGTTACTTGGGGATGACCGCTCAATGCTTTCTCTCGAGTTTGGTGCAACATGGCCGCCATGACAGCCATACTGAATTTAGTTTCCGCCCGATAACTAATGAATGCTTACTCGAATCATTTTTATTTTTTAAGTATGCATTGTTGTTGTCTCGAGGAAGCTTTCTTTCGATTTTGGACCAGTCAGTTGAATCAGATGGCGGCCATATTGGATTTGGTTTCTATCAAATAACTATTGAATGTTGACTCCAATCATTCTTATTTTTGAATTATGCATTGTTGGTGTCTAGAGTAAACTTCCTTTCAATGTTGGACAAGTCAGCTGAACCATGATGGCCAGTGGTTTGCTGCCATTGAACTGATATGGAATATACCACCAGGGTTCAATGGGTTAAATTTCATGATTTTTTTTTTCTTTTCAGGATACTCGTTGTGGTAACATCTGCACTGTTTATCTTGTATGTAGTTTCCTTTAACATACTGAAAATCCCGCTCTATTCCACAAGTACACAAACTTTGCAGGACAACCACAGATCTCAAACAGCAACAGGGAGATGCCAAGCGGCAACGAATATTGCTTTTCTAAAAGTACACAAGGCTGGAAGTTCAACGATCACCAACATCTTACAGAGGTTTGGTACCACTAGACGACTGAACTTCGTCCTTCCCAACAAAAAACCTCGCGCAAAGTTATCAAACTATATTGGTTCTAGAGGAGAAGCTTTGTCACGTGATATAGTTCTTCCGATAATGCCAAATGAAACCTATAACATTCTATGCAACCATATTAACTATAATCACACGGCCTTCCATGAGTTTTTTCCATCTGATACCTTGTACATTTCTATCATACGTGAACCATTTTCACAATTTGTATCTGCAGCAGACTTCTGGCATTACTATTACTTTGATGTCAAAAAAGGAAACTTGGCAAAACAGGTTTCGGAGTATCTTAAAAATCCACATAAAATAGAAAAAAGCCCTCAGGATTGTTACTTGAAGAACCGACAGGCGGTAGACTTTGGATTTGAGGTAGATAAGTTACACGACAATGAGTATATCATGAGTTATATACAACGCCTAGACAAAGACTTCCACTTGATAATGATAATGGAATATTTTGTCGAGTCTCTGATCTTACTGAAGAAACTTCTTTGCTGGGATCTAAAAGATATTCTGTATATTAAACAGAACAGTGGCTCCTATCACGTGGATGTTCAAGAGTTCACAAACATAGACAGGGAACGGCATGCGCAACTCAACATGGCAGACATCACTCTTTATAACTATTTCATACAAAGGTTTTGGCAGAAGATGAAAGCGGAAAATTCAGACTTCCTCAATGAAGTATCATATTTCAATGCGAAGCTGAAGGACTTAGAGTCATTCTGTTCGCAGAGTGGTAAAATGTCACTTCTCGTAAGACAGACTCCTTGGAACAACGAATTTACTGTTTATAAATCTGATTGCGAACTATTGACAAAATCTGAAATCCCATTTTTTAACCAGCTTCTCAAATCTCACAAACTCAAATATGCAGATTTAGTAAGTGCTTAATACTAAAACAGGCCTCGAAATAAAGGCCCTAGATCATAACCTGTTAGCAGGTTACGGTCAAATAACATGGCCCTAACCTATAAGTTATGGCATAACCATTTGTGAGAATATTCATTTCTGTCGACCGGTTGCCTTCTCAATTTTTACAGGCGAACGATGTTGTGCAACTTTATCTTGAAAGTAAATAGTAACAAATCACGTGCGATCTCGCTAATGCGAGATCGCGCGTGACTTGTTTCTATTTATAGTTGTGCAAGTTCTGAAAAAGCAATCAAAAAAACAGCGCAGACCTTTCAAGAAAGATTGTCAACTTTGATGGGAAAACTTGCCAATGCTGGAAATAATGTACCGGCCGTATAATATTTATTTATTTTGGGGTAACCTATAATTCGTTCGCGGATTTCACGACTGTGGTAACCTCAGCGTAACCTGAACGATCGTTCGCCGCTAATTTCGAGGCTTGCTAATCAAATATTCCGAAGCCGCCAAGCACAAAAATCGCAAACCAAATTTTGAAATTATTTTAATGATTTCTCCAATGTGGTTTCATTGAAACGAACCCGCGGGTGCAAATCAAAACGACACAAAATAGAAACGTTTCCAAAAAATATTGGTCAAAACATCTCCAAAAATTGGTCAAAATGCCCCCAAAGTGTTGGGCAAAACGTCTCTAAGTGTTGGTCAAAACGTCCCCAAGAGCTGATCAAAAGTTCCGACAGTTGATTTTTCGGTGCGCGGTGTTTTTAAAATATAAGTTCAGTTTATTCAAGTAAGTGTAACGGGAGGATATATTGAGAAGCCTCTGAGTTTAATGTTTTGCCATGCAGAAATCATTTTTGAATGCTTCTCAATAACCCTGGTTATTTTAGATTAATTTGCTTCTAAAACAAATATTGTTTAAAGTGATTTATGTTCATTAAAATAGTTCGAAATACAGAACAGTCAATGGGTTTGCATGTTATAATTAAGGAAGCTCTGTTCACACAATAACTCAAACAGTCTTTGTGGTAATTCCGCTCTCCTAAATAAAGCGTGTAAAATCCGGTCGTTTGGCATTTGTCTCAACATGTCTTGACAACCCATTGTCAAACAGTATGGCAAGATAGTTTAATTAGCACCTATTACAGGGGGAGGCCACCAAAAATTTGCAAGACGTGACGTGGGGGTGGGTGGGTCTCTTGAGTGCGCCAAAAATGTGCATTTCCAACTTGTGCAATTTTTTGAATTTTTTAAAAATATATCAATATATCAGCTAATACATACCATCATTTGTGTTTCAAACCTTAAAGATGATGTTGTACATCACACTCTTAACATAAATACAACATCAGGAGGCTTTATATGTGAGAATATTGGGCTTAAACTGGGAAAATGTCACACGTTAGTAGGGGGTGGGTGTCTTGTTCGAAATGTAGAAAATGTGCAGACAATATTTTGGGAACAATTCAAAAGAAGATTTGTTCCCGTATATGTGCACCTGCTCTGACCAAGCCTGATAATGAACAGCTTGTCATTTGTAGGTTGGGGCCCACAGCAGCCCACAGAGGTTTAAATTGGTGGTATCAGTTTAACCCTTTACCTAACATGAAAAGCAGACGACACTTGCCAAAATATGATTGAATAACTATTTTTTTTTTTCATTTTTTGTCTCAGAAGCATAGGTTATGACTCCTCATGAGGGGTCATAACCTATGTTTTTGAGACAAAAAATTAAAAAATAATAAAAATTAATTTGCGATTTTTGAAAATAACTTTGGTCGGTTTTGGCCTTTACGTTGGGTAAAGGGTTAAGAACATTATGAAAACCCCCTAAAGACAGCTGTGCCTACTAAGTTTATAAGATTATTTTGGATTTTAATGGGAGAGTGGGGGGGGGGGGGGGGGTGTCTGAGAACGGTAGTAGAAAATTTGCACGTAGTGGGTGGGTGGGTGGGTGGGTGGGTATGGGTGGGTGGGTGGGTGGGTTTCTGTAAAAAGGAGCCGAATAAAAAATAGGACGTCACGTCTTGCAAATTTTTAGTGCCCCCCCCCCCCTTGCCCATTACAGTAAATTTGAGATAAGCCACAAGTCGCTTTTCATTACAAAAAGAAACAAGGAATCTGGTTTAGTATTTAAGGCCCTACACAGATATTTGAAGAAGGATCGCAGGGAGCTCAAGAGATACACGATGAAGCTAAAGTAGTGTTAATATTTGTTTTGTGTGGTAAGCGGTCGGTTCACTGCTATCTATTTATTTATTTATTGATGTTTAAGGTCACATATTTATGCACAATGGCTAATCATGATCGTGACAGTTTTACGGGTGGAGGAAGCCGGAGTACCCGGAGAGAACCACCGAGCAAAGACGAGTGCTGCCAGCTCCCCCAACATCGTAACTCCGCACTGCAGCACAGGCAGGGTTAGATTGGTTGAAGACATGTGCACCATCGACGTGCAGTACGCCTTAGTACACGGCGTCATCGTGCCCCCACGCGGGCAATGGAGATGAAGTGTCTTGCCCAAGGACACAACGCGGTTGCCGCAGGTAGGATTCGAACCGAGGACCGTTCACTGCTATCATTTGGATAACAGGATATCAAAGTCCTATGGACTTGAGGAAGCCGAACAATTGACGCTAAGTAATATTAGTATTAGTACATTTTAATGATATTTGTAACGACTATGCGAGATAGTTAACTATTTGTTATTGAGGTTTAAGGGCACTTTCAGCATCTGAGGGTCGACGAATACCTTAGATAGCGGCATATGCATTGTTAAGCGAGTGAAGCGCATATCATGGTCAACGAAGGACTTGATGATTGGAACAATATTATTTTATTAACTAATTGGTAAGCGCGGATAGGTGTAACTGAGTAAAGTAATATTTATTATTTATTTATTTATTGGTGTTTAAGGTCATATACTTATGCGCAATGGCTAATCATGACCGTGACAGTTTTACGGGTGGAGGAAGCCGGAGTACCCGGAGAGAACCACCGATCAACGACGAGCAGCTGCCAGCTCCCCAACATCGTAACTCCGCGCTGCAGCACAGGCAGGGTTAGCTTGGTTGAAGACATGCGTTCCATCGACGTGCAGTACGTCTTAGTACACGGCGTCATCGTGCTCCCATGTGGACAATCGGGGTTAAGTGCCTTGCCCAAGGACACAACGCGGTTGTCGCAGGTGGGATTCGAACCGAGGACCTCTCGGCTTGCAGCCTGCGCCTCTACCTACTGAGCCACCGCGCCCCCAAGTAAAGTAATAAATTGGCAGAAGTTTAAATGTAGTTCTAACATTTCTCTACGAATTTGAGTTTGGGTTAGCAATTTAAATATACAGTACGTGGAGAGTGTATTATCACTAAATCACCCGCAGAGTGGAGATTCCACCCAATCAATAATTGCAAATTTGTTGCAAAGCATAACTAACACAAGCAAAGTTTCAGCCAATGGACCTCCGGGTTAAACCCGGAGGTCCATTGGCTGAAACATTGCTAGTGTTTTTTTTTGTCGATATGTACACTATTTGAAAGTTATAGCTTGGGTGACAACTCCACTCCGTGGGTGATTTAGTTACAATCCACTCTAAACGTTCTGTAATTATATTATTGGGCATAGTGATCGGTCACGTGTCGGAGGTGCATAATGTTAAAGGAACAATTCATAGAAATAAGTAATCATGGATATGTAGATAGTAATTGTTGATGTATAATAAATTGTTAATCTTTATTGGATTTTCATTTCACATTAAAGAATCCCTGCCTCACCCAGAAACCAGTACGTCCCCAGCTTTTCCTTATCCTGACCAGACGCTGTTAGTTCTCTTTCGCTGTTGACCATTAATTATAACTACATCGTCGTGTGATGTCTTGCGAATAATTAATCGTAATCTGCTGGAGAGAGCTGTTGGTAAATTAGTTGTCAAGTCGATGTAATCAAGTGAGAGAACCCCTGAGCGTATCAAGGGTTCTCAAACAACCAGTCACACCCATTATTTCTGTTCATCTTCTTAGGACCATCTTCCAGTCAGCGCTCTTCTGTCAATAATTATCCAACCCCCTCGTGACACTATCACCAGGCCACGGGAGTTGTGATCAATATTTGCTGGAGAGGACTGGTGTTTATAATCCCAGGTTTACATCAATTTGAGCCCTCACCCCCGGTAGAAGTCGCTGCCGGTCGCCCTGGCCGATATTCCCACGGTCATATAGGCCTAGTTTGAAAATAAAAATGTCTATTTTTAATGCTGTTTCTCTCGTCTCGACCTTAAGCAAGTGGAGAAGAGCCTCGGTCAAAACGTCCTAACTTAGTCAGTTGGTCAAAAGATCCCCATTTAATTTTTCCGGTGGCGGTGTTATTAAAATTTAATTTCAGGTAATTCAGGTTGTTTGATATTATGTTAGGCTGTGGCTATATGATGGGTTCCCCTGGGCTCTCGTGAAATAGCCCGCAAGCTATATCGTGGGCTCCTGTGAAATAACATGTTAGCTATGTCACGGGCCCAAACTTTAAAACAATTGTTTCTCGTGTCAGTAAAGAAAGAAAATAACCTTTTTAGGCCAAACAAAATTAAATAATTGATTCTCAGGCAATTTTGTTTATAAAACGAATGGGGAAGGGTGGTTTTTATTTTATATTTTATTCTTGATGGATTGGTCGCCGATGCCTAAAATCCAGTTGTGAGAGCCTAACATTAAATACTAAAGCTTCCATGTTGATTTCACTGATAGTTTTTGGGGGTTTTTTTTTGTTGTTTTTTTTTTGTAACAGTGCTCATAGTTTTTGGGGGGTTTTTTTTGTTGTTTTTTTTTTGTAACAGTGCTCATACAACACAAAATCGATATAGAGCAACTAAAATGGAGATAAAAATAAGGAGTTTTTTAACTGGTTGAGTGCTAAAAGCCACAATCAGGCCTTTCAAAAAATGAGGGTACCAGTACAAAAGTCAACATATTCCTTGCGCATGTTTCGTATTTAGTCAAACGTAAATAATAGTTTGTTTTTTATAAATTTGTTCTATTACAAATTATTGGAGAGTGCCTGTTGGCACTCTTCAATAATTTGTAATAAAACAATTTTTGACGATTTTTGTTGAACAAGTTCAGATCACAAAAAATAATCTAGCCCTCAACAGTAGTATACCAGATCGTGCCTGATTACCCGGACTTTTGCCGGTGCAACTAGTGTTAAATTCCCATAGGAACCGGACTTTTGCCGGTGCAACTTTTGCCGGTGCAAAAGTACGGCCCCTTTCAGCTAGATCCGGTAAATAGTGTACGTACTGCATATATAGTACGCTATGGCATGTATAGTGATATATGTACGCATGGGGCTATAGGTATATATTATGGGTAAGTGATGGAAAGATGATGGTGAAGATGGGTTTTCTTGAAAGTTTTTCCCGCGAAACGGTTGACGTTGCTATTGACGTCGTGACGTCATGATGCGCACGCGAATTTGGATTCCGTGTTTTAACATCGGGCATTACACTTACCCACAGTACCCCTTGGCCTAGCATTACATACTACCTATACAAGTCATAAGATAACATAAAGCATTAGGCGGATTAATAGTACCAAGGACTAACATGGGACCTGTAGGGGGAGAACGCGTACATCCTACATTACCACACTAGGGGACCATGCATTACACCCACCCACCCACAATAACGTCTGACTCCACATTACATACTTCCTATATTAGTTATGGGGTGACATAAAGCATTAAGTCGATTAGTAGTATCAACGGCTGTCGGGGGCCCACAGAGCTATATATTGTCCATACTATACTGTTGTTCTATACTGCCAGGCATTACCCCCACCCCCACAAAATCACTAGATCTATCATAACGTACTTCATATACCAGCAATATAATAAAACAAAGCAATCGGTTGGTTAATAGCACCAAGCACTAACAGGGGGCCTATAGGTGTATATACAGCCCATACTATAGTACCGTTCTAGACTACCAGGCGGTACCCCTAACCACAATACCCCTATGCCTAGCATTGCATACTACCTATACCAGTCATAGGATAACATGAAGCATCAGGTGAATTAATAGTACTAAGAGCTAACATAGGACCTGCAGGGGCCCACAGAGGTATATATCGTCCATACTACACCGCTGTTCTATACTGCCAGGCATTACCCCCACCCCAAATCCACAATACCACTTGACCTGTCATAACATACTCCCTATACCAGTCATTGAATAGTACAAAGCAATCGGCTGGTTAATAGTATCGAGGACTGGACCTACAGGGGTATATACCATGCATCCTAAGCCACCCGTTCTAAACAACCTAGCATAATACTGCCTGGCCTAACACTAAGCTACCAGTACCAGCCATAAGATAATACAAAGGATTCGGTAGGTTAATAGTACTGGGGGGGGGGGGGGGGGGGGGTAATAGCCCAACAGATCATTCATCCTGTACTGCCAATCTAAACCACCAATGACTATCTCGCAATACCACACTACCACCCACCCAGCATACTGCTTGACTTAGCTATAGCAGACATAGGATAATATGAAGCATAAGGTGGATTAATAGTATTGAGGGCTAACTTGGGACCTACATGCATATATACCACTACTACTATGTCGCCGCCACCCCATACGAGAAGCCCGACATCCACTGACCCGAACAACGTTATGTCAGATTGTATACTGGACAATAACAGTGGTCAACGTCTCTATGACGTCGCGTGCGCATCATGACGTCACGACGTCAATAGCAACGTCAACCGTTTCGCGGGAGAAACTTTCAAGAAAACTCATCTTCACCATCATCTTTCCATCACTTACCCATAATATATACCTATAGCCCCATGCGTACATATATCACTATACATGCCATAGCATACTATATATGCAGTACGTACACTTTTTACCGGATCTAGCTGAAAGGGGCCGTACTTTTGCACCGGCAAAAGTTGCACCGGCAAAAGTCCGGCTCCTATGGGAATTTAACACTAGTTGCACCGGCAAAAGTCCGGGTAATCAGGCACGATCGGGTACATGCTATACTACTCTCAACCAATTAAATAAATATGAGAATCGTGTCCCATTTCGCGAAGAGAATAACAATTCTGTATCAATGTATACAATATATTGCATCGCAAATCAAGATGCGATACCGCTAAAGTCACACCCTATGGAAGTTTTATACATTTTGAATTTTGCCTCCGAAATAAATACGATGAACGAGGGCCGAAAAAAACGAATGCCCCGCTGCCTAGGAATCAAAAGCTTAATTTTGTTTATCCTTATCGTTTTTATTTTTAGAAAGAAAATAAATGGGTAAATTTTCAACTGACAAGCGAAAATAATATTCGCGACACGGGAATATAAACACTCTCCTCCCATCATAATGAGCCGGTTCGACTGTGGGTTATTTATTTATTATTTATTCATTTATTAGGGTTTAACGACACATTAACAGCCAGGGTCATGTCATGTTGGTGAGCCGGTTCGACTGTGGGTCATGGGACGAAGAAGACACAGTTTTCATATCAATGTAGCGTACTAGGGTGATATATAATTTCTATAATTATGTACAATGTGCACTCTAAAATCAGTGGGGTTCCAACTCGCCCAAAATCAACTGGCTTGAGTGAATTTATTTATTTATTTATTTATTTATTTATTTATTTATTTATTTATTTATTGTTGTTTAAGATCACATATTTCTGCACAATTGCTAATCATGATCTCGACAGTTTTACGAGTGGAGGAAGCCGGAGTACCCGGGGAGAGCCACCGAGCAACGGCGAGCAACTGTCAGCTCCCCAACATACTACTAACTCCACACAAGCAGGGTTAGCATTGGTTGAAGACAGGTGCACCATCGATGCGCAGTACGCTTTAGTACACAACGTCAACTTGCCCCCATACAGGCAACGGATGTGAAGTGGGCTTGAGTGAATATAAACCCAACTGGGTTTATATTCACTTAACCCAGTTGATTTGGGTTAATTTTTAACCCAACTAATTTTAGAGTGTGAGAATTTATTCAGTTGATATTCGATAGCTCATGGGTGGCGGGGACTGAAGGAGCGTTGTGAGGACCAATCGGTGGGGAGGGGGTATAAACCTGATTTGTCTCGACTTTGGTGGCTCACGTTCCGTCCGATATAACATATTACAACCACATCACCAAGCCTTGTCTTATCAACGATGTAGTTGGAATATTTGCCAGTCGGGGTTGTAGTTAAAAGCCGACGCTTCTTGGAAGTTTATTTATTGATAAATAATGTACATATGTAGTACAGTTGAGCCCACTTAATTGGATATCTCTAAACTGAATAACCCTGTTAATTGAATATAGTTTCGGAATTCCCAACACAAAATCATTTTCCATACCTTCAGTACAAATTTGACTTGTTAATTGAATAGAAGTTATAGGGTAAACTCCTGTTAATTTAAAAAAAAGTAACCTGTCGAGAAATTACCCTGACTCTCCCCAGTTTTCCTTTCATAGACCTATTTGGCCTCAGTACATCCAATACAGCATTTAATCTATTATATCTTGTTTGACAGAGCTCATGGAGCTCTGTCAAACAAGATGTAACAGAATATAAATGCTACGTTTATCCCTAGAATACGGGAAAGTGGCACAATCCCTGTTAATTGAATGCTCCTGTTAATTAAATAATTTTCATTGGCAAAGTGGCTATTCAGTTAAGAGGGTTCCATTGTATAACGCAACTTCTTATTTAATTAAGTCTATACTGGATGAATCCACCATCTGTTAATTGAATATAGGTTATAAAGTAAACTTTTGAGTAGCAGGAGATGTGGTTTTCGTCTCCCATCAGTTGGGCCCCGGATGTGACGTCATACCGCAATGTATTATGGGTATCACGCGGATGTCATGGTAACCCGCGTGGGAGGCCATGTTGTGATGTCATTGTTATGGTGATGGGTGATATGAGTGCGCATGCGCGGCTCGTGTTGTTAGGGTGATACGTATTTCCGTCGTTCATTTTGTATGAAGGGGCCGCCATCTTTGTTTATATGGTAACACGTGGTTGCTGTGAGCCTGAAAGGCCTACAACAAGACAGGGGTATGTTCGGAGGGTATGTTCGATTGCTTAGGAGAATTTCTTTCTGGAACGGATTAAATCCTCTTTTAATTCATAGGATTACCACAAACAACCCGAGAATGACCTAAATCACCGGAAAGTACCCTTTTTAACCGAAACGGGCCTGTTTAGAGTAGCACGTAGTGCTATAGACCCTTAAAAGGTCGTGTTCGATTGAAGTGGAGTACCTTTTTTGGAACGACGTCCCTAAATAATTAACCAAATAAACCCGACAAACTATTTATCCGGCTTGGATTCGCCTAGTATCCTCGTTTTCTCTCTCTTACAGGTCTATCAGCACATGCAGCACATCAGCACAGGAAAAATGTGCCAAAATGTGCCTGTGTACAAGTGCACAATGTGTGCACAAGACATTCAGCACATGCACACATATGGATATTTGAGGACAGTGGGGACCAGTGTTTGGGGACCAGTGAGGACCAGTGTTTTGGGTCTAGTGAGGACCAGGCTTTGGGGACCAAGGCATGGGTACCAAGGTTTGAAAACCAGTGTCAGAAATATTGTCCAACCACCGTCAATTCAATTCAATTCAATTTATTTTACAGCATACAAATACAAACATGAGGTGAAAAACAAAGTTACAAAATCATAGACAGATGTATACTGTGGGGAATGACATAGTCTTACGACTGTCTTCCTGTCATCCCCTGGACAATCTAATAATGTGAATTAAAAGAACCGCATGGCAAATGTTAAAGTTTAATAAAATATATCTGGACAGCAAGTAGTTGTTACTTTTGTTTTGAGATTGAGTTGATTGGAACTGGTTATTATTTTTCTTCATTATGGATCAAACTCTAAAATGTTCTATCATTCGTTATTTTGATTTGGCCCATTAAATGAGTAATCGAGTAATTGGTTAATCAAGTGATCAGTCAATTGGACAATTGGGCAATCAGCTAATCAATCAGTTAATCAACTAATTAACCTACCGTGTTTCTGAATAAATGAAATCATAATAATATCTTTTTGCAAGTAGACCAGTAAGGTAAGGTAATGGGGTGATGTATAATCGGAAAACCGTAAACTGTAAATGGGAGGGGAGCATGTTCCTAAGCTCGCGAGGAGAAAAAGAAGGCGATAACGACCTGAGAATCTACTTATTCGGCGGCAGTTGGCAATTAAACAATCAACTAATTAATCAATTAATCAATTAATTAATTAATTGACTGCATTTCCGAATAAATGAAATAATACATTTTTGCTGAGTAGACCAGTAAGATAATGGGGTGATATATAATCGCAAAACCGTAAATGGCAAGGTAATATGTTCCTGACCTCGCGAGGAGAAAAAGGGCGATAACAACCCAGGAAACTAACTATTAGGCAGCAGGCAGTCGGCACATCTCGGGTGGGAACAGCTGATATCGGCGTGATATGTGTTTAGAAATTAATCGATTAATGTTTTTTTGAATAACCTGCGGTTGGAGGTTCTTAACGTTGTATCAAGGTCGTTCCACATTTTAGGAATAGAAAAATATGGAAGAGAGGCTGAGAACTGGGTGCGGGGTTTATGTGTGTTTAGGTTTCCACATTGCCTTGTATTCATGCCTGAGGGGCTTGAGTACACTTGGAATGTAGTTTCAAAAACTGACAGGGAGGTTGTGTTCTGACCAGTCGTGCATGAATAGAAATGAGTGTAGCCTGTACAAATCGTTAAATATGAGAATTTTCAAACGTTTGAAAAAGGGGTCCGTATGTGAGCTGTACTTTTTGATCGCTATGATACGAACAGCCTTTTCCTGCAACTTCAAAATGTTGAATGTCCCTTTCTGAATCCGAACTGGTAGTTATAAATAACGTTGTTGTCATCTAAGAAATTTGTTAGCCTTTTATGCATTAATTTCTCTAGGATTTTTGAAAACGAGGGAAGAATACTTATTGGACGGGGTTGTCGAATGACTGTTTATCGCCGGATTTAAAAATTGGTATTACTTTTGCGATTTTCATTTTGTTTGGGACAATTCCAGTTGAAAATGAAGTATTTATAATATGAGTTAAAGGAACGACTATTTCATGTACAATTTCTTTAAGTAGTTTAGGAGAAATATTGTCCTGGCCAGCCGAAGTTTTTGTGGAAAGGCTTTTTATGGAGGATACGACTTCTTCGGTGCTTGTAGGTGATATGAAAAATGAAACGGAGACACTGCTTTTTATGCAATCAGAGAATCGATGAGTGGAGCTTGCCATATTGTTGATTACTCGATATCCGATATTGGTGAAGTAATTTTTGAATTTCTCAGCAATGTGGATTGGGTCACTAAACTCCACGTTATCTTCAATAAATGATGAAGGTAGGGAAGGAGGAAGGTTTGACTTATTTATTGCTTTACGGAGAATTCCCCACGTTTTCTTAATGTTACCCTGATTTTCTAATAATAATTGACTATAATAATTCTTTTTCTGTTTACGTTTAAGCTGATTGAAAATTTGCCAATAGGTTTTCTATCGCGTAATATTGTGGTTAGTCGGGGATCTGTACTTTCTTTCCAGTAGTTTATGTTTGTTTAGGGAGGATTGTAAGAGGCCGGAAGTCATCCATGGTTCTCGTTTGATGTATTTTTTCGGGTTTTTATTATTCTCAACGGGAAGGCTTGGTCAAACGTTGTGTTGAGAATTGTTATAAATTTCTCATACGCTTCATTTGCACTGGTCTCTTGACACACATGGCTGAAGTCAGTCTCGGATAGCAGTTGTTTAAATAGGTTGATGTTCCTTGTGTTGAAGATTCTCTAAGGTTGATGTGTGTCAATATGATGGGTTGTTTTAGGGCTGTCACGATTATTCGATTAATCGATTGCTGATCGATCACGCCGAAATCGATTAGTATTTTTCGTTGTCGAAGAATCGGTCAATTTTACCCCGTTTTAGACGTTTAATAATTAAAAAAAGTGAAACAAACTATTGTTTCTTAAGGTAAAGGGTCAAGAACGTCGACTTTAAATCTCAAGAAGCCGTTAGAAGCATTTACCTTTTAGGAACATTCAAAGCTTTGATGTTCTGAACTTTTGAACAGTCAGTGTAATAATCAAGACCGGCCGTCAGTTGCAAACTTGCGAAGTTCGCAACTGACGACCGGTCTTGATTATTACACTGACGGTTCAAAAGTTCAGAACATCAAACCTTTGGATGTACCTAAAAGAGGATTGTCTTCGTTGTTTACTTGAGGAAGGTCAACTGACTTGAACTTCATTTTTAACGACTTAAAGAGAGGGAAATGTGGGGACGGGGTCATCTATGCACGATTAATCGATTATAATCGATTATTTGCGACGATTAATCGATTCCTAAATTCAAAAATCGTGACAGCCCTAGTTGTTTTGAGATTTTCGATATAGAATGTGGCGAAATGATCGCTCACATCAGTAATAATTATACCAGAGGTGTTTAGGTTTGGTATGTTACAAAATATATGGTCAATTATTGCGGCCGTGTGACTTGTTACTCTTGTTGGTTTAGTTACCATGGGGCGTGAATCTTGTGCTGAACAGTGATTCTAGATAATGATTAGTTTTTTGGTGTTGGTTAAAATTTAATAAATCTATGTTGAAGTCTCCCATCAGATAAGTTGCCTTCTTTCGGAATTGCTTAGTTCAAGTTGATCTGAATATTGAGATTATTATAATCCCTGATGAGTACGGGTGTGGGGGATGGGAAAAACTCAACCGAGGGCAAGATATTTGGGCCAGACACGAGGCTTAAAATCTCACCCGAGGGCAAGATATTTGGGCCAGACACGAGGCTTGCCGAGTGTCTGGACCAAATATCTTGTCCCGAGGGTGAGATTTTCCCATCCCACACCCGTACCCATTAGGGATTATTTTTCTCCCCCCACCATACAGCGGTTACGTTAGCCAGAGGTAATCGGCGGTCACGTGCTGATATAATCAACTCATTTGGTATTCATTGTTTTGAAAAACTAATGACTCCATCGGAAAGAGCATGCAAAAGTTATGTATATACCAAAGGTATATACCACGAAATCAATTAGGAACGGTGGCATCTTGGGGTTTAAAGAGTTTTAGAGCATCAAACTTTGATCACACGGAATTCTGATGACGTCAATATGAATTAGTTGGTAGCAAGAAACTGATACGATATGCATAACGTCATAATAACGTTATAAATGTATAACGTCACGTGGGTGGGGTGGGATACATCTGTCTCTCCCTGCTATCTCACCCTGGACAGACGTATGTTACAATGTAGTGGGGGAGAAAAGAACAGGTCCAAATCAGCTTTTGGGGCAGTGTTAGGTAGGTAAATAATTCCTACAATTACTTAGGACTTTCCAGTAAGTTCGATGAACAGTGATCCGAAAACATGAGGAATGAAGAATGTTATAGAATCTTTAACGAAGACACCAACACCTCCCCTGCCCTCATCATCGGCAGGACGAGAACGCAAAACAAGTGGCTGATAGCCGTCTAAGGTGTAGGGTATATTTTCTTTAACGCTGAATGTTTCAGTGATAGCTATGATGTCAAAAATATTTTCAGTTGTTTGGAGATCACAAAGCAGACTCTTTAGATGTTCGAAACTGGCATTCAGGCTCCTGTAATTAATGTTAAGTAAGGCGAAGGATGTCTCACACGTGCCAACCGTTGAGGAAAACTCTTCTGATGTGTAGTATTGGCGGTCGTTCGCGTCGACATTGAGTGGGATGAGAGGATCATCTTCAGAAACACGGTCGATTTCATGGTTGAATTGTGCAACAAAGTCAAAGGCAGCATCATTCTGAACTTCATTAAGTGAGACAACATTAGTCATTTTTATCCTGACGCACAATGAAGGAAACGGGGAGCTTTCAATAACACATGTGATCTGTTCTGCTGTCCAGTGTTTTGGGACTTGGGTATAGTTGGATAACTTAGGCCAAGGGCACATATGCTGATATATTGGCTATGGAGGTATGTCGGTTTTTTCCGGGAATTAAGTGGACGGGCTGCAAAATACTGAGTTTATATAGCTAAATAATATTGTTAACGTAACTTGCATTTATCATCAACTGGGCGGGAAAGTAGGGGGATAAAAAAAACAACCCATATTTCCAAGAGTTCAAGTTGAATGGACTCTTCAAACTCTCAAAGCGTTATCGGTCTGTATTGAAGCTACATCATGGCTGCACTGCAGCAGCCATGTCGCAGCCTGAAAACAAACGGTAACACAGGTAGTTTATTAAAAGTAGATGTGTCTAGAAGGTGATCGAGGAAGTAAATTTACACAACGAGGGATATACTATTGTGTGGGTATGAAGGTATAAATCATTAAATGCACGAGAGCACGGCACAAAAGAAAATAATATTACTGCGTATGATAGCTAGCATTGAAAAATTGGTTTAACTAGGTTTGAGTATACCATTTTAGTTCAGCG
The DNA here is from genome assembly GCA_031216915.1 of Pictodentalium vernedei. Taxonomy (NCBI): domain Eukaryota; kingdom Metazoa; phylum Mollusca; class Scaphopoda; order Dentaliida; family Dentaliidae; genus Pictodentalium; species Pictodentalium vernedei. The sequence continues at coordinate 520,514,577 of CM062294.1, read as the reverse complement.
CTGATGGGGGTTCAGTTTGTGTATAAACCGCAACGTGGCTGCTCGGCAACATCCATGCCGCAGCGTGAGATCAAACAGTGACACCGGTAGTTTTAGTAAGTATACATGTATACATGCGGCATTTAACAGATACGGGAATTAAATGTTTTGTAAAGTAGGGATATCGTTAGGAGTGACAATGTGTAAATCGTCTCTTAACTCAGTACTGAAGTTTCTGCTACCAAAAGTGTTACCGTTTACACCCACGGCCAGTGTAGCCGCCACTGCTAAATCCATCACTACTACTATGAGATGTGATTGTACACAATGTGCAAATAGCAAATGTAGCACATCAGCACATGTAAAATGTGCCAATATGTGCTTGTGTGCAAGTGCACAATGTACTCTCAAAACATGCAGCACATACGCACATACGAGTATTTGAGGACCAGGAAAGGCCATCTGTTTGGGGACCAGTGAGGACAAGGCTTTGTGGACTAGTGGGGACCAGTGTGAGGACTAGTGACTACTATGAGATGTGATTGTACACAATGTGCAAATAGCACATGTAGCATATGCAAAATGTGCCAATATGTGCCTGTGTGCAAGTGCACAATGTGCGCACAAGACATGCAGCACATGCGCACATACGGGTATTTGAGGACAAGTGGGGACCAGTGTTTGAGGACTAGTCAGGACCAGGCATTGGGGGAACTAGTGAGGACCAGTGTTTGGGGACTAGTGAGGACCAGGCTTTAGGGAATAGTGAAGACTAATGTTTGGGGACCTGTGGTGTATGTTGGGGGACTAGTAAACAAATAACATTAGCTCCTAGCTCCTATATGGCTCCTACACAGCTCCTATACAGCATCTATACCACACATCATCTCCAAAGCTCCGGGACCAGTGAGGGCCAGGCTTTGGGAACTTGTGGGGGACCAGTGTGAGGACTAGTGTTATATAAAGAGGCATCAAAAATTTTTTAGAAAAGTTGTCATGTGATACATCATTTAAAAGGCCTCGACTTGAATATTTCGAATATGAAGTATCCGACCCTCCCCGAGGGATCGGGCCTCAAAACTCATGTTTTAGAAAGATAGTCGTATGATACATCATTTTAAAGGTCTCGACTTGAATATATCGAATATGAAGTATACGACCTTCCCCGAGGGGTGGGGCCTAAAAACTCAAATTTTCGAAACGTAGTCATGTGATACATCATTTTAAAGGTCTCGACTTGAATTGTTCGAATATGATGTATCCGACCTTTCCCGATGGAAGGGACCTCAAAACTCGAGTTTTAGAAAAGTCGTCGTGTGATACATCATTTTAATGTCTCGACTTTCATATTTTCGAATATGAAGTATCCGACCCTCCCCTATGGGGTGGGGCTTCAAACAGTTTTAGAAAGGTAGTCGTGTGATACATCATTTTAAAGGTCTCGATGCGTGAAGTCCGAATATTTGTATACGTCCCTCCACTAGGGATGGGACTAAGGGGCATCTAAAATTCAAGTTTTAGAAAGGTTGTCATGTGATACATCATTTTAGAGGTCTCGACTTGAATATTTCGAATATGAAGTATCCGACCCGAGGGGGTTGGGGCTGAAGGGAGGGGGTCTCAAGACTCGAGTTTTAGAAATGTAGTCGTGTGATACATCATTTTAAAGGTCTCTAATTGAAAATTTCGAATATGACGTATCCGACCCTCCCGGAGGGGTAGGGCCTCAAAACTCAAGTTTTAGAAAGGCAGTCGTGTGATACGTCACTTTAAAGATCTCGACTTGAATATTTCGAATATGAAGTATCCGACACTATACGAGGGGGTGGGGGTTGAGGGTGGGGCTCCAAAAACTCTACCTTCAGAAAGTAAGGCGTGTCATATATCATTTTAAAGGGTTTGACTTGAATTTTTCAAAAATGATGTGTCGGACTTCCCCGACAAGGTGGGGGATGAGAGATGGTATCCAAAAACTTGAAGTTCAGAAAGTACGTCTTCTCATATATCATTTCAAAGGCTTTGACTTCAGTATTTCGTTTAGGAAGTAATTACACTTTTCAAACGATTTATTTGTTTAGTTATTTATTCATTGGTGCTTTACACCACATCAGCAGCTAAGCCCATATCGTGGCGAGGAAACATTAACCCTTTACCCAACGAATCGCCCGCATCCGCCCGCCTAATATGCAAATTCAGCAGTTGAAAAAATATTATTTTTCAAAAATTTCAACAAAACCATATCATGTGACCCCTCGTTGGAACGAGCTCGTCGAGCTCGTTCCAACGAAGGGTCACATGATATTGTTTTGTTGCATTTTTTTGAAAAAAATGAAAAAATTATATTTTAAATAATAAATTTTAATATCGTCTGCGTTGGGTAAAGGGTTAAAAAGAACACGTGGCAATAATGAAATAAACAAATTAAATAAAAACATGAAATAATTACAATACAAAGGTCAAAAACTTCGGCTTGCTACGGAATCCACTTTCTAATACTGTATCTCAGCATGTTGTTCTATACCTTGTATATTTATATGCAGTATTGAAATAAAATAATGTTTAAACTAACTAACTTTTAAAGTGTACTTTGTATTGGAGTATTAAGTAACTAGTATGTATGTATGTATGTATGTATGTATGTATGTATGTATGTATGTATTGTATGTATGTATGTATGTATGTATGTATGTATGTATGTATGTATGTATGTATGTATGTATGTATGTATGTATGTATGTATGTATGTATGTATGTATGTATGTATGTATGTATGTATGAATGTATGTATGTATGTATGTATGTGTGTTAATTGATGTTATTTATTGATGGGCTCTAATTTAGTCCTTACAAGGATGTGTGTGTGTGTGTGTGTGTGTGTGTGTGTGTGTGTGTGTGTGTGTGTGTGTGTGTGTGTGTGTGTGTGTGTGTGTGTGTGTGTGTGTGTGTGTAAAGTGAAAGGAATGATGGACCTCCTTTCGCATTCGCCCTCTGATATGTTCATACCAAATGGCCAGAGGGTTTGAAGCGTATTGATCCAAAAAGCTTCACGTTTTTTTCTAAATTCATCCGTTTCTTCTAATGTGTCTTTAATTGGTGGTTGTTCAATAGGATGGATTTCGAAATCGTCCAAAGAATGGCCAGGAAGGTTAAAATGTTGTGCTACTGGGGCATCAGCATTATGTTTTATATCCTGTTTGTGTCTAGTAGCACGTTCTCGAAAAGGATTTTGACTTTGACCAACATACTGTTTCCGACATCGCTTACAAGTGATAAGGTAAATAATGTTTGGTGAATCACAATGGAGGGGGTTACGGATCTGATAATGATTTTTCGTTTGTTCGGAGGAAAATTCCTCTTTCTGATCAGGCATAAAAGTATGCAGTCTACAACGAGGCTTTTTGCAATTAAATACCGCGCCACTACCATTCTGCAACGGTCTGTTGTGTTCAATCTTCGGTGGTTCGAAATCGGTAGTTTCAGCTGGACTTTCGAGCTTTTTCAGGGTTTGGGATTTCAGGCTACGCAAGAGGCGCAGCGAGTACCCTCTCGATCTGAGGGCGCCAAATAGAGTAGAACAAGCCTCATTGAAATTTACCTTATCACTTGAATTGCGGTGGAAACGAATGAGTTGTGATTTGATGATACCTTTAAATGTATGTTGAGGATGAAATGATTTTGTGTGCAACAATTGATGTGAATCAGTTGGTTTAAAATACACTTTATAATCTAAATGACAGGACGCCTGAAATTGCTTGCCTTTATACACGGTCACATCGAGAAAATCAACAGAATTTTCACTGATAGTAGCTTTCAATTTAATATTTGGATCGTGATTGTTCAAAATTTCTAAAAATTCATCAAAATCTTCTTTTGAATGTTCCCAAATAATAAAAATGTCATCTAAGTACCTGAGATATACGAGAGGATGCTTTGCACATTTGCTTAAGGCATTTTCCTCCCATTCCGCTACATAAATGCTTGCAAAATTAGGACTGAATCTTTTGCCCATAGGACAACCCATTATTTGTAGAAAATATTCTCCATTGAATTGAAAATCATTACCTTTTAAGCTCAGCTCTAAAAGATCCAAAATTTGTTCATCCGGGCGTTTCGCATCCGGATATTTTTCAAATGCATTTTTAACTGATTTAACACCTTTATCAATATCAATGTTGGTATACATACTGTCGATATCCAAAGTAGCCAGAATTGCATTTTTCGATATTTTCAATTTCGAAATTTTTGACAGGAAATCCTGTGTATTTTTTAGATAGCTCGGATGTCTATTTGCTATAGGTTTCAGATGATAATCAATTAATTCCGAGATCGCATAAGATTCCGAATTACAATCTGATACAATTGGCCTCCCGGGTGGAGTTAAGTCATCCGTCCATGAAGAACGGTCCTTGTGGATCTTTGGTAGGATATAAAATTGTCTTGTTTGAGCACTGAGCTTAGCTGTTAAATATTTCAATTGTTTTTTGGTAATGTGACCTTCGTCGAGGAGAAATTTTAAGATCTTATTGAATTTTTCGATATTACTAGGCCAAATAAGTGAATCTATTTTCTTATAATGTTTAGTATTGCTGAGTTGTCTCATGGCTTCCTTTATATAATTATCCCGAGATAGAACAACTACCGACCCACCTTTGTCGGCTGGTTTAATTACTAATTTCTTATTTTTTCGAAGTTTCGTGAGGGCTCTCCGTTCCCCAGCTGTTAAATTGTCTTTATCGGAGAGTATGTTCATGCTGAACACCTTTTTGATGATTCGTTTGCTAGCCTCAATGATTTCGGGATCTACTTCACTATCTGGAGGTGACCAACCAGATGATTCTGTAAAAGGAAGTTTCCGACCGCTGGCGTTTCTAAAGCGGTCTGCTAATTTCATTTGCCTAAGAAAATTACAGTTGTATGATGGTAAATTTGTTTGGTTATCAGTTTTAGGCTTTGGTGCTGGTACAAAAGTTAAACCGCGATCTAAAAGAGATTTCTCTTGGGTTGTTAGGTCATTGGTGCCAGACAGGTTAACCACATTAGTTCCTAATCCCACATCTGTTAGGCGGCTGTTACCTTTGCCTTTACTTAGTTTAAATTTAGGTGGTTCAACCAGTGATCGTACATAATATTGGCGGTTCTCGTGGTCCAATGGATTAAATCCTGAGCAACATCAAACTTCGCGTCATCAATTTTTGGTATCACGTTAACGTCCTTCACTTTCCGAATGGTTTCGTTGATGATGCTCAGGGTTCTCCTCTCAGCCTGAGGGAGTTTTTGCGAAAAGTTTAGTTCAGCGAAATAAATTTTTGCTGATCTAAACTTGACCCTGATATCGCTAAGCATATTCCGCAACTGCTTAACTACGAGATCAGAATTATCGTTTCGAGAATTCACGCCAATATTTAATAATATTTTTTGGGGACTGGACTGGCCCCTGTGCCCTTTAAACATAGAGCGCAGATGATTGAATTTGGCGCCGGGGTAACACTCCACCTGGATGTCCGGATGGGGATTTCGATCAATGCGTCCTAAATTTGAACTTCCAATCATAAGGATGTTTTTACAAACATCGGGGAGGCGCCAATTCCTTTTGTCAAAATTAACTCCGCTTTTATGCCGAAACTGGGAGAATTTAGAATCAAATGAGCGGCCCGAGTTGCGGCTCGGTGATTTGACTTTCTCTGAGTACGATATACCTGGTTGAACCACACTAGAGGCAGGAGAAGGGGGAGAAGAAACAGAAGCAGGAGAGGAAACAGAAGCAGGAGAAGAAACAGAAGGAGGAGGAGGAGTTCTAGTGAGAGCACTAGGAGAACCAGAGAAGAAAGGCTGAGGAGGAGTAGGAGGTAGAGGAATAAGACGAGGCGAGACAGCGTTACTCAATTTGCGAGCATCTTCAGTCACAATATGGACCGGAGATGTTTGCAAATTGAGGCGCTTACTCTGAGAGAAAGAAGAAGTAGAAGGAAAAGAAGAGGGAGAAGTGCTTTGCCTTGATCTTTTCTTATTTTGCTTTTCGCGTTGGGGTAGAGGGACAACACGGGCCGGAGTTTGCTTGCTCCCTCCCGTATTGTTCCTTACTCCAGACGCTGGGCGAAGTTCCGAAATGTAAGACTGATAGGCCGAAATCGTCTTATCTGTCAACTTATTTTTAAAGTTTTTTTGAGCCCAGATCAAGGCACGCGCCGAAGCGCTGTTGAAGTCTATTTTTTCGAGTCCAGGAGGTGGTCGCATAGCCAAAGTTATCTTAGACTTCAACTGGTTTAAATTTATCTTGTAATGCTCAACTAAAGCATTTAACGTTTGGTTGGCCCATCCCACACTAATCTGTCGAAAAACAGAAAAAATGTGTGGGGTGGGAAGAGCCGGCTTTAGAAAGCCACCTAACTCATCTACTTTCTTCTCCAACTGTTTCGGGTAATCCCGGTTGGCCAAATGCTGCTCTAGGAGCCCAATATGGTGCATACACTGAATCACCTGGAAAAGGGCCTTGACCAATCTAGAATAGGCCTGGAACGATTGTTCCTGGCCTCTTCCAGACTGGGCAACTCTCTTTCCCTGATGCTTCTGTCTTTTTTGAGCCATTTGAAGAATAGGTAGATGAATTTAAAATGAAATTAAAATGAAGAAATGAAATAAATTAAAATGAAATCTAGATATTACCTATTAGAGAAGATACCTGGATTGGTTGTAGTCTTCAGCAAAGGTAGAAAATAATCCGTCTGTCTCGACGCGTTTCGCTTGGTTTGGCTTTTTCAAAGAGACTTTGAGGAAAATGAATCCAACTTTGGGAGGGCATGCATGGTATATATCCATATGTGGGCTGGGGGTGTTTTTCACAGCTCAGTACATAATTAAACTCGGTAACAAGCTGACAAATGTCACTCATCTAATTAATTCTTTTCAATCTGAGATGTCCCAAGTTTGTTTTTCACAACTCAGTTTGTGTCGTCCAAACAAATTAGATGAAACCCTATTGATTGGCTTCCATTGAATTTTAATCAGTCAGTGAGTCGTTTGCTTTACTGACCCCATGAAGCCCTATTGGTTGGCTTTGGTTTAAGTAAAACCAATCGGGAGCGGTTTGCTTTACTGGCTTCAGAAGTATGTGAAAATAATATGAAAAAATGGTTTGATAAAATATATTGAGACTAAAGAAATAAATGAAAAAATAACGCCAAAGATCAAGATGCCTCACGAATGTTACAAGTTGGAATGAATATCCCCCGACGGAGGTTTATGACGGAAAATATTTTACACCACGTAGAAAAATTCAAAATAAAAATAAAAATAATAATAATAATAATAATGAAATAAATAAATAAATAAATAAATAAATAAATAAATAAATAAATAAATAAATAAATAAAAAATAAAAAATAAAAAAATAAAAAAATAAAAAATAAATAAATAAAAATAATAAATATAATAAATAAATAAATATATAAATAAATAATAATTTTATTTAGGAAATACATACACATGATTGAAATTAGAACCTATTTTGTTTTGGGGCATATATGAACTCTGGCACTCGCCTGTGTGTGTTTGAGGTTAAAAAATCGCACTGGCACAGACATTTCCTACTGAAACGTTTTTTTCTTTTAATATGCCGCCGAAAAATTGTTTTCATTTACTGAACGCTGATGGGTTTCAAACATGACAAAAAATTACATAAAATTGATTTAAACTAAGTGATGAGCTTAGGAACCGGTTAAACTGACTGGCAAAAATTGATGTTATTCATTGATGGGCTCTAATTTAGTTCTTACAAGGATGTTACGCAAGCTTTTGTTTTTCTTATAGGCGATGACAGGTCGAAGATTCAAAGGTTCATTTAATTTAGCATTGGTAAAATTGAATTCATCTTTTAACATTTTTGCTATTTCGATATTCATTCTGTTGTACGTTAAAGTGAAAGGAATGATGGACCTCCTTTCGCATTCGCCCTCTGATATGTTCATACCAAATGGCCAGAGGGTTTGAAGCATATTGATCCAAAAAGCTTCACGTTTTTTTATAAATTCATCAGTTTCTTCTAATGTGTCTTTAATTGGTGGTTGTTCAATAGGATGGATTTCGAAATCGTCCAAAGAATGGCCAGGAAGGTTAAAATGTTGTGCTACTGGGGCATCAGCATTATGTTTTATATCCTGTTTGTGTCTAGTAGCACGTTCTCGAAAAGGATTTTGACTTTGACCAACATACTGTTTCCGACATCGCTTACAAGTGATAAGGTAAATAATGTTTGGTGAATCACAATGGAGGGGGTTACGGATCTGATAATGATTTTTCGTTTGTTCGGAGGAAAATTCCTCTTTCTGATCAGGCATAAAAGTATGCAGTCTACAACGAGGCTTTTTGCAATTAAATACCGCGCCACTACCATTCTGAAACGGTCTGTTGTGTTCAATCTTCGGTGGTTCGAAATCGGTAGTTTCAGCTGGACTTTCGAGCTTTTTCAGGGTTTGGGATTTCAGGCTACGCAAGAGGCGCAGCGAGTACCCTCTCGATCTGAGGGCGCCAAATAGAGTAGAACAAGCCTCATTGAAATTTACCTTATCACTTGAATTGCGGTGGAAACGAATGAGTTGTGATTTGATGATACCTTTAAATGTATGTTGAGGATGAAATGATTTTGTGTGCAACAATTGATGTGAATCAGTTGGTTTAAAATACACTTTATAATCTAAATGACAGGACGCCTGAAATTGCTTGCCTTTATACACGGTCACATCGAGAAAATCAACAGAATTTTCACTGATAGTAGCTTTCAATTTAATATTTGGATCGTGATTGTTCAAAATTTCTAAAAATTCATCAAAATCTTCTTTTGAATGTTCCCAAATAATAAAAATGTCATCTAAGTACCTGAGATATACGAGAGGATGCTTTGCACATTTGCTTAAGGCATTTTCCTCCCATTCCGCTACATAAATGCTTGCAAAATTAGGACTGAATCTTTTGCCCATAGGACAACCCATTATTTGTAGAAAATATTCTCCATTGAATTGAAAGTCATTACCTTTTAAGCTCAGCTCTAAAAGATCCAAAATTTGTTCATCCGGGCGTTTCGCATCCGGATATTTTTCAAATGCATTTTTAACTGATTTAACACCTTTATCAATATCAATGTTGGTATACATACTGTCGATATCCAAAGTAGCCAGAATTGCATTTTTCGATATTTTCAATTTCGAAATTTTTGACAGGAAATCCTGTGTATTTTTTAGATAGCTCGGATGTCTATTTGCTATAGGTTTCAGATGATAATCAATTAATTCCGAGATCGCATAAGATTCCGAATTACAATCTGATACAATTGGCCTCCCGGGTGGAGTTAAGTCATCCGTCCATGAAGAACGGTCCTTGTGGATCTTTGGTAGGATATAAAATTGTCTTGTTTGAGCACTGAGCTTAGCTGTTAAATATTTCAATTGTTTTTTGGTAATGTTACCTTCGTCGAGGAGAAATTTTAAGATCTTATTGAATTTTTCGATATTACTAGGCCAAATAAGTGAATCTATTTTCTTATAATGTTTAGTATTGCTGAGTTGTCTCATGGCTTCCTTTATATAATTATCCCGAGATAGAACAACTACCGACCCACCTTTGTCGGCTGGTTTAATTACTAATTTCTTATTTTTTCGAAGTTTCGTGAGGGCTCTCCGTTCACCGGCTGTTAAATTGTCTTTATCGGAGAGTATGTTCATGCTGAACACCTTTTGGATGATTCTTTTGCTAGCCTCAATAATTTCGGGATCTACTTCACTATCTGGAGGTGACCAACCAGATGATTCTGTAAAAGGAAGTTTCCGACCGCTGGAGTTTCTAAAGCGGTCGGCTAATTTCATTTGCCTAAGAAAATTACAGTTGTATGATGGTAAATTTGTTTGGTTATCAGTTTTAGGCTTTGGTGCTGGTACAAAAGTTAAACCGCGATCTAAAAGCGATTTCTCTTGGGTTGTTAGGTCATTGGTGCCAGACAGGTTAACCACATTAGTTCCTAATCCCACATCTGTTAGGCGGCTGTTACCTTTGCCTTTACTTAGTTTAAATTTAGGTGGTTCAACCAGTGATCGTACATAATATTGGCGGTTCTCGTGGTCCAATGGATTAAATCCTGAGCAACATCAAACTTCGCGTCATCAATTTTAGGTATAACGTTAACGTCCTTCACTTTCCGAATGGTTTCGTTGATGATGCTCATGGTTCTCCTCTAAGCCTGAGGGAGTTTTTGCGAAAAGTTTAGTTCAGCGAAATAAATTTTTGCTGATCTAAACTTGACCCTGATATCGCTAAGCATATTCCGCAACTGCTTAACTACGAGATCAGAATTATCGTTTCGAGAATTCACGCCAATATTTAATAATATTTTTGGGGGACTGGACTGGCCCCTGTGCCCTTTAAACATAGAGCGCAGATGATTGAATTTGGCGCCGGGGTAACACTCCACCTGGATGTCCGGATGGGGATTTCGATCAATGCGTCCTAAATTTGAACTTCCAATCATAAGGATATTTTTACAAACATCGGGGAGGCGCCAATTCCTTTTGTCAAAATTAACTCCGCTTTTATGCCGAAACTGGGAGAATTTAGAATCAAATGAGCGGCCCGAGTTGCGGCTCGGTGATTTGACTTTCTCTGAGTCCGATATACCTGTTTGAACCACACTAGAGGCAGGAGAAGGGGGAGAAGAAACAGAAGCAGGAGAGGCAACAGAAGCAGGAGAAGAAACAGAAGGAGGAGAAGTTCTAGTGAGAGCACTAGGAGAACCAGAGAAGAAAGGCTGAGGAGGAGTAGGAGGTAGAGGAACAAGACGAGGCGAGACAGCGTTACTCAGTTTGCGAGCATCTTCAGTCACAATATGGACCGGAGACGTTTGCAAATTGAGGCGCTTACTCTGAGAGAAAGAAGAAGTAGAAGGAAAAGAAGAGGGAGAAGTGCTTTGCCTTGATCTTTTCTTATTTTGCTTTTCGCGTTGGGGTAGAGGGACAACACGGGCCGGAGTTTGCTTGCTCCCTCCCGTATTGTTCCTTACTCCAGACGCTGGGCGAAGTTCCGAAATGTAAGACTCATAGGCCGAAATCGTCTTATCTGTCAACTTATTTTTAAAGTTTTTTTGAGCCCAGATCAAGGCACGGGCCGAAGCGCTGTTGAAGTCTATCTTTTCGAGTCCAGGAGGTGGTCGCATAGCCAAAGTTATCTTAGACTTCAACTGGTTTAAATTTATCTTGTAATGCTCAACTAAAGCATTCAACGTTTGGTTGGCCCATCCCACACTAATCTGTCGAAAAACAGAAAAAATGTGTGGGGTGGGAAGAGCCGGCTTTAGAAAGCCACCTAACTCATCTACTTTCTTCTCCAACTGTTTCGGGAAATCCCGGTTGGCCAAATGCTGCTCTAGGAGCCCAATATGGTGCATACACTGAATCACCTGGAAAAGGGCCTTGACCAATCTAGAATAGGCCTGGAACGATTGTTCCTGGCCTCTTCCAGACTGGGCAACTCTCTTTCCCTGATGCTTCTGTCTTTTTTGAGCCATTTGAAGAATCGGTAGATGAATTTAAAATGAAGAAATGAAATAAATTAAAATGAAATCTAGATATTACCTATTAGAGAAGATACCTGGATTGGTTGTAGTCTTCAGCAAAGGTAGAAAATAATCCGTCTGTCTCGACGCGTTTCGCTTGGTTTGGCTTTTTCAAAGAGACTTTGAGGAAAATGATTCCAACTTTGGGAGGGCATGCATGGTATATATCCATATGTGGGCTGGGGGTGTTTTTCACAGCTCAGTACATAATTAAACTCGGTAACAAGCTGACAAATGTCACTCATCTAATTAATTCTTTTCAAACTGAGATGTCCCAAGTTTGTTTTTCACAACTCAATTTGTGTCGTCCAAACAAATTAGATGAAGCCCTATTGATTGGTTTCCATTGAATTTTAATCAGTCAGTGAGTGGTTTGCTTTACTGACCCCATGAAGCCCTATTGGTTGGCTTTGATTTAAGTAAAACCAATCGGGAGCGGTTTGCTTTACTGGCTTCAGAAGTATGTGAAAATAATATGAAAAAATGGTTTGATAAAATATATTGAGACTAAAGAAATAAATGAAAAAATAACGCCAAAGATCATGATGCCTCACGAATGTTATCAGTTGGAATGAATATCCCCCGACGGAGGTTTATGACGGAAAATATTTTACACCACGTAGAAATTGTGTGTTTTACCTTCTGAACCTCTACATTGTGTGAAAGGTATGAAAAATTAAAAATAAAAATAAAAATTTAAATAAATGAATCAACCAAATAAATAAATAAATAAATAAATAAATAAAAATTAATAAAAAATTAAAAATAATCAATAAATAAATATATAAATAAATAAATAATAATTTTATTTAGGAAATACATACACATGATTGAAATTAGAACCTATTTTGTTTTGGGGCATATATGAACTCTGGCACTCGCCTGTGTGTGTTTGAGGTTAAAAAATCGCACTGGCACAGACATTTCCTACTGAAACGTTTTTTTCTTTTAATATGCCGCCGAAAAATTGTTTTCATTTACTGAACCCCGATGGGTTTCAAACATGACAAAAAATTATACAAAATTGATTTAAACTAAGTGATGAGCTTAGGAACTGGTTAAACTGACTGGCAATAATCGATGTTATTCACTGATGGGCTCTAATTTAGTCCTTACAAGGATGTTACGCAAGCTTTTGTTTTTCTTATAGGCGATGACAGGTCGAAGATTCAAAGGTTCCTTTAATTTAACATTGGTAAAATTGAATTCATCTTTTAACATTTTTGCTATTTCGATATTCATTCTGTTGTACGTTAAAGTGAAAGGAATGATGGGCCTCCTTTCGCATTCGCCCTCTGATATGTTCATACCAAATGGCCAGAGGGTTTGAAGCGTATTGATCCAAAAAGTTTCACAAGACTGTGTGTGTGTGTGTGTGTGTGTGTGTGTGTGTGTGTGTGTGTGTGTGTGTGTGTGTGTGTGTGTGTGTGTGTGTGTGTGTGTGGTTTGTCTTACCAACTTGACGAGGTAACTAGACAAAAGAGTTTGCGTGTTTCGCCTTACCGAGGTACAAAAGACAAAAGAAACCCTTTACCTCGGTTGTTTTCCCAGAACTGTACCGGCAAAACGAGGTAGAAACCGTTAGTCCACACAAAGGACAAACAATGGGGTACCTCGTTATGTAGGGTAGACAAGACTCTGTGTGTGTGTGTGTGTGTGCGTTTGTCTTACCAACTTGACGAGGTAACTAGACAAAAGAGTTTGAGTGTTTCGCCTTACCGAGGTACAAAAGACAAAAGAAACCCTTTACCTCGGTTGTTTTCCCAGAACTGTACCGGCAAAACGAGGTTGAAACCGTTAGTCCACACAAAGGACAAACAATGGGGTACCTCGGTATGTAGGGTAGACAAGACTGTGTGTGTGTGTGTGTGTGTGTGTGTGTGTGTGTGTGTGTGTGTGTGTGTGTGTGTGCGTGTGTGTGTGTGTGTGTGTGTGTGTGTGTGTGTGTGTTTGTCTTACCAACTTGACGAGGTAACTAGACAAAAGAGTTTGCGTGTTTCGCCTTACCGAGGTACAAAAGACAAAAGAAACCCTTTACCTCGGTTGTTTTCCCAGAACTGTACCGGCAAAACGAGGTTGAAACCGTTAGTACACACAAAGGACAGACAATGGGGTACCTCGGTATGTAGGGAAAACAAGACTCTGTGTGTGTTTGAGGTTAAAAAATCGCACTGGCACAGACATTTCCTACTGAAACGTTTTTTTCTTTTAATATGCCGCTGAAAAATTGTTTTCATTTACTGAACCCTGATGGGTTTCAAACGTAACAAAAAAGTACATAAAATTGATTTAAACTAAGTGATGAGCTTAGGAACTGGTTAAACTGACTGGCAATAATTGATGTTATTCATTGATGGGCTCTAATTTAGTCCTTACAAGGATGTTACGCAAGCTTTTGTTTTTCTTATAGGCGATGACAGGTCGAAGATTCAAAGGTTCATTTAATTTAGCATTGGTAAAATTGAATTCATCTTTTAACATTTTTGCTATTTCGATATTCATTCTGTTGTACGTTAAAGTGAAAGGAATGATGGACCTCCTTTCGCATTCGCCCTCTGATATGTTCATACCAAATGGCCAGAGGGTTTGAAGCGTATTGATCCAAAAAGCTTCACGTTTTTTTCTAAATTCATCCGTTTCTTCTAATGTGTCTTTAATTGGTGGTTGTTCAATAGGATGGATTTCGAAATCGTCCAAAGAATGGCCAGGAAGGTTAAAATGTTGTGCTACTGGGGCATCAGCATTATGTTTTATATCCTGTTTGTGTCTAGTAGCACGTTCTCGGAAAGGATTTTGACTTTGACCAACATACTGTTTCCGACATCGCTTACAAGTGATAAGGTAAATAATGTTTGGTGAATCACAATAGAGGGGGTTACGGATCTGATAATGATTTTTCGTTTGTTCGGAGGAAAATTCCTCTTTATGATCAGGCATAAAAGTATGCAGTCTACAACGAGGCTTTTTGCAATTAAATACCGCGCCACTACTATTTTGCAACGGTCTGTTGTGTTCAATCTTCAGTGGTTCGAAATCGGTAGTTTCAGCTGGACTTTCGAGCTTTTTCAGGGTTTGGGATTTCAGGCTACGCAGAAGGCGCAGCGAGTACCCTCTCGATCTGAGGGCGCCAAATAGAGTAGAACAAGCCTCATTGAAATTTACCTTATCACTTGAATTGCGGTGGAAACGAATGAGCTGTGATTTGATGATACCTTTAAATGTATGTTGAGGATGAAATGATTTTGTGTGCAACAATTGATGTGAATCAGTTGGTTTAAAATACACTTTATAATCTAAATGACCGGACGCCTGAAATTGCTTGCCTTTATACACGGTCACATCGAGAAAATCAACAGAATTTTCACTGATAGTAGCTTTCAATTTAATATTTGGATCGTGATTGTTCAAAATTTCTAAAAATTCATCAAAATCTTCTTTTGAATGTTCCCAAATAATAAAAATGTCATCTAAATACCTGAGATATACGAGAGGATGCTTTGCACATTTGCTTAAGGCATTTTCCTCCCATTCCGCTACATAAATGCTTGCAAAATTAGGACTGAATCTTTTGCCCATAGGACAACCCATTATTTGTAGAAAATATTCTCCATTGAATTGAAAGTCATTACCTTTTAAGCTCAGCTCTAAAAGATCCAAAATTTGTTCATCCGGGCGTTTCGCATCCGGATATTTTTCAAATGCATTTTTAACTGATTTAACACCTTTATCAATATCAATGTTCGTATACATACTGTCGATATCCAAAGTGGCCAGAATTGCATTTTTCGATATTTTCAATTTCGAAATTTTTGACAGGAAATCCTGTGTATTTTTTAGATAGCTCGGATGTCTATTTGCTATAGGTTTCAGATGATAATCAATTAATTCCGAGATCGCATAAGATTCCGAATTACAATCTGATACAATTGGCCTCCCGGGTGGAGTTAAGTCATCCGTCCATGAAGAACGGTCCTTGTGGATCTTTGGTAGGATATAAAATTGTCTTGTTTGAGCACTGAGCTTAGCTGTTAAATATTTCAATTGTTTTTTGGTAATGTGACCTTCGTCGAGGAGAAATTTTAAGATCTTATTGAATTTTTCGATATTACTAGGCCAAATAAGTGAATCTATTTTCTTAGAATGTTTAGTATTGCTGAGTTGTCTCATGGCTTCCTTTATATAATTATCCCGAGATAGAACAACTACCGACCCACCTTTGTCGGCTGGTTTAATCACTAATTTCTTATTTTTTCGAAGTTTCGTGAGGGCTCTCCGTTCACCAGCTGTTAAATTGTCTTTATCGGAGAGTATGTTCATGCTGAACACCTTTTTGATGATTCGTTTGCTAGCCTCAATAATTTCGGGATCTACTTCACTATCTGGAGGTGACCAACCAGATGATTCTGTAAAAGGAAGTTTCCGACCGCTGGAGTTTCTAAAGCGGTCGGCTAATTTCATTTGCCTAAGAAAATTACAGTTGTATGATGGTAAATTTGTTTGGTTATCAGTTTTAGGCTTTGGTGCTGGTACAAAAGTTAAACCGCGATCTAAAAGAGATTTCTCTTGGGTTGTTAGGTCATTGGTGCCAGACAGGTTAACCACATTAGTTCCTAATCCCACATCTGTTAGGCGGCTGTTACCTTTGCCTTTACTTAGTTTAAATTTAGGTGGTTCAACCAGTGATCGTACATAATATTGGCGGTTCTCGTGGTCCAATGGATTAAATCCTGAGCAACATCAAACTTTGCGTCATCAATTTTTGGTATCACGTTAACGTCCTTCACTTTCCGAATGGTTTCGTTGATGATGCTCAGGGTTCTCCTCTCAGCCTGAGGGAGTTTTTGCGAAAAGTTTAGTTCAGCGAAATAAATTTTTGCTGATCTAAACTTGACCCTGATATCGCTAAGCATATTCCGCAACTGCTTAACTACGAGATCAGAATTATCGTTTCGAGAATTCACGCCAATATTTAATAATATTTTTTGGGGACTGGACTGGCCCCTGTGCCCTTTAAACATAGAGCGCAGATGATTGAATTTGGCGCCGGGGTAACACTCCACCTGGATGTCCGGATGGGGATTTCGATCAATGCGTCCTAAATTTGAACTTCCAATCATAAGGATGTTTTTACAAACATCGGGGAGGCGCCAATTCCTTTTGTCAAAATTAACTCCGCTTTTATGCCGAAACTGGGAGAATTTAGAATCAAATGAGCGGCCCGAGTTGCGGCTCGGTGATTTGACTTTCTCTGAGTACGATATACCTGGTTGAACCACACTAGATGCAGGGGAAGGGGGAGAAGAAACAGAAGCAGGAGAGGAAACAGAAACAGGAGAAGAAACAGAAGGAGGAGGAGGAGTTCTAGTGAGAGCACTAGGAGAACTAGAGAAGAAAGGCTGAGGAGGAGTAGGAGGTAGAGGAACAAGACGAGGCGAGACAGCGTTACTCAATTTGCGAGCATCTTCAGTCACAATATGGACCGGAGATGTTTGCAAATTGAGGCGCTTACTCTGAGAGAAAGAAGAAGTAGAAGGAAAAGAAGAGGGAGAAGTGCTTTGCCTTGATCTTTTCTTATTTTGTTTTTCGCGTTGGGGTAGAGGGACAACACGGGCCGGAGTTTGCTTGCTCCCTCCCATATTGTTCCTTACTCCAGACGCTGGGCGAAGTTCCGAAATGTAAGACTCATAGGCCGAAATCGTCTTACCTGTCAACTTGTTTTTAAAGTTTTTTTGAGCCCAGATCAAGGCACGCGCCGAAGCGCTGTTGAAGTCTATCTTTTCGAGTCCAGGAGGTGGTCGCATAGCCAAAGTTATCTTAGACTTCAACTGGTTTAAATTTATCTTGTAATGCTCAACTAAAGCATTTAACGTTTGGTTGGCCCATCCCACACTAATCTGTCGAAAAACAGAAAAAATGTGTGGGGTGGGAAGAGCCGGCTTTAGAAAGCCACCTAACTCATCTACTTTCATCTCCAACTGCTTCGGGAAATCCCGTTTGGCCAAATGCTGCTCTAGGAGCCCAATATGGTGCATACACTGAATCACCTGGAAAAGGGCCTTGACCAATCTAGAATAGGCCTGGAACGATTGTTCCTGGCCTCTTCCAGACTGGTCAACTCTCTTTCCCTGATGATTCTGTCTTTTTTGAGCCATTTGAAGAATAGGTAGATGAATAAAATGAAATTAAAATGAAGAAATGAAATAAATTAAAATGAAATCTAGATATTACCTATTAGAGAAGATACCTGGATTGGTTGTAGTCTTCAGCAAAGGTAGAAAATAATCCGTCTGTCTCGACGCGTTTCGCTTGGTTTGGCTTTTTCAAAGAGACTTTGAGGAAAATGATTCCAACTTTGGGAAGGCATGCATGGTATATATCCATATGTGGGCTGGGGGTGTTTTTCACAGCTCAGTACATAATTAAACTCGGTAACAAGCTGACAAATGTCACTCATCTAATTAATTCTTTTCAATCTGAGATGTCCCAAGTTTGTTTTTCACAACTCAGTTTGTGTCGTCCAAACAAGTTAGATGAAGCCCTATTGATTGGCTTCCATTGAATTTTAATCAGTCAGTGAGTGGTTTACTTTACTGACCCCATGAAGCCCTATTGGTTGGCTTTGATTTAAGTAAAACCAATCGGGAGCGGTTTGCTTTACTGGCTTCAGAAGTATGTGAAAATAATATGAAAAAATGGTTTGATAAAATATATTGTGACTAAAGAAATAAATGAAAAAATAACGCCAAAGATCATGATGCCTCACGAATGTTATCAGTTGGAATGAATATCCCCCGACGGAGGTTTATGACGGAAAATATTTTACACCACGTAGAAATTGTGTGTTTTACCTTCTGAACCTCTACATTGTGTGAAAGGTATGAAAAATTAAATAAAAATAATAATTAAAATAAATGAATCAACCAAATAAGTAAATAAATAAATAAATAAGTAAATAAATAAATAAATAAATAAATAAATAAATAAATAAATAAATAAAACATTACTAAAAAATAAAAAATAAAAAATAAAAATAATCAATAAATAAATATATAAATAAATAATAATTTTATTTAGGAAATACATACACATGATTGAAATTGGAACCTATTTTGTTTTGGGGCATATTTGAACTCTGGCACTCGCCTGTGTGTGTTTGAGGTTAAAAAATCGCACTGGCACAGATATTTCCTACTGAAACGTTTTTTTCTTTTAATATGCCGCTGAAAAATTGTTTTCATTTACTGAACCCTGATGGGTTTCAAACGTAACAAAAAAGTACATAAAATTGATTTAAACTAAGTGATGAGCTTAGGAACTGGTTAAACTGACTGGCAATAATTGATGTTATTCATTGATGGGCTCTAATTTAGTCCTTACAAGGATGTTACGCAAGCTTTTGTTTTTCTTATAGGCGATGACAGGTCGAAGATTCAAAGGTTCATTTAATTTAGCATTGGTAAAATTGAATTCATCTTTTAACATTTTTGCTATTTCGATATTCATTCTGTTGTACGTTAAAGTGAAAGGAATGATGGACCTCCTTTCGCATTCGCCCTCTGATATGTTCATACCAAATGGCCAGAGGGTTTGAAGCGTATTGATCCAAAAAGCTTCACGTTTTTTTCTAAATTCATCCGTTTCTTCTAATGTGTCTTTAATTGGTGGTTGTTCAATAGGATGGATTTCGAAATCGTCCAAAGAATGGCCAGGAAGGTTAAAATGTTGTGCTACTGGGGCATCAGCATTATGTTTTATATCCTGTTTGTGTCTAGTAGCACGTTCTCGGAAAGGATTTTGACTTTGACCAACATACTGTTTCCGACATCGCTTACAAGTGATAAGGTAAATAATGTTTGGTGAATCACAATGGAGGGGGTTACGGATCTGATAATGATTTTTCGTTTGTTCGGAGGAAAATTCCTCTTTATGATCAGGCATAAAAGTATGCAGTCTACAACGAGGCTTTTTGCAATTAAATACCGCGCCACTACTACTTTGCAACGGTCTGTTGTGTTCAATCTTCAGTGGTTCGAAATCGGTAGTTTCAGCTGGACTTTCGAGCTTTTTCAGGGTTTGGGATTTCAGGCTACGCAGAAGGCGCAGCGAGTACCCTCTCGATCTGAGGGCGCCAAATAGAGTAGAACAAGCCTCATTGAAATTTACCTTATCACTTGAATTGCGGTGGAAACGAATGAGCTGTGATTTGATGATACCTTTAAATGTATGTTGAGGATGAAATGATTTTGTGTGCAACAATTGATGTGAATCAGTTGGTTTAAAATACACTTTATAATCTAAATGACCGGACGCCTGAAATTGCTTGCCTTTATACACGGTCACATCGAGAAAATCAACAGAATTTTCACTGATAGTAGCTTTCAATTTAATATTTGGATCGTGATTGTTCAAAATTTCTAAAAATTCATCAAAATCTTCTTTTGAATGTTCCCAAATAATAAAAATGTCATCTAAATACCTGAGATATACGAGAGGATGCTTTGCACATTTGCTTAAGGCATTTTCCTCCCATTCCGCTACATAAATGCTTGCAAAATTAGGACTGAATCTTTTGCCCATAGGACAACCCATTATTTGTAGAAAATATTCTCCATTGAATTGAAAGTCATTACCTTTTAAGCTCAGCTCTAAAAGATCCAAAATTTGTTCATCCGGGCGTTTCGCATCCGGATATTTTTCAAATGCATTTTTAACTGATTTAACACCTTTATCAATATCAATGTTCGTATACATACTGTCGATATCCAAAGTGGCCAGAATTGCATTTTTCGATATTTTCAATTTCGAAATTTTTGACAGGAAATCCTGTGTATTTTTTAGATAGCTCGGATGTCTATTTGCTATAGGTTTCAGATGATAATCAATTAATTCCGAGATCGCATAAGATTCCGAATTACAATCTGATACAATTGGCCTCCCGGGTGGAGTTAAGTCATCCGTCCATGAAGAACGGTCCTTGTGGATCTTTGGTAGGATATAAAATTGTCTTGTTTGAGCACTGAGCTTAGCTGTTAAATATTTCAATTGTTTTTTGGTAATGTGACCTTCGTCGAGGAGAAATTTTAAGATCTTATTGAATTTTTCGATATTACTAGGCCAAATAAGTGAATCTATTTTCTTATAATGTTTAGTATTGCTGAGTTGTCTCATGGCTTCCTTTATATAATTATCCCGAGATAGAACAACTACCGACCCACCTTTGTCGGCTGGTTTAATCACTAATTTCTTATTTTTTCGAAGTTTCGTGAGGGCTCTCCGTTCACCAGCTGTTAAATTGTCTTTATCGGAGAGTATGTTCATGCTGAACACCTTTTTGATGATTCGTTTGCTAGCCTCAATAATTTCGGGATCTACTTCACTATCTGGAGGTGACCAACCAGATGATTCTGTAAAAGGAAGTTTCCGACCGCTGGAGTTTCTAAAGCGGTCGGCTAATTTCATTTGCCCAAGAAAATTACAGTTGTATGATGGTAAATTTGTTTGGTTATCAGTTTTAGGCTTTGGTGCTGGTACAAAAGTTAAACCGCGATCTAAAAGAGATTTCTCTTGGGTTGTTAGGTCATTGGTGCCAGACAGGTTAACCACATTAGTTCCTAATCCCACATCTGTTAGGCGGCTGTTACCTTTGCCTTTACTTAGTTTAAATTTAGGTGGTTCAACCAGTGATCGTACATAATATTGGCGGTTCTCGTGGTCCAATGGATTAAATCCTGAGCAACATCAAACTTTGCGTCATCAATTTTTGGTATCACGTTAACGTCCTTCACTTTCCGAATGGTTTCGTTGATGATGCTCAGGGTTCTCCTCTCAGCCTGAGGGAGTTTTTGCGAAAAGTTTAGTTCAGCGAAATAAATTTTTGCTGATCTAAACTTGACCCTGATATCGCTAAGCATATTCCGCAACTGCTTAACTACGAGATCAGAATTATCGTTTCGAGAATTCACGCCAATATTTAATAATATTTTTTGGGGACTGGACTGGCCCCTGTGCCCTTTAAACATAGAGCGCAGATGATTGAATTTGGCGCCGGGGTAACACTCCACCTGGATGTCCGGATGGGGATTTCGATCAATGCGTCCTAAATTTGAACTTCCAATCATAAGGATGTTTTTACAAACATCGGGGAGGCGCCAATTCCTTTTGTCAAAATTAACTCCGCTTTTATGCCGAAACTGGGAGAATTTAGAATCAAATGAGCGGCCCGAGTTGCGGCTCGGTGATTTGACTTTCTCTGAGTACGATATACCTGGTTGAACCACACTAGATGCAGGGGAAGGGGGAGAAGAAACAGAAGCAGGAGAGGAAACAGAAACAGGAGAAGAAACAGAAGGAGGAGGAGGAGTTCTAGTGAGAGCACTAGGAGAACTAGAGAAGAAAGGCTGAGGAGGAGTAGGAGGTAGAGGAACAAGACGAGGCGAGACAGCGTTACTCAATTTGCGAGCATCTTCAGTCACAATATGGACCGGAGATGTTTGCAAATTGAGGCGCTTACTCTGAGAGAAAGAAGAAGTAGAAGGAAAAGAAGAGGGAGAAGTGCTTTGCCTTGATCTTTTCTTATTTTGTTTTTCGCGTTGGGGTAGAGGGACAACACGGGCCGGAGTTTGCTTGCTCCCTCCCATATTGTTCCTTACTCCAGACGCTGGGCGAAGTTCCGAAATGTAAGACTCATAGGCCGAAATCGTCTTACCTGTCAACTTGTTTTTAAAGTTTTTTTGAGCCCAGATCAAGGCACGCGCCGAAGCGCTGTTGAAGTCTATCTTTTCGAGTCCAGGAGGTGGTCGCATAGCCAAAGTTATCTTAGACTTCAACTGGTTTAAATTTATCTTGTAATGCTCAACTAAAGCATTTAACGTTTGGTTGGCCCATCCCACACTAATCTGTCGAAAAACAGAAAAAATGTGTGGGGTGGGAAGAGCCGGCTTTAGAAAGCCACCTAACTCATCTACTTTCATCTCCAACTGCTTCGGGAAATCCCGTTTGGCCAAATGCTGCTCTAGGAGCCCAATATGGTGCATACACTGAATCACCTGGAAAAGGGCCTTGACCAATCTAGAATAGGCCTGGAACGATTGTTCCTGGCCTCTTCCAGACTGGGCAACTCTCTTTCCCTGATGATTCTGTCTTTTTTGAGCCATTTGAAGAATAGGTAGATGAATAAAATGAAATTAAAATGAAGAAATGAAATAAATTAAAATGAAATCTAGATATTACCTATTAGAGAAGATACCTGGATTGGTTGTAGTCTTCAGCAAAGGTAGAAAATAATCCGTCTGTCTCGACGCGTTTCGCTTGGTTTGGCTTTTTCAAAGAGACTTTGAGGAAAGTGATTCCAACTTTGGGAGGGCATGCATGGTATATTTCCATATGTGGGCTGGGGGTGTTTTTCACAGCTCAGTACATAATTAAACTCGGTAACAAGCTGACAAATGTCACTCATCTAATTAATTCTTTTCAATCTGAGATGTCCCAAGTTTGTTTTTCACAACTCAGTTTGTGTCGTCCAAACAAGTTAGATGAAGCCCTATTGATTGGCTTCCATTGAATTTTAATCAGTCAGTGAGTGGTTTACTTTACTGACCCCATGAAGCCCTATTGGTTGGCTTTGATTTAAGTAAAACCAATCGGGAGCGGTTTGCTTTACTGGCTTCAGAAGTATGTGAAAATAATATGAAAAAATGGTTTGATAAAATATATTGTGACTAAAGAAATAAATGAAAAAATAACGCCAAAGATCATGATGCCTCACGAATGTTATCAGTTGGAATGAATATCCCCCGACGGAGGTTTATGACGGAAAATATTTTACACCACGTAGAAATTGTGTGTTTTACCTTCTGAACCTCTACATTGTGTGAAAGGTATGAAAAATTAAATAAAAATAATAATTAAAATAAATGAATCAACCAAATAAGTAAATAAATAAATAAATAAGTAAATAAATAAATAAATAAATAAATAAATAAATAAATAAAACATTACTAAAAAATAAAAAATAAAAAATAAAAATAATCAATAAATAAATATATAAATAAATAATAATTTTATTTAGGAAATACATACACATGATTGAAATTGGAACCTATTTTGTTTTGGGGCATATATGAACTCTGGCACTCGCCTGTGTGTGTTTGAGGTTAAAAAATCGCACTGGCACAGACATTTCCTACTGAAACGTTTTTTTCTTTTAATATGCCGCTGAAAAATTGTTTTCATTTACTGAACCCTGATGGGTTTCAAACGTAACAAAAAAGTACATAAAATTGATTTAAACTAAGTGATGAGCTTAGGAACTGGTTAAACTGACTGGCAATAATTGATGTTATTCATTGATGGGCTCTAATTTAGTCCTTACAAGGATGTTACGCAAGCTTTTGTTTTTCTTATAGGCGATGACAGGTCGAAGATTCAAAGGTTCATTTAATTTAGCATTGGTAAAATTGAATTCATCTTTTAACATTTTTGCTATTTCGATATTCATTCTGTTGTACGTTAAAGTGAAAGGAATGATGGACCTCCTTTCGCATTCGCCCTCTGATATGTTCATACCAAATGGCCAGAGGGTTTGAAGCGTATTGATCCAAAAAGCTTCACGTTTTTTTCTAAATTCATCCGTTTCTTCTAATGTGTCTTTAATTGGTGGTTGTTCAATAGGATGGATTTCGAAATCGTCCAAAGAATGGCCAGGAAGGTTAAAATGTTGTGCTACTGGGGCATCAGCATTATGTTTTATATCCTGTTTGTGTCTAGTAGCACGTTCTCGGAAAGGATTTTGACTTTGACCAACATACTGTTTCCGACATCGCTTACAAGTGATAAGGTAAATAATGTTTGGTGAATCACAATGGAGGGGGTTACGGATCTGATAATGATTTTTCGTTTGTTCGGAGGAAAATTCCTCTTTATGATCAGGCATAAAAGTATGCAGTCTACAACGAGGCTTTTTGCAATTAAATACCGCGCCACTACTATTTTGCAACGGTCTGTTGTGTTCAATCTTCAGTGGTTCGAAATCGGTAGTTTCAGCTGGACTTTCGAGCTTTTTCAGGGTTTGGGATTTCAGGCTACGCAGAAGGCGCAGCGAGTACCCTCTCGATCTGAGGGCGCCAAATAGAGTAGAACAAGCCTCATTGAAATTTACCTTATCACTTGAATTGCGGTGGAAACGAATGAGCTGTGATTTGATGATACCTTTAAATGTAT
The DNA here is from genome assembly GCA_031216915.1 of Pictodentalium vernedei. Classification (NCBI taxonomy): domain Eukaryota; kingdom Metazoa; phylum Mollusca; class Scaphopoda; order Dentaliida; family Dentaliidae; genus Pictodentalium; species Pictodentalium vernedei. The sequence continues at coordinate 520,489,787 of CM062294.1, read as the reverse complement.
GTTGAGGATGAAATGATTTTGTGTGCAACAATTGATGTGAATCAGTTGGTTTAAAATACACTTTATAATCTAAATGACCGGACGCCTGAAATTGCTTGCCTTTATACACGGTCACATCGAGAAAATCAACAGAATTTTCACTGATAGTAGCTTTCAATTTAATATTTGGATCGTGATTGTTCAAAATTTCTAAAAATTCATCAAAATCTTCTTTTGAATGTTCCCAAATAATAAAAATGTCATCTAAATACCTGAGATATACGAGAGGATGCTTTGCACATTTGCTTAAGGCATTTTCCTCCCATTCCGCTACATAAATGCTTGCAAAATTAGGACTGAATCTTTTGCCCATAGGACAACCCATTATTTGTAGAAAATATTCTCCATTGAATTGAAAGTCATTACCTTTTAAGCTCAGCTCTAAAAGATCCAAAATTTGTTCATCCGGGCGTTTCGCATCCGGATATTTTTCAAATGCATTTTTAACTGATTTAACACCTTTATCAATATCAATGTTCGTATACATACTGTCGATAAAAAAAAAGTTTCACAAGACTGTGTGTGTGTGTGTGTGTGTGTGTGTGTGTGTGTGTGTGTGTGTGTGTGGTGTGTGTGTGTGTGTGTGTGTGTGTGTGTGTGTGTGTGTGTGTGTGTGTGTGTGTGTGTGTGTGGGTTTGTCTTACCAACTTGACGAGGTAACTAGACAAAAGAGTTTGCGTGTTTCGCCTTACCGAGGTACAAAAGACAAAAGAAACCCTTTACCTCGGTTGTTTTCCCAGAACTGTACCGGCAAAACGAGGTAGAAACCGTTAGTCCACACAAAGGACAAACAATGGGGTACCTCGGTATGTAGGGTAGACAAGACTCTGTGTGTGTGTGTGTGTGTGTGCGTTTGTCTTACCAACTTGACGAGGTAACTAGACAAAAGAGTTTGAGTGTTTCGCCTTACCGAGGTACAAAAGACAAAAGAAACCCTTTACCTCGGTTGTTTTCCCAGAACTGTACCGGCAAAACGAGGTTGAAACCGTTAGTCCACACAAAGGACAAACAATGGGGTACCTCGGTATGTAGGGTAGACAAGACTGTGTGTGTGTGTGTTTGAGGTTAAAAAATCGCACTGGCACAGACATTTCCTACTGAAACGTTTTTTTTCTTTTAATATGCCGCTGAAAAATTGTTTTCATTTACTGAACCCTGATGGGTTTCAAACGTAACAAAAAAGTACATAAAATTGATTTAAACTAAGTGATGAGCTTAGGAACTGGTTAAACTGACTGGCAATAATTGATGTTATTCATTGATGGGCTCTAATTTAGTCCTTACAAGGATGTTACGCAAGCTTTTGTTTTTCTTATAGGCGATGACAGGTCGAAGATTCAAAGGTTCATTTAATTTAGCATTGGTAAAATTGAATTCATCTTTTAACATTTTTGCTATTTCGATATTCATTCTGTTGTACGTTAAAGTGAAAGGAATGATGGACCTCCTTTCGCATTCGCCCTCTGATATGTTCATACCAAATGGCCAGAGGGTTTGAAGCGTATTGATCCAAAAAGCTTCACGTTTTTTTCTAAATTCATCCGTTTCTTCTAATGTGTCTTTAATTGGTGGTTGTTCAATAGGATGGATTTCGAAATCGTCCAAAGAATGGCCAGGAAGGTTAAAATGTTGTGCTACTGGGGCATCAGCATTATGTTTTATATCCTGTTTGTGTCTAGTAGCACGTTCTCGAAAAGGATTTTGACTTTGACCAACATACTGTTTCCGACATCGCTTACAAGTGATAAGGTAAATAATGTTTGGTGAATCACAATGGAGGGGGTTACGGATCTGATAATGATTTTTCGTTTGTTCGGAGGAAAATTCCTCTTTATGATCAGGCATAAAAGTATGCAGTCTACAACGAGGCTTTTTGCAATTAAATACCGCGCCACTACTATTTTGCAACGGTCTGTTGTGTTCAATCTTCAGTGGTTCGAAATCGGTAGTTTCAGCTGGACTTTCGAGCTTTTTCAAGGTTTGGGATTTCAGGCTACGCAAAAGGCGCAGCGAGTACCCTCTCGATCTGAGGGCGCCAAATAGAGTAGAACAAGCCTCATTGAAATTTACCTTATCACTTGAATTGCGGTGGAAACGAATGAGCTGTGATTTGATGATACCTTTAAATGTATGTTGAGGATGAAATGATTTAGTGTGCAACAATTGATGTGAATCAGTTGGTTTAAAATATACTTTATAATCTAAATGACCGGACGCCTGAAATTGCTTGCCTTTATACACGGTTACATCGAGAAAATCAACAGAATTTTCACTGATAGTAGCTTTCAATTTAATATTTGGATCGTGATTATTCAAAATTTCTAAAAATTCATCAAAATCTTCTTTTGAATGTTCCCAAATAATAAAAATGTCATCTAAATATCTGAGATATACGAGAGGATGCTTTGCACATTTGCTTAAGGCATTTTCCTCCCATTCCGCTACATAAATGCTTGCAAAATTAGGACTGAATCTTTTACCCATAGGACAACCCATTATTTGTAGAAAATATTCTCCATTGAATTGAAAGTCATTACCTTTTAAGCTCAGCTCTAAAAGATCCAAAATTTGTTCATCCGGGCGTTTCGCATCCGGATATTTTTCAAATGCATTTTTAACTGATTTAACACCTTTATCAATATCAATGTTCGTGTACATACTGTCGATATCCAAAGTAGCCAGAATTGCATTTTTTGATATTTTCAATTTCGAAATTTGTGACAGGAAATCCTGTGTGTTTTTTAGATAGCTCGGATGTCTATTTGCTATAGGTTTAAGATGATAATCAATTAATTCCGAGATCGCATAAGATTCCGAATTACAATCTGACACAATTGGCCTCCCTGGTGGAGTTAAGTCATCCGTCCATGAAGAACGGTCCTTGTGGATCTTTGGTAGGATATAAAATTGTCTTGTTTGTGCACTGAGCTTAGCTGTTAAATATTTCAATCGTTTTTTGGTAATGTGACCTTCGTCGAGGAGAAATTTTAAGATCTTATTGAATTTTTCGATATTACTAGGCCAAATAAGTGAATCTATTTTCTTATAATGTTTAGTATTGCTGAGTTGTCTCATGGCTTCCTTTATATAATTATCCCGAGATAGAACAACTACCGACCCACCTTTGTCGGCTGGTTTAATTACTAATTTCTTATTTTTTCGAAGTTTCGTGAGGGCTCTCCGTTCACCAGCTGTTAAATTGTCTTTATCGGAGAGTATGTTCATGCTGAACACCTTTTTGATGATTCGTTTGCTAGCCTCAATAATTTCGGGATCTACTTCACTATCTGGAGGTGACCAACCAGATGATTCTGTAAAAGGAAGTTTCCGACCGCTGGAGTTTCTAAAGCGGTCGGCTAATTTCATTTGCCTAAGAAAATTACAGTTGTATGATGGTAAATTTGTTTGGTTATTAGTTTTAGGCTGTGTGTGTGTGTGTGTGTGTGTGTGTGTGTGTGTGTGTGTGTGTGTGTGTGTGTGTGTGTGTGTGTGTGTGTGTGTGTGTGTGTGTGTGTGTTTGTCTTACCAACTTGACGAGGTAACTAGACAAAAGAGTTTGCGTGTTTCGCCTTACCGAGGTACAAAAGACAAAAGAAACCCTTTACCTCGGTTGTTTTCCCAGAACTGTACCGGCAAAACGAGGTTGAAACCGTTAGTACACACAAAGGACAGACAATGGGGTACCTCGGTATGTAGGGAAAACAAGACTCTGTGTGTGTGTGTGTGTGTGTGTGTGTGTGTGTGTGTGTGTGTGTGTGTTTGAGGTTAAAAAATCGCACTGGCACAGACATTTCATACTGAAACGTTTTTTTCTTTTAATATGCCGCCGAAAAATTGTTTTCATTTATTGAACCCAGATGGGTTTCAAACATGACAAAAAATTACACCAAATTTGATTTAAACTAAGTGATGAGCTTAGGAACTGGTTAAACTGACTGGCAATAATTGATGTTATTCATTGATGGGCTCTAATTTAGTCCTTACAAGGATGTTACGCAAGCTTTTGTTTTTCTTATAGGCGATGACAGGTCGAAGATTCAAAGGTTCATTTAATTTAGCATTGGTAAAATTGAATTCATCTTTTAACATTTTTGCTATTTCGATATTCATTCTGTTGTACGTTAAAGTGAAGGGAATGATAGACCTCCTTTCGCATTCGCCCTCTGATATGTTCATACCAAATGGCCAGAGGGTTTGAAGCGTATTGATCCAAAAAGCTTCACGTTTTTTTCTAAATTCATCCGTTTCTTCTAATGTGTCTTTAATTGGTGGTTGTTCAATAGGATGGATTTCGAAATCGTCCAAAGAATGGCCAGGAAGGTTAAAATGTTGTGCTACTGGGGCATCAGCATTATGTTTTATATCCTGTTTGTGTCTAGTAGCACGTTCTCGAAAAGGATTTTGACTTTGACCAACATACTGTTTCCGACATCGCTTACAAGTGATAAGGTAAATAATGTTTGGTGAATCACAATGGAGGGGGTTACGGATCTGATAATGATTTTTCGTTTGTTCGGAGGAAAATTCCTCTTTTTGATCAGGCATAAAAGTATGCAGTCTACAACGAGGCTTTTTGCAATTAAATACCGCGCCACTACCATTCTGCAACGGTCTGTTGTGTTCAATCTTCAGTGGTTCGAAATCGGAAGTTTCAGCTGGACTTTCGAGCTTTTTCAGGGTTTGGGATTTCAGGCTACGCAAAAGGCGCAGCGAGTACCCTCTCGATCTGAGGGCGCCAAATAGAGTAGAACAAGCCTCATTGAAATTTACCTTATCACTTGAATTGCGGTGGAAACGAATGAGTTGTGATTTGATGATACCTTTAAATGTATGTTGAGGATGAAATGATTTTGTGTGCAACAATTGATGTGAATCAGTTGGTTTAAAATACACTTTATAATCTAAATGACCGGACGCCTGAAATTGCTTGCCTTTATACACGGTCACATCGAGAAAATCAACAGAATTTTCACTGATAGTAGCTTTCAATTTAATATTTGGATCGTGATTGTTCAAAATTTCTAAAAATTCATCAAAATCTTCTTTTGAATGTTCCCAAATAATAAAAATGTCATCTAAGTACCTGAGATATACGAGAGGATGCTTTGCACATTTGCTTAAGGCATTTTCCTCCCATTCCGCTACATAAATGCTTGCAAAATTAGGACTGAATCTTTTGCCCATAGGACAACCCATTATTTGTAGAAAATATTCTCCATTGAATTGAAAGTCATTACCTTTTAAGCTCAGCTCTAAAAGATCCAAAATTTGTTCATCCGGGCGTTTCGCATCCGGATATTTTTCAAATGCATTTTTAACTGATTTAACACCTTTATCAATATCAATGTTCGTATACATACTGTCGATATCCAAAGTAGCCAGAATTGCATTTTTCGATATTTTCAATTTCGAAATTTTCGACAGGAAATCCTGTGTATTTTTTAGATAGCTTGGATGTCTATTTGCTATAGGTTTCAGATGATAATCAATTAATTCCGAGATCGCATACGATTCCGAATTACAATCTGATACAATTGGCCTCCCGGGTGGAGTTAAGTCATCCGTCCATGAAGAACGGTCCTTGTGGATCTTTGGTAGGATATAAAATTGTCTTGTTTGAGCACTGAGCTTAGCTGTTAAATATTTCAATTGTTTTTTGGTAATGTGACCTTCGTCGAGGAGAAATTTTAAGATCTTATTGAATTTTTCGATATTACTAGGCCAAATAAGTGAATCTATTTTCTTATAATGTTTAGTATTGCTGAGTTGTCTCATGGCTTCCTTTATATAATTATCCCGAGATAGAACAACTACCGACCCACCTTTGTCGGCTGGTTTAATTACTAATTTCTTATTTTTTCGAAGTTTCGTGAGGGCTCTCCGTTCACCAGCTGTTAAATTGTCTTTATCGGAGAGTATGTTCATGCTGAACACCTTTTTGATGATTCGTTTGCTAGCCTCAATAATTTCGGGATCTACTTCACTATCTGGAGGTGACCAACCAGATGATTCTGTAAAAGGAAGTTTCCGACCGCTGGAGTTTCTAAAGCGGTCGGCTAATTTCATTTGCCTAAGAAAATTACAGTTGTATGATGGTAAATTTGTTTGGTTATCAGTTTTGGGTTTTGGTGCTGGTACAAAAGTTAAACCGCGATCTAAAAGAGATTTCTCTTGGGTTGTTAGGTCATTGGTGCCAGACAGGTTAACCACATTAGTTCCTAATCCCACATCTGTTAGGCGGCTGTTACCTTTGCCTTTACTTAGTTTAAATTTAGGTGGTTCAACCAGTGATCGTACATAATATTGGCGGTTCTCGTGGTCCAATGGATTAAATCCTGAGCAACATCAAACTTTGCGTCATCAATTTTTGGTATCACGTTAACGTCCTTCACTTTCCGAATGGTTTCGTTGATGATGCTCAGGGTTCTCCTCTCAGCCTGAGGGAGTTTTTGCGAAAAGTTTAGTTCAGCGAAATAAATTTTTGCTGATCTAAACTTGACCCTGATATCGCTAAGCATATTCCGCAACTGCTTAACTACGAGATCAGAATTATCGTTTCGAGAATTCACGCCAATATTTAATAATATTTTTTGGGGACTGGACTGGCCCCTGTGCCCTTTAAACATAGAGCGCAGATGATTGAATTTGGCGCCGGGGTAACACTCCACCTGGATGTCCGGATGGGGATTTCGATCAATGCGTCCTAAATTTGAACTTCCAATCAAAAGGATGTTTTTACAAACATCGGGGAGGCGCCAATTCCTTTTGTCAAAATTAACTCCGCTTTTATGCCGAAACTGGGAGAATTTAGAATCAAATGAGCGGCCCGAGTTGCGGCTCGGTGATTTGACTTTCTCTGAGTACGATATACCTGGTTGAACCACACTAGATGCAGGGGAAGGGGGAGAAGAAACAGAAGCAGGAGAGGAAACAGAAGCAGGAGAAGAAACAGAAGGAGGAGGAGGAGTTCTAGTGAGAGCACTAGAAGAACCAGAGAAGAAAGGCTGAGGAGGAGTAGGAGGTAGAGGAACAAGACGAGGTGAGACAGCGTTACTCAATTTGCGAGCATCTTCAGTCACAATATGGACCGGAGATGTTTGCAAATTGAGGCGCTTACTCTGAGAGAAAGAAGAAGTAGAAGGAAAAGAAGAGGGAGAAGTGCTTTGCCTTGATCTTTTCTTATTTTGCTTTTCGCGTTGGGGTAGAGGGACAACACGGGCCGGAGTTTGCTTGCTCCCTCCCGTATTGTTCCTTACTCCAGACGCTGGGCGAAGTTCCGAAATGTAAGACTCATAGGCCGAAATCGTCTTATCTGTCAACTTGTTTTTAAAGTTTTTTTGAGCCCAGATCAAGGCACGCGCCGAAGCGCTGTTGAAGTCTATCTTTTCGAGTCCAGGAGGTGGTCGCATAGCCAAAGTTATCTTAGACTTCAACTGGTTTAAATTTATCTTATAATGCTCAATTAAAGCATTTAACGTTTGGTTGGCCCATCCCACACTAATCTGTCGAAAAACAGAAAAAATGTGTGGGGTGGGAAGAGCCGGCTTTAGAAAGCCCCCTAACTCATCTACTTTCTTCTCCAACTGCTTCGGGAAATCCCGGTTGGCCAAATGCTGCTCTAGGAGCCCAATATGGTGCATACACTGAATCACCTGGAAAAGGGCCTTGACCAATCTAGAATAGGCCTGGAACGATTGTTCCTGGCCCCTTCCAGACTGGGCAACTCTCTTTCCCTGATGCTTCTGTCTTTTTTGAGCCATTTGAAGAATAAGTAGATGAATTTAAAATGAAATTAAAATGAAGAAATGAAATAAATTAAAATGAAATCTAGATATTACCTATTAGAGAAGATACCTGGATTGGTTGTAGTCTTCAGCAAAGGTAGAAAATAATCCGAGGTTGAAACCGTTAGTACACACAAAGGACAGACAATGGGGTACCTCGGTATGTAGGGAAAACAAGACTCTGTGTGTGTGTGTGTGTGTGTGTGTGTGTGTGTGTGTGTGTGTGTGTGTGTGTGTGTGTGTGTGTGTGTGTGTGTGTATGTATGTATGTATGTATGTATGTATGTATGTATGTATGTATGTATGTATGTATGTATGTATGTATGTATGTATGTATGTATGTATGTATGTATGTCAGGGACCGACCTGAGCATGCGCCAGTGCGTATTTGGTTCTGAAACATCAGGACCTGGCTCTTAAATCTCAGAAATAGGCTTCTCAGTTGGCGCGTAACTTCTCAGATCATATTTTGATATTCTTTCGATGGATAATTGAGAGAGACACTCTTACATGTATTATATATATGATTATTATTTATCATTGTTGTAGAGTGCTTAAGTTAATACTTCAAGTCTTAATTACCAAGCATTAATCTTGCCTAAATAGGCAGCCAAGACTTGATCAGAAACCACTGTGAAGATTAATGTTTGCTATAGTGTACTAAATGAAAATGATGAGAGCTATTACATACTTGCTGTGTGTGTTACAAACAGCAGTGTGACTCCGTAAATTGAAATCTGGCGCATGAATTGAAAAAATAGGCTCCGAGGCTAGAGCGTATTTTAAATAGTCCTGATCGGTCCCTGTATGTATGTATGTATCCATAGTTTCCAATATTTTATATGTACAAACATTGTTCACTGTGAGTGGACGATCCAGCTTATTCTGCTTATATGCAAAATGTGCTTGGTCGTACACCTCTGTGGACAGTGTCATGGATACAAGATTTATTTAACCCATTTCATACCGCCTTACTTAGTAAATATTTTATTCCATGCAGGTCCAAGATCCACTGCTGCCCTGAAAGTGCCTTTATTCATGTGCAAAATTAAATACTAAAATTGAACAAGATCCTCAACTACTATTAAGGATCTTGTTCAATTTTAGTATTTAACAGATTATCACGGGAATTTCAAATCAAAGTTAAGGTGTTATATGTATGATGAATAGCAATTACAATTACTTAGTATATATTTTTAAAATGATTTTAATTGATAAAAAAAATCGATCACTTCGTGTGCTTGATAGAGCTGTAGGTTTTTAAATTTCTTGTTCGGTTTCGGTTTTGGTTTTTCAGGTGGAGTAAAACCTCGGTTCGGTTCCGTTTTCGGTTTGTTCATGAGGCCAAGTAAAATTCAATGAAACTCATTCTTATGTCCGGAGTCATAACTGAATGGTAGTGAAATTGAGTGAAACTCAATGAATGCTCGAAATAAGCTATAATACATGAAGAATCAGGAAGGCCAATATAATAATTAACTAAATATACAGAACTTTTATTGTGCTTGGCCATTTTTCGAGGTCTGACACCTACACGCAACTTGAGGAAAGCTGCAAACACATCTAAACTGAAATGTCGGAAATTCACAGAATGTAGCCTTCCCAGGGTAGTGAGAGTACCCAGACACTGCCATTGGCAGTGTCTGGGTACTCTCACTACTCTGGGATGGCTACATTCTGTGAATTTCTGCAGCAAGAGAGTATTTGATAAAAAAACGAAAAACCTAAAATTACGGGATGTCGATGGTTTCGGTTTCGGTTTTTAAAGAAAAACTAAAATCCTCGGTTCGGTTTCGGTTAACCTACAGCTCTAACAAAAACACCGTGGTATGAACAATAGCAGTAATGATTGATGAAACAAGAAAAATATGAATATCTTATAAATTAACCCGGTGAGCCCAAGTCTTGAAGACACAAGTTTTGAAAAAAGAAAGGTTGATTGCTTTCAGAAATGGGAGAATCTTGTGCGGGCTGGTATGATAAAATAAATCTCTTAGACACCCAGCTGTGAAAAACTGCCTTCCAACATGATTAAAATTAGTACAATGCAAATGAATGTGCTCCACTGACAACACCTGCTGACAGGGAACACACTTTACCCTCCAACAAAAAGGTGTCGAACGATACACTCTTCAACATGTGGCAATATGTGAAAACGTGAATTTCGTTAGCTTTTTAAAATTGTTTCAAGGGATTTCTTTGACGTAACGGTGATGTCTCATGTGTAAAACAGTCCGAATTGACAAAAACTGCAAAAAACGTATTTTTTCATTGATGTTTTCTAGTGTATCTTCGTCAGATGCGATTGATTCGACGAAGAGCTCTCAAAAGGGGATTCTTAAAAATGAACGATGGAAACACATATCACCCTAACAACACGCACTGTGCATGGCTACTAGGACCACGTACAGTACGTGGAGAGTGTATTATCACTAAATCACCCTCAGAGTGGAGATTCCACCCAAGCAATAATTGCAAATTTGTTGCGAAGCATAACAAGAACAAGCAAAGTTTCAGCCAATGGACCTCCGGGTGAAACCCGGAGGTCCATTGGCTGAAACATTGCTTGTGTTTTTAGTCGATATATACAAAATACGAAAGTCATAGTTTGGGTGATAACCCCACTCTGCGGGTGATTTAGTTACAATCCACTCTCCACGTACTATATCACCATGGGGATGACATCACAAGATGGCCACACACGCGGGCTACCATGACAACCAAACATGGCATCACTGAGTCACGTGAAATGAAATCACATGAGATCCTGCTGATAGGGGACGTCCGGGTACATAATATACTACTAGTATAGGTCTAGTGTCCAACCGATTACCAAAAATGGCCGCTGACCGATTACTGGTTATTTGATACCTATAATCATGCCCAACCCTACCATCGTTACATTTTACCACTTTCATGAGATAAAAGAACATTTCTGCATTAGAATTTAACTTTTGGCTCCTGTTGAGTTATGAGCCCACCCAAGTGTATTTATAGTCAATTAGAGGAGGGCAAAAGGTGCCAGGAAGACTCATTGCAGACGCAGTGAGTACTTTACGTACCTAATCCTTCATTGGTTAGATTTAGGCGGGTGAAATACTCATTGGATACGCAATGAGTATTTTTCACCGCCTCTCCCCATATTGGGTCAAATTTAGGCGCCTAAAAATAGAGGGAAAAAAACATCTGTAATGATATAAATCGAACCAAGCCTTTTTCTTTATCATTACACTGAAAAAATGACAGAATTTTTAAACATCAATTTTGAAGACCTCATAAAGATGGATGCAGGGGTATGGCATTATGATGTTAACAAAACCACAAAAAAGTGGGTGTACAAAAAGAATCAGATGAGCAGATTCCAATTTTGATGGAGCAGTTACTTGAAGCAATTAAAACACTGAAGCCTGAACAACCAACATCACTTCAGTTAATCCCCGAGATCACCGTGCCAATTGGGTTTGAATTATTGGAAGCTAAAGAAAAAAAACGTGGCACAAGAGAAAATGTAACACAGCCATCACAAAGTCTGACGAAACACCAAAGCCTCGTATAGCAGTTAGTAAAATGGTACAGCATTCAAAAGAGATTGTGTGAAGCCCCCCAAGCTTATCAGATAAGATAAAACTAGCTTTTTCTCGCCGCCGGTGAATGGAAATATTTCGGTAATGCCAACCTAAAATGATCCAGAATGTCAGTCTTTCCCTCCAAAATAATTTGGAGGCAAAGACTGACAGTGGTGCTTCGTAAAACAAATCTGGGGAAAATCTTAATAGTCAAAGTTTTCTTGCCTAGCATCAGACTTACCTACATGTAATAGCGTTTTCCACCCATAAATTCAAGACAAGGCGCTGAATTATCTAACAAAGTTAATCTCTCTGTAATAATCACGCGCTGTTTGTTGAACATATGTTATATATTTCTTGTGGCACTCCTGCGAAAAACATTTAGCACTGATTCCCCCACGACCCAACACTGGCACTAAGGCTGGCACACCGGCGAAAAGCATTTAGCATTGAATTCCCCATACCCCAATACTGCCACTCGGGGCTGGCACTCCGGCGGAAAGCATCTAACACTGAATTCTCCGTACCTCAATGGGATCACTATTAACTTAACATGGGATTCTCCATCGGGTTTTTGGTACCTAAATTAAATCTTTTTTGTCTATTTAAAGGTATTAGTGCCCACCACCCCTCTCCAACAGTAAGAAAGAGGTTTCACTGTATGAATGAAATATTTTTAAATGAAGTCTACCATATTCCCCCGTAAATATCATATGTTCAAGACAACGAATTTTTTCTCTGCGCGGTAAATTAAGTTATTTTCTCTGTAATAATCGCGCGCTGCTTGTTGAACATCTAATATATGAGTGCGAATGTCTGTATCTCTCCCTCTCTCTCTATCTTTGTTCCGGGTGAACTCCTCCGTTTCTTGACCGATCGATCTCAAATTTTCTACACGGGGGCAGTTCGTCCCTGCGAGTAACATGGGATGGGTGCCGTGCACATGCAGGGTGACCTTGACCTTTAAATTGATGACCTTGACCTTTTATTTCGAAAACGGCTGGGCCGATCGGGCTAAAATTTCATATGTGCAGGTATATTGACCCATCGATCATTTTGATTTTATCGGGGGGTCCGTGCGGTGTGATCTTGACCTTCAAACTGGTGACCTTGATCGATTCTTGACCGATCGATCTCAAATTTTGTACACGGGGGTAATTCGTCCCTGCCAGCAACATGGGATGGGTGTCGTGCCCATGCGGGGTGGCCTTGACCTTGAAATTGATGACCTTGACCTTTTATTTCGAAAAGGGCTGGGTCGATCGGGCTAAAATTTCATATGTGCGGATATATTGACCCATCGATCATTTTGACTTTATCTGAGTTTCAATGACGTCAGGCTTCTGATATAACCATCTTCTCCAGCGCAACGTCGGGTATGCACCCACTAGTCTAATATATAAATGCGAATGCCTGTATCTCTCTCTCTCTATCTTTGTTCCGGGTGAACTCCTCCGTTTCTCGATCGATCGATCTTAAATTTTCTACACGGGGGTAATTCGTCCCTGCGAGTAACATGGGATGGGTGCCGTGCCCGTGCGGGATGACCTTGACCTTGAAATTGATAACCAAGACCTTTTATTTCGAAAACGGCTGGGCCGATCGGGCTAAAATTTCATATGTGCGGGTATATTGACCCATCGATCATTTTGACTTTGACCTTGAAATTGTGACCGTGACCTTTTATTTCGAAAACGGCTTGGCCGATCGGGCTACAATTTCATATGTGCGAGTATATTGACCCATCGATCATTTTGACTTTATCGGGTGACCTTTACCTTGAAATTGGTGACCTTGAACTTTTATTTCGAAAACGGCTGGGCCGATCGGGCTAAAATTTCATATGTGCGGGTATATAGACCCATCGATCATTTTGACTTTATCGGGGTGCCCGAGCGGAGTGACCTTGACCTTGAAATTGGTGACCTTGACCTTTTATTTCGAAAAAGGTTGGGTCGTTCGGGCTAAAATTTCATATGTGCGGGTATATTGACCCATCGATCATTTTGACTTTATCGGGGTGACCTTGACCTTGAAATTGGTGACCGTGACCTTTTTTTCGAAAACAGTTGGGCCGATCGGGCTAAAATTTCATATGTGCGGGTATATTGACCCATCGATCATTTTGACTTTATTGGGGTGCCCTTGACCTTGAAATTGGTGACCTTGACCTTTTATTTCGAAAACGGCTGGGCCGATCGGGCTAAAATTTCATATGTGCGGGTATATTGACCCATCGATCATTTTGACTTTATCGGGGTGACCTTGACCTTAAAATTGGTGACCATGACCTTTTATTTCGAAAACGGCTGGGCCGATCGGGCTAAAATTTCATATGTGCGGGTATATTGACCCATCGATCATTTTGACTTTATCGGGGTGACCTTGACCTTGAAATTGTGACCGTGACCTTTTTTTCGAAAACAGTTGGGCCGATCGGGCTAAAATTTCATATGTGCGGGTATATTGACCCATCGATCATTTTGACTTTATTGGGGTGCCCTTGACCTTAAAATTGGTGACCTTGACCTTTTATTTCGAAAACGGCTGGGCCGATCGGGCTAAAATTTCATATGTGCGGGTATATAGACCCATCGATCATTTTGACTTTATCGGGGTGCCCGAGCGGAGTGACCTTTACCTTGAAATTGGTGACCTTGACCTTTTATTTCGAAAAAGGTTGGGTCGTTCGGGCTAAAATTTCATATGTGCGGGTATATTGACCCATCGATCATTTTGACTTTATCGGGGTGACCTTGAACTTGAAATTGGTGACCGTGACCTTTTTTCGAAAACAGTTGGGCCGATCGGGCTAAAATTTCATATGTGCGGGTATATTGACCCATCGATCATTTTGACTTTATTGGGGTGCCCTTGACCTTGAAATTGGTGACCTTGACCTTTTATTTCGAAAACGGCTGGGCCGATCGGGCTAAAATTTCATATGTGCGGGTATATTGACCCATCGATCATTTTGACTTTATCGGGGTGACCTTGACCTTAAAATTGGTGACCATGACCTTTTATTTCGAAAACGGCTGGGCCGATCGGGCTAAAATTTCATATGTGCGGGTATATTGACCCATCGATCATTTTGACTTTATCGGGGTGACCTTGACCTTAAAATTGGTGACCATGACCTTTTATTTCGAAAACGGCTGGGCCGATCGGGCTAAAATTTCATATGTGCGGGTATATTGACCCATCGATCATTTTGACTTTATCGGGGTGCCCGTGCGGGGTGACCTTGACCTTGAAATTGTGACCGTGACCTTTTATTTCGAAAACGGCTTGGACAATCGGGCTACAATTTCATATGTGCGGGTATATTGACCCATCGATCATTTTGACTTTATCGGGTGACCTTTACCTTGAAATTGGTGACCTTGACCTTTTGTTTCGAAAACGGCTGGGCCGATTTGGCTAAAATTTCATATGTGCGGGAATACTGACCCATCGATCATTTTGACTTTATCAGGGTGCCCGAGCGGGGTGACCTTGACCTTGAAATTGGTGACCTTGACCTTTTATTTCGAAAAAAGTTGAGCCATTCGGGCTAAAATTTCATATGTGCGGGTATATTGACCCATCGATCACTTTGACTTTATCGGGGTGACCTTGACCTTAAAATTGGTGACCTTAACCTTTTATTTCGAAAACGGCTGGGCCGATCGGGCTAAAATTTCATATGTGCGGGTATATTGACCCATCGATCATTTTGACTTTATCGGGGTGCCCGTGCGGGGTGACCTTGACCTTGAAATTGGTGATAACCATCTTCTCCCGTGCAACGCCGGGTATCACCCGCTAGTATGCTATATATTTCCTGTCACTAAACAATCAGTGTCCAGTTACGCGGTTATTTCCTGAAAGAATATGATGGCATGCGTATTTTTCTACCGATACTCCATCGAATTATTGAAATGTGCAAAATGTGAAATACGCCTGTTTGATAAAAGCAAACACTTTAGTGAATGGATGGGATTTTTACCCATGGCTGCCACTCCGGCGAAGAGCATTTAACACTGAACTCCCCCTATCTCAATGGGATCACTATAGGTACAAAATTAACATAGGAACTCTCCATGGGGTTTTGGTACCTAAAATAATTCATGTCGTCTGTTTAAAAGCAGTATTGCCCACTATCCCTCCCCAACATTAAGAAAGAGTTAGGAGATACTTGTCCTTTTCACTGTGTGGGTATTTTAGCCTTTAATGATGAATGATTTACTAAGAAACCACTCCATACTGTAAAGTGTTATACGGTTTACATCATGGGGAGAATGATTAATAAACATGAAAAAATTTAGTAATTGGACGGGGACATTTATCCCATGGTGGTCACTCTGGCGAAAAGCATTTAACACTGAATTCCCCATACCCAACGGAGTTGCACAGGCGAATAAATTAAGATAGGATTCTCCAGAGGGTTTTTTCGCCCGAGTGACCCCATTGGAGGCCAAAAAAAATTTAAAATCGCTTTTTTGCCTCCAATGGGGTCACTCCGGCGAAGAAAAGGTCACTCGGGCGAAAAAACCCTATGGAGAATCCTATGTTAATTTATTCGTCCGAGCGACCCCATTGGGGTATGGGGAATTCAGTGTTAAATGCTTTTCGCCGGGGTGATCGCCTGCACTACTTGAGTCAAAAATGTCAAAACATGTAATTTTCTGCCTGTGTTTTCAAGTGTAACATCAACAGATTTAGTCAATTTGGCAGTGATGTCTAGCATGCGAAAGATATTCAATCATCAAAATGGTGAAAAACATATGATTTTCTGTTAGCGTTTTACAGTGTTTGATCGATTTGACAGAGAACTCTCGGAGGTGTGAGAATTTTTGTCCCCCGGGTCCGAATTCGATGAATCGCGGATTTGTTGTCTGTCTGTGAATATATATATAATGTATTGTGCGTTGTCTTTTTTCGTCTTTGTATTATTAAATGGAAGGAAACAAAAAAAAAATTTAATACACACTAAAAACTAAAATGTTAAAACTGACACTTTCAAGGTGGTAAACCCATTCTAACTCTTAGGTTTTCATTTTAACACTCAAAGTGCAATGCTTTAAGCACTTAGACATTACAATCGTCAGATAGCTGAAACTTGAATGGATGGCACTTCACATGTGTCTAGCATTGGTGGTTCTTCCAGAATCGTCCATAATTTGATTTGCGCTTGGTGGGTACATAATTAAAAGGACACAACGCAGATGACGCGGATCAGGCTCGAGAGTTCAAGTCTGATCCGCGTCATCTGCGTTGTTTCTTTTTAAGTGTCGCGACATTACACTTGTCAAGTGGTATTATTGTAACACCTGTCAAGTTCTGGGATAATTACACTTGAACAAAGTGCTAGTTCAGCACTTAGTAAGCTTTAAATACAGCTTCAAGTGTAGTTTTTAACACTTTAGTTTTTAGCGTGTAACAGGATATAAAATAAAATATAAAATATAAGTATTAAAAAAAGAAGCATGTCATTTTTAAAAATCAAAGATCCTAAGGAGTAATTGGAAAGTATAAAGAGAGATCTTTTGCGCGAGAAGTTTCTCAGAGATATCTTCTACAGTGTACCCATCTGGAGGATTTAAACATTCCCAGAACGATGAGCGAGAGGTGTCTGGGTTGCATGTCAGAGGGATCTATCGAGCAGTGGAGGACTTACAAAGGTGAGGGGGTACAGTTGGGGATTGTGCAGCGCCGAGCTGGAGTGGGTTTTGGGAGGGAGGAGGGTCCTCTCCCTAAGTTGAGAAAATTTTTAACTGTTTTGCAACAAAATCATGCGAATATGGATATCATTGGAACCGGCTGAACAAGCCGATTCCAATGATATTCATATTTGCATGATTTCATTGAGTTATACCTTTGAGAATTTTTCTAAAATATTAAATTTTATTTATTTTTTAAAATTGCTGTAGGCTAAATTCCAAACGGATGCCTTGCACGCTCTCGATTCTAGCATTCGTCGAATACTCTTAAGCACTATGTTTCAGTCCGTTTAAACGCGGCATGCCTTGTTGCAATTTGGACCCTCGACTCTTGTTTGTTGTTTGCAGCTAGCGTGTGTGTGTGTGGGGGGGGGGGGGGGGGGGGGGCAAACATAATTTCAAAACTTCTCTGATTTAGTGCACTTGGGAATATGGGATTAAGCATACCGACCATTACACCGCAACGTTCAATACAACAAAAAATGAAATGATAGTATTGTTTTACTACGCTTGGCGAAAAAGTGGAGGGGTAAGTACGCCACATACCCCTCCATGGCGCCGCCACTGCTATCGAGGTGCACACCTGTTACACCACGGAATACAAAGACGCCATAGTCCTGTGTTTTGCATCAGCGTTGGGAAAGCTCGATGAGAACGAAGTGATAGAATGGTGGAAGACGATGATAAAGTGTCGAGGACAACCTCTGCCTTTGGATTTCGAAATTGAGCGGTTCAGAAACATGCCGAGAAATCTCATGAATTACGATCGAAAAAGTATTTTGCATTTATTATTGCATACAGAATATCCAACTCAGATCTGGTAAATGGGAAAAAAATTAATATAAAAAAAGAAATAACAAAAATCTATATATATTTTTAAAAAATAAATGAAAAATAAATAAAATAAAAAAATGGATAGATCATTAAATATGGTCAGCATTATTTATTTATTTATTTACTTATGTTTAAGGTCACATATTTTTGCACAATGGCTAATCATGACCATGACAGTTTTACAGGTGGAGGAAGCTGGAGTACCCAGAGAGAACCACTGAGCAACGACGAGCAACTGTCAGCTCCCCAATATACCAACTCCACACAATGGAAATGCTGAATACACAGCGGAAGCAAACAGCCTAATATTTGAAAAAGTACAGAGTTATATTACTGCCTCCAAGAGATCTTACTGAACACACCTGCAGCGCTCGTCCTTCTTGTGCTCTCCCTTTATTAAAGGAAGAGGCTGCCTTTGCCCCAGACACTCCCACCCCTCCACCTTTCCCCTTCTTTCCTCTTTCATATTGTTTTGTTTCAATCATAGTCTCTTCCTTGCCATGAAAATCTGATGTATTTGTTGATTGCAGGAGACAGCTTGCATAAGCTTCGGCTTGCTGCTGAATCCACTTTCTAATACTGTACCTCAGCATGTTGTTCTATACCTTGTATATTTATATGCAGTATTGAAATAAAATAATGTTTAAACTAACTCCACACAAGCAGGGTTAGAATTGGTTGAAGACAGGTGCACCATCGACGTGCAGTACGCCTTAGTACACACCGCCCCCATGCCCCCACGTGGGCAATTGGGATGAAGTGCCTTGCTCAAGGACACAACGCGGTTGCCGCTTGTGGGATTCGAACCGAGGACCTCTCGGCTTGCAGCCTGCACCTGTACCTACTGTGCCACCGTGCCCCCTCATATGGTCAGCAAGCGCGACGTGATGAGAATTTGGATGGTGATGGTCTTGTATATAGGAGAACCAAGTCCCAATGAATTAGGATGTTTCGATTTTTTATTGAGAGAGAGTCATCTCACAACTGAAAATCGAGGTTGTATTTTGCATTATTTACTGGATAGAGAATATTCGATTTAGTGAAGGTAAAAAAAAATCACTAAATCAAAAAAAAATTGATTTTTTAAAACAAAATTGCCAAAACAATGGATTTTCAGCCCCCCAAAAAATTATTTTTCCAGCAAAATAATAATAAATAAAAAAAATGGAAATTGACAAATCAGCATGGTTCGATTCTAATTGGGCAAAGAAATAAAATACATTAAATTTGAGATTGAATATAGAAAAGATAAAGGGTGTAAATCAAGAAATGGATGTCTCAAAGGAGGGTGAGGAAATAAGTTTCCTAGACTCCAGTTCAAAAGAATTTAAATGGTGGGAAAATCGAAAAACAAGAAAAAAACTGAAAAAATGGATTATTTTAAATATAAATATTTCAATAGCACGATGAAAAAGGATTTTATCGAGACATCGCCTAAATGTGTAAGCATAATTGAGTATCGTCGCAGCAGCCATTTATTAGTTGAATGAGGGGAGAATGGGAATGGAATGATTTTTTATCTAATTCGCGTGAAGAAGACAAAGATAAGTAAAAAAACAACAAAAATTTGTAAAAAAAAAAAATCAAAATCAAAGAAAATCAAAATAATAATAAACTAGAGGGAACTATTTTAGTGAACTAAAAAACACGTCTCCCCTTTGATTAGATGCATGCTTTCAACTTACGACTAACAAAGGTCAAACTAAAGGTCAAATGTCAAGATCATGGAAGTTCAAGACAGATTGTGACACATCAGCCTGGCTATTGCATTCATGTGCCAAATATCATAAACCTAGCTGAACAATTCAATAATTTGACCTTGATGTCAAAGATCAAGGTCATCTGTCATCACAACAGTACATGATACAATGTTGTCTTATGCTGATCCACCCACATGCCAAATATCATAAGCCTAGGTGAAAAGACAACAAAAAGGTTCTTGCCCCAACAAGCTGACTTGCTAAAAATTCAATAATTTGACCTTGAAGTCAAAAGTCAATGTCATATGTAGGTCATGATGGTACATCGTCTCATGGTGATACGCGCAAATGCCAAATATCATAAGCCTAGGTTAAAAGATTAAAAAGGTGAATAATTTGACCTTGAGGTCAAAGGCCAAGGTCATAATATTATCTGGGTCATGATAGTACGCGACAAATCATCTCATGGTGATACACCCACATGCGTAATATCATAAACCAAGGTGAAAAGGTAAATAAGTTCTTGCCCGGAAAAGCTTACTTGCCACAAAATCAGTAATTTGACCTTGAGGTCAAAGGTCAATGTCATATGTGGGTCGTGATGGTACGCGACACATCGTCTCATGGTGATACACCCACATGCCAAATATCATAAGCTGAGGTGAAAAGGTAAATAAGCTTACTTGCCAAAAAATCAGTAATTTGACCTAGAGTTCAAAGGTCAATGTCATAGGTGGGTCCTGATGGTACGCGACAAATCGCCTCATGGTGAACCACCCACCCCCACTAAATACATGCTTCTGCATCATCCTTTCCTCCATACTGCTCTATAACCAATTTTATCATACAGTATTGAGTGATTGACCTTGTACAGAAGGACAGGTCTTGAAAGAACATCCGTTTTATCAGACCAAAGTGGTCTCTTAAGGCTAATAAACCAACAACATTCAAAGTGGATAAAATATCCAAATATATCTCACAATAAAGCCACACAAATATGGATAACATTAGAACTGACTGACTCTTCGAGCCACTTCCAATGTTAGCCATACATGTGTTTATTCCAAGTAACCTTATTGAACAGTAATGGTTATATGATAATTTTTATTTTTTTGTATTTTAGAAAAGAATGTTAGGTAAAGGGTTAAATATCATAAATTATTCAACCCATCAGAACCCATTGAGTTCTCCATTCATATATACAGTGGAACTTCTCTTGCGAGACCACCTTTTTGAGGAACCACCTCTTGTGCTAGAGTTTTATGTGGACAACACAGGACAACATACCATTTCAGCCAGACATAAGTGGTCTTTCAAGACAGGTGGTCTTGACAGACCACCTGTCTGAAAGACCCCTTTTGTCTGGCAAAAATGTTGGTCTCTCGAGAGAGGTTCCACGGTATGTGTATGCAAAAAGCAATGAGTTTAGTCATTTATGTATTTGTTTATTTTTTTGACTAAGGTTTGGGTGGGGCATGGATGGGTTGGGGAGGGGTTTTATTACTTATTTTAAGTCCAGCCCTAGAAGGTCTGGTACATGATTTTGTTGACACCTGTGTTCTCAGATGTGTATGAAATAAATTAGCAGTTCAATCAGGTTCAATGTTTAGTAGTTTTTGTGTTACATAATTCCTTCAATGGCAATAAGAGTCATTGGTGTTTTCGTAATAGGTCTGGATACATCGTTGTACAGAATTGTTCCTGCAGCTGAAATCTGTAACTGTTCCTGACTTCACATAATTGTCTTTGCTCCTCATCTAAGCCAGCCGATCTCACCAGTGTGAACATATTAGAAATTTAATTGAACGGAACACCCTCAAGATAACTTATCATTAGTGTGCAGTGTTTGATAATTGCAATTAGTGATGCATTTTACCTTGCATTATTCAATATGTCATACATTGTATCACTATAAGCCGAATCATAGCTCAGCCGCAATAACAGTTTTATAATCGTATATAACCCATGGTAGGTACCCCCTGATAACTTGAGTGTCTTTTTATTGGTTCTTGAATGATACTTCACTGATTATGGTATACAGTTTTGCCCAAAAGTGTCTGAGGGAAAAAATTGCAAGCATCGGAAAAAAATTTTTTGTCCTCCTTCAACACCCACCCACCCTGCATCAGTGTTTTGCCAATCCCCCCCCCCCCCCCCCCCCCTGGCCTGGACACGGTTGTACGAAGACAACAACAACAAGAACAACAACGAGAAGGAGAAAAATTCAGGTTAAAACAATATTCGCAGAAGTTCGATGAAGGGGAGACATAATTGAAGAAAACAAACAAATTAAAAAAATTATAAATATTTATTTATGAAAAATAACTTTTAATTTTTTTTTTTACAAAGTCACGTCATTTATCTGTATACGATCTGTCACTTTCCGTACTTTCCCCTCTTGATTTTTGTATAGATGTGGAATGATTATGTCTACATTTGTTTTTTCACATTGTTTATAGCTTCTTCTCCGAGTCGATCTTCAACACCTTTATCAATTTTCAGATATATTTTGTTGAATAGCCTGAACTACAGATATCCCCCACCCCCTTTTTTTTCTTTCAGGAGTCTGCGACACAAATTTTCTAAATCTGAAAATAAATCTTCTTGATCATCGTTCAGTGTTAATCCCATGCTATGATTATCATATCGTCCCCTGAGTTCCAATGTGTTCTATGTGCCAGTAGGCTGCCAGTAGGCACATAGAACATATTGGAACTCAGGGGACGATATTTGTATTCGAACTTTATTACTTCTACATGGTTCCTAGACAACTCGTACCCTGGACGATTCGTATCCTGAACAATTTGTACCCTAATATGAAGGTACGAATTGTCTCTCGTAAAGGTACGAATTGTCCCGCATAAAGGTACGAATTGTCCAATGTAAAGGTACGAACTGTCTAGTGCAAAGGTACAAACAGTCTTATGAATTATATTAAAAGAGTAAGTACAATATCTCAGAAAGTACAATTGAGTCTTGAAACTCCAGTAGTTAAATGAGTTCGATAGAATCAAAGAGATAAAAAGAAACAAACGAAAAGTATGACCAAAAAAAGACATATGTTCCATTGTTTGTTTTGTTTATTGAAAGCAGTACCCAACAGAAGGAGTGTTTACACAACACTATCCTGTTATTCACTTGAATTGATTAATTATCAAATTGAACTCACTTCGAAAAACTGCCTGTAAAACCCCCTTATCATAACACAAGCAGTCGGCAAATATCATTAAAAGGAGAAAGTTTTTTTCCAACTGTATATATACTAGAGAATTGGCAAGCTTTGTGATAAAACAACTTCACGAGATAGCAAAAATAGACACTATAGTAATGCGCTTAAAAGATCTTCAAAGCAAAACTCTAAATAGACTTCAAGACAGCGAATTAATAATAGAACTCAATGCGCATCGCGTCCTCAATAGGAAAAATAAATAATCTGGGGCATGTCTATCGAAAGGGTTAAAGATTACATCATTGTGATGGGGTGAGCCAGGCATTCTGTGACCTAAATTTAGAACTGGCTGCAGGTGACACGATACGCACGAAAGCTTGCCTCTGTTACCAGTGGGAGTTGCAAACAGCGAGGAAAATCTCCACCTGCTGCCGGGTCTCCCCTCCTTGAGATAGAAATCTCGGGGAAAAAATGCTGGCTTCCCCATCCAAAAGGACGGAAAAGGTGTAAATTAAAAACCGAATTGCTCTAATTTCCAGCTCTCTATCTTTCCTACCTCCTCTATCTCATCAGACACACGACCAAACTGAATGACAAACTATGAGGGATTGAAACAATCCTCAAGCAAAGATGTGCAGAAAACCTAACAAGACCAAGGCAAGGATTGAAACAATCTTGCCAGGAAACAGCCCTTTTAAGGGTTTTTTTTTTTTTTTTTTTTTTTGGGGGGGGGGGGGGTGGAGGTCATTTGGAATTCCCGAAGGATAACCAGATACCTCAAAATCACATACGGCATCCTATCTCCCAGAAGGCTTGATGGATGACTCCCGGTTTTTTTCAAACTAAACTGTTGGAGCTTTCTCCATTTCTTTTTTGTAACCGCTATGGTCATATACCGGGGCCGCTACCAAACCGGCGTTGCTGTTTGGTTTTCTTTTTTCTTTTTCCCTTAAAATTGCGATCGCCAACATTATATTCTGGCTCGCCACCATGGTGGGACTCAAACCTCTACCATCGCCAAGCTGGAACCGAATAGAGCCCACACTCCAATAGTCTTAATGGCGTTGAGGGTTTGGTCTTTGACAATCTAACACTCCAATGCAAACTGCCAGGAATTCTAACCGCGTGCATACCCCTTCAGACCCCATTTGAGGCATTAGGAAAGCTAGGCCTGTGTGATCCAAGATCCAAGTGAAATAAAATAAGGCTAACCGGGTCGCAAGGGATTTGTAAATCCAACATCGTCCCTGCGCGCCTTCGGCGCGCTAAAACCTTTCATTCATTCATCGCTTTGTCATTCTAAAAATGGAAAACCACCCTTGTGTTTTGTGCAGTGAGGCATTACAATGTGATGTTTGATGCAGGGCTACCGTTAGTCAATCAGGTGACACTTTTAAAAGGGGTGCTTTCAATCACTGACATCCACAGCTACCGGGCATTGTTAATAGTGTACAACTGAAGAACAAAGCTCAGAAGCAAAAAATACAATTCAGGAAAAACACGAATTAACTCCACATTTTAATAACATTCATTTTTGTATTTCGTATTTCGGTGCTAAATCTGATTGAAGTGATTTTCATTTTTTTATTTCGTATTTTTCCATAATTGTATTATCTGCATCTGGGTATAATTTATTAATTAATTGGAGATGAAATGGATCGATAGCATGTACGAAAATGTGACAAATAATTTCATCTCAAGTGATCCGTTTCATCCCACTTAATTAAGATTAGATGCATTTCAGTTATTTATAAACAATTAAGGTCAGATTCAACAATGAATGCCTATGGGCTGAAGTATCCATAATATGCCGTAGACCGCTATTATTAGGTGTATTCTATAGCCCGCTTAACACTGCTCCAGAAATATGGGATAATATAGCTGCATCCATCGAAAAGCTAAAGACACGTCAGTTGATGACTCAATTATTACAGGTGATTTTAATGATAACCAGTTAGCTTCTCCGAACGGCCGATTTTCAGATATAATTAGGTATTTTAACCTCCGACAGCTTGTGAGTGAGCCCACTTACTTCAGTGAGTCGTCTGCTTCATTCATCGATCTCCTCGCCGTTAGCACCTCAGTCAACGTACTAACGTACGAAGTTCTAGAGCCATTTTTACCAGAGATGGTTCGTTACCACTGTCCAATTTCCATCGAGATTGAATTTACGAAACAATCATCTTCTAATTTTAAGAGACGTGTATGGTTGTACTCACAGGGAAATTACGAAACCTTAAACGCGGCGTTCAGCAATGAACGATGGGACCTTATTTTCAACGACGCATGTCTTGATACGATAGTTTCCAATATCACAAGTAAGATACTTGATACTGCATCCAAACATATTCCCACCAAACTCATTACTTTTAGGCCAACCCAACCCAAATGGATGCATAACCAAATACGACTACTGATAAGACAAAGAAACAGTTATATCGTATAGCTAAGCGCAATGGGGCTCCACAAGCATGGATAAAATATAAACACAAAAGAAATGAAGTTGTAGCAGCCATTAGAAAGGCCAAGAATTCATACTTCTCAAAAGTCCAATCCTCACTAGGTAGTCACGAAACATCACCGTCGCAGTGGTGGAAAACTCTGAAATCATTCATTAATAACAAAATACCAGGAATCCCCTCTAATACCGATCTAAATAATATCTACTCATCTAACACAGAAAAAGCGGAAGTGTTTAATGAATATTTCTGTTCGATATCGACGATTGATGATACTAACGCTTCCATCCCAGGCCCAACTCCCAACCCCTTCACAAACTATTGACACCATTACCCTCCAATGCAGCAAAGTATATGAAGCAATGAAATCTATTAAACCTTCCAAGGCATGTGGCCCGGATCTCGTAAGCCCTCGACTGCTAAAAAAATGTAAATTATCTCCTTGCGAACCACTCTTGATCTTGTTTAATATTCTACTTAACAACTGCTATTTTCCGTCCGTGTGGAAAAGGGTCAATGTTACACCTGTTTTAAAAAAGAACCCATCAAATTTGGTAACGAACTATCGCCCAATTTCCCTGATTAGTTGTGTTGGCAAGATGTTTGAGAAATGTATCTTTAGACGACTGTGGCAATTTCTTGAAGAAAACAATATCTTAAGTAAGTTCCAGTCAGGCTTCACTCCTGGCGGCTCGACTGTCCTCCAGCTTACTGATTTATATGATGAATTCTGTCGAGCTCTTGACGAAGGAAAAGAAGTTAGGGTGGTTTTCTGTGATACCAGTAAAACTTTCGACACGGTTTGGCACGCTGGTCTCATTCACAAGCTTGAGCGAATCGGAATTTCGGGTGACCTTCTGCTGTTTTTAAAATCTTATCTCTCGGACAGGTCCCAGCGAGGCGCCATAGGCTCTGAATCGTCCGCCTGGAAACTCATTAACTCAGGTGTTCCACAAGGCTCAATACTTGGCCCTCTATTATTTCGTATATATATCAATGATATTACCGAAAATCTACTTAGCTCAATACGTCTCTCTGCGGATGATACATCATTATATCTTATAGTCGAAAACCCAGACCAAGCTTCGATCTTGATGAACAATGATTTAGCCTCAACAGAATATTGGGCTAAAACATGGTTAGTCGAATTCAATCCCCAGAAAACTGAAAGTATGCTGCTATCACTCAAACTTAATCCAATGGCACAGCGCCATTGGTTTTCGATGGTACACAGATTCCCGAGATTAGTAACCATAAATACTTAGGGGTAATCTTAAATAATAATGGTACATGGAATGACCACACTGATCACATTTGTAGCAAAGCATGGGCACGCTTAGATTTATTGCGTAAACATAAATTCACTTTTGATCACATGGTTCTTGAAAAAATCTACTTTGCATTTATCAGGCCTCTCCTAGAATGCGCGGACACTGTATGGGACAACTGCTCATCGACTAAGGCAGAGGATCTGGAGAAAATACAGGTAGCTGCGGCAAGGATTATAACAGGTGCAACCATTAGTGCGAGCAAGGCTCTGCTCTATTCTGAGACCCGCTGGGATTCTCTCCAAGAAAGGTGCCGTCAACATAAATTAGTTAAATTTTACAAAATGTACCACCGAATTACTCCCCCATACATTACTAATAAAGTCCCACCGGCCGTCTTGATGACTGACATACGACACAATCTTCGATCCTGCCAGAATCATCGAGTTCCATTTTGTCGAACACATTTGTACCAGAGCTCGTTCATTCCCAACGTTACCAAGCAATGGAATAGCTTACCTCTGTCTGTCCGAGAGAATTCTTCAATTTGTAACTTCAAAAATTGTATCAATTAAGGCAACCGGAGACCACCAAATTTTTTCAGTGGCAATAAACCTCGTTTTGCTCAAATATATCATTGTAGGTTGCGACTGCTTTGCAGTAATCTACACGCCCACTTATTTGACAACCATTTATCACTTTCTCCATTTTGTCGATGTGGAGAACTCTTCTCTAATATTGCCCCATTTGCTTAGGGGGTAAATGTTGGAGACATAAAGGTACCAGGCTTATTCTTTGCGGACGACATGGTGTTAATGTCTAGAACTGAACAGGGGCTAGAGAAATTGCTGGAAATTGTTGGTAGATATGGGAACACTTGGCGGCTCGAACTAAATGAAAATAAAAGCAAGGTAATACCCGTTGGACGCAAGGTAGATATGACGAAGAGATGGAGGGTGGGGGAGTTCTCAATCCCCGAAGGGGAAAGCAAACAAATCACTGTAGGAGAAACGGGAGAGTATGAGTATCTAGGAGTAAGCATAAATATAACGGGAAGAGGGGTGTACAGAAATTACTCAGCCAAACTGATTCTGAAGGGGAAAAGAATTCTGAACCAACTAAAACTTTTAGGGAAAAATAGTTTCAACAAGGTCTTTGTGGGGAAAACACTGTGGGAGAGGGTGGGTTTACCAAGTATAACGTATGGCACGGACGTGATTCCATTAAACCAAACCGTTATTAAGAAGCTGGAAAGTACTCAGAATGATGCCGGCAGATGGATAACAGGGTCGAGTAATGTTGCAGCTTTGGAAGCAGTAAGGGGGGAGCTTGGGTGGATGAAAATCAAGGACAGGGTAGATTTGGGAAAACTGTGTTACTTTAACTACTTGAGAAACCTGCCTGACAACCGGTGGTGCAAATTGATGCTCGATACCATTTGGAATTCTAATATAGATACGGGGTGGTCAAAACATGTGAGGGAACTAATGGACAATTACTCTATAGAGGTCACAAACATAGAAGTAGGAATAAAAGAAGGCAAAAGGTTTGTCAAAGAGAGAGTCATGGAAGATTGCAATCGAAACTGGCGAGCAGGGGTTAGCGTGAAAAGATCACTGCAGGGGTTACAATATAAAGAAAAGCCAGCTTTTGAGAAGTACCTAGATGGCACCTTTGGAGGGTCACTGCTGTTCAAACTGAGATCAAGATCACTGGAGCTTCGGGGGAAAATTGGGAGAGATGGAGAAAAGGGATGCCAAATGTGCCACTCTGGAGTAGTGGAGACCCTGGAACATTTTCTCTTGGAATGCCCACAGTATATACCTCATAGAATAAAATTTACTGGAAGAATAATGCAGAAGTGGGGTGAAGAAACAAAGGATAGATGGCTGAAGGGGGACACGAGGGAGAGGGTAGGAATGCTTATTGAAGAAATTGAAAAAGAGGAAGTGAGGGACACTATTAAGCAGTTTATATCTGAATGCTGGGAGGAGAGGAGGGGAAGAGGGGGTGGGGTGCAGGGGGAATGATGGCCTTCTCTTATGAGGACCGCGACAAATCAGCGGCTGGCCAAAGAGTTTTTATTATTACTTAAATGCTCGTATTAATACAATCAATGCTCTGTGTTTTACCATCGACCTCTCCACTCTCTTGTTTGTTTGGTTTTGAATTTCTGAATCATGCCGAGAACCGTCACACTTTTGAAGTTGTACAAAATTTTATCATGTCAAGTGGACGTTTTGGGTAGTGCAACGCTCTTGCAACTGACAGTAGAAGCCACCACATACTCGTAATTATTTCTGCTCAAACATTTTTCTATGCTTCAGAAACTGTTAATGTCCCCCACTCAGCAAAGTGTTCAAGATGTTTTATTGATAAATGTATTGTCTTAATTATTCTATTCTCAAGATGGCTATTTCTCACTCCTCTCACCCCCCTCTCCCCTTCCCATGCCCAACTTCCTTCGTCTTGCTGTTTTCATTCTTTTTCCAACATTTAGTTTGATTCAGGGACGTAGGATCCTAACATCTCACAACTCCAAGTGTCGCCTTCGTAGACTTCAATCCACTGTTTGTGCTCCTGTTTTACCTCGTGATTCGTCAGTGGCAACCGTCCTTTTTTGGGCCTCAAAACGTATATGGGTTCGACCTATCGCGTTCAAGCTCTTAAGATGCAGCTCAGCTCCTTCTCTGGATATGTCCATGTACAAGCAGTAATTTATTCTTCTCACCCAACTAAAGAAAATACAAAGTTTATTTGAAAATGTCCCCAGTCCGTGCCGACATGTACTCCCCTCTGTACATCACCATTATTTGAACGTAAGGTTAATCCTATTTATTGTACTCATCTCCCTTCTGATCAAGCGTCATTTGTGTCCTATGTCCCCGGGTTTCTTATTTTTTCTGATTATCTCAATTTGTTTTCTCTTCGTTTAAACATTCCTAACAATATCTGAAAATTGACAAAAGCCTCCCATTGGTGCAAGTTATTTATCTTATCAGGGAAACGACTACGAAAAGCTTACTGTCGGATCCTTTCCTTACATTTTGTGCCTTTCTTCTTCTCATTTCTGTTATATTGTGTACAATTATTTAGTTTTTATTATCTGTTATTCATAGTGCAAATTATTTGATATTTATCTTATACCTGTTGAAGATATAGCCCATGCGTTATAGATTATCTATAACACATACCCCTATGTCATATAGATTGGTGACTCCAGATGAGTCGACATTTTGACACGAAATCATCCCCAATACCCTTTTAAAAATGCAGAAAAGAACAAAAATGGTCGGTATAAGATAAATACAACAATACCATAGTGTGTTTTGATATATTTGATATCTCAACTCGTTGAAAGTGAGTTTTTTTTCCCTCGGCAAGCCTCGCGAAAAAAACTCACTTTCAACTCGTTGAGATATCAAACATATCAAAACACACTGTGGTATTATCGTATATGTATACATGTAACGAGATTTTTTTGTTTTTTTGAAATAAAAATATTGTTTAAACTAAGCTCAGATGCAGAAAATACAATTGAGAAAAAGAGGAATTAACTCCGCATTTCTGTTATTTATAAACATGTGTTGCTCACGTTTTAGTGCATTTTAGTTTTGTGTTTTTTGTTATTTATTTATTTATTTATTGGTGTTTAAGGTCACATATTTCTGCACAATGGCTAACCATGACCGTGACAGTTTTACGGGTGGAGGAAGCCGGAGTACCCGGAGAGAACCACCGAGCAACGGCGAGCAACTGTCAGCTCCCCAACATACCAACTCCACACAAGCAGGGTTAGCATTGGTTGAAGACAGGTGCACCATCGACGTGCAGTACGCCTTAGTACACAACGTCACCGTGCCCCCACGTGGGCAATGGGGGTGAAGTGTCTTGCCCAAGGACACAACGCGGTTGCTGCAGGTGGGATTCGAACCGAGGACCTCCCGGCTTGCAGCCTGCACCTCTACCAGCTGAGCCACCGCGCCCCGTGTTTTTTGTTTCATTTGTTCGAACGAGAGTGCTTGTGTGTTATATCTTCGTTTTGTTGGTAATATATTTCTTGAAAACATAAATGTCAAATGTGATTTTCATGAATAGTCTTCTTTATTTTTTCACATGTAGTCTCCAATCCCAGGTATGAATGCTTTACAGGTCAGGGTACGAGTTGTCCAGAGGAGGGGTACGAGTTGTCCAGAGGAGGGGTACGAGTTGTCCAGAAGCGGGATACGAGTTGTCCAGAGGTGGGGTACGAGTTCTCCAGAGGCGGGGTACGAGTTGTCCAGAAGCGGGATACGAGTTGTCCAGAGGTGGGGTACGAGTTCTCCAGAGGCGGGGTACGAGTTGTCCAGAAGTGGGATACGAGTTGTCGAGAGGCGGGGTACGAGTTGTCCAGAAGTGGGATACGAGTTGTCGAGAGGCGGGGTACGAGTTGTCCAGAAGTGGGATACGAGTTGTCCAGAGGTGGGGTACGAGTTCTCCAGAGGCGGGGTACGAGTTGTCCAGAAGCGGGATACGAGTTGTCCAGAGGAGGGGTACGAGTTGTCCAGAGGAGGGGTACGAGTTGTCCAGAGGCGGGGTACGAGTTGTCCAGAGGTGGGGTACGAGTTCTCCAGAGGAGGGGTACGAGTTGTCCAGAGGAGGGGTACGAGTTGTCCAGAAGCGGGATACGAGTTGTCCAGAGGTGGGGTACGAGTTCTCCAGAGGCGGGGTACGAGTTGTCCAGAAGTGGGATACGAGTTGTCGAGAGGCGGGGTACGAGTTGTCCAGAAGTGGGATACGAGTTGTCGAGAGGCGGGGTACGAGTTGACCAGAGATGGGGAATGAATTTTTCAAGGAAAGGTACGAACTGTCCATGGCACGAGTTGTCCTGATACCTTCTACATGTACATCATTCAACTAGATTGGATTAGGTTTCCAAATAAAATGCTTTACTATCATTGTGTGATTCAATTCTTTTCAATTCAATTTTTTCTCCACTGACATTTTTCAATTAAATTTTTTTCTATTTCCTATATAAGTTGTGAAATAATGTTGTCTAATGTTAACAGAATTAATAAATAATTACCTTAAACCTCTTGTCAATAATATTGTCACTTGCCAATTATGTCAATTGCCAACCCCCCAGACAGAACATAATAATAATAACACTTTGGCCGGCCGCTGATTTGTCGCGGTTCTCGTATGAGAAGGCCTTGGTTACCCCTGATCTACCAACTGTCTCCCTATTCCCACGCTTTTTCTCTCCTCCCAACACTCGGAGACGAACTGCTTGATGACATCCCTTGCCCCATTCTTCCCAATCTCTCCGATTAGCATATTAACCATCTCCTTTGAGTCGCCCCCTAACCACATGTCCTTCATTCTCCCATCCCACTTCCCCATTTTACTCCCCGCGAATCTTGTTCTTTTAGACTGGTATTTTGGGCATTCAAGAAGAAAGTGTTCCAGGGTCTCCACCACGCCCAAATGACACATCTGGCACTCCTTTTCACTGTTTTTCCCAATTTTTCCCCTCAGCTCCAGGGACCATGACCTCAGCTTGAACAACAGTGACCCCCCCCCCCCCCCCAAAGGTGCCATCAAGATACTCTTCAAAACCAGGCTTCTCTTTATCACACAGGCCACCCAAAGATCTCTTTGATTTGACCCCTCTCGCCAATTACGGTTACAATCCTCCATGACCCTTTCTCATGAATAGACTAATTCGCAGCCAATCACTGAGTAAAAGGGCCGAATCTTCCCGTCTGAACCTTCCCGGCCGAATGTTCCCAGGGCCGAAAAATCCTAGCCCGAATCTTTCCAGGGCCCAATCTTCCCGATCTCCTATTTTTTTCTTCTTTTTATCTACGACTTTCCGTTTCATGAAAGATATGTATTGTTTTATCGCTCTTCGCGATGCAGTTTAACCCTTTACCCAACGTAACGGCCGAAACCGACAAGCGCTATTCTCAAAAATTGACAATTAATTTTCATTATTTTTTAATTTTTTGTCTCAAAAACATAGGTTATGACCCCTCGTTGGAACGAGCTCGTTCCAACGAGGGGTCATAACCAATGTTTTTGAGAAAAAAAATTAAAAAAATTAGTTATTGAAGAATTTTTTTGGCAAGTGTCGTCTGCTTTTTATCTTAGGTAAAGGGTTGTATATCCTTCGCATACATTACTGAGACTTTTCATGAACAGATAGATGACTGTCATAACTTTGACAGATTGTGATATATCACCGGAAAGAACTTGGAATCTCGATATTTTAACCCTTTACCTAACGTGAAAAGCAGACGACACTTGCAAAAAAAATTCTTGAATAACTAATTTTTTTCATTTTTTGTCTCAAAAACATAGGTTATGACCCCTCGTTGGAACGAGCTCGACGAGCTCGTTCCAACGAGGGGTCATAACCTATGTTTTTGAGACAAAAAATGAAAAAAATAGTGAAAATTAATTGGCGATTTCTGAGAATGGCGCTGGCCGGTTTTGGCCGTTACGTTGGGTAAAGGGTTAAATTGCAGTTACTGTGTGCGGCACCTCGAAATTAACCCATGTAATGATCATGATCTCCCACTTTCTTGTATTCAGGTGCCGAAATTTCAGTGAACGGTTCTTTACAGATGTGACATTTGGTGGCACTCTTATACAGTACGTGGAGAGTGGATTGTAACAAAATCGCCCGCGTGGTGGAGTTATCACCCAAAGTGTCACTTTCAAATTCGGTACATATGGACAAAAACCCAAGCAATGTTTCAGCCAATGGACCTCCGGTTTTAACCCGGAGTTCCATTGGCTGGAACTTTGCTTGTGATTGTTATGCTTTGCAACAAATTCGCGATTATTACTTGGGTGGAATTTTCATTCTGCGGGTGATTTAGTGGTAATACACTCTCCACGTACTGTAGTCTTTCATTTCAATTGTTAGTTCTCCCGATTTTGTAGGCAGTGAGCGTTACAGTCACATTTCTCTTAGAGATTTTTTTTAACGTTTTTTTTTTGGGGGGGTGGGGTGGGGAAGGGGGATTCAAACAAGGTGGCCCTGACAAGAGAGCATCATCCTAATCGAATTCTAGTATCTCATCCATCATGACCCTTCACAAATTAACGTATTTTGCCATCAACAAAACTTGGGTACTAATTATACCTGTAAGCTGAAACAGGGACTGTGACATACTGCCTACAGAAAAAAGTCTACTCCAAGAAAGAGTTATTGTAAGTAATATGGAGATGTCAGCAAAACAGCTATCAGGCTATGATGTCTCTAAACAATGTGCCTATTGCAACGCCGACCCCCATGTTTCTCATCCCACGTAGCTGGGCCCCGTGAGGGAATATCGTAACGGGTTACAGCATGTTAGCAGCGTATTGACACCCCTTCCCAACCTGTGTAAAAGGAAGAGGGGCAACTCTATGCATAGAAGCACCACGATCCTCTAAACCCATCCCCTATGCTGGTATACGTTTTCTCATCCCACATATAGCCGGGCACCTTGAGGGAATATCGTAGCGGTTTACAGCACGTTTGCGGTGTACTGGCATACCTTCTCCAGATGAGTAAAAGAAAGGGAGGCAATGCTATGCAGAGAGGGACCATGGGCCTTCAATCTAACCCCCCCCCCCCCCCCCCCCCCCCCACCATGCCGGTATTTAGTTTGCCGCGCCGACCCTCATGTTTCTTATTACACGTAAGTAGTATGTCATGCACGTTTGGGGCCTTAGTTGCCGGATCCCGGGGCCGGACCCCGGAAGTGACGTCATGTCACGTGACCTAGTGGCGCCAGGTTGTGTTGTCATGGTAACCCGCGTGAGCGTCCAGCTTGTGACGTCATCTCCATAGTGATACGTGGTGTGCAGCGCGTGTTGTTAAGGTGATACGTGTTTCCGTCGTCCATTTTGTATACTGGATGCCGCCATCTTTGTTTCTATGGTAGCACGTGATTGCTATGTTACTCAATTTTTCTGCAATAAGACGGGGTATGTTCGATTGTAGAAGAGTAAATCTAATTACCACAAACAACCCGACAATCCTTCCAAATCACCAAAATCTATCCCAACTTTTACTATTTCGAATTCTTTCAGAATACTCTGCTTCTATCTTTATATGCAATAATTTTCGTCTATCTGGTCATGTTCCTTTGTTCTGGAGTATACTCCAGTAGCGTAGAAGAGCCTATCAACTGGAACAGCTTTACTTATTATTATTATATTTAGCTTTTCTGGTCTAGTCTTGTTAGTTCTGACCCCATAACGTACTACATATACCAGCCATATAATAAAACAAAGCAATCCTATGAGATAGGTATAGCTAGGAAGTAATGGATGAGATATGCGGCAGAATAACAGAAGTACACAGATGTAAGGTTTCTACAACAGGTATCCCCAAACAACACCAGGCCATAGGTATCCTCAATTTAGTATCCTCAAAAGGTCGTTCGAAGACTCGTTCGAGGAGTCACTCGAACGAGCAATTGCTCGTTGGCTCATTTGCTCGCTGGGATTCAAGTCGTTCGAGCAATATGCCGAGTCACTCGATCGAGCAATTGCTCTAAGGCTCATTTGCTCGATGAGCTTAGAGTCATTCGAGCAATGACTTATCAGTAACTGCTCAATAGCTTATTGGCTTTGGGACTGCTTTTGTTATACACAAGGGAGATAACCCTGCATACAGATTATGGGAAATCAAGCAATCTGTTTGGTTAGTTATATAAATGTTCTAGATAAATGAAACAACAAGAGTACTTGTAATAGGGTCAGAACTAACAAGAATAGACCAGAAAAGCTAAATATAATAATAATAAGTAAAGCTGTTCCAGTTGATAGGCTCTTCTACGCTACTGCAGTATACTCCAGAACAAAGGAACATGGCCAGATAGACGAAAACTATTGCATATATAGATAGAAGGAGAGAATTCTGAAAGAATTCGAAATAGTAAAAGTTGGGATAGATTTTGGTGATTTGGAAGGATTGTCGGGTTGTTTGTGTTAAATTGGTAATTAGATTTACTCTTCTACAATCGAACACACCCTCCGAACATACCCTGTCTTATTGCATAAAAATTTAGTAACATAGCAATCACGTGCTACCATAGAAACCAAGATGGCGGCCTCCAGTATACAAAATAGACGATGGAAACACGTATCACCTTAACAACACGCGCTGCGCATGCGCACTCACACCACGTATCACTATGGAGATGCCGTCACAAGATGGCCGCTCACGCGGGTTACCATGACAATACAACATGGCGCCATGACGTCACTTTCGGGGTCCGGCACCGGGGTCCGGCAACTAAGGCCCCAAACGTGCATGACATACTACTCACGTAGCCGGCCTCCTTGATGGAATATCGTAACGGGTTACAGCATGTTAGTAGAGTATTGACATTCCTTCCCAACATGTGTAAAAGAAAGAGGGGCAAAGCTATGCATAGAGGCACCACGATCCTCCAAACACACCTCCATGCTGCTATTCGGTCTGCCGTGCAGACCGCATGTTTCTCATCCCATGTAGCCGGGCTCCCTGAGGGAATATCGAAACGGTTTACAGCACGTTTGTAGGATGTTGGCATACCTTCTCCACATGTATAAAATAAAGGGGGTAATGCTATGAAGAAAGGGGCCAAAATCCCTTAAACGCACCCCTATGCTGGTATTCGGTTTTCCGTGCCGACACCCATGTTTCTAATCCCATGTGGG
This sequence comes from Pictodentalium vernedei, assembly GCA_031216915.1. NCBI lineage: Eukaryota > Metazoa > Mollusca > Scaphopoda > Dentaliida > Dentaliidae > Pictodentalium > Pictodentalium vernedei. The sequence continues at coordinate 520,453,579 of CM062294.1, read as the reverse complement.
TGGCATTCTTGAGGGAATATCGTAACGGTTTACAGCACGTTTGCAGCATATTTGCAACCTTTCTCCACATGGGTAAAGGAAAGGAGGGGGGTAATGATATGGAGAGAGGGACTACAATCCTCCAAACCCACCCCTATGCTGGTATTCGGTTTGCCGTGCCGACCCCCATGTTTATCATCCCACGTAGCTGGGCTCCGTGAGGGAACATCGTAACGGGTTACAGCATGTTAGCAGAGTACTGACATCCCTTCCCAACATGTGTAAAAGAAAGAGGGACAACGCTATGCATAGAAGCATCATCGTAATCCAAACCCACCATCTATGCTGGTATACGGTTTGCCTTGCCCCCCCCCCCCCCCCGCCCCTCCCGTGTTTCTCATCCCACGTAGCCGGGCTCTGTGAGGAAATATCGTAACAGGTTGCAGCATGTTAGCAGCGTATTGACACCTCTTCCCAACATGTGTAAAAGAAAGAGGGGCAACGCTATGCATAGAAGCATCATGGTAATCCAAACCCACCACCGATGCTGGTATACGGTTTGCCTTGCCCCCTCCCCCCCCCCCCCAGTGTTTCTCATCCCACGTAGCCGGGCTCTGTGAGGGAATATCGTAACAGGTTGCAGCACGTTAGCAGCGTATTGACACCTCTTCCCAACATGTGTAAAAGAAAGAGGGTAACGCTATGCATAGAAGCATCATGATACATACTCCAATCCCCTCCCCCCATCCCCATGCTGGTAGACAGCATGTTTCCCATCCCACAAAGCCGGGCTCCTTGAGGAAATATCGTAGCGGTTTACGGCACGTTTTGCAGGATATTGGCATCCTTTCTCCACATGTGTAAAATGGATGGAGGAGGGGAAACAATACTATGGAGAAAGGGGCCACAATCCCCCAAACGCACCCCCTATGCTGGTATTATGCTGGTATTCCCAACATGTGAAAAAGAAAGAGGGGCAACGCTATGTAAAGAAACACGACAATCCTCCAACCCCACACCCTATGCCGGCATATGGTTTGCCATGCCGACACCCATGTTTCTCATCCCACAGAGCCGGTTTCCATGAGGGAATATCGTAACAGTTTACAGCACGTCTGCAACGTATTGGCTTCCCTTCTCCACGTGTGTAACATAAAGGGGGTGGGGTAATCCTATGTAGAGAGGGACCATGGGCCTTCAATCTCCCACCTATGCTGGTATTCGGTTTGCCAACCCCCATGTTTCTCATCCCACGTAGCCGGGCGCCTTGAGAGAATATCGTAACGGGTTACAGCATGTTAGTAGCCCTATGCTGCTATACGGTTTTCAGCGCTTACCCCCTATTTCTCGTCCCACGTAGCCAGGTTCCTTGGTGGAATATCAGGTGAGATTTTTAGCTGGTTAAAGGGAATCACAGGTACTACCTAATAGGGGTAAACGGCCCCCTCCTATTGCCACAAGTGGCCGAGTAAACCCGACCCGAAAGTACTCTGATGGGAATTTAGGAGGTTGACGAATCGGGGAATGGGGAGACCATTTTTGATCCTTTTCTCGAAAAAGTAATTCATATACTACATCTATGGACCCCCCCCCCCCCTCCCCTCCCCTCCCCGAGATGTTCTAGGCCTTATACATTGATGTTTTTGGTCGATCTAAACTTTTTTGGCTTATAGGCACTTTTATGCTGGCTTAGCAGGGAAAATCTGTAGCTTAACCTACTAATCAGCCAAAATCGGCCTAACGCTAGGGCCTTGACTATACCTTAACTATTCCCTACCGCCAAAAGATCTCGAGTGACCTGAACGAGCTCGGCGAGCTCTATCAGGCGAATCAAATACCCATAATGGGATAGACCGGTGGGGACGACATAACCAGATTGGCTGTCTACCTGTCATTTACGTTACACTGAAACTTATGAAAGAAAGACTTGTAATGCCTAGTACTGAAATGGTTAACCGGTTTGAAACCGGTTACCTACCTAACCGATTTGAAAAAAACGTCAACCGGTTATCCGAAATATCGATAGTGATCGTCATTCCACGGTTAAAACGTAGTAAATCTGCCGTTTCTCCTTTGGGATAGATTGCACCTCGAAGCCGCGAAGTTTTTATTGAGAAATAATCGACTTTGGCTTCAAGACTTCGTTAATGATCGGCAATTTCCGTGAGTACTGAGTAACCACAGAAAGTATTCCGTAGTATGTATACAAACAAACGTTGTCGAGTACTTGACAACGTTCGTTTGTGTACACACTACGGAATAGTTTCTGAGAATACTACATTCCAATTCCTGTAGTTTTGATCCCAGATTCGGTGAAATAATGGCTACGGATAATCGGATATTAACTGGTTATAGCTCTCGGTTAGTCGGTTGTGAAAATGAGCCACCGTTCCAGCCCTAGTAATGCCGTTCCAGGGTGCATTCTGCATGTACTAAGTAGTGGTGAATTTGAAATAGAAGATAAAAGCGGGTCTAATAACTGGTGATCAGAAAAAAGCAACGACACTCCCCCTGATGAGCTACGTATACTATTTTCACACAAGCCAGGGCGGCGGAACGAGTTTTCAAAGTGAGGGGGCTGGATCGGGAGATGTATGGTCGTCGGTATGACGGGCCGACCATGGTTCTGCCCGTAGTACTAAAATTTCAAATTCCAGGGTCCCAAAACCTCCATTTCCATGCATCTGAGCGAATAATTTGAGATTTTTCAGGAGATGTATTTGAAAGATTTCACACTTTGAGAGCTGTTAAAAAACGTCGATAAAGCATACAGGTGCGGTCTATTTATCAGCTTTGGTTGTCACGACCACAGCTAATAAATAGACCTCTCCTGTATGCTTTACCAGACGTTAACAGCAATTATACTGTCTGTGGATTATCTTGTCTTGGGGTGGATTTGGTACTTGTATGTCTCTCTGTAAGATTACGACCTATTAAAGTTAACCGATTTATTAACAGACTGTATACATTTTAGCGTTTGCTGCCACTAACTGCAAAAAATGATCCGAAATCCATCGAAACTGAACAAGTACGAGAGAAACATAGCTGGCGAAAATATGGGGGGGGGGGCTATGGATCCGCCCCTTGTTTCATCAGTCATTGGTTGTGTTAAAATATATGCATAAAAAAAACATGGCCCGGCTACCAAAGTGGTGGGGCTGATGCTCCCCCCCCCCCCCCGCCGGGTCCGCGGCCCCTGCAAGCGACAATACAATATGAAATATAAAATGATTGTTCAGTGATTATAAACAACAACATGAGCCAAGGAGAGAAAGTGAAGGTCAGACGAGGTTTCCAAACTGTATTCAACCAACGTTTGCACCGAATGAACTCAGGCATTAGAACCACTCAGTTGCATCACTCCAGTAGGACGAGTGTATTCTTTCTATTGTCCATTACATGCAGTCGGGCAATGGGGATTGCTACAGCTAACTTGGGAGGAGTAAGAGTCCAGAAGTCTCGTCTTTATAGACTTCTTAAATATATTTCTGTTGCTTATACTCCGTAATTTTTGTCCTAATTAGTTCCATACTTTGGATGTTGGGGTAAGATTGTCATCTTTGCATACTCTAAGAAATGTTAAGTGATTGTTCTTCACCCCGTCCAATTGTTTTAACTGTTTCATTGTTAATGCTGGTGTGTTACACCTTGGATTAACAGCCATGTACTTGGTTTTACTCGCATTTATTATCAGGCAGTTTGCGTTACACTATAAAATATTTGTTAATTCTCTGTTAAAATGCTCACTAAGGAGCTGAATGTTTGCAGCTGAGGAGTACGCATGAGTATCATCAAGGGATGACAGAAGATTTAATGAGGTCGAGTTTAGGGCTGTCACGATTAATCGATTGTTGATCGGTCACGGCGAAATCGATTAGTATTTTTCGTTGTCGAATAATCGGTAAATTATATCCCGTTTTAGACGTTTAATAATTAAAAGAAAATATGTTGAAAAAACTATTGTTTCTAAAGGTAAAGAGTTAAGAACATCGATGTTAAACCCCAAGAAGCTATTGGAAGCATTTGTCTTTCAGGTACATTCATCAAAGCTTTGATGTTCTGAACTTCTGAACCGTCAGTGTAATAATCAAGACCGGTCGGCAGTTGCGAAGTTCGCAACTGCCGACCGGTCTTGATTATTATACTGACGGTTCAAAAGTTCAGAACATCAAAGCTTTGAATGTAACTAAAAGAGGATCGTCTTCGTTGTTTACTTGAGGTAGGTTAACTGACTTCAACTTCATTTTTATCGACTTCAAAGAGAAGGAGATGGGGTCATCTAGGTACGATCAATCGATTATCATCGATTATTTGCGACGATTAATCGATTCCTAAATTAAAAAATCGTGACAGCCCTAGTTGAGTTATTGATATCATTGATGTATATCAAAAACATATTCAATAACAGTCATTAAGAAAGTCTTCTAAATCATTTAAAAACACATTAACAGAAAATAAAGCAAATTCTCCCCTTGGTGGACACCACAGTTACGTATGAAAAAACTTGATCGTTCCCCACTTACACTACACGTGATTTTATTGTGCTATAATTTTCCTGATAATCTTAAATATTTTCCAATTAATGTCTGCCTTTAGAAGCTTCAATCATAACCCTTCTCTCCAAACAGTATCAACGGCTTTCTGAAAATCAACGAGATTGCAATACAGCTTGATCCCACTTGATCGGTAAATTTCAATCAAATTACTTAAGGCATAAAAAAGTTAAAAGTCTGTTTCTCAGGCCCTCCTGCGTGGTCCTTATGGCCGCCGCATTCTCTCTTTTTATAACCAATGTAAACTTAAAAAAAGAAAAAAAATAGCGGTTTATGTCTGATATTTTAGTCAAGTTAATAAAATTGATAAATTTGTCCCTTCACGCTAAAAACTAAAGTGTTAAAAACTACACTTGAAGTGCTGTATTTAACACTTACTAAGTGCTGAACTAGCACTTTGTTCAAGTGTAGATATCCCAGAACTTGACAAGTGTTCCAATAATACCACTTGACAAGTGTAATGTCGCGACTCTTAAAAGGAAACAACGCAGATGACGCGGATCAGACTCGAACTCTCGAGCCTGATCTGCGTCATCTGAGTTGTGTCCTGTTAATTATGTACCCACCAAGCGCAAATCAAATTATGGATGATTCTGGAAGAACCACCAATGCTAGACACATGGGAAGTGCCACCCTTTCAAGTTTCAGATGTCTGACGATTGTAATGTCTAAGTGCTTAAAGCAATGCACTTTGAATGTTAAAATCAAACCCTAAGAGTTAGAATGGGTTTAACACCTTGAAAGTGTCAGTTTTAACACTTTAGTTTTTAGAGTGTTGAGTACAAGAAGGCTTTGTAATGAAATACATCACGTGACCACCCATGCTATTGTGTAGTTATGGGGCTTAAAACATAAAGCAAAGCAAGAACACGAATGTTTGAGATGGCAAAGAAATAATTACAAAAATAAAAATAATAAAATAAAAAACCGCCCACCTACATGCAATTTTACACAAAAATGGCCTGAGAAACAAAAGATCTGCTTTGTGTGGCCTAATATAAAACAAGGGCGGATCTAGAGGGGGGACTAGGGGTACTAGTTCCCCCCCTCCCGAGCCCACGAAAAAAGTCATGCTCTTATTCCACACAATCTTGTTCTATAACGCCCCCACCCCCCTTAACTAATGACATCACGTTGCCAAATAAGGGACATGATCATCTTTTAGAATTTGCAGAATATCGGTTATTTATGGAACTGACGACAGTCACGTCTGCAAGTATCCACTGTCTGCAAAATCGACAGTCGAAAGCGAGACGCAATGAAGCAAAGTATAAACGAATATTTTGTCGCCACAAGGCCGAAGAAATGGTATGTTCCTGGTATCATTAATTTTACATCGCATACCCCAAACTTGAAGTTAATGTTAATGGGGAGCCAATATTTCCAGTCGCGTATGTTTACCAGTTCTAATTTTATTGAGGGCTTCTGGCATTCGCCGGCTCAACTCAACTGGCCATTCGCCCGACTCTGCGAATGACCATTTGAGTTGACCGGTCGAGTTCTCATTGTGGCACACCGCAGTGCCTACAACAATCTTTAAACTTATTATACCCCCACTTGTTGAAAAAGTGGGGTATACTGGATTGCATCTGTCCGTCAATGGGTGATGGGTCGGTCGGTCGTCCGGTGGGTCGCTGCGTCGGTCAGATGTCCATCGTGATCCGGGCCACAACCCCTATAATAGCAGAGGCAAACTGATGAAATTTTGTATAGGTGTGTGGTGTGACATGACCTTTCTAACAAATATCGAATTGCGTTCGCCGTCGGACTTATTCAAGTGGAGGCCAGAATGCATTTAGAAGCCACCTCAGAGCACCTGAAAATCAAAACTTTTCTGGGAGGAGAACCCCCCACCCCAGACCCCCCTTCGGCACGTGATGCTAGGTCTCTGTCGGATCACATCAGCCCCCCCCCCCCCCCTGTATTTTAATTCCACGACCCGCCCATGTAAAAATATTATCTACCATACAGTACCTCCTTCTGAATCTCGCCTGACTCTCTTTAATCACCAGCAGCTGTTCTAGGAATTTTATTCAGGATATTTGTGAACGTTTCACAGAGACAACTTCGCAAAGTGATTCCCAATTAGGAGTCAGCTTTTTTATATCACCTTTACTCTTATATATAGAGGCTTACTAACTCCTATCATCCCTTCTTCGGACTTACCTGAACCAAATACTAGACCAAAGAGGTGATTAATAGATTGGTATCATTTTGTCGATCGTAATACAAATGTGTTCGTTAGCCCAAGCGATGCATCGATACCAGGGGACTTCCCATACTTAGGATTTCTAATGACACCCGGGACGCCTTTCTCACTTGTTGGCTCATTAATTTCGCTTAAAAAGTTCCCAAAATACAGTTCGTCAACAGATGGACTAAGATTTGAATAGCTGTCTCCAATACTTAAGTTTTTAAAATGATCAAAAAGGTTTTCCCCACCTAACCTGAAAAGCAGACGACACTTGCAAAAATAATTCTTCAATAACTAATTTTTTTCATTTTTTGTCTCAAAAACATAGGTTATGACCCCTCGTTGGAACGAGCTCGACGAGCTCGTTCCAACGAGGGGTCATAACCTATGTTTTTGAGACAAAAAATGAAAAAAATAATGAAAATTAATTAGCGATTGTTGAGAATAGCGCTGGCCGGTTTTGTTCGTTACGTTAGGTAAAGGGTTAAACGTTTCAGTTCATCCCAAAATCGACTTGTCGATATTTTTACAGAGATATCTCAGAGTTCATTGCTTTTTATCGCCCCGTTGGCGTCCTTTCCTGCCCAGTAACACCCCATAATCGAAGCGAATCACGCCCTCAATAGATCTTTTATGCTGTCTTTATAATGAACAAATGAAAATGTAGTTTCACAGTCTGTTTGTTCAGTATACAATCTGTTTGTTTAAAAATATTATTTATCACAACTGTACTGTTTACACGCCACGAAGGCGTGTATTAAAATGAAAAACACAATGTATTACGCACTACTACGGAAGCGTATTAGGGACATGATAGAAAATAATTTCCAGACCCAGAAAGTCGAAATTTCGACTTTTTATCTCGACATTTCGACTTTTTAAATCGAAATTTCGACATAAATTCTAGAAATTTCGACTTTTTATCTCGAAATTATGACTTTTTATCTCGAAATTTCGACTTAAAATCTCGAAATTTCGACTTTTTACCTCGAAATTTTTACTTTTTATCTCGAAATTTGACTTTTTATCTCGAAATTTCGACTTAAATCTCGAAATTTCGACTTATTATCTCGAAATTTCGACTTAAAATCTCGTAATTTTGACTATTTATCTCGAAATTTCGACTTGAAATCTCGAAATTTCGACTTAAAATCTCGAAATTTAAAATCTCGAAATTTCGACTTAAAATCTCGAAATTTCGAGATTTCATCTCGATAGGTATGCACGAGGTCTTTTGTTCAGTAGCAGTGTGCGATAGATTCCGATACACCAGGTTCTGAGTTCTAACAAATTCTCACCTAACCGACAAGACAGGAATGCTGCCCACCCCACCTCCGGCCCTTCAGAGTACCGTTAACTCACTTTTCAAAAATCCAATACTTGAGGTTCATTGAAGACTTCCCACATGCCCTTGGAAATTTTCCCTATCGCGCCATTATAGGCCACAGAGGTCCATTGAAAATTACCACATGACATGCCCCTGGATGTCTACCCCATCCCGCCATTATACATCACAAAAAGAGCGACACATTCAAATAATATCAATGCACACATGCGTCTCCCACCCTCTGATAAGCAATGCTCTATCAGCTCTACCGCCCCCTCCACCCACCCCAATCCCAGAAAGTGCTGCCCAGAAAATATCACTGTAGTATTTATTTATTTATTGGTGGTTAAGGTCACATATTTCTGTCTGCACAATGGGTAATCGTGATCGCAACATGGAGATAAAGTCAAGTTTAGTCAACCGTTAACACCCATTTTAGAGAACTTCCACCCAAGAATTGATGAATGGCTCCTATATTTTAACAGTAAAACGGAGCTTGTTTACAACAGTAAACGAGCACTAAGCACGACTTCACGTCCCGAGGAACCCACGGTGCATCACAGGAGAAGTCTACCCTTACGAAGATATGCTGCTCAGTAAATATCACTGGGGTATTTTCCCTTACGAAGAAGTGCTACTTTTCACTCAGTACACTACCGAAATATTACAGAAGAAACTAGACTTTATGATTCTGGAGAATCATGGCTTTTCCCGATGAGATTGCATGATTTTTCATGACCCCACAGTGTCTGATGAATTGTTTTTAACTGTCTCACTGAAGTTCCTTCATTGATGTTATGAGAAAGGTGAAGATAGTAGTCTCAAATGACACAGTTTGATAAAAAATTGTTTAGGTAAAAACCATCATTAACGGTGGAGTGAGTTAATGTCAATATCGTCGTCCAACAAGTCAATGACCGACAAAAGGAGTTATGTTTGTTTGACACATACTCACTGAGTGCTGTGTCAATTTAAAAATGGTCCATTTTATCTCAAATGTATCCAAAATATTGATGTCTGGCAGCTTGTAGAGGGTTAACAAGTGCCAACAGGAATATTTATTCATGCAACTTGTAATGTCACACCAAGAACTGTGAATTGGCCATTTTTTCTTTAAAATCTACAAGAAGTTTTCAGAGAAATCCAGGGAGAACAGGAATTTTAAGCTTTTGATGGGTATCATTGTTTTTCCAGCCCAAAACGGGTTAAGTGTTGTTTTTGGAATACTCTTATTACTTCCAAAAATAATTCTCAGTGAATTCTACTTCCACTTATTCTGATCTCTCCTCCCAACTTCAGGTGCTGTGGGTACGCAAACACAGCCTATTTTATCAACATTTTGATGTTTGAGAACCTGCATAGGGTTAACAAATGTTTACAGGAATATTTTGTACATGCAACTTGTAATGTCACACTAAGATATGAGAATGGCCATTTTTTCCTGAAAATCTACGGGATGTTTTTAAAGAAATCCTCAGATAACATGTATTTTTAACCTTTTGAGGGGTATCTCTCTTTAACCAGCTCTAAAGGGTTAATGCTTGGTTTTGTGAATATCTTCATTACTTACAAAAATGATCGACGGTGAATTCCACTTCCAATGAAGGAGGTTATGTTTATCTCGTAGGTACACATTTGGTGTTATGGTTGCCCAAGAACAGCCCATTTTCTCCAAATGTCAATGCTTGGCAGCCTCTGGGGGGTTAACAAATGGTTACCGAAACATTTTGTTCATGCAACTTGTAATGTCACTCGAAGACCTGCGAATGATTAATTGCTCTTGATTTTCTTTTTTTTTTTTGAGAAATCCACAGAAAACTGGAATTTTAAGCTTTTAAGGGGTATATCTCCTTAACCAGTTAAAAATGGGTTAAGACCTCGATTTTTGAATACATTTACTACTTACAAAAATGTTTCCCTGTCAGTTTTGCGCCCGCCCGGTAAAAGAAGTTACGTTTCTCCGTTGTATTCCCATTTGATGTTGTTGTTGTTCAAAAACAGACTATTTTTTCAAAATTTTGACATTTAGCAGCCCATGGAGGGTTAACAAATGCTTACCGGAATAATTTATCCAATCAACTGGTAATGTGACACCATGACCTATCAATGGCCATTTTCTCTCGAAAACTCTACCAGATGTTTGTAAAGAAATCCAGGGAAAACATAAATTTTTAAGCCTTTGATGGGTATCACTATTAGCAACCACAAAATGGGTTAACGCTTGGTTTTTTTGAATACCCTTATTACTTACAAAAATGGTCTTTGGTGAATTCCACTTCCAACAAAGGAGATTATGTTTATTTCTAAGGTACACGTTGGGTGATGTGCGTGCCTGAAAACAGCCCATTTCAACAAAATTACGATGCTTGGCAGCCTCTAGAGGGTTAATAAATGCTCACCGGAATATTTTGTCCATGCAACTTGTAATATCACACAAAGACCAGCGAGTCGTCAATTTTTCTTGAAAACCTACAGGATGTTTTAAGAGAAATCCACAGAAAATGGGAATTTTAAGATTTTAAGGGGTCTCTCTCTTTAGCCTGTCCAAAATGGGTTAAGACTTCGACTTTTGAATACCCTTACTACTTACAAAAATGTTTGCGTATAGATTGTGCACTCGATAAAAGAAGGCACATTTCTTTGAGGCGTACCCATTGGGTGCTGTTGGCGTCCAAAAACAACCCATTTTATCACAATTTAGACTTTTAGCAGCCCGTGGAGGGTTAACAAATGCTCACCGCAGTATTTTGTCCATGCAACTTCTATTGTCACACCAAGGCCTGGGAGTGACAAATTTTTCTTGAAAATCTACAAGACTCGTTTAGAGAAATCCACGGAAAATACAAATTTTTGAGCTTTATGGGGGTATTGCTGTTTAACCAGCCCAAAACGGGTTAACGCTTGGTTTCTTGAACACCCTTATTACTGACAAAAATGATCTTCTGTGCATTCCACTCCCAGTAAAGAAAGTTATATTTATCTCTCGTGTATTGTTTGGGTGTGGTGGGAGCCTGAAACCGGCCTATTCATCAAAATTTCGATGTTTGGCAGCCTGTGGAGGGTTACCATATGCATCACCTGATATGTCGTGTGTATCAAAGGGCGTGTCACAGACAGGTCTAGCAATGACGAATGTATAAAAAAAATCTACAAGACGTGTTGCGAGAAAGTGCCGATAAACCCCAATTTTGGCAGTTTTTTGCCAATTCTGAGGAAATAAGGGTTAAATCGAAAATTCCGCTTGGGTACATTTTTAGATTTTGTGCCCCTCTATGCGTGTGCAAAATTTCGTGAAAATCGGTTCGAAAATGGCTTCTGAATCGTACGGACAAAATGTGTGGGAAAAAAACCCCAAAAAACTAGACTTTATGATTCTGGAGAATCATGGCTTTTCCCGATGAGATTCCATGATTTTTCATGACTCCACAGTGTCTGATGAATTGTTTTTAACTGTCTCACTGAAGTTCCTTCATTGATGTTATGAGAAAGGTGAAGATAGTAGTCTCAAATGACACAGTTTGATAAAAAATTATTTAGGTAAAAACCATCATTAACGGTGGAGTGGGTTAATGTCAATTACGTCGTCAAACAAGTCAATGACCGACAAAAGGAGTTATGTTTGTTTGACACATACTCACTGAGTGCTGTGTCAATTTAAAAATGGTCCATTTTATCTCAAATGTATCCAAAATATTGATGTCTGGCAGCTTGTAGAGGGTTAACAAGTGCCAACAGGAATATTTATTCATGCAACTTGTAATGTCACACCAAGAACTGTGAATGGCCATTTTTTCTTTAAAATCTACAAGATGTTTTCAGAGAAATCCAGGGAGAACAGGAATTTTAAGCTTTTGATGGGTATCATTGTTTTTCCAGCCCAAAACGGGTTAAGTGTTGTTTTTGGAATACTCTTATTACTTCCAAAAATAATTCTCAGTGAATTCTACTTCCACTTATTTTGATCTCTCCTCCCAACTTCAGGTGCTGTGGGTACGCAAACACAGCCTATTTTATCAACATTTTGATGTTTGAGAACCTGCATAGGGTTAACAAATGCTTACAGGAATATTTTGTACACGCAACTTGTAATGTCACACTAAGATATGAGAATGGCCATTTTTTCATGAAAATCTACGGGATGTTTTTAAAGAAATCCTTAAGAGTATTGTCATTCCTTCCCAACATGTGTAAAAGAAAGAGGGGCAAAGCTATGCATAGAGGCACCACGATCCTCCAAACACACCTCCATGCTGCTATTCGGTCTGCCGTGCAGACCGCATGTTTCTCATCCCATGTAGCCGGGCTCCCTGAGGGAATATCGAAACGGTTTACAGCACGTTTGTAGGATGTTGGCATACCTTCTCCACATGTATAAAATAAAGGGGGTAATGCTATGAAGAAAGGGGCCAAAATCCCTTAAACGCACCCCTATGCTGGTATTCGGTTTTCCGTGCCGACACCCATGTTTCTAATCCCATGTGGGTGGCATTCTTGGGGGAATATCGTAACGGTTTACAGCACGTTTGCAGCATATTTGCAACCTTTCTCCACATGGGTAAAGGAAAGGAGGGGGGTAATGATATGGAGAGAGGGACTACAATCCTCCAAACCCACCCCTATGCTGGTATTCGGTTTGCCGTGCCGACCCCCATGTTTATCATCCCACGTAGCTGGGCTCCGTGAGGGAATATCGTAACGGGTTACAGCATGTTAGCAGAGTACTGACATCCCTTCCCAACATGTGTAAAAGAAAGAGGGACAACGCTATGCATAGAAGCATCATCGTAATCCAAACCCACCATCTATGCTGGTATACGGTTTGCCTTGCCCCCCCCCCCGCCCCTCCCGTGTTTCTCATCCCACGTAGCCGGGCTCTGTGAGGAAATATCGTAACAGGTTGCAGCATGTTAGCAGCGTATTGACACCTCTTCCCAACATGTGTAAAAGAAAGAGGGGCAACGCTATGCATAGAAGCATCATGGTAATCCAAACCCACCACCTATGCTGGTATACGGTTTGCCTTGCCCCCTCCCCCGCCCCCCCCCCCCCCCCCCCCCCAGTGTTTCTCATCCCACGTAGCCGGGCTCTGTGAGGGAATATCGTAACAGGTTGCAGCACGTTAGCAGCGTATTGACACCTCTTCCCAACATGTGTAAAAGAAAGAGGGTAACGCTATGCATGGAAGCATCATGATACATACTCCAATCCCCTCCCCCCACCCCCATGCTGGTAGACAGCATGTTTCTCATCCCACAAAGCCGGGCTCCTTGAGGAAATATCGTAGCGGTTTACGGCACGTTTTGCAGGATATTGGCATCCTTTCTCCACATGTGTAAAATGGATGGAGGAGGGGAAACAATACTATGGAGAAAGGGGCCACAATCCCCCAAACGCACCCCCTATGCTGGTATTATGCTGGTATTCCCAACATGTGAAAAAGAAAGAGGGGCAACGCTATGTAAAGAAACACGACAATCCTCCAACCCCACACCCTATGCCGGCATATGGTTTGCCATGCCGACACCCATGTTTCTCATCCCACAGAGCCGGTTTCCATGAGGGAATATCGTAACAGTTTACAGCACGTCTGCAACGTATTGGCTTCCCTTCTCCACGTGTGTAACATAAAGGGGGTGGGGTAATCCTATGTAGAGAGGGACCATGGGCCTTCAATCTCCCACCTATGCTGGTATTCGGTTTGCCAACCCCCATGTTTCTCATCCCACGTAGCCGGGCGCCTTGAGAGAATATCGTAACGGGTTACAGCATGTTAGTAGCCCTATGCTGCTATACGGTTTTCAGCGCCTACCCCCTATTTCTCGTCCCACGTAGCCAGGTTCCTTGGTGGAATATCAGGTTAGATTTTTAGCTGGTTAAAGGGAATCACAGGTACTACCTAATAGGGGTAAACGGCCCCCTCCTATTGCCACAAGTGGCCGAGTAAACCCGACCCGAAAGTACTCTGATGGGAATTTAGGAGGTTGACGAATCGGGGAATGGGGAGACCATTTTTGATCCTTTTCTCGAAAAAGTAATTCATATACTACATCTATGGACCCCCCCCCTCCCCTCCCCGAGATGTTCTAGGCCTTATACATTGATGTTTTTGGTCGATCTAAACTTTTTTGGCTTATAGGCACTTTTATGCTGGCTTAGCAGGGAAAATCTGTAGCTTAACCTACTAATCAGCCAAAATCGGCCTAACGCTAGGGCCTTGACTATACCTTAACTATTCCCTACCGCCAAAAGATCTCGAGTGACCTGAACGAGCTCGGCGAGCTCTATCAGGCGAATCAAATACCCATAATGGGATAGACCGGTGGGGACGACATAACCAGATTGGCTGTCTACCTGTCATTTACGTTACACTGAAACTTATGAAAGAAAGACTTGTAATGCCTAGTACTGAAATGGTTAACCGGATAACCGGTTTGAAAACGGTTACCTACCTAACCGATTTGAAAAAAACGTCAACCGGTTATCCGAAATATCGATAGTGATCGTCATTCCACGGTTAAAACGTAGTAAATCTGCCGTTTCTCCTTTGGGATAGATTGCACCTCGAAGCCGCGAAGTTTTTATTGAGAAATAATCGACTTTGGCTTCAAGACTTCGTTAATGATCGGCAATTTCCGTGAGTACTGAGTAACCACAGAAAGTATTCCGTAGTATGTATACAAACAAACGTTGTCGAGTACTTGACAACGTTCGTTTGTGTACACACTACGGAATAGTTTCTGAGAATACTACATTCCAATTCCTGTAGTTTTGATCCCAGATTCGGTGAAATAATGGCTACGGATAATCGGATATTAACTGGTTATAGCTCTCGGTTAGTCGGTTGTGAAAATGAGCCACCGTTCCAGCCCTAGTAATGCCGTTCCAGGGTGCATTCTGCATGTACTAAGTAGTGGTGAATTTGAAATAGAAGATAAAAGCGGGTCTAATAACTGGTGATCAGAAAAAAGCAACGACACTCCCCCTGGTGAGCTACGTATACTATTTTCACACAAGCCAGGGCGGCGGAACGAGTTTTCAAAGTGAGGGGGCTGGATCGGGAGATGTATGGTCGTCGGTATGACGGGCCGACCATGGTTCTGCCCGTAGTACTAAAATTTCGAATTCCAGGGTCCCAAAACCTCCATTTCCATGCATCTGAGCGAATAATTTGAGATTTTTCAGGAGATGTATTTGAAAGATTTCACACTTTGAGAGCTGTTAAAAAACGTCGATAAAGCATACAGGTGCGGTCTATTTATCAGCTTTGGTCGTCACGACCACAGCTAATAAATAGACCTCTCCTGTATGCTTTACCAGACGTTAACAGCAATTATACTGTCTGTGGATTATCTTGTCTTGGGGTGGATTTGGTACTTGTATGTCTCTCTGTAAGATTACGACCTATTAAAGTTAACCGATTTATTAACAGACTGTATACATTTTAGCGTTTGCTGCCACTAACTGCAAAAAATGATCCGAAATCCATCGAAACTGAACAAGTACGAGAGAAACATAGCTGGCGAAAATATGGGGGGGGGGGGGGCTATGGATCCGCCCCTTGTTTCATCAGTCATTGGTTGTGTTAAAATATATGCATAAAAAAAAACATGGTCCGGCTACCAAAGTGGTGGGGCTGATGCTCCCCCCCCCCCCCCCCCCGCCGGGTCCGCGGCCCCTGCAAGCGACAATACAATATGAAATATAAAATGATTGTTCAGTGATTATAAACAACAACATGAGCCAAGGAGAGAAAGTGAAGGTCAGACGAGGTTTCCAAACTGTATTCAACCAACGTTTGCACCGAATGAACTCAGGCATTAGAACCACTCAGTTGCATCACTCCAGTAGGACGAGTGTATTCTTTCTATTGTCCATTACATGCAGTCGGGCAATGGGGATTGCTACAGCTAACTTGGGAGGAGTAAGAGTCCAGAAGTCTCGTCTTTATAGACTTCTTAAATATATTTCTGTTGCTTATACTCCGTAATTTTTGTCCCAATTAGTTCCATACTTTGGATGTTGGGGTAAGATTGTCATCTTTGCATACTCTAAGAAATGTTAAGTGATTGTTCTTCACCCCGTCCAATTGTTTTAACTGTTTCATTGTTAATGCTGGTGTGTTACACCTTGGATTAACAGCCATGTACTTGGTTTTACTCGCATTTATTATCAGGCAGTTTGCGTTACACTATAAAATATTTGTTAATTCTCTGTTAAAATGCTCACTAAGGAGCTGAATGTTTGCAGCTGAGGAGTACGCATGAGTATCATCAAGGGATGACAGAAGATTTAATGAGGTCGAGTTTAGGGCTGTCACGATTAATCGATTGTTGATCGGTCACGGCGAAATCGATTAGTATTTTTCGTTGTCGAATAATCGGTAAATTATATCCCGTTTTAGACGTTTAATAATTAAAAGAAAATATGTTGAAAAAACTATTGTTTCTAAAGGTAAAGAGTTAAGAACATCGATGTTAAACCCCAAGAAGCTATTGGAAGCATTTGTCTTTCAGGTACATTCATCAAAGCTTTGATGTTCTGAACTTCTGAACCGTCAGTGTAATAATCAAGACCGGTCGGCAGTTGCGAAGTTCGCAACTGCCGACCGGTCTTGATTATTATACTGACGGTTCAAAAGTTCAGAACATCAAAGCTTTGAATGTAACTAAAAGAGGATCGTCTTCGTTGTTTACTTGAGGTAGGTTAACTGACTTCAACTTCATTTTTATCGACTTCAAAGAGAAGGAGATGGGGTCATCTAGGTACGATCAATCGATTATCATCGATTATTTGCGACGATTAATCGATTCCTAAATTAAAAAATCGTGACAGCCCTAGTTGAGTTATTGATATCATTGATGTATATCAAAAACATATTCAATAACAGTCATTAAGAAAGTCTTCTAAATCATTTAAAAACACATTAACAGAAAATAAAGCAAATTCTCCCCTTGGTGGACACCACAGTTACGTATGAAAAAACTTGATCGTTCCCCACTTACACTACACGTGATTTTATTGTGCTATAATTTTCCTGATAATCTTAAATATTTTCCAATTAATGTCTGCCTTTAGAAGCTTCAATCATAACCCTTCTCTCCAAACAGTATCAACGGCTTTCTGAAAATCAACGAGATTGCAATACAGCTTGATCCCACTTGATCGGTAAATTTCAATCAAATTACTTAAGGCATAAAAAAGTTAAAAGTCTGTGTCTCAGGCCCTCCTGCGTGGTCCTTATGGCCGCCGCATTCTCTCTTTTTATAACCAATGTAAACTTAAAAAAAGAAAAAAAATAGCGGTTTATGTCTGATATTTTAGTCAAGTTAATAAAATTGATAAATTTGTCCCTTCACGCTAAAAACTAAAGTGTTAAAAACTACACTTGAAGTGCTGTATTTAACACTTACTAAGTGCTGAACTAGCACTTTGTTCAAGTGTAGATATCCCAGAACTTGACAAGTGTTCCAATAATACCACTTGACAAGTGTAATGTCGCGACTCATAAAAGGAAACAACGCAGATGACGCGGATCAGACTCGAACTCTCGAGCCTGATCTGCGTCATCTGAGTTGTGTCCTGTTAATTATGTACCCACCAAGCGCAAATCAAATTATGGATGATTCTGGAAGAACCACCAATGCTAGACACATGGGAAGTGCCACCCTTTCAAGTTTCAGATGTCTGACGATTGTAATGTCTAAGTGCTTAAAGCAATGCACTTTGAATGTTAAAATCAAACCCTAAGAGTTAGAATGGGTTTAACACCTTGAAAGTGTCAGTTTTAACACTTTAGTTTTTAGAGTGTTGAGTACAAGAAGGCTTTGTAATGAAATACATCACGTGACCACCCATGCTATTGTGTAGTTATGGGGCTTAAAACATAAAGCAAAGCAAGAACACGAATGTTTGAGATGGCAAAGAAATAATTACAAAAATAAAAATAATAAAATAAAAAACCGCCCACCTACATGCAATTTTACACAAAAATGGCCTGAGAAACAAAAGATCTGCTTTGTGTGGCCTAATATAAAACAAGGGCGGATCTAGAGGGGGACTAGGGGGACTGGTTCCCCCCTCCCGAGCCCACGAAAAAAGTCATGCTCTTATTCCACACAATCTTGTTCTATAACGCCCCCACCCCCCTTAACTAATGACATCACGTTGCCAAATAAGGGACATGATCATCTTTTAGAATTTGCAGAATATCGGTTATTTATGGAACTGACGACAGTCACGTCTGCAAGTATCCACTGTCTGCAAAATCGACAGTCGAAAGCGGGACGCAATGAAGCAAAGTATAAACGAATATTTTGTCGCCACAAGGCCGAAGAAATGGTATGTTCCTGGTATCATTAATTTTACATCGCATACCCCAAACTTGAAGTTAATGTTAATGGGGAGCCAATATTTCCAGTCGCGTATGTTTACCAGTTCTAATTTTATTGAGGGCTTCTGGCATTCGCCGGCTCAACTCAACTGGCCATTCGCCCGACTCTGCGAATGACCATTTGAGTTGACCGGTCGAGTTCTCATTGTGGCACACCGCAGTGCCTACAACAATCTTTAAACTTATTATACCCCCACTTGTTGAAAAAGTGGGGTATACTGGATTGCATCTGTCCGTCAATGGGTGATGGGTCGGTCGGTCGTCCGGTGGGTCGCTGCGTCGGTCAGATGTCCATCGTGATCCGGGCCACAACCCCTATAATAGCAGAGGCAAACTGATGAAATTTTGTATAGGTGTGTGGTGTGACATGACCTTTCTAACAAATATCGAATTGCGTTCGCCGTCGGACTTATTCAAGTGGAGGCCAGAATGCATTTAGAAGCCACCTCAGAGCACCTGAAAATCAAAAATTTTCTGGGAGGAGAACCCCCCACCCCAGACCCCCCTTCGGCACGTGATGCTAGGTCTCTGTCGGATCACATCAGTCCCCCCCCCCCCCCCTGTATTTTAATTCCACGACCCGCCCATGTAAAAATATTATCTACCATACAGTACCTCCTTCTGAATCTCGCCTGACTCTCTTTAATCACCAACAGCTGTTCTAGGAATTTTATTCAGGATATTTGTGAACGTTTCACAGAGACAACTTCGCAAAGTGATTCCCAATTAGGAGTCAGCTTTTTTATATCACCTTTACTCTTATATATAGAGGCTTAATAACTCCTATCATCCCTTCTTCGGACTTACCTGAACCAAATACTAGACCAAAGAGGTGATTAATAGATTGGTATCATTTTGTCGATCGTAATACAAATGTGTTCGTTAGCCCAAGCGATGCATCGATACCAGGGGACTTCCCATACTTAGGATTTCTAATGACACCCGGGACGCCTTTCTCACTTGTTGGCTCATTAATTTCGCTTAAAAAGTTCCCAAAATACAGTTCGTCAACAGATGGACTAAGATTTGAATAGCTGTCTCCAATACTTAAGTTTTTAAAATGATCAAAAAGGTTTTCCCCACCAAACCTGAAAAGCAGACGACACTTGCAAAAATAATTCTTCAATAACTAATTTTTTTCATTTTTTGTCTCAAAAACATAGGTTATGACCCCTCGTTGGAACGAGCTCGACGAGCTCGTTCCAACGAGGGGTCATAACCTATGTTTTTGAGACAAAAAATGAAAAAAATAATGAAAATTAATTAGCGATTGTTGAGAATAGCGCTGGCCGGTTTTGTTCGTTACGTTAGGTAAAGGGTTAAACGTTTCAGTTCATCCCAAAATCGACTTGTCGATATTTTTACAGAGATATCTCAGAGTTCAGTTGCTTTTTATCGCCCCGTTGACGTCCTTGCCTGCCCAGTAACACCCCATAATCGAGGCGAATCACGCCCTCAATAGATCTTTTATGCTGTCTTTATAATGAACAAATAAAAACGTAGTTTCACAGTCTGTTTGTTCAGTATACAATCTGTTTGTTTAAAAATATTATTTATCACAACTGTACTGTTTACACGCCACGAAGGCGTGTATTAAGATGAATAGCACAATGTATTACGCACTACTACGGAAGCATATTAGGAACATGATAGAAAATAATTTCCAGACCCAGAAAGTCGAAATTTCGACTTTTTATCTCGAAATTTCTACTTTTTAATTCGAAATTTCGACATAAATTCTAGAAATTTAGACTTTTTATCTCGAAATTATGACTTTTTATCTCGAAATTTCGACTTAAAATCTCGTAATTTTGACTATTTATCTCGAAATTTCGACTTAAAATCTCGAAATTTCGACTTAAAATCTCGAAATTTAAAATCTCGAAATTTCGACTTAAAATCTCGAAATTTCGAGATTTCATCTCGATAGGTATGCACGAGGCCTTTTGTTCAGTAGCAGTGTGCGATAGATTCCGATACACCAGGTTCTGAGTTCTAACAAATTCTCACCTAACCGACAAGACAGAAATGCTGCCCACCCCACCTCCGGCCCTTCAGAGTACCGTTAACTCACTTTTCAAAAATCCAATACTTGAAGTTCATTGAAGACTTCCCACATGCCCTTGGAAATTTTCCCTATCGCGCCATTATAGGTCACAGAGGTCCACTGAAGATTACCACATTATATGCCCCTGGATTTCTTCCCCATCCCGCCATTATACATCACAAAAAGAGCGACACATCCAAATAATACCAATGCACACATGCGTCTCCCACCCTCTGATAAGCAATTCTGTATCAGCCCTACCCCCCCCCCCTCCACCCACCCCAGTCCCAGAAAGTGCTGCCCAGAAAATATCACTGTAGTATTTATTTATTTATTGGTGTTTAAGGTCACATATTTCTGTCTGCACAGTGGGTAATCGTGTTCGCAACATGGAGATAAAGTCAAGTTTAGTCAACCGTTTATACCCATTTTAGAGAACTTCCACCCAAGAATTGATGAATGGCTCCTATATTTTAACAGTAAAACGGAGCTTGTTTACAACAGTAAACGAGCACTAAGCACTACTTCACGTCCCGAGGTACCCACGGTGCATCACAGGAGAAGTCTACCCTTACGAAGATATGCTGCCCAGTAAATATCACTGGGGTATTTTCCCTTACGAAGAGGTGCTAGTTTTCACTCAGTACACTACCGAAATATTACAGAAGAAAAATAAAAAAAACGAGAATTAAAACGAGACACCTGCCACTCAAGTGAAGCGTCATTGTGTGGATAAACAACAAATACGCCCCCCCCCCTTACAACCCCCTCCTCTCCGACGCCCACACACGACAATCACCAAGTTAAATTATAGGGTATGCACTGCCAGAAGTGTATTCTCTCTAAGCGTTTGAGCATCGCACTGGGTAAAACCGATTATTTAATGGTCAGCACTTTCCGAGGGTGGGAGAAGCAATGTATTTTGCCGTAAACTTTAGGAAGCTGTGTATCGGGTGTATTGCATTCTTATTTATCGTTAGCGAACGGATTGGCAAATTCGATGTATAAAACTGGGCATTTTATGGGTGTGGACTGTTGTACCCTTCCTGAAAAAACAATGTACCGCGTGGAGGGCCATGATTGTTTTATTTTTTTACTGGGGTTTAACAACACTTCTAACAGACAGGGGAGCTTCATGAATGGTTGAAAAAGGAGGTGTATCATGATATACACTCTAGTGCATATATAGGGGATCATTCTACTCATCTTAGCGAGTCAAACACATTGTGGCGATGGCTGCGCGCTCACGTGTGTGTGTGTGTGTGGGTTGGGGGGGGGGGGGGGTCGCACATGTATTCATTTCTGGATAAGACAGGTATAGGGAAGGTATATAGCCAACAATTTACATACTTGAAAGGGAAAAGTATGTAGATATTGGTAAGGAGGTAACAGTTTTCAAAATTATGAGTGTTTCCCTCTGGGTGCGGGCTTAACCGGATGGATATCGATGTTTGTTTTCGGGAAAAGTTTGTTTGTATTTAACCGCATTTTCAACAGCCTAGGTGACATCGTGTTGGGCAGTTTAACGGTGGGCGGAAGCCAGAGAGAATAATCGGGCAGCGGCGAGCAACTGACAGTCTCTCGAACTTACTAACTGTGCAGAAGCAACGTTAGCTGCGGTTGAAAGCAAGTAAATCATCGACGTGCACTCATTTGAATTCGTCTCCGCGTCCCGCATGGCGGGATGAAGTGTTTTTACCCAAAGCAGTTACCTCTGATCAGGATCGAACTGTCAATCTTTCGGTTTAAAGTGCAATGCTCTAAACACTTCGTCACCGCTCCAGGCTTGGCAATTTCAGGGGAGCGATTTTTTTAGCTCTCCTTCCTGCCCTCCTGAAAGAATTAAGGAGAGCGAAAAATTGCCCTCCTAAATATTTTGGTCTGGGATGATTGAGATTACATGTATTATGCTCACATTGAATTTTTGTTGTAAAGCAAAAATGTAATTTAACTTCGAAGTCACATAACATCACGTAATTTCATTTTGAAAGTGGTTTAGTGTTAAAAGTTAATGGCTGCAACCATACCCAAACACAGTTGCAATCATTTGAAGCAAAATGGGTCACAGCAATATTTTTTTTCTGTCAGTTTCAAGTTCAACAACTGACATCACAGTTTGAGGGGTAATTATTCAAGGAATATTGACACTATAATATACTACCATTACTACTATCCTGTCACTTGAAGCACTTGCACCAGGATGTGACTGTAGATTCAAGCAGACCTGTTGTCCAAGAAAGTCATAAGCCTACCACTACCACCTTCAACCCCCCTTGGGGGGTTGAAGGTGGTAGTGGTAGGCGTATGACTTTCTTGGACAACAGGTCTGGGTACACACACAGGTCTTGTCAAGTGTGTGTTCGGTTGTTGAGTGAGACATCTAGATGTCTAAGAGATTCCGCTTTACCTTAGTAAAGTTAATAAAATCACTGATGTAGTCTCTTTGTTTCAGTTTCAATGAGTTCGTTCAATTGGATACTTAAAATGCTGTGTAAAGCTAATTGCTCCCCTAAGCTGATTGAGGAGAGCGATTTTTTGCCCTCCTGCATTTTTGAGAATGCCAGGCCTGCCGCTCTCTTCGTGTAGAGAGGGGTGGCGTCGGGATTCGCCTGCTATATTACATGTTGTAAGGGGTTAGGATAATGGATTTTTTACTCTTCGAAATTTAGCACACACTTGTTTTAATCTCGGCAAATGGAATTTTACTCGTATCGAGTGGAAATAACTTTATTTCTGAGTTTAATGTGCAGGGTGGGGGGAGAAATGGGGTTAATGTTGATGACAGTTTGCTAAGTGAACAAGTGTTCTTTTCAAACATTTCGATGGCTCTGACAAGGGTCGTCTTATGGATGAACCGAACGGTCCATTCAAGACTGCCGGTGGTTGGAGCTTTGAACCTCAAACCGAGATGTTCACCGATTGATCATGACTAGCGGTAACGGCATTGTGCCCTTAGGTAAGGCACTTAATCCGGATTGCAGACATGGCGGCACGGTGTCGCTGTGTACTAAGGCGTACTGTGTATACGTCCATGGCGCACTTGCCTTCTTCAACCAATGATGACTCTATGCAGAGTTAGTACGTTGGGGGTCTGACAGTTGCTCGCCGCTGCTCGGTGGTTTTCACCGGCTTCCACCACCCGTAAAAGTGCCAGGCACGAGGTGCCCTGGCTGACCGTAAATAACGGTATACCGGTTAACGGTTTATAAACCGCAATAACGGTATAACGGTTTATAAACCGCAATACAAAAATTCAAGCTTGCAGTTATTCCCCAAAACCAGGCACAGAGATAGGATCTCAACCCCCCCCCCCCTCCCCCTTCCTCCCAACCCTCTCGACATGGTGGGTCGAGAGATAAAAATTCCGACAGTGTTTCACAACAGTAATTGTTTAATTTAATAATAATAAACGAAGAAGCGTTTACACACAATTGTGGCATCGTTGTTGTGAGGGCGGCCACAATTTTAAAGACAGACAACTTGAAAAATTCCGACACGGACAGGGTCATGGGACGCACCCCTCCCCACCCCCCCCCCCCCTCTTCCGACCATTTTAACTTATGGACGCCATTGGACGGGGGCATACCATTCTTACGTTGGTTTCAGACGTGAAGACATCCTACAACTTCGGATGCCTTCCCCATCCCGCCATTATAATCCACAAAAAGAGCGAAACACCCAAATTATATCAGTGCACGCATGTTTCTCCCACCCGCCAATGAGCACTGCTGTGGAAGTTGCCTCCCCCCTCTCCCCACACACACTACTCGAAAGGTGCTGCCGGTAAATATCACTAGAGTGGCTCAACTTAACACACATATGCGATTTTCACCCAGTTCAGTGCCCCAAAATTACAGCAGAAAAGAAAAAAATCGTGGAAATAATAGCCTTCCACCTCTAATTCGACTTCCACCCCACCTAGCATTTCCCCATTTCAAATCCCGGCGCACCAACACCCATAATAGACGAAGATCAAAATGGAGACAATCCCACAAAAGCAAAGTGAAGCGCCATTGTGTGCATAAAAAGTGAATACGCAACACCGTCGCAGCTGGTAAGGTTACCAAGTGTACAACAAAAAGTCGAAATTTCGAGATTTTAAGTCGAAACTTCGACTTTCTGGGTCTGAGAATTATTTTTTATCATGTCCCTAATACGCTTCCGTACATTACTGCGATAAGTGAGAAAGTTCCCGGTAATATTCTTGCGAGTTCAAAGAAAACAAAACCGAAAATACACCTTCAAGGACGTGGGTCTTGGTTCTAGTGTGTGGGTGCGCCATGTATTTCCAATTCTAACGCCCCTGTCCAGGTTGCTCAAGAACCAACTTTTGAGAAAACTATTTGCAAACCCCATCCCACACCCCTTGATTAAGAGTTTTCCAATAGTATCATGTGAATCCTTTGATTAAGAGTTTTCCAATAGCAACATGCGAATCCCTTGATAAAGAGTTATTCAATAGCAACACGTGAATCCTTTGATTGAAAGTTCCCCAATAGCAACACAGTGGGCAACAAGTGAATTTCCAATTGCTGAAGAAATCTAAATACACCATCTCCACTTGTGTTCGAAATATATGACCATGACCTTTGAGTTCTGGAGTTAGAAACAGGGCGCTACAACAAGGCGCCACCTACAATGCTTTAGCAAAACCAATGCTTTACCATTGTAGATAGCGCATTCCTGCACTCGAGAGATGAAATATTGACTCCAGTAAGAAAGTCTCCTGAATTGTGGTTCAAAAGACATAAATATCAGTCAGACACGGTAAAAACCACAAATAAAATGCCATGACATCTGCTACAATAGAGCATGAAAGGTACAACTGTTGTAGTTTAACCCCCTGCACTCTGATGACGAAACGTCTGATTTGTCATCCATGGTTATCCCCCCTGTGTTGTCAGAAATTCAGCAATTTAGATTTTGGTTGACAGAGCTCCAATTGAGCTCTGTCAACCAAAATCTAAATTGCCGAATTTCTGACAACACAGGGGGGGATAACCATGGATGACAGGGAGGTGTGGTGGGGCTTAGAGTGGGGGAGGTGTCGAGTATTCTCGACATCAGAGTGCAGGGGGTTAAATGCCATGAAATCTGCCATTATAAGGCATGAAATGGACAACTGTTGGAAATTTAAATGCATGAAATCTACTATTATAGAGCGTAAAATGTACAACTGTTAATAGTTTAAATGTCATGAAATCTGCCATCATGTAGCATGAAATGTACAACTGATGGTAGTTTAAATGTCATGAAATCTGCCATCATGTAGCATGAAATGTACAACTGTTGGTAGTTTAAATGTCAGGAAATCTGCCATCATGTAGCATGAAATGCACAACTGATGGTAGTTTAAATGTCATGAAATCTGCCATCATGTAGCATGAAATGTACAACTGATGGTAGTTTAAATGTCATGAAATCTGCCATCATGTAGCATGAAATGTACAACTGATGGTAGTTTAAATGTCAGGAAATCTGCTATCATAGAGCTTGAAATGTACAACTGTTGGAAGTTTAAATTTTATGACTATTAAAAATGTTGGTCGGGATAGGGTGAGGGTGAGAAATTTCCCCCGTCACCACGTCCCTGTAATCCTTCAAACACTGGGTGTGACTTTTCTCCTTACAGAGAAACAAAAATGCAAAATGGTTGCCTTTAGACATTTAATTTGCAAAGGGATGGCCATTTCTTGTCTATCAGGTAATCTGTAGCGAACAAGGTTAAGTGTTATTTTTTAATTAGTCATAATTTGATTTTACAGTTGTTTGTTCTTGGTTGGGGTCGAGTGGTGTTTCCATAGAAAATTACTCCCAAAAAATTGCGGGCAGCTTTATAGTGATTTCGTGAATAGACAAAACATTGCCATTTCCTTCAACGAATGGTTACACCGGGTAATTTATTTTTTCTTTTGAATTCGCACTAATAAAGGTAATGGAGTCCGAAGCGCTTCACGGGCTTTCTTCTCTTCCATTGCTTTCAGCGTGCTTTCTTGAAATGGTTACACCTCGTGACCTGTGACCTTGCACAGATTAAAATCCAAGATGGCAGTTTCGAAACAGGCTTACTAAGAAGCGTATAATATTGTTGAGAAAACACATATGACATCAATAGAAATTAAAGCGAAGTTTCCTTTTGTTACTTGTAATAAACGAGAACAACATACAGCTCTCGGAACCGTCTGTTGTTTAACGTTTATTAAAAGTTAAAGGTTATTAACCCTTTACCTAACATAAAAAGCAGACGACAGTTGCAAAAATAATTCTTGAATAACTAATTTTTTTCATTTTTTGTCTCAAAAACATAGGTTATGACCCCTCGTTGGAACGAGCTCGTTCCAACGAGGGGTCATAACCTATATTTTTGAGACAAAAAATGAAAACAATAATGAAAATTAATTGGCGATTTTTGAGAATAGCGCTGGCCGGTTTTAGCGGTTACGTTGGGTAAAGGGTTAAACGTTTCAAAAGAAAACTTAGCTTTTCTGGCAACATAACTAGAAGCAACTTCGTAAATGTCTTCTTTGGCTCTATCATAATTTGCAAGTTCTTATTAATCCCTGGAAGAAACAGCAAATCCTACCTCGTAGACTTTTATAGTAATGGAAAGGATAGTATCTGTATTATATGCCACGGTGCATTTACTAACACTGTTGATAGAATGAACAGAAAGAAGTTACAGAACATCAAAAGATGATGAAAGCGTCGTTTCTTATTTTTAAATGGGTTTCTACAAAGATAAATAGTCAAACGTTCAAACTGCTTGGGTAAAAAATTGTTAAAAGCAGGCTTTTATATTTGTTTATTACTTTCCAAAGTGTGATTTACTGGGATTTCCCGGTTTGATTATAAACGATAACTTTTCAAGTGAATTATGCAATCAACAACTGAGTCATGTATCCGTGCGCGCAAACGAAGACGCTTTGCCGTGGGTGTAAAGGGGACTTCATTGTTGTTGTTTTTTAATCCTTTACCTAACATGAAAAGCAGACTAAACTTGCAAACAAATTCTTGAATAACTATTATTTTCATTTTTTGTCTCAAAAACATAGGTTATGACCCCTCATTGGAACGAGCTCGACGAGCTCGTTCAAATGAGGGGTCATAACCTATGTTTTAGAGACGAAAAATGAAAAAAATAATGAAAATTAATTGTCGAGTTCTGAGAATAGCGCTGGCCGTTTTTGGCCGATACGTTAGGTAAAGGGTTAAATAATAAAATTATCGTTAATAATGAAAAGTAATAAACAGAGTAATCGCTTGACTGGACTGGTTACGTGAAATAATTCATTCGAGGCGAGGGACTATATTGTAAAACACTCGTGCGCATTCGCGCACTCGTGTTTGTACGACGTCCCTCACCAGTCCAGTCAAGCGATTACTCTCCATATACTACTCTACAGGACATTTGCGAAAAGATGCGCACATCGGTGATACAACTTTGCTAACATTTCGAAATTTCCGTTTTTATATGAAATTCAGAAAAACCCATACTCTAAGTGTTAAACCTTTTCCCAACTCAGAAGATATGAAACTTTATTATGTTAATTTTTGTTTGATTTTTTTTTTCAATTTTTTCCAACAAAATCCAACAAAACCATATCATATAGCTCGTACCAATGAGTGGTCACATGATGTGGTTTTGTTGAACTTTTTTGAATTTTTTTTTTCAACTGCTTAATTTTTTAATCACGTGGGCGGTTGCGGTCGATTCGTCAGGTAACGAATTAAATTAAGGGAAGAAAATTGACTAAACGTGGGCATTAAAACTAGGGCTGTCACGATTTTTTAATTTAGAAATCGATTAATCGTCGCAAATAATCGATGATAATCGATTGATCGTACCTAGATGACCCCATCTCCTTCTCTTTGAAGTCGATAAAAATGAAGTTGAAGTCAGTTAACCTACCTCAAGTAAACGACGAAGACGATCCTCTTTTAGTTACATTCAAAGCTTTCATGTTCTGAACTTTTGAGCCGTCAGTATAATAATCAAGACCGGTCGGCAGTTGCGAACTTCGCAACTGCCGACCGGTCTTGATTATTACAATGACGGTTCAAAAGTTCAGAACATCAAAGCTTTGATGAATGTACCTGAAAGACAAATGCTTCCAATAACTTCTTGGGGTTTAACATCGATGTTCTTAACTCTTTACCTTTAGAAACAATAGTTTTTTCAACATATTTTCTTTTAATTATTAAACGTCCAAAACGGGATATAATTTACCGATTATTCGACAACGAAAAATTCTAATCGATTTCGCTGTGACCGATCAACAATCGATTAATCGATTAATCGTGGCAGCCCTAATTAAAACCACACAATTGATCATTCTAGTAGGAAGGCTCCATTCGTTATATTGTCGATAACAACCAGTCGGGGCAGTGGGATTATTACAGCTAACTTGGGAGGAGTTCCGACACAGGGTAACCCTGGCTGAAATTCCTACACCCTTAGTGTTAAACCTTTACTCAATTCACACGATATCAGACTTTATTTTAACTTTTTTTTTTTAATTTTCCAACAGAATTCAACAAAACCATATCATGTAACTTCTCACTGGAACGAGCTCGTTCCAGTGAGGGATCACATGATAGGGTTTTGTTGAAATTAAAAAAAAAAAATCAGCTGCATACTTTTTAAATTACGCGGGCGGTTGCTTCAGATTCGTTAGGTAAAGAGGTAATTAAATGTACAGACAGCCCGAGAAAAGTAAGGGGAGACAACTTGAGAACATTTAGGGGAACTAACATTCCTGTAAATCTCTTCCAATGACGAAAATTGTCAGCCTTGGATGGTAACCAGAAGACCGTAATCAGAACTCTACATACTTTATGTACAGAAATAGAGGGTTTCCAATGAGTTCTTGGTTTATATGGATACTTACAAAACAAGTTGTGGTAACTTTGATCTGGGTCGAGCTTAAGCGAGGTCCAGACCTAATTTACTGGACGAGTTTTGTAAATTTCGATATTAACCAGGGATGTGTTGAAGATTTTATTTATTGTATGAGTCATAAACCCCACAAGACAATTCAACACATTAATGTACACCCAGCTCTATTTGCTGTTATTGCATGGTCGTGATTTACAATTTTTAATGAATAGGCTTAATAACCAGAAGAAGGATCAAATCATATACCATAGTTACTTATAACAGGGCTTAAAATTCATGCGCGAATCGGAAACGATTTTCGCAAATAATTCTTGCACAGAAAACATTAAGAATCAACTTTGATTCTCGTAAAATGTTCATTTTATTCTCGTTATAGATTCTGAAATTGTCATTACTGCCTGAAGAATTCTCCATATCTACCCCCCCCCCCCCCCCACCCCCACAGTGGGGTAACACCGTGCCTTGGTGATGGTGTCTATTGAAGTCTTGGCTGCCTAAACAGGCAGCCAAGACTTCACTAGAAACCACTGCGGAGGTACTGTAACTACAGGCAGCAAGACCACCAAAATCATGTATATGGGAACAGGGCTCCATATGGACATACAAGACAAGTGACTCATAAAAAGTAGGAATAGGCTTTTAATGGTTTAAACTCTGGCAAATATTTAAATATGAGATTTGATTTTAACTATGGAAAATGCACTTGTTAGGCCATACAAAAAATTTAATTGATTCTCAGGCATTTTGTTTTCAAACGAACAAGGAAGGGCGGATTTTATTTTTATTTTTTATTTTGTCCATTCAATCGTCACCCACTGCTTGCTATGAAGATTTAATACGTGTTAGAATCGAGAATGCGTAAAAAGACATCTTAAATGTCTTTAGACGGCCATATGCTGCCCCTCCATCAACCTAGGGTTGGAGCCCCGGGATGGAGAAGGGACACATGAAAGCCATCTTAGATGCTATGCTGTATCCCAGCAATCTTATAATAAAAAGAAGAGTTTCCCTTGTTGGGAATGAAATTCAACTCATATTTCTTTATTTATTTATTGGTGTTTAAGGTCACATATTTATGCACAATGGCTAATCATGACCGTGACAGTTTTACGGGTGGAGGAAGCCGGAGTACCCGGAGAGAAACCACCGAGCAACGGCCAGCAACTGTCAGCTCCCCGACATACTAACTTCACACAAGCAGGGTTAGCATTGGTTGAAGACAAGTGCACCATCGACGTGCAGTACGCCTTAGTACACAACGCCACCGTGCCTCCGCGCGGGCATTGGAGATGAAGTGTCTTGCCCAAGGACACAACGCGGTTGCCGCAGTTGGGATTCGAACCGATGACCTCTCGGCTTGCAGCCTGCACCTCTACTTACTGAGCCACTGCGCTCCCAATTCAACTCAAAGAAGTGCTATGAGGTCAGCATACGGAGGTTGTACAGTAAAATTTACGCTCTGGATAATGAGAGACTTGGACAGGTGGATAACAACCCCTACATTGGCTTGGGAATTTCAAACGACCTAAAATGGACAACCCACATCAACAAGATCTCAAACAAAACTAAATCCACGTTCGGCTTTCTCAGAAGGAACAAGAAATTCATGCCACACAATTGTAAAAGGGCTGGTCATTTGGATGTAAAACTACAGATACAAATACAGATACAGAACTCAGGGATTTAGAAGTTACCTAGGCCGAACTTGTATTGCGAGGAACTCACCTGGTACCTGCCCTAATAGCTGATTCATGAGCGAAACAAAATCAAGGGTTAACGGCCGTTTATGGTTGCCTCTAATTTCGTGTGATGGGGAACGCGTGAGACGTTCGTCAGCTACTAAGTGGCTACAGGTACCAACTTCAAACTGTCAATAAAAACATCGAACGCGGTTATTTTTTTCAATGCGGCGATGCCTGGGAATCAATTGTATTTTTTTAGCCTTGTCCTCTTTTTTTAACCCTCTGCACTCTGATGTCAAAATACTAAAATTTCAGGCATCAATTTTTGCACATAATGGAACTAGTAAAGTAACCATTTCAGTCTTGTCTGACAGAGCTCATAGAGCTCTTTCAGACAAGACTGAATTGGTTATATTCCTAGTTGAATTATGGGAAAAATGTGCTGGTAGAAATTTTGATATTTCGACATCAGTATGCAGAGAGTTAATATTTTATTTCTTTTATGAGAAAAAGGTTTGGCGAACAGGCTAGGCCTATCCTAACGCCTTACCTATACATGACAGTGCTTTACAATTTTTCCGTGCTGGTGCAGCTGTGCAAAAGTGACAGAACACAATCTTACACTACTCAAAGTTTGCTAAGCACCAAATATTTGACACATCATTGTGAAATTTGCTTGTGAAATATTTGCGATATTTTTGGTGGATACACACTAAAAACTAAAGTGTTAAAACTGACACTTTCAAGGTGTTAAACCCATTCTAACTCTTAGGGTTTGATTTTAACACTCAAAGTAAAATGCTTTGAGCACTTAGACATTACAATCGTCAGACATCTGAAACTTGAATGGATGGCACTTCCCATGTGTCTTGCATTGGTGGTTCTTCCAGAATCGTCCATAATTTGATTTGTGCTTGGTGGTTACATAATTAAAAGGACACAACGCAGATGACGCGGATCAGGCTCGAGAGTTCGAGCCTGATCCGCGTCATCTGCGTTGTTTCCTTTTAAGTGTCGCGACATTACACTTGTCAAGTGGTATTATTGTAACACCTGTAAAGTTCTGGGATATCTACATTTGAACAAAGTGCTAGTTCAGCACTTAGTAAGTGTTAAATACAGCACTTCAAGTGTAGTTATTAACACTTTAGTTTTTGGCGTGTATGATTGAGGAATGTATTGAGATGGTCCCAAGTGTTTTCATCAGCTCTCTTGACAGGCAGACTTTTCGTGACAGTCATGGAAAGCAAGTACCCCTTGATTGAGGGTGATAACCAGAGCCTAGGCAAGATTTCAGCAGTATGGCACACCAGTAAGACGGCATGGTGGTGGCAGAGACAGGACAACATTTGCAGCTGAAGACTGGTTTTTGATCATTCAGGCCCGTAGGAACCGCTTTGCCACAGCAACCCGGCTTCGCAATGACCTTCGGAATGCATGCGGGGTAAATGTTTCTCTCGACGCCGACTATCCGGGCAAGGTTGCACGAAGGTGGTCTCCGATCGAGGAGACCATGTATTCGTTTACCGCTGTCCCAGAACCACCGCCAGGCACGATATTAATGGGCCATGGGCCACGTTTGATGGACCAGAGAAGATTGGCGACCTGTCCTTTTTACAGATGAGTCAAGGTAATGCCTAGACCACACGGATAGGCGGTCTAGGGTATGGAGAAGACCAGGAGAGTAATTCCATGCACCCAACATTACTGAGCATGACCGCTATGGTGGAGAGTCAGTCATGGTCTGGGGCGGCATCAGCAGAGTGGACGTGCAGAGCTCCGTGTCCTTGAACGTGGTACATTGACTACACATCGGTATACTGATGAGATCCTGGATGTCCACGTCAGATTGTATGCATGTGCAGTGGGTGATAATGCCCGTCCTCGTGATGCCCATGCTGTCGGCGAGTACCGACAGGGGGGGGGGGGGGGCGGATTTAGCGTATGGATTGGCCAGCAAGATCCCCCGACCTCAATCCAATCGAACATGTCTGGAATGAGTTGCAGCTTGCAGTTTCAGCCCGTCCAGTCCAGCAAAGAAGTGTCCAGGAGCGTTGTGCCATGCTGGTCCAAGAATGGAACACCATCCCACAAAGGACCACTGGGAACCTGATTGGAAGCACGAGAAGGCTTTGTGAAGCTGTAATTAACAGTAATGGGTCTCATACTCGATACTGAACCCATACCAGTTCGCTCTGTCAACTTTTTGGCACATTGAAAAATTTCCTCTTTTACCTGCTTTTACCATTAATATCCACCTTTTCATGGTTATCGCATTCAAAAGCTAAAACATAATGTCAAACACAAATAAAATCTTAATTTCTGTACTTAAATCATAAAAGATATAATTAAATAAAAAAATATATACTCTTTTCATTACAATATTTCAACTAAAACGTAAAACGTGTTGTTGGATATACTTGGTGCTTAGCAAACTTTGAGTAGTATACATACAAAGAAATCACCGTAACTAAATAAATAAGTGAATTAATTCATTAAAAATAAATAAGTAAATAAATATCCCCAGTAATACTCTGTTTTATCTAACAATCACATAGATTTTGGCCTGAAAACCACGAGAAACGTTACGTATCACATAATGTGTTCCAATTCCGTATCATATAGACGACTCATTCTGATTCCGAATCATATAGACGACTCGTCTCCGGTAGCGCTACGTGCTATCATAACAGGCACACGGATACATTCTATGTGCGTTTCAGTGATCGACCGAACATAATGTCCCAAAAATGTTTAAAAATAATTTAACCCTTTACCTAACATGAAAAGCAGACGACAGTTGCAAAAAAGATTTTGAATCACTAATTTTTTTCATTTTTTGTCTCAAAAACATAGGTTATGACCCCTCGTTGGAACGAGCTCGACGAGAATAGCATTGGCCGGTTTTGGCCGTTACGTTGGGTAAAGGGTTAAGATTTAATCTGTTTATGTGACAGAATTGTTAGATAAATGAATTATCATGATAATGTGCATGTCCCATGATTTGTATCAGATTCTCGGTGGTTCCAAAGATGGGATTACAACTCGCCGGCAAAGCCGGCTCGTTGAGATCCCATTCTGGACACCACCTCGAATCTGATACAAATTACAGAACATGCACATTATCATGATAATCTGTATGTATCATAATATAGTGCGAATCTTGAGTGATGACAGGGATGAATGTCCCTTTTGTCGGCAGGATCCTAGATCCGACAAATACAGGACTCTTAATTTTTTATACTCACTAGGGTATAAGATTATACTCATATTCTCAGTTATTTAAAAACAGAAAATTGATTCTCGCGCGGGAGTTGGCGAGAATCAAATCCGATTTTCATGAATCGGGTCAGATTTTAAGTCCTGTATATTTGAGGTGTTTATTCAACACACAGATTATACACAACTATGACAATACGAAACATTAACTAATTAACAGAAGAGATTATCTGTCTTCATATATAGATAAACATAAGTCAGAAACAGTAAATAAAACATTTTCAATATCCAAGATTTGTCAAGCAGCGTATAACTGTTATACGAACGAAAAGTTAGCGATTGTTAGCTTATGTATATACTGTATTTTATCTGATAACCATAGAGTATAATACCCGTTGTATATACTTAGTATAACCATAGAGTATAATACCCGGTGTATACACTTGATGTATAACCATAGAGTATAATACCCGTTGTGTACACTTGATGTATAACCATAGAGTATAATACCCGTTGTATATACTTGATGTATAACCATAGAGTATAATACCCGTTGTATATACTTGATGTATAACCATAGAGTATAATACCCGTTGTATATACTTGATGTATAACCATAGAGTATAATACCCGTTGTATATACTTGATGTATAACCATAGAGTATAATACCCGGTGTATACACTTGATGTATAACCATATACATTGGTAAAAAAAATGGCGGGTCGGTGTTGAACTGATAAAAGCTGGCTGAGTTAAAATTGTTTTTGTGGCTATATATTGAGATGATCGATCGTGTGTATCCGTGATATTCTTCCATCGAAATCTTGTTTGCGGTTCTACCACTTTGTTGAAGGATTAGAACATCCGGATCATATAATATTTTCGATCTTTGCCAAAGGGCTATTATATTGCCTATTTTCGTGCATAGCAACGACATTCGGGCTTTGTGTAGATACTGTAAACCAAAACTATGTCCACTGGATCATCGGAACAGTCGGGGAAGAAGATAACTAATGTTGAATTAAAGCAACTCATCGTTGATATGGATCAGTCCCTCAATTCAAAATTAAAAATCGTAACTGACAGTTTGTGTGAAGTGAAGAACGAAATGACCGTAATCAAAACAGCAGTCCGAGAAATGAAAACCGATATCACGGACTTAACTAGGAGTGTGGAGTATAATGCTCAAAGAGTAGAAGAGATTGAGACCAGTACCATCCCAGAGATGCAACAAGTCATTGAAGCCAAATTCAAAGAGCTGGAAGACAAGATTACCATGGCTGAAATTCATGACAGGAAGCTGAACTTACTGTTTTATGGTGTGCCTGAAAAACCAAACGAGACAGAAAATCCATATGTCATCACAAAGGACTTCCTTACTGCGGATTTAAAAATATCGAATGAGAAAGCCTCCAGCATTGTGAGTAGAGTGGTGAATGTTCACAGACTGCCATCCTCTAACTTTCAAAAACAACAACCACCACCTCCAAGACCCCTTATTATACGGCTTGGAAACGATAGGGACAAGCAGGACATTTTGGATAGTGCACGTAACCTCAAGGGGAGTAGAAAAAGTGTAAGAACTGACCTCCCTCCTGCTTTGAAAAGAGAACGTGGTAGACTTTCCAGCATGGCTTACCATTTCAGAACAGAGAAAGGATATAGAACAAGAATACGTGTATCAGGAGCAAAAGTGATTCTTGAAGTGAAGGAAAATGTTAATTCAAGTTGGAAGGACCATTCTGAAGTTTCTTGAGAGACCAAAAAGTGACCATCTGTATATGTAACAGAATTACGACACAGTTTTTTCTGACCAGAACTGTAGTGTAGATATGTATGTATTTTTGTTTGTACATAATACCTATTGTTCTCCACAAAACATGAAATAGAATTATGTGATTGCAGTTTCGGACAGAACTGTAGATAAACATCTACCATTCTACTACTCTATCCACTTACAGTCTCTGATTATAGAATTATAAAAAGCCCAACCCCAATGCATAATCCAATAACCCAATTAAAAAAAACAGTTCTGAACAAAGCTGTAAACATGAAAACATGAAATGTAAATCGATAAAGTGCCATCCCTGTCCACTCCAAACAATGATGTGGATAACAGTTCTATAAAGCTAACAGCTCTGAACAAGTTTTGAACAAAGCTGTAGACAATACCAAATGTAAATCTATAAAGTATCATCTCTGACCACTCAGCACAATTATGTGGTGTCACCTGATCAAAATACGGGTGAACCGTGCGCTAGGAATGCCATAAGATATAACCCCTACCTATTATTTCCTTACCCCGTGGGGAATCCGGGAAGCAAAGCTGTGCGTGTTCACTGTGGTAAACAAGCCCAGTTTTGCTGGTAGAATTGACCTCAGTCAGCAATGCTTAGGGTAGAAGTCCTCTAAAATGGGCAACACGGATATAAATGATTGGCTAAACTTGAGCTTATATCTCCCTCATGATTAGCCTTTTTGTGCATAAATATATGACCTTAAACACCAATAAATAAATAAATGTTATTTCCTTGAGATTCTCAACAGTATACCTCCTATATAACTCCACGGCATATTATTAGAGAGCAGTTTCGAACAAAACTGTACACAAAATATCCCTGGCCGTTCCCCCTATCCACGTCTAGTTTCAGATTATTAGTATAATCTCAGTGCATGAATAAGTAATAAGCAGCTTTGAACAGAACTGTACACAATGTTCCACACACCACATTGCTGTGGTATCACCTCATCAATGTGTGGTGTTGAGCAGAATGCAAAGAAAGCTATAAATATCACCCCACCTAAATTCCGTGCCCCTCTCCCCTGTCCACTCCTATTTCCAGATTGTAAAGAAAAGTATAACTCAAGTACATGATTGATTAGAGAGCCTTTATTATTATTAGTATAATCTCAATGCATGAATAAGTAATAAGCAGCTTTGAACAGAACTGTACACAATGTTCCGCACACCACATTGCTGTGGTATCACCTCATCAATGTGTGGTGTTGAGCAGAATGCAAAGAAAGCTATAAATATCACCCCACCTAAATTCCGTGCCCCTCTCCCCTGTCCACTCCTATTTCCAGATTGTAAAGAGAAGTATAACTCAAGTACATGATTGATTGGAGAGCCTTTTTGAACAGAACTGTACACAAACAATATTTTGTTCCTCCCCTTGCCAACCCCTAGTTTCATACTATAAACAGTAAAACTCCTATTTCCAGATTATAGAGAAAGTACAATTTAGGTACATGATTGATTAGAGAGGAGTCTTGAACAGAACTGTACACAAAATATATTTGTTCCTCTCCCTGCCAACTCCTAGTTTCAGACTATAAACAGTATAACCTGAGTACATTAAAATTAAAATACAATTTTAACAAGACTGTACACAACTTATTTACTGTTCCACATAACACATTGTTGTGGTGTTACCTCAACAATGTGGGGGTGTCAAACAGAAAGCAAAGAAAGTTTTGAACAAAACTGTACACAAAATATATTTTGTGCCTCCCTCACCAAATCCTAGTTTCAGACAACAAAGAGAACTACTTCAGTACAATATAAACCATTTAGCATTTCGACTAGACTGTACACAACTTATTTACTGTTCCATATAGCACATTGTTATGGTGTTACCTCATCAATGTGTGATGTTGAACAGCATGCAAAGAAAGCTATAATTATCACCTCACCTAGATTTCTTGCCCCTCTCCCCTGCCCACTCCTATTCCCAGATTGTAAAGAAATCACTTAAGAACATGATTGATTAGGGAGCAGTTTGGAACAGAACTGTACACAAATTATATTTTGCCCCCCCCCCCCCCCCCCGCCAACTCCTAGTTTCAGTCTATAAAATTTACAACTTCAGCACATTAAAAATTATATAGCAATTTTAACAAGACTGTTCACAACTTATGTACTGTTCTCCCTTGTCCACTCCCATTTCCAGATTACCCGACCTAAATTTCTCGTCCTTCTCCCCGTGCCACTCCTACTTTCAGATTGTAAAGAAAAGTATAATTTTAAGTATATGATTGATTAGAGAGCAGTCTTGTACAGAACTGTACACAAAATATATTTTGTTCCTCTCCCTGCTAACTCCTAGCTTCAGACTATAAACAGTATAACTTCAGTAAATTAAAAATAACATTGCAATTTTAACACGACTGTACACAACTTATTTACTGCTCAACACAACACATTGTTGGGGTGTTACCTCATCAGTGTGTGGTGTTGAACAGAATGAAAGGCAAGCCATAAGTACCACCCCACCTAAATTATTTGCCCCTCTCCCCTGCCCACTCCTATTTCAAGATTGTAAATAAATCACCTAAGTACAGGATTGATTAGAGATCAGTTCTGAACAGAACTGTACGCAAAATATATATTGTTCCCCCTACCAACTCCTAGTTTTAGTCTATATACAGTATAACTTCAGTAAATTAAAAATTACATGGCAATTTTAACAAGAATGTACACAACTTATTTACTGTTCCACACAGCACATAGTTTGTGGTGTCACCTCATCAATGTGTGGTGTTGAACAGAATGCAAAGAAAGTTAAAAGTAAATTAAAAATTACATAGCAATTTTAACAAGAATGTAAACAACTTATTTTCTGTTCCACACAACACATTGTTTGTGCTGTCACCTCATCAATGTGTGGTGTGGAACAGAATGCAAAGAAAGTTAAAAGTATAACCCCACCCAATTTTCTTGCCCTTCTCCCCTGCCGATTCATATTTCCAGATTGTAAAGAAATCACTTAAGTACTTGATTGATTAGGGAGCAGTTTTGAAAAGAACTGTACACAAATTATATTTTGTTCCCCCTATGCCAACTCCTAGTTTCAGTCTATAAACTTTACAGCTTCAGCACACTAAAAATTATATAGCAATCCTAACAAGATTGTACACAACTTATGTACTGTTCTACACAACACACTGATGTGGTGCCACTTCATCAGTGTGTGGTGTTGAACAGAATGCAAGAAAGTTAAAAGTATCACCGCACCCAATTTTCTGGCTCTTCTTCCCTGCCCATTCCTTTTTCCAGATTGTAAAGAAACCAGTTAAGTACATGATTGATTAGATAGCAATTTTGAACAGAACGGTACACAAACTATATTTTGTTTCCTCCCTGGCCAACTCCTAGATGCAGTCTATAAACTGTACAACTTCAGCACATTAAAAATTATATATCAATTTTTTAAACACGACTGTACACAACTTATGTACTCTTCTACACAGCACACTGTTGAGGTGTTACCTCATCAATGTGTGGTGTTGAACAGAAAGCAAAGAAATTTATAATTATCACCCGACCTAAATTTCTCGCCCTTCTCCCCTTGCCACTCCTACTTCCAGATTGTAAAGAAAAGCATAATTTTAAGTATATGATTGATTAGAGAGCAGTCTTGTACAGAACTGTACACAAAATATATTTTGTTCCTCTCCCTGCTAACTCCTAGCTTCAGACTATAAACAGTATAACTTCAGTAAATATAAAATAACATAGCAATTTTAACAAGACTGTACACAACTTATCTACTGCTCCACACAACACATTGTTGTGGTGTTACCTCATCAGTGTGTGGTGTTGAACAGAAAGTAAAGAAAGTTATAAGTATCACCCCACCTAAATTTCTTCCCCTTCTCCCCTGTCCATTCCAATTTCCAGATTGTAAAGAAATCACTTAAGTACATGATTCATTAGAGAGCAGTTTTGAACAGAACTGTACAACAAATATGTTTTGTTCCCCCCCCCCCCCCTTCCAACTCCTAGTCTCAGACTATAAAAGTATAACTTCAGTACATTGAAAATTATTTCGCATTTTTAACAAGACTGTAGACAAGTTATTCACTGCTCCATACAGCACATTGTTGTGGCGTCACCTCATCAATGTGTGGTCTTGAACAGAATACAAGGGAAGCTATAAGTACTACCCCAGTTAAACTCCCTGCCCTTCTCCCTTGTCCACTCCCATTTCCAGATTACCCGACCTAAATTTCTCGTCCTTCTCCCCGTGCCACTCCTACTTTCAGATTGTAAAGAAAAGTATAATTTTAAGTATATGATTGATTAGAGAGCAGTCTTGTACAGAACTGTACACAAAATATATTTTGTTCCTCTCCCTGCTAACTCCTAGCTTCAGACTATAAACAGTATAACTTCAGTAAATTAAAAATAACATTGCAATTTTAACAAGACTGTACACAACTTATTTACTGCTCAACACAACACATTGTTGTGGTGTTACCTCATCAGTGTGTGGTGTTGAACAGAAAGCAAAAGAAAGTTATAAGTATCACCCCACCTAAATTTCTTGCCCGTCTCCCCTGTCCAT
This sequence comes from Pictodentalium vernedei, assembly GCA_031216915.1. Taxonomy (NCBI): domain Eukaryota; kingdom Metazoa; phylum Mollusca; class Scaphopoda; order Dentaliida; family Dentaliidae; genus Pictodentalium; species Pictodentalium vernedei. Next base: position 520,412,941 of record CM062294.1, on the reverse strand, counting down.
TCCTATTTTCAGATTGTAAAGAAATCACTTAAGTACATGATTCATTAGAGAGCAGTTTTGAACAGAACTGTACAAAAATATGTCTTGTTCCTCCCCTACCAACTCCCAGTTTCAGACTATAAAGTGTAACTTCAGTACATTGAAAATTATTTAGCATTTTTATCAAGACTGTAGACAAGTTATTCACTGCTCTATACAGCACATTGTTGTGGCGTCACCTCATCAATGTGCGGTTTGGAACAGAATGCAAGAAAAGCTATAAGTACCACCCCAGTTAAACTCCCTACCCTTCTCCCTTCTCCACTCCTATTTCCAGATTACGAAAAAACGTACAACTTAATTATATGCTTGATTGGAGAGCATTTTTGAACGGATCTGTACACTAAACATATCTTGCCCCTCTTCCCGGTCTGACTGTCATTCATTATCATGAGGTCAATAGCTCTGTGCGCTACTTTTTTCACTGAACTGTACCCAACACACCCGAGATGCTCATCTGAGGTCAATAGCTCTGTGCGCTACTTTTTTCACTGAACTGTACCCAACACACCCGAGATGCTCATCTGACTGAATCATAACTGGAAATGCAAAACGTAAAAATTGCAAAATTATCTCCGTGGATCTGTTTGAAGGTAAGGTGATACAACTTTACCTCAAAATGACCTGCTCCCAAGGGGTGGAGGGGGTGGGGTGGGTCACCCTCTAAAGTATCCAACAATGGTTTTACTGACAGGCGAAACTTAGTTTTGTTTTTATTATTCTACTTTTATTTTTCATCGGCCAAGCGTTCGTGTTTAGGAATACATGAGATGAAAATGAACAAATAAATGGAGAAAGGAATAAATAAATAAATAAATAATTAAGTAAATAAATAAATTAATAAATATAAATAAATAAATAAATAAATACCCCCCCCCCCCTTTGTCCTCCTCCTTCATCTTCATCGAAATCACCCCGTGCACCTCTGTAGACCACCACCCCCCCCCCCCCCCCCCCCACTCCGTGGGGAATCAGTGAAGCAAAACCGTGCCTGTCCACCGTGGTAAAATACCCTGTTTCTTCTAGTAATAGACCTCAATCACCAATGCCTGAGACATATGTCCGTTAAAATAGGAAATACGGGTGCACATGACTAGCCAAACGTCATTTTATATCTGTGTTGTGGTCACGATTAGTCTTTCGTGCATAATTATATGACCTTGAACACAAATACTCAAATGAATTATTCTCCTGAGGCAATCAACAAAATAAATTTTGTGCACGCTTCATATCCCGTTTACGTGAACTCAAATCACGAATTCCAGCTTTCTGACACACTACAAACAACCAAACAAATCGATCAAGCGGCGTTCCAGCTGACAACGTTTGTTTGTCAGTACACACAAATGATTTCCAAATGCAATAAGCATAGTGAAGTGAAAATGGGTGATAAATCCTGGGTCTCCCCGTGGGAATCCGGGATGCAACGCTGGGCCTGTTCAAGGTGTAAACAAGCCCTGCTTTGCAGTAGAGTAGTCCCTAAATTTAGTGTAGAAGATCTCAAAAATGGACAACATGTGTATAAAAGCTCAGATAAATTTAGACTGGTATCTGTGTTGGGTTCACGATAGGCCTTTCTGTGCACAATTATTTGACCATAAACGCTGTAAAATAACTTGCAACTTTTGAGTCTGTCTTTGATTGATTGAATGGAACCTGTTTGGGACTCAATGGGGTTATAGATGGGGTGTCTTATAGATAGGGTGTCTTTGATTGATTGGATGGAACAGATTTGGGACTCAATGGGGTTATATATACCGTGTGTTGGGGGCACAATGGATGTGTTGATTTGACCCTTTGCCCACGCTGCCTTCGAGACAAACAATTGAATGTTTTAACTTTTAACCCATAATTTTGAAAATATTTTCATACAAATATAAAGGTATGGGAATCGTTGCAGTCGGCTTGGTAAGCCGATTCTAATGATGCCCATATTTTTATTTCTTTTTTTTTTTTTTTTATTTATTTCTTTTCCCGTGGGGAATCCGGGAAGCAATGCCGTGTTTCTTCACTGTGGTGAACAAGCCCTGTTTTGCCGGTAGAATAGACCTCAGTCACCAATGCTTGGGGTAGAAGTCCTCTAAAATGGGCAACACAGGTATTTGTTTGTTTATTTGTTTATTGGTGTTTTTACGACACTTTAACATCCAGGGTCATATCGTGTCGGTGGCAGGTTGAAGGGTGCAGGAGGCCCTACTTGTACCCTACTTGTACCGCCCACACCTATTAGACCACAAATGTACAAACGGACCGCCGTTAGGGGGAGATCTGAGTGCAGCTTTACTGTTCCGAAGTGCATGTATAGTTTCTTATTTTCTAGAAGCAAGCATTACACCGTCTAGCAGCGCGATTGGGCTGTGCTTCCCGGTTCCACTTAATGTGCGCGCGGGAGCGCGCACGGTATGTGCGCCTAGGTTTCGAAGCCCGTTGTCATGCTGATTTCACTTCTTATTACAGAATGTAACCCATTGAAAAGGTAATGACTCACGTGTGTATTTCTCGCCGTCGCCAAGTAGATGTTTTGTATTTATTTTATTTATGTCTTTTCGAAACTTGTTGCTGATTTCGTGTTCGGGTGGCGACTTGTTACTCTTCTGAAGCATCGATGTGCGTGGGAACATTACGGGGTGTGGTGGTGTTACTTTCGCGGCTTTTAGTGCATAATGCATAATAAGAGACGTATCTCCACACCTGGAATGGTGAAGCACAAACAGTAAGCTTATCATGATTCCAAATGAATCTCACTTTCCTTCATCTAAACATGTTCTCAAGTATTTTATCTTATCTCAGCTGGTTTTAAAAACTGAATAGAATGTGTCCAAAAAATAATTGGTACATTCAGTTCTTGAAACGACCCTCTCATCTGCACAACCTCAACATAAACAAATATTTGACTCTGACTTCAGCACTCTGTTCACATTTTAGTCCTCAGATCAAGAAAACTCTTTTTGGTAAATTTGCCCTTAATTTGAAATTTTCAAATGGCTAATGTACTCTCATTCGATGAGATACAGAGCAGCAGAACATTCGACTTCATTTCCCAGTTCAACGCTGGACTGACTGAGAATGATGCTGACAATTCAACCACCCCACTCATTTTAGAAAAAAATAATTGCGAGTATTACACCCCGGAACAGTTTAACACGAAATTCGCAGATAAAAATAACCCACTTGTGCTTTTAAACTTGAATTGTCAAAGCTTAAATGCCAAGTGGGAAGCTTTCTCTAACTTAGTCAGTAGCCTACAGAATCAATCCAACGTGTTGGATGTAATAGGCCTGACAGAAATCTATACACTTAAAAGTAATTATTTACTGGAAGGTTACCACCCCCTAATCTCAAGACAAAGGCCCGATAAAGATGACGGCAGAGGGGGCGTAGGTCTTTACATTAAAGAAAAAATTCCCTTTAAAATTCGTGAAGACCTCTCTGTATTTATCCCCCACGTATTTGAATCATTGTTTGTAGAAATCTCCACTAAGAAAAAAACCATTGTAGGTGTAATCTATAGACCAAATACCGCCCCAAAAGCGGATCTTGACCTGTTTTTGAAAACAATGACGGACATAACTAACGTCTTAGCTGGAGAAAACAACCATGCGTACTTGATGGGCGATTTTAATATTGATTTACTAGGTTTTAAAAAACATAATAAAACGGACTCATTTATTGAAAATATGTTCAGTACTGGCTTTATGCCGCTCATCTCCAAGCCAACAAGAGTAACAGAATTTTCGGCAACGATAATTGATCATATTTTTTCCAACAAAGTTTGTCCCAACACATCCGGAATAATTATTACAGACGTTAGCGACCACTTTGCCACATTCTATGTAGACGAATCTGCTAGAATCCCGACTCGTCCTACCCAGACTTACAAACGATCTTTCAAACAGGAAAATATAAATCGATTTAAATCATTTCTGTCTGAAGAAGATTTCACCAGTGTACTGACCTCGCACTGCCCAAATGAAGCATACAACAGCTTACTTAACACAATCCACGTAGCATTTGAACACGCCTTCCCTGAAAAATTGATAAATATTCCACAAAGATACGTTAAACGGGAACCGTGGATGACGTCGGGTATCTTACAGTCATCACAGGAAAAACACAAACTATATTTGAAGAAACTAAAATCACCGACGGTGGATAATAAAATGAGATACAAAAATTACTGTGCAAATTTCAACAGACTCAAAAGGGCCCGGAAATCAGATTATTATAGCACGATATTGACAGAAAACAAACATGATATGAGAAAAACATGGGAAATTTTGAAAAACGCAATTGATAAAAACACCCCCAGTTCAGTGTTCCCGGCAACATTCTTTGAAGGTGGTGATGAAATATCTGACCCAAATGAAATTGCCGATAAATTCAACACCTACTTTGTTAATATTGGTTCGAAGCTTAACGATTCCATGACCACAGAAAGTCCCCCCTTTACCGATTACATGGGGGAGAGTAATGTCGACTCATTTTATATTACACCAACCACAACGATTGAAATAATACAATGTGTTAAAAATCTAAAACCCAAATCGTCTCGAGACGCTGATAACATGTCCAGTAAGCTACTAAAGGAAGCAATTGAAGTAATCGCAATCCCCTTAACGCATATAATCAATTTATCATTTGAAACTGGCATTGTCCCAATAAAAATGAAGGCCTCGAAAGTAATTCCAATTTATAAATCAGGTGACAAACAGTTGTTCAGCAACTATAGGCCAATAAGTATTTTGCCCACTATGTCAAAAGTAATAGAGAAATTAATGAATACAAGGTTATTATCTTTCCTTGAAGACAAAACAATACTCCATCAGTACCAATTTGGATTTAGAAAATCACACTCAACTTTTCATCCAATTCTGCATCTAATAAACAGTATAGCGGAAATGAATGACAAACCAACAAAGGATGGCACATTTGGTCTCTTTCTTGACTTTTCGAAAGCGTTCGATACCATAAACCATTCGATTCTCTTGCGGAAGTTGGAGCATTATGGAATCCGAGGGCATGCCAATTTCTGGTTTGAAAATTATCTGTCAGAACGATCACAGTCAGTTCACATTCCAAATGCCAGCTCAGAGTATCAGACAGTTTCTACGGGAGTTCCACAGGGCTCTATCCTCGGTCCGCTACTCTTTATCATATATGTAAACGATATAATAAACTCTACAAACCTTAAAATTTTATCGTACGCTGACGACACAACAGCATATATACATGGCCAAAGTCCAGAATTAGTCATACCTGTGATCAATGACGAATTGAAAAAGATTCACAAATGGTGCGTTGCAAATAAACTATCATTGAATGAAAAGAAAACCAAATATATGGCATTTCATCCCCGGAATGATACACATTCGTGTAGCACTGACACCCAAGTCACTATTAATAATACAAACATTACGAAGGTTGCCAATAATCAGGAAGAAACTTCTTTGAAATTTCTCGGTATCTACGTGGATGAAAACCTAAATTTTAAAAGCCACGTTGCGACACTCTGTTCAAAAATCTCTAGAGCAATATATTGCATGAATAAAGTGAAAAGAATTCTTCCCAAGTTATGTCTAAAAAAGTTATACTATTCCCTTATTCACAGCTACATGTTGTACGGCATTCAAATCTGGGGGCACTCTACCTCAACCGGAAATATTCTTAAACTACAAAAAAAGGCTATTCGCATAATATCGATCAAAAAATACAATGCCCACACTGAGCCACTCTTCAAACAACATGGCATCTTAAAATTTCCCGACCTTTATAAACTTCATGTATCATTATTTATGTATGACTGGTATAACAACAATCTTCCAGAAAGTTTTAAAAATACTTTCAAGGTATACCACAACCCATCAGGCATGAATACGAGACAATCCGGGAAACTCCATACTCAAAAACCCAGAACCCAATTTTCTGCAAATCTCCCTATCCACACTTTCCCTAGACTGTGGAACTCAATAGAACCATCAGTACAAAACCTCACAAGACCTTTATTTAAAAGAACACTTACTGAACAGTACCTTAGCCTATACGCGCCACAAGTAAACTGCAACAACCCACATTGTCCCGATTGCGCACTGGTACGTTATTCTAACTAACCCACAGTGTTTGTACAAAGCCAGAATTAATATCAGGCTAAAATGCTCAGGCATTAGCTCTGAAATCTCATCCCCAATTCCGATTTATCCCTTTACACAAAACACAATTTGTTGTCGAGGATCTACTGGTGACAAAATCAATGAATACACTGTTTTTGGAACGAATAATTCTTCGACAACTACCTTATTTCACTTATGACTCTTAATCAAAGAACTTTTCACGTGGAGGATTTAAACTACCGAACAGAAATAGTAGTGAACGCAAATTTGATAGGACATCAACATAAATTTATGTACATTGTTGCTGTTGGGGTTGTGCAGTAGTATTCGCCTTCGGATCTAAGGGAATGACGGGAAGACGGTCCTTGAGGCCACGTCATTTCCCTGCAGTACCTCTAACCACACGATGTATATGCTAATCTATGTATACTTGAAGTTTATGTTATACTGTATTTTTTTTTTTATAAATGTAAAAACATGTACTGCAAAATAAATAAATTGAAATTGAATTGAAAATTGAGTATAATACCCGTTGTATATACTTAGTATAACCATAGAGTATAATACCCGTTGTATACACTTGATGTATAACCATAGAGTATAATACCCGTTGTATATACTTGATGTATAACCATAGAGTATAATACCCGTTGTATATACTTGATGTATAACCATAGAGTATAATACCCGTTGTATATACTTGATGTATAACCATAGAGTATAATACCCGTTGTATATACTTGATGTATAACCATAGAGTATAATACCCGTTGTATATACTTGATGTATAACCATAGAGTATAATACCCGTTGTATATACTTGATGTATAACCATAGAGTATAATACCCGTTGTATATACTTGATGTATAACCATAGAGTATAATATCCGTTGTATATACTTGATGTATAACCACAGAGTATAATACCCGTTGTATATACTTGATGTATAACCACAGAGTATAATACCCGTTGTATATACTTGATGCATAACCATAGAGTATAATACCCGTTGTAGATACTTGATGTATAACCATAGAGTATAATACCCGGTGTATACACTTGATGTATAACCATAGAGTATAATATCCGTTGTGTATACTTGATGTATAACCATAGAGTATAATATCCGTTGTATATACTTGATGTATAACCATAGAGTATAATACCCGTTGTATATACTTGATGTATAACCATAGAGTATAATATCCGTTGTATATACTTGATGTATAACCATAGAGTATAATACCCGTTGTATATACTTGATGTATAACCACAGAGTATAATACCCGTTGTATATACTTGATGCATAACCATAGAGTATAATACCCGTTGTAGATACTTGATGTATAACCATAGAGTATAATACCCGGTGTATACACTTGATGTATAACCATAGAGTATAATATCCGTTGTGTATACTTGATGTATAACCATAGAGTATAATATCCGTTGTATATACTTGATGTATAACCATAGAGTATAATATCCGTTGTATATACTTGATGTATAACCATAGAGTATAATGCCCGTTGTATATACTTGATGTATAACCATAGAGTATAATATCCGTTGTATATACTTGATGTATAACCACAGAGTATAATATCCGTTGTATATACTTGATGTATAACCATAGAGTATAATACCCGTTGTGTATACTTGATGTATAACCATAGAGTATAATAACCGTTGTGTACACTTGATGTATAACCATAGAGTATAATAACCGTTGTATATACTTGATGTATAACCATAGAGTATAATATCCGTTGTATATACTTGATGTATAACCATAGAGTATAATACCCGTTGTATATACTTGATGTATAACCATAGAGTATAATACCCGGTGTATACACTTGATGTATAACCATAGAGTATAATACCCGTTGTATATACTTGATGTATAACCATAGAGTATAATACCCGGTGTATACACTTGATGTATAACCATAGAGTATAATACCCGTTGTATATACTTGATGTATAACCATAGAGTATAATACCCGGTGTATACACTTGATGTATAACCATAGAGTATAATACCCGTTGTATACACTTGATGTATAACCATAGAGTATAATACCCGATGTATATACTTGATGTATAACCATAGAGTATAATACCCGTTGTATATACTTGATGTATAACCATAGAGTATAATACCTGTTGTATATACTTGATGTATAACCATAGAGTATAATACCCGTTGTATATACATACCCGTTGTATATACTTGATGTATAACCATAGAGTATAATACCCGTTGTATATACTTGATGTATAACCATAGAGTATAATACCCGTTGTATATACTTGATGTATAACCATAGAGTATAATACCCGTTGTATATACTTGATGTATAACCATAGAGTATAATACCCGGTGTATACACTTGATGTATAACCATAGAGTATAATACCCGTTGTATATACTTGATGTATAACCATAGAGTATAATACCCGTTGTATATACTTGATGTATCACCATAGAGTATAATACCCGATGTATACACTTGATGTATAACCATAGAGTATAATACCCGTTGTATATACTTGATGTATAACCATAGAGTATAATATCCGTTGTATATACTTGATGTATAACCATAGAGTATAATACCCGTTGTATATACTTGATGTATAACCATAGAGTATAATACCCGGTGTATACACTTGATGTATAACCATAGAGTATAATATCCGTTGTATATACTTGATGTATAACCATAGAGTATAATATCCGTTGTATATACTTGATGTATAACCATAGAGTATAATACCCGTTGTATATACTTGATGTATAACCATAGAGTATAATACCCGTTGTATATACTTGATGTATAACCACAGAGTATAATACCCGGTGTATACACTTGATGTATAACCATAGAGTATAATACCCGTTGTATATACTTGATGTATAACCACAGAGTATAATACCCGGTGTATACACTTGATGTATAACCATAGAGTATAATACCCGTTGTGTACACTTGATGTATAACCATAGAGTATAATACCCGTTGTATATACTTGATGTATAACCATAGAGTATAATACCCGTTGTATATACTTGATGTATAACCATAGAGTATAATACCCGTTGTATATACTTGATGTATAACCATAGAGTATAATACCCGTTGTATATACTTGATGTATAACCATAGAGTATAATACCCGGTGTATACACTTGATGTATAACCATAGAGTATAATACCCGTTGTATATACTTGATGTATAACCATAGAGTATATTACCCGTTGTATATACTTGATGTATAACCATAGAGTATAATACCCGTTGTATATACTTGATGTATAACCATAGAGTATAATACCCGGTGTATACACTTGATGTATAACCATAGAGTATAATACCCGTTGTATATACTTGATGTATAACCATAGAGTATAATATCCGTTGTATATACTTGATGTATAACCATAGAGTATAATACCCGTTGTATATACTTGATGTATAACAATAGAGTATAATACCCGGTGTATACACTTGATGTATAACCATAGAGTATAATACCCGTTGTATATACTTGATGTATAACCATAGAGTATAATACCCGTTGTATATACTTGATGTATAACCATAGAGTATAATACCCGTTGTATACACTTGAAGTATATACATTACGTGTTGTATATAATTATAATTGTTGAAAGTGGATCCGACAGTGAAATTTCAACAGAGAAGAGATTCATACAAATGGATAATGAACGCCATCATCGATTTTGTGGTGTAAGGGGTGTAACTCTGTTTGTCTCATCTCTTTGGTTTGTCTCGTTTTCTGCCGAGGCCCGTGGGAATCAGACTAAAAGTGAATATAAGCCTCATCGAGTGAACCTGCTGTTTCTTATCAGATAAAAACAATATACATATAGTGTTTTTTTTTAATATCTGGTTTATACAACTCGTTACAATATAGTTAATATTTTCTCGGCAGAGCCTCGAAAATATTAACTATATTTCAACTCGTTGTATAAACCAGATATAAAAAAACACTACATGTATATTGTCTATACATTTGGTAAAACACAAACACTGTGACAACTTCCTAAATACCTTAATAATTATTCCACTTGTAGCTTTTCACTTGTACGTTTTTCGTTCTATAATTTTAAATTACGTCGTGGAATAGTTTTCAGGTCAAACTTCAGGCCTATCTGGAAAACTTTTCAAAAATAAAACTACATGTATTAGGCCACACCAAAATAAATTAATTGATTCTCAGGCAATTTTGTTTTCAAATCAGTGAGGGAGGGAGGGTTTTATTTTTAATTTTTATTTTACGAAAAGTGAGTAAACATGGGGACGATTTCAGGTGTCTTTTTACACACAGAAATATAGGAAGTGCATATTTATACAAATAATTCATTTTTAATTTGAAAAATAAAATATTCCTCTAAAAACAAACTGTATGTACTGCAATTAAAAGGCTTCATATCCTTTCCATGTTCTTCATATTATCTTTGAAGTAAAAGTATTTAATCTATGGGGATTTGACTTGTTACAATTTATGGGAGAGTGCTATAAGCACTCTCCCATAAATTGTAACAAGGCAAACATTTTGGAGATGCAACTAAATAAATATGCATCAGTCAAACAATGTAAAACATTTCAGGTCTCCCTGAGTTTATACTAATATTGGAAGACACTGAAAAGACAATAAAAATGTCCAGTGAGGGGGTTCAAATTCAATGAGGGATTGCCCAAGAATCAAAACACTCTTTTTTTAGCCTTATAAAATAAATATATTCTAAATCTTTTCACTGTCAGATAGTCAACATAACACATTCGTATTGTAAAATGCGGTATTGAGAAATTTATCTATTTGTGTTTACGGTTACCATCAGCACCTTCGGCTAGTGTTCAACCGATTATCAAGAATGGCCGCTGACCGATTACAGGCTATTTGAGCTCACAATCGGCCGATTCCGATGCCGATTCCGATTGTAATACCATGCACTACTGGACAAGCGGGGGCTCGAAAGAACTACATTAAATTGTCCTTATTTTACGGGTTTACAGTCCGTCCACTACTAGATAACAAGACTCGAAAGAACTACATTAAACTGAACATATTTCACAGTGTTAAACGCCGTTGTCTCAGGTCCAGTAAAATTACCAGTCGGAAACACTTGAACAGTAAACGTGGCTCTCGGAGAGCTCGTTCCAACGGGCGGTCATAACCTATGTTTTTGCGACAAAAAATGAAAAAATAATGAAAATTAACTGGCGATTTTTGAGAAGAGCGCTGGACGGTTTTGGCCCTTACGTTGTGTAAATTGTTAATATAGTAAACTAACACTGCTTCACTTTCTAGTGTTCCCACAGGGAAGAATGATGCATTAGACAAATAGTAAAATATCAAAAGGTTTCAGACATTCAGTAACATAGTATTCAAAACCGCTACAGGTACACACTAAAATCAGCAAGGTTGAAAATTAACACTAATCAGGTGAGTTATGAATACTAATAAAAAACCGCTACAGGTACACACTAAAATCAGCAGGGTTGAAAATTAACACTAATCAAGTGGGTTATGAATACTAATAAAAAAAAACGCTACAGGTACACACTAAAATCAGCAGATTTGGAAATTAACACTAATCAAGTGGGTTATGAATACTAATAAAAAAAACCGCTACAGGTACACACTAAAATCAGCAGATTTGGAAATTAACACTAATCAAGTGGGTTATGAATACTAATAAAAAAAACCGCTACAGGTACACACTAAAATCAGCAGATTTGGAAATTAACACTAATTAAGTGGGTTATGAATACTAATAAAAAAAACGCTACAGGTACACACTAAAATCAACAGGGCTGAAAATTAACACTAATCAAGTGGGTTATGAATACTAATAAAAAAAACCGCTACAGGTACACACTAAAATCAGCAGATTTGGAAATTAACACTAATCAAGTGGGTTATGAATACTAATAAAAAAACCGCTACAGGTACACACTAAAATCAGCAGGGTTGGAAATTAACACTAATCAAGTGGGTTATGAATACTAATCAAAAAACCCGCTACAGGTACACACTAAAATCAGCAGGATTGAAAATTAACTCTAACCCAAGTGTGTTATGAATACTAACACAAGTGGGTTCATATTCACTCAACCCAGTTGACTTGGGTTGATTTTTAACCCTGCTGATTTTAGAGTGTATAATACATATCTACTGTTTATATGTGAGCAGTGGCGACCGGAGGCCGTGGGGCGGAGGGTGGGGTCCTTGACAGAACTTGACGGGGTCCTGGGGGACACTAAACATTCCAGAGAAAATTTTGAAAATTGGTGCCAAACGAAGCAAAATCTTTCCTTCAGGAGGTCAAACGAGAGGTCTTAGGTGTGTATTACTAACACCGAATATCACGTATAGCCATCTTGGGTACATCACGGTGCAATCTGCCTTTAGCACTGTAGAGGGCGCGTTGTTACACCCGTGGGACGATATTATCTTTCTCATAATTGGCGTTGCTCCAGGACCAGGTGTCTGAAAATTTACTGCCAAATGGGTAGTTAATTCGCGGACGGTCTGATAAGTGAGTACGGAAACAATACATAATTATTTATTAACGGGCAGATAGATAGGACTTCACCGAGTCGAAGACACCCCAATGGGAGCCCTGGGGAAGGAACCCTGTGTGTGGGCCACCCTGGCCCCCTGGACGAGTCGCCACTAAATCGGAGCCTGTTTGTTAGGTTCCACTTTATATAACTGTATATTGTCTTTTGCTCCACGGTTTATTACCGCCAATATGATGTTCCACATGAGTTGAAACGGTTAACCGATTAATCGATTAATCAATGCTCAACATCTTGATCGATACAAAAAGTAATTGTTCGATTAAACGTTACTTTTGAACTACTGTATTTATGGGTTAACAAAGAAACAAACTTGCTCCAAAACAGGCAAACATTGTCACACTGACTCTCTTCAATTATATGAGACAGAGTAAAGCATGCAAGTTACTTGCTGACATACTTGTTTACTTGCATGATCATTATACTGTATCAGTAGCTGGAAATAGTCATTCTTAACCCTTTAACCATTGCGGGCAGCAGATGATACTTGCAAAATAAATTCATGAATTACTGAAAATTTTCAATTTTGTCTCAAATACATAGCTTATGAGCCCCCTCATTGGAACGAGCTCTTTCCAATGAGGGGTCATAAGCTACGTTTTTGACACATAAGTTAAAAACATAATAAATTTGAATGTAGATTTTTGTATATAGGCCTAGTCGGTTTTGTTTATTACGTTGGGTAAAGGGTTCATGCTGTAAATCATTAACGGTATGGCATTTATTCAGATATCTATTTGTACAAGTGATTAATCGGTTAACCAAGGTTAATCCACGTGATTAATCGATCAAGAAAACCCCTTAACCGTTTCAGCTCTATGTTGCACTTGTTAAAACACAAATCGAAAGGATTCCTTATACAATAATAATAACACTTTGGCCGGTCGCTGATTTGTCGCGGTTCTCGGATGAGAAGGCCTTGGTTACCCCCTATACTCCCAACTGCCTCCCTATTCCCACGCTTCTTCTCTCCACCCAACACTCGGAGACGAACTGCTTGATGACATCCCTTGCCCCATCCTTCCCAATCTCTCCGATTAGCATATTAATCCTCGCCTTTGAGTCTCCGACTAACAACATGTCCTTCATTCCCCCTCTCACTTCCCCATTATACTCCCAGTGAATCTTATTCTTTTAGACTGGTATTTTTGGCATTCTAGAAGAAAGTGTTCCAGGGTCTCCACCACGCCCAAATTACACATCTGGCACTCCTTTTCACTGTTTTTCCCAATTTTTCCCCTCAGCTCCAGGGACTGCGACCTCAGCTTGAACAACAGTGACCCCACAAAGGTGCCATCAAGGAACTCTTCAAAACCAGGCTTCTCTTTATCACGCAGGTCACCCAAAGACCTCTTTGATTTTACCCCCTCTCGCCAATTACGGTTACAATCCTCCATGACCCTTTCTCTGACGATTTCTTTACCCTGGTTTGCCCCAACGTCTAGGTCCGAGATCTCCAATGAGTAGTTCTCTACTAGCTCCCACAGATGGACCATCCACCCCGTCTTGATATTTGAGTTGAAAATTCTCAGGAACATTACTTTACAACATCGGCTGTCGGGGAGATTTACCAAATAATTAAGATAACCGAGTTTAAATAGGTTTATCCTGTCCTTGATCCTCATCCACCCAAGCTCACCCCTGATTGCTTCTAGCGCTGCGGCATTACTCGACCCCGTTATCCATCGGCCTACATCGTTGAAAGGATTATCCCAGAAATAAACGTGGAATCATATTTCCCGTCATTAGTGAATTTAACCACACAGTTACGTGCACTACACGCATTATATCTAATCATGTTTATCACAACACAGACCAGGTGGATTGTTCAAGTCTGGATGGGATATAGTAAATAATGTCGTTTGTAAGTCTCTACTCGATATCACAACCCTGTTGTTACCTCCATCTGATAATAGAACATGTTCACGATTGTCTATTGGCCCACTGAATATCTTTCCGGACGAGTTGATCATGTGACCGTTGTCATCAATATTTTTCACACAACCACTCTTGTCAAACGTTACAACAAAACCGTTATCTGCTCGATATATTCCCTGGTAGCTTCCAGTCACCTGAATATCAGAGTTCTTGATAAAATTTGATACTTCACAAAGTTTTATCGAAAACTTGCCTGCGAAAATATCTGAATAAATACAGAAATCACCGGGTACATCCAGTAAATCAAGAGTTCTCAATACTTTATTGCTTCTATTGATGTGTTCTGTTGTTTTGGCCTTTTTGGGATTAAGTGTTGGTACCAGCATATCCTGATCAGTATCTGGGATCATGTTTACATAGTGCTAGTTGTGTTTGCAGCTAATATGTTCATCTTCAACAAAACTATAGGCAGGATTATTATAATCGCTGATGGGTACGGGTGTGGGATGGGAAAATCTCACCTGAGGGCAAGATATTTGGGCCAGACACGAGGCTTGCCGAGTGTCTGGACCAAATATCTTGTCCCAAGGGTGAGATTTTCCCATCCCACACCCGTACCCATCAGCGATTATTTTTCTCCCCACCATACAGCGGTTACGTTAGCCAGAGCTAATCGGCGGTCACGTGCTGATATAATCAACTCATTTGGTATTCGTTGTTTTGAAAAACTAATGACACCATCGGAATTCCGAAAGAGCATGCAAAAGTTATGTATATAGCATCAAACTTTGATCACACGGCATTCTGATGACGTCAATATGAATTAGTTGGTAGCAAGAAATTGATCTATCTCCACACAAGGGTTTCTCCCTTGCAGCGGATACATGTATCCGCTGAAAGGGGGAAATCATTGCATGGAGATAGGAAATTGATACGATATGTATAACGTCATAATAACGTTCTAAATGTATAACGTCACGTGGGTGGGGTGGGATACATCTGTCTCTCCCTGCTATCTCACCCTGGACAGACGTATGTTACACATGCACTGGGGGGAGAAAAGTTTGTGAACCGACATGTAATGGAGATAAACTAATAGAACTCGTTAAATCTTAAAACACTTTTGTTAACAAAACTGTCATCTCGATTAAAATAAGAAGTCGACATTAAATTTTGTGCTTCATTTATTTATATCTGCTATTTCATCTCAACACTTATTTTTCCTGCCACTTATTTTTCCTACCAACGCGTTTCTAATTTTTTTTTTCCCTCCCCTAGTTGGAAATTCACTTTCCTACACCGATTGAAAAGATGTGCGCCATCGACGTGCAGTACGCCTCAGTACACGGCGTCATCGTGCCCCGGGATAAAGTGCCTTGCCCAAGGACAAAACGCGGGTCGTCCCGGCCGGGGATCGAACTCGGGACCTCTAGCATAGAGGTCCCGAGTTCGATCCCCGTCCGGGACGACCCGCGTTATTTCCAGACCTTCATTCGAGTTAGAGTTTCAGTGCAGGGTGAGTCTATACTTCTACAGGTAGTGAAACATAGGCCTATCTAGTGTTTATACCAGAGCTGCTTGTTCAGTTGTTTGTAGGTTCTAATTTATATAATTGTACTTTGTCTTTTCTAGAACAGGTTATAATAACAGCTAATATTGTCTGGAGCTTGTTAAAACACACATCATAAGGACTACGTATCCCAGAAATAATCGTAGAATCATATTTCCCATCATCAGTGAATTTAACCACACATTCATTATCTCTACTACATACATATATAGAACCACGTATATCAGAACAAAGACCACGTGGGTATTTCAGATCTGGATGTGATAAAATAAACAGCACAGTTTGCAAATCTCCACTCATTACCACTACCCTGTTGTTTCCACTATCTGATATCAGGATATGTTTATGGTAATCGGAAATCTCCACGTGTGTAGGGTTTTTAAATATATTTTCAGACGAACTGATCACATGTCCGTTGTCATTGATATTTTTTACATCACCATCCTCGTTAAACGTTACCATAAAACTGTTAAGTACTCTACATATTCCCAGACATTCACCAGGCATCTGTATCTTTGAATACTCAGTGAGATTGGATAATTTATACAGTTTGATCAACTTCAAGCTACCAAACGTGACTGCTACTCTATCTGAATAAATACAGAAATCATCAGGCTTAACCTGTAACTTAAGAGTTCTCAATACTTCACTACTTCTATTTAAGTGTTGTATTGTGCGTACTGTTGATATCAACATTTCCTCATCAGTATCTGGAATCATGTTTACACTGTACATATTGTGTTCGCAACTGATTTGTTCACCTTCAACAAAACTATAGACCGGAGAAGCTTGTGTAGCTGCATGTAATGGAGATAAACTAATGGAACTCGTAAGATTTGAAATAAGTTTCTCTACAAAACTGTCATCTCGACTGAAAAAGTTGACATTAAATATTCTGCACCATTCATTTATATCTGATATTTGTTTTTGTATGATCTTAAGTGTTGAATCATGGCGTGTACTATATTCAATTATATCATTTCTGCACACACTGGAGGAGTGATCTGTCGGGGGCTCATGTTTATCACTTGGGGGTTGAATAGGTTCGTGATCACTTAATTTCGTGGTATTTCTGCTAAAGTATTTTCCTTCTTCTATAATATCTTGAATTTGTTGTTTCAGAACATTATGCTTATCAAAATAGGAGGAAACTGTATGAATCCCTTCATCTCGTAAATCATGAAGATTCTGCAAACTCTCGTCCTCAGCCTCATCGACTTTTTTACGAATTTCATCGTAAAATAATCGAATTTTGGTTTCACCAAGTTGAGTGTAAGATTCTAATTTCTTTAAATACGATTTCAAATTATGACTCATTCTTTCTACATTGTCTCTGACGCATTTCACATGCTCGAAAAACATTGAAAACTCTGAGTTTATATTATCTACGGGCGTAACTGTACATTGTTTATGGTCTTTTGATAAACACATTGCACAACAATCTACCTTGTGATGATTACAGAAATAAATCACTTCCTGGTTAGGATGATTCACACAAAACAAATCCGACATAGTTGCTGAATTGTCTGTAAGTCTAATTTGTTGTGGAAAATCCGTGGAATTACTGTCTCCAGATATCACTGTCCCCTCACTGCCTTCGCGTATACCCTTATTATCAACGGAAGTCATTTTACATTGTCTAAACCACACTCAAAAATACATTGCCTTCACTTTGTTGTGTCAAAAGCTCAGGGCGACATTCAATGAGATTTGTTTGTACTTGCGCTCACCTGATCTGTTATTCAAACTTACGGCAGCCCAATCGGTACACCTCTAGTTTTATAATACCACAAGATATAACATAGTATTGTCAGGGTGTAGCCAGTGAAAATTAAAGTCTCTGGTGCATTAAGACCCTGCCAATAGATGGGCGGTTATAAACCGCTAAAAGTTAACCCTTTACAGGGACGCCGGAGCCGGGGGGGGGGGCTAGGGGGTTTACCCCCCCCCCCCCCCCCAACCATATCTTTTTCATTGGATGGGGCTGCCCTGTCTGATAAACGACCAAGCCTAAATATGTTTCGACGACATTCTTGTATCCAGTTTTCGCGAGAAATGTCAGTCACTGTCTTGTGTAACGGTTAAAGGGGGGGGATAACCCAAAAGGACATGATCATTAGTCATTCTTTGTTCGTCCCTTGAATGAATGTGCGGGTTATCAAGTAAAAGTCGCCAGTCGCGTTTGATAAGATTATGCCGCTCACACAGGCCGCCTGTGTGTGTCTGTGTGTGTGTGAGGGGGGGGGGGGGGGGGGCATAATCTTATCAAACGCGAACTGCGTTTATTTTTCACATCATGTCAAAAATTCAGTTTATTAACACTCAGTATACAAACCACGAATACTATTCTCGATTGAGACCCAATCGAGAATAGTATTCGTGGTTTGTATACTGAGTGTTAATAAACTAAGGTCGGCCCGTCATGCCCTTTCACCCCCCCCCCCCCACCCCCCGAATCCGAAATTCGCTCCGGCGTCCCTGCTTTACCCAACGAATCGGCCACATCCACCCGCGTAATATGCAAACTCAGCAGCTGAAAAAATATTTTTCAAAACATTTCAACAAAACCATATCATGTGACCACTCTTTGGAACGAGCTCATCGAGCTCGTTCCAATGAGGGGTCACATGATATGGGTTTCTTGCATTTTTTTTAAACATTATAAAAATGATATTTAAAATAATAAATTTTGATATCGTCTGCGTTGGGTAAAGGATTAAACATTATGTGGGCATTTCTCGAGGAAAACACTCCTAGCGATTTGATTAACTCCCGTGATATGCTCTTGTTTGAGATTAGAGCTAAAATTGTCATTCATTTAGGTTAATTCGTATTGACAAGATTCCACAGCATTGGTGCATACATATGAGCGTAGCGTTGCTGTTTCTTTGATGGATCAGTGATAAATCATCCGAAAAAAGAAGGCAGCGAGTAATCTGTATTTCTTCCTTTTTCTATTTTATTCTCTCACTCGGCATTTCGTGAGATGATGACACTCACATCAGTTTCAAAGGTTTTCGTGAAGTCTCGTTTGTTTGAATGAATTGCTTGGACCTCTCTGGTCGGTTTTGCACAACGATTGTCCATTCAACCAAGTCCTAGCTTCTTAGTTCGTATTTTTTACCATCGCTTCCTCAAACATTTTCCTGCTTTAATAATAACAAACCAGTGGATCATTGAGGGCATCAACATTTGAACAGCTACTGAGAACCAGTTACAAGAAATACAACACACTGACGAGTACCAAGCACAGAAATTAGTGGAACTCAAAAATGTCCGTGGCTCTTGGAAAGGACGTGATTTACTGGCACTTCGAATTTAACTGTGTCCATTTTGATGGAGTTTGTGGATGAACTTATGCGGAGATCCGACAAATGCATCTGGCCTGTTTGTGTGAAAGACGACTTTCAAGCAAAATGATTTAAAAAAGTGATACTTTGCAGAAAACGTTGCAAACATTGATGGATTTTTTCAATCAACAATCAAGCAAGCTACAACTGCAATACCAATAGTATGGGGAGCACGATGGCTCAGTGGTAGACTGTTGGACTTCTATGCTAGAGGTCCCGAGTTCGATCCCCGTCCGGGACGACCTGCGTTGTGTCCTTGGGCAAGGCACTTTATCCCGGTTGCTTACATGGGGGCACGATGACGCCGTGTACCAAGGCGTACTGCACGTCGATGGCGCACGTGTCTTCAACCGTTGTAACCTGCTTGAGCGGAGCTTGAACAGAGTTAGAATGTTCAGGAGCTCGTCGTTGCTCGGTGGTTCTCTCCGGGTACTCTGGCTTCTTACACCCGTAAAACTGTGACGGTCACGATTAGCCATTGTGCATAATTATGTGACCTTAAACACCAATCAATAAATAAATCCATAATTAACCAACAGCATCAGCAACAACAACAGCAGCAACATTTTATCCATCAAAAACATGAACAGGTCTGGCAACATCAAAGACTTAGGTTGTAATACTATTAAAATTCGGATTCCACGGATGAAATCGAAAAAAAGCCACAAAAACAGGGAAAGGGGAGCTTTAAGCAATGCATCCCCCTTAGGCTAGATCAAAGATCTCGAAAGCAGAAAAAAAACCAACGAATTACGGTTGCGTCCAGGGACGTGGTTAGAGGTTTCCGATTGGGGGTGTAGGGTAGTGAATTTCCAACTAAGGGCAGGAAGAAAAATTTTGAAAATGAAGCCATGAAAGGGGGCATAAAATTGATTCTAGTAACAGAAATGCCAACACATCTGTGATAGAATTATCAGTTTATTATTATTTGGTATTCTTCTGGGAATTGAATATGTGCTAAACAAATGCACAAGCTGAGAAGTTTGAGCAATTCACACAGTGGGACTATCAGGCAGTGTTGGAATAATATTGCATAACAATTACTTGTTTGAACTAGTTTAGAGTAGTTCATTCATTGATGATTACCCATATATTTATATAACTGTTACTGGTACTAAACCTGTACGAGCTAAAATATTGGTCAACTGATATATATAGGGATTTGAGGTTCTTTGAAAATTGGAGCATTAAACCTTATTGCCACTTTGTGTATAACACAACAAATGTGAAGTACTGTTGATAAAAAAAACTCAATATTAAGTGGAAATTTCAATGGAAAACTGCAAAACTGAACTTAGGACTGACAAATACTTATTGAGGGAGACGACTTACATAAGCTGATAGCTTTCCGTCGAATTCCTCTCATATACAGCGATCTATCTCCGTTTACCTTTGTTATTTTGTGTACTGTTGTACATTGTGTTGCTTGTTCTTCTTTGTACCTGTTGCGTACTGTATACAAATAACATAATTTCAAATAAATATTGTTTATATTGTTTAAACTAAATACTTATTGCAATCTTCTCAAAATTGAAGTAACAAAAATAGACCCAAGAAGATAAAAAACAACTCAAAATTTAGGCGTTTCAACTAGCTAGTTCATCGCCTGAGTGCAAGAATATCCTATGTCGCATAGGGGACATAGGACATTCTAGCACTCAGCAGACGAGTTGTTCATCAAGCTGCTCGTGGCATTCATATTGAGCAAAATATGTGGAATTCATCTACGATCTTGTGCATTGATTGAATGTATCCGCTTATGCTTGAACATAATCAGATTTTGCTCGATTGCTTGTAGAATGTATAGTACTATACCACCATTAGTTATACTACTACCATGAAAGAAATCAATATGAAACTGTCCGGGGACCAAGATTCGAACCTCGCAGCCCTCATGGTCTACCGATCTTGGCCAAAGAAGAATGTTTAACACCTGGACATCACAAGTCATTGTATTTAGCTGCAAAAGCTTTTCTTCGTCTATATTCTGAATTGAACAATTTTGGGATTAGAACCCCTGCCGTCAAAACAAATGACCAATCGCAGAAAAGGAGTTTCTCCTCTAGATATGACCCTGAACTTACATACCAAATTTTGTGGTAACCAGAAATTAAAGTCTGTAGACAATGCTGAACAAAGTGTCAATGACACTGTAGCTTAATTTGACTGAGTGTAGTGTTTGATGCAAAGGATACTTTTCAATGTTTATGAAGGAATTATGAAATACGACAAAAATTGTGATAATTGAGAATATGTTAATTTCTGTTCCCTGTATGCTATGTTTTCAATACGATTTTGAGGTGTAGACTGTTCTAAAAATTGAGGCCTGAGTTAATGTGACCCTCACAGTTTAATGTAAGTCAACCAAAGTAATCAAGTTACAGTAAAATTATTCCAATAGGAGTCATCCTACCAAGTTACAATGAAACCCCTTCATAAATATATCTCGTAGACTTTCTTGAAGGAATGTAGGTCACATGACGGCTCGATGGTCACGGTTGACCGATCATGACCAAAATAGGAGAGTCTCAACTAGATAGCATACCAAGTTATAAAACCAAGTTACAATGGAATCCCTTCATAACAAAAACCTGTACACAGTGCTAAAGGAAGCTAGGCCACGTGACTAGGCGGCAATAACGGCTGACAGATCGTGACCAAAATAGGACAGTCTCATCTAGACATCATACCGAGTTGTCCGTGCAAGTTACAATAAAGTAGCATCATAAATATGAACTGTAGAATGCGCTAAACAAATCTAGGTCACAGGCCTGTACGGCCGTCACAGTTAACCGATCGCGGCCAAAATAGGACATTCTCATCTAGACATTATACTGAGCCATCCTACAAATTTGAAATGAAACCCCTTCAGAAATGCAAGCTTCAGACTTTGCTAAAGGAATCGAGGTAACATGCTCCCGCGGCCGTCACGGTTGACTGAACCCAAACAAAATAGGACTTCTCAGCTGGACATTATACAGATTCTTACTACGAAGTTACAATAAAATCTCTTCCTAAATACGACCTGTAGACTGTGCTAAAGGTTTTCGAGCTTCGGGCCCGTGTAGCCGTCATGGTTGACCGATCGCGACCAAAAGGGGACGTTCTCATTTGGACGTTATACGGAGCCATCCTAACAAGTTACAAGGAAATCCCTTCATAAATACATGTTGACTGTGTTAAAGGTTTTCGGGTTTCGGGCTCGGGCAGACGTCGCGGTTGACCGATCTCGACCAAAAGGGGACGTTCTCATTTAGACATGACCTCGAACCTGCGTATGGAATTTCATGATGATCGGACAAGAACTATGGGGTGTAGCCTGTGCTAAAGAAAATATGAAACACTCTGACAGACTGACATACTTCCGCACGCGTGATGGCAATAGCTTAAGCTAACAATGACAGACTCTCAGCCTAACATATTTACTCGTGAAATGGCAATATGATAGCTTACTTCGTCTTTGTCAAGTTGAACTTATTGAACACCCTTGTTAAACCTACACAAATAATGACAATGTTATCGCACTATCGTCACGAATTACCCAATCAGTTGAGGCTGAATAAAAATTAAATTTAAATGACAAAAGCTACTCATATTTTCAATTTCTGACAGAATGGAGATGCGACAAAAAAACTTAAAACTGTGGCTGATTCATGCACACGTATGATGCTCGATATTGCGGACACTGTCTGTAGTTGTACATAGTAACAACTGGAATTTTTGCCGATTCGAAACCGATATGGAATCTTGGGAAGTAAAGGAGAAACCTCTAAAATCCAGATAGATGGAATTTCCAACTACTCATGACTTGCCCTCCGAATTTCCAACTATAGGAAATTATGGTCAAGGTAGGAGGGGAGAACCCCTCCCCCGACGTCCCTGGTTGTGTCTGCTGATGATCCATTTTTCGTTCGCATTTTGTCTGTTATACCACCATTTAACTCAACAGCACTGCGACAATGAACAAATAGAGCTCCGAAACTAAACGAAAACCACAGAAGTCATAGAAGAGGAAAACTAATAGGAAGGTCGATAAAATATGAATTTCGCTGACGGCTTTTCGGAGAAAAATCTCCAGCTTCAGAAAATAGAGAGTTCGAACAGGGGGTGTAGGGGAGGGGGCGGTTGGGAAAAAAATTGCAAAACACTGATGCCGGGGTGGGTGGGTGGTCAAAGAGGACAAAAAAAAACTTTTTTCCGATGCTTGCAAATTTTTTCCTCAGACACTTTTGGGCAAAATTGTATACCATAATCAGTGAAGTATCATTAAAGAACCAATAAAAAGACACTCAACTTATCAGGGGGTACCTACCATGGGTTATATACGATTATAAAACTGTTATTGCGGCTGAGCTATGATTCGGCTTATGGTGATACAATATATGACATATTGAATAATGCAAGTTAAAATGCATCACTAATTGCAATTATCAAACACTGCACTCTAAGGATAAGAGGGTGTTCCGTTTGATTAAATTTCTAATATGTTCACCCTAGTGAGATCGGCTGGCTTAGATGAGGAGCAAAGACAATTATGTGAAGTCAGGAACAGAAACTCATTGCTTTTTGCATACACATACCGTAGAACTTCTCTTGAGAGACCAACATTTTTGCCAGACAAAAGGGGTCTTTCAGACAGGTGGTCTGTCAAGACCACCTGTCTTGAAAGACCACTTTTGTCTGGCCGAAATGGTATGTTGTCCTGTGTTGTCCACATAAAACACGCTCTAGCACAAAAGAGGTGGTTCCTCAAAAAGGTGGTCTCTCAAGAGAAGTTCCACTGTATATATGAATGGAGAACGCAATGGGTTCTGATGGGTTGAGTAATTTATGATATTTAACCCTTTACCCTAACATTCTTTTCTAAAATATCAAAAAAATAAAAATTCTCATATAACCATTACTATTCAATAAGGTTACTTGAAATAAACATATGTATGGCTAACATTAGAACTGGCTCGAAGAGTCAGTTCTAATGTTATCCTTTTTGTCTGGCTTTGTTGTGGGATATATCTGGATACCATATATACTCTATATTTGATTTGTTATGGGAGACCATCTGCCTTAAGAGACCACTTTGGTCTGATAAAACGGATGTTCTTTCTAGACCTGTCCTTCTGTACAAGGTCAATCACTCAATACTGTATGATAAAATTGGTTATGGTGCAGTATGGTGGGAAGGATGATGCAGAAGCATGTATTTAGTGGGGATGGGTGGTTCAGATAACCCCGGAAAAAATTTGTAAAACTGGAAAAAAATTACATGGGGTGGGTGGGTCCTCCGACCGGTCAAAAACAAAAAATCGGCATCGGTGTCTGCAATTTTGTCCTACCCCCCCCCCCCCCCCCCCCCCCCCGTTGGTTCGAAAAAGTAAAATTATCTCTACTAGAGAAGAGGAGGACAGTAGAAAGAAAGCGACGAAACGGGCCTCATTGGATGGATCTCGTGATAGAGTTCATGTGACGTTACAGTCACCTGACCCAGTTACGATATGTTTAGTTATTATAGTAGCTTACGTGAGCGGCCATGTTGTGATGTCATTCTCGACGTCTTAGTGCGCATGCGCAGTTTTGTTTAATGGAGACCATCATCTTGGTTTCTATAGCGACATGGTTACTATGAAAGAAAGGGGGTATGTTCTGAGGGGGCGATCGATTAGATATGATGAAATATAATTACCTTAATAGACCCCAGAAATACCTCATGTCATACGAAAGCTCCCTAAATCACTTTATTTGGTACGAATTTCTCCTGAATCCTCCTTATAATAATACATAGTGCTATAAGACTCATTCGATTGATCGGAAGTAAATTCATTTACCTTAAACAACCCCACATTCCCACTAAGTCACCTAAAACACCCCAAAACACCAAAATGGACTTTATTCAGTTTGGATCCACCCACTCCCACCCCCACCTCCACCCCAAGAATTCTCTTTATAAGAGCAGCACGAACAGGTGTAAGACACGTTTCTTTATATAAGGGTACTGGTTTGGATTATACCCAAATCCTAGGAATACCCCCGAGAATTACCACATACAGACCGACAACCATTTATTTGGCTCTGATTTCCAACTAAACCCTCGGTTTTTAGCTGTTCATTTTAGCTTGGATTTCTTGAGAACCCTCCTTATAAAAGCAATACATAGTTCTATAACGTATGTTCGATTAAGCTAGATTACTTTTGCTGGTTCGGATGTTTCCAAAATCCATGGTTACGTCCTAGAATTACCACAAACAACCCAACAATTCCTCCCAAACTTTCAAAATCTTCGGTTCTTACTTTTTACAGACCTTATTTTGATTATCCTTGCAGTCTTTCTTAGCTATCTCTGGTGCCACCTTCAGATTGCTCCATTTCCCACAATCTGTATGTAACTATACAGAATTATCTCCTTTGTGTACAACGAAGACCTATACGATTCATAAGACCAAGGGTCAATCGACCAGGAACAGGTATTTCTGGAATGACTCGAATCTTATCAAACAAATAAGCCATCGAGTAATTGCTCGAAAGAGAGACTCCTTTATGTTCCTCTGCGTATTCGATGATACCGTTGACATTTTGATGTAGTACTGCAGGCAGGGATGTGGCGACAGAGGGTGTGTATGTATGGGGTGGGGGTGGGGGTCAATAAATTAACATTGTTCATGAAAAATATTAAAATTCCAACTAATGATGAGAAATTTTGATCTTTTATTTCCAACTGGAAACTTGAGTTTCAAATTTCCTACTCTAAAATTGACATGGCCTCAATATTTCGACTCTGACATCAATCCGGTAAATCTTCTGACCCAGACGCATTCTAAATGATGCTTTTTTACGTTTCAGAACTAGTGAACATTTTCAGAAGGGTTCATAACCCTTTGCCCAACACAGATGATTTCAAAATTCATTATTTTAAATATCATTTTAAAAAATTTTTTAAAAAAATTTCAACAAAACCATATCATGTGACCCCTCTTTGGAACAAGCTCGACTAGCTCGTTTCAAAAAGGGGTCACATGATATGGTTTTGTTGAAATTTTTCGAAAAATAATATGTTTTCAGCAGCTGTATATGCATATTACTCGGGGGGATGCGGGCGATTCGTTGAGTAAAGGGTTAAAAGATATCACCCGGCGCTGCAGTGCAACCACCTATCGAAACCACGCACAGTTGGAATTTACACCGGTGGCACCCCCTGCCCCCCCCCCCCCCCCCCCCCCCAGCTGAAACCCTCTAGCAACATCCCTGACTGCAGGATATCTTTTGAGATATCCTTCAGGGGATACTTATTGTAGGGTATCTAGCTGATACTATTTATGGCTCCTAGAGTCTGTTCGGTTCTTTGCATCCGCGCCACTAGTGCTGATATGTCCAATAGCGTCGTCGTCTGTCCTATCATTAACTTGCACTCTGTTCTGTTACTACTACTGGTCTATATCACTACTAGTGGCTATCACTCGTTGTACTGTGCTACAGGCTCCCTAACTACTGATCTGTATCACTACTAGTGACTATCCCTCCCTGTTCTGTGCTAGAGTTGTCCACCATTACTACCTACTACTGATCGGTATCACTACTAGTGGCTATCACTAGCTGCCTGTGCTAGAGTCTCCTGAACTATTGGTCTGTGTCACTACTAGTGGCCATCACACTCTGTCCGGTGTTAGGGCCTCCCTAACTAGTGGCCTGTATCACTACTAGTCGCCATCACTGGCTGTCCTGTGCTAGAGTTGTCCACCATTACTACCTACTACTGATCTGTATCACTACTAGTGGGTATCACTAGCTCCCTGTGCTAGACTCTCCCGAACTACTGGTCCGTATCACTACTAGTGGCTATCACACTCTGTCCTGTGTTAGGGCCTCCCTAACTACTGATCTGTATCACTAGTAGTGACTATCCCTCCCTGTCCTGTGCTAGAGTTGTCCACCATCACTACCTACTACTGATCTGTATCACTACTAGTGGGTATCACTAGCTCCCTGTGCTAGACTCTCCCGAACTACTGGTCTGTATCACTACTAGTGGCCATCACTAGCTGCCTGTGCTAGAGTCTCCCACCATAACTACTTACTTCTGGTCTGTATCACTACTAGTGGCTATCACACTCTGTCCTGTGTTAGGGCCTCCCGAACTACTGGTCTGTATCACTACTAATGGCTATCACTGGCTGTCCTGTGCTAGAGTCTCCCACCATAACTACTTACTTCTGGTCTGTATCACTACTAGTGGCTATCACTCGCGGACCTGTGCCAGGGTCTCCCAAACTACCTGTCTGCATAACTATTAGTGGCTATCACTAGCTGTCCTGTGCTAGAGTCTCCCTAACTACAGGTCCCTGCTAGTGGCTATCACTCCCTGCCCTGTGCTAGAGTTAACCAACATTACTACTTACTACTGGTCTGTATCACTACTAGTGGCTATCACTCGCTGTCTTGTGCTAGAGTTACCCAACATTACTACTGATCTGTAACTCTATTAGTGGCTATCACTCCCTGCCGTGTGCTAGAGGTACCCAACATTACTACCTACTACTGGTCTGTATCACTACTAGTGGCTATCACTCGCGGACCTGTGCTAGGGTCTCCCACCATACTACTTCTAGTCTGTGTCACTACTAGTGGCTATCACTCGCGGACCTGTGCTAGAGTTACCCAACATTACTACTTACTCCTTGTCTGTACCACTACTAGTGACTATCACCCGCGGCCCTGTGCTAGGGTCTCCCAAACTACTGGTCTGCATAACTATTAGTGGCTGTCACTAGCTGTTCTGTGCTAGAGTCTCCCTTACCACAGGTCCCAGCTAGTGGCTATCACTCTCTGCCCTGTGCTAGAGTTACCCAACATTACTACTTACTTCTGGTCTGTATCACTACTAGTGGGCATCACTCGCGGACCTGTGCTATGATCTCCCAAACTACTGGTCTGCGTAACTATTAGTGGCTATCACTAGCTGTTCTGTGCTAGAGAGTCTCCCTTACTACATGTCCTTACTAGTGGCTATCACTCCCTGCCCTGTGCTAGAGTTACCCAACATTACTACTTACTACTGGTCTGTATCTCGACTAGTGGCTATCACACGCTGTCTTGTGCGGGTCTCCCTAACTACTGGTCTGTATCTCTACTAGTGGCTATCACTCGCTGTCTTGTGGGGGTCTCCCTAACTACTGATCTGTATCTCTACTAGTGGCTATCACTCGCTGTCTTGTGCTAGTCTCCCTAACTACTGATCTGAATCACTACTAATGGCAATCACTCGCTATCCTGTGCTACAGTCTCCCTAACTGCTGATCGGTAGCACTACTAGCGGCTATCATTCGCTGTCTTGTGCTAGAGACTTCCTACTGTTCTTACTTACTACTGTTCTGTATAACTACTAGTGGCTATCGCTCGCTGTCCTCTGCTAGAGTCCCTAATTACTGGTCGGTATCACAACTAGCGGCTATCACACGCTACCCTGTGCGAGAGTCTCCCATCATTTATACTTACTACTAGTCTGCACCAATACTAGTGGTTATCACTTCCGGCCCCGTGCTAGTGTCTCCCCAACTACTGGTCTGTACCACTACTAGTGGATAACACTCCCTGTCCTGTGCTAGAGTCACCCACCATTACTACTTACGTTTGGTATGTATCACTACGAGTGATTACCACTTCCGGTCCTGTGCTAATGTCTCCCTAACTAACGGTTTGTAGCACTACTAGTGGCTATCACCCCCCCCCCCCCCCCCGTCCTGTGCTAGAGTCTCCCAACGTTACTACCGGTCCACATCACTACTAGTGGCTATCACTCCCTGTCCTGTGCTGAAGTCTCCATAACTACTGGTCTGTACAACTACTAGTGGCTATCACACGCTGTCCTTTGCTAGAGTCACCCACCATTACTACTGGGCTGTATCACTACTAGTGGCTAGTACTCACTGTCCGCTGCTATTTAGCCACCATTTATACTTACTACTAGTCTGTATCGCTTCCGGTCCTGTACTAGTGTCTCCCCAACTACTGGTCTGTAGCACTACTAGTGGCTATCGCTCGCTGTCCCGTGCTAGAGGCTCCCGCACTACTGGTCTGTATGACTACTAGTGGCTATCAATCACTTCCTGAGCTAGAGTCTCCAACTATTAACTACTTACTACTTCTCTGTATCACTAGTTATTTCTACTTACTTCTGATCTCTATCACCGCTAGTGGCTACCACTCGTCATCCTCCGCTAGAGTCTGGTCTGCATCGGTTCTAGTGGTTATCACTCGCTGCTCTGTGATAGAGTCTCCCGCAATTACTACCGATCTGTATCACTACTAGTAGCTATCACTCGCTACATTTGACTAGAGTCTCCCTAACTACTGGTCTGTACCACTACTAGTGGTTATCACTCGCTGCTCTGTGATAGAGTCTCCCGCAATTACTACTTACTACCGATCTGTATCACTACTAGTAGCTATCACTCGCTATATTTGACTAGAGTCTCCCTAACTACTGGTCTGTACCACTACTAGTGGCTATCACTCGCTGTCCTGTGCTAGAGTCTCCCAATATTACTACTTACTACTGGTTTGTATCTCTTCTAGTGGCTATCACTCGCTAGTGCTAGTCTTCCTAACTACTGGTCTGTATCACTACTAGTGGCTATCACACTCTGACCTACTTACTACAGGGTTCTGCCACTACTAGTGGCTATCAGTCGCTGCCCTCTGCTGGACTATCCGTAACTACTGGTCTGTGCTGGCTATCACTAGCAGTCCTGTGATAAGAGTCTCCAAACTACTGATCAGTATCATTAATAGAGGCTATCACTAGCTGTTTAATCCTAGAGTCTCCCTAGCTACTAGTCTGTATCCCTACTGGTGGCTTTCACTCGCTGTCTTGTGCTAGAATCGCCCTAACTACTAGACTGTATCACGACTAGTGGCGATCACTCGCTGTCGTATGCTAGAGTCTCCGTAACTACTAGACTATATCACTACTAGTGGCTATCACTCGCTGTCCTGTGCTAGAGTCACCCACCATTACTACTTACTACTTGTCTGTATCACTACTAGTGGCTATTACTCACTGTCCGCTGCTATTTTACCACCATTTATACTTACTATTGGTCTGTATCACTACTAGTAGCTATCGCTCACTGTCTTGTGCTAGAGTCTCTTAATTACTGATCTGTTTCACTATGAGTGGCTATCATTCGCTGTCCTGTGCTAGAGTCTCCCTAAATACATATCTGTATCACTACTAGTGGGTAAACTATCTGTCCAGTGGTAGAGTCTCCCTAACTACTGGTCTGTATCAGTACTAGTGGTTTTCACTCGCTGTCATGTGCTAGAGTCTTCCACCATTTCTACTTTATACTTGTCTGTACCATTATTAGTGGCTATCAGTCGCTATCTTTTGCAAGAGTCTCCCTAACTACTAGCGGCTGTCACTTGCTGTCCAGTGCTAGAGTGTCACTAATATCTGGTCTGTATCACTACTAATGGCTATCACTCGCTGTCCTGTGCTACAGTCTTCCTAACTACTGGTCCGTATCACTACTAATGGCTATTACTAGCTATCCAGTCCTAGATTACTACTTTCTACTGGTGTGTGCCACTACTAGTGCCTCTCACTTGCTGTCCTGTGCTAGAGTCTCCCACCATTACCACTTCCTACTGCTCCCTACCACTACTAATGGCTATTACTAGCTCTCCTCTGCTATTCTATCACCATTTATACTTACGGCTGGTCTGTATCACTACTAATGACTATCACTCCCTGTCCGGTGCTAGAGTCTCCTTAACTACGCATCTGTATCACTACTAGTGGCTGTCATTCCCCGTGCTGTACTAGAGTCTTCCACCATTTATTCTTACCACTGGCTATATCACTACTAGTGGTTATCACTCGCTGTCCTGTGCTAGAGTCTCCCACCACTATTACTTACTACTAGTCTGTATCACTACTAGTCGCTATCACTCACTGTCTTGTGCTAGGGTCTCCCTAACTACTGATCTGTATCACTGCTAGTGGCAATCGCTCGCTATCTTGTGCTACTGTCACTCGCTGTCCTATACTAGAGTTTCTGGTCTCGCTGTTCAGTGCTATAGTCTCCCACCATTACTACTGGTCTGCTTCATAGGTTATGACCCCTCACTGGAACGAGCTCGTTGAGCTCGTTCCAATGAGGGGTCATAACCTATGTTTTAGAGCCAAAAAATGAAAAAAATGATGAAAATTAATTGGCGATTTTTGTGAATAGCGCTGGCCGGTTTTGACCGTTACGTTGGGTAAAGGGTTATGAAAGTATATTGAGTTAGGATTCAAGTTCGTACCGACGGTCAACGATCCGGGAACACTGTCGGAATATTTACCTCTCGACCCACCACGCCTAGAAATGAAGGGATCCTAACTCAGGTTTTGGCGTGGCAATGACTGCAAGCTTTACTTTTTTATTGCGGTTTAACGTCACTTACTGTCAGCACGGATCTCCTCGTGCCGGACAGTTTTACGGGGGAGGGGGGTGGAAGCAGGAGAAAACCACAGAGCAGCGGCGAGCAACTGTCAGACTACCCAACGTACTAACTCTGCATAGAGCCAGCATTGACTGAAGACAAGTACGTCATGGCAAATACAGTGCACCTTAGTACACAGCGACACTGTGCCACCATGTGGGCAATCGGGATTAAGTACCTTACCCGAGGGCACAATGTCGTTACCGCTAGTCATGATCAAACCGTGAACCTCTTGGTTTGAAGTTCAAAGCACCAACCACTGGCAAGCTTTTTTTTTTTTAAACAATATTTTTATTTCATTCAATTGAAATGGGGTTTGGCGAACAGGCTGGGCCTATCTTAACGCCGTACCCTTACATAAAGAAGTTACATTTTGAGGTGCTTGTGCAGCTGTGCAAAAGCGACCTAATGTCAGCATGGAAAAATATCAATTCTTCAAAACGTAATTTCTAGTTTATGTGAACCACAGTAAATTTCAAAGCAATTCCGGACACACCCATGTTCATGACATGCGCACTGCCTATGTTTTGAATATTGCACTCAGTCCGTCGTATCGTATGATAACGTATGCAATTATATATATATATATTCCATCATAAGAGTCCTATCTCAAAAGTAATGCAAACGACAAACTGTTGTGGACCCTATTATGCTGGGCAGCCCACCGTCGAATGAGCCGGGAAACCCATATCACTGTTATCACTATCACAGTATGCTGCACAGCAGGGTAACCCCCCAAAATACATAATATTTTAGTTAATCAATTATGTTACGAGTTACTGCCTGCATATTAATTTCGTAGTTACATATATAAATAACATAATCATTACAACGGCGAGTTGTTGCCCGTATATAAAGGTACCACTGCAAACCATTGTAAGTCCCCAAATACCCTGGTATTACCAATGTGCCCTGGGACACACCATGATCTACCTAGGGACCCCCCTATAGAGGTGACTACGCAGTCACTGGAGTATAATCAAACAATGCCCTCTATATACATATCAAAATTTAAGACTGTATTTTAATTACGTAATGTGGATATAACGTTGAATTAGTAAGTCAATTAAACGTAAGCAGTGCACCCGTCATTATAGCGAGGATTCAGGGTTTTTTATCTCATTTCAGTTCAGATATTTACACTAATTTTCAAACCTCCCTGTTTCAATAATTTACTTGTGTACTGTATTAAATACAAAAGTATTGTGAGAATCGGATTTATTCGAATTACCATTGAGTAGGACTTCAATATTTTTATCATTGTTTTCCAGTTTCTCGAGCATCGTTTGGCGTTCGCGTACGTAGAGAGGACATGACAGGAAATAATGACTCGAGTCTTCATAGCAATAGCCACATCGACATCCAGAATTATCCCTGACAAATCTGTCAAACATATGGCCATTCAGTTCGCTACAGTTAAGGCGGAGCTGACAGTGTATAGTCTGTGCTTTTCTTCCCCCAACGTAGTAAAAGTTTGGGACGATGGGGTCATCAGTCGTCAAAACTCTTTTGAGGATGCTCATGGTTTCACAGTTTCTGATATTCTCACTTAGACTGTTCCATAGCCTCACCGATGACGGTAAAAATGAGTTTGAGAACCGAAGTGTGTTGCATTTAATTTCGCGTAACAAATTGGATGTTCTAAGTGGATAACGGGTTATATCTGACACAGGACGGGGAATTAACAAACGCAAATAATTAGGTGCTTCCATGTTAATAATTTTAAACACGGTTATTATTTTATGTCGTTTTCTACGTTCCTTCAATGATATAAATCCTGATTCTTCATAGATAAGATTATGACCTGTACCCCTTGCACACCAATAATTGTACGTAGTGCATCTAAATGTAAAGTTTCCAAAAGAGTTTTTTTCGTATCACTACAGTTATCCGAAATTACATCCGCATAATCAAAGATTGGAAGAATGTAATACTTATAGAGTGTTTCTAGAGCGGCTCTGGAGAGTCTGTATTTTAAACTTCAGAGACAGTTTATCATTGGACTCACCTTTTTGAAAATATTGTCAACATGGACATCCCAGGAACCATTTTGGGAAAATATTAACCCCAGATGTTTATGTTCACTCTTTTCTTCAATGTGTTCCCAATGTAAGTAGAGGCCTGGACAATCGATGGGATTTGTTTTACGAGTTATATTTAGGGCTTCTGTTTTTTTAGGATTAAACAAGACCTGCCATGTATTTGACCATGCAGCAATTTTTTCCAGGTCATCATTCAGAATTTTAGCTGAAAGCTTAGCATCTTCCACTGCTAAATACAGGGTTGTGTCATCGGCATACAGCCTAATATTTGAAATAATATCACTCACGATGTCATTAATATATATATATTAAACAGAATGGGACCTAGTACTGAGCCTTGTGGGACCCCCGTCGGTACTAATTTACTATCAGACTGTTCTCCATTGACGACAACATGTGGGAGCGGCGTGTTAGGTACCTTTCAAACAATGATAAAAGCTCACCCCTTATCCCTATTGAGTTAAGTTTATGTAAAAGGCCTTTGTGCCAGACTCTATCGAAGGCCTTACTGATATCACAAAACACGATTCTTATATCTGTATTTGTGTCCAAGCTTGCAGAGATATCATGATCAATGTCAACTAATTGATAGATCCTACTATCCCCCGGAATGAAGCCAGACTGTAGTGGGGTTAAGACATTGTTTTCAGTCAGGAAAGAATACAAATGTTTAAAAATATTTTTTTCAAGAATTTTACTTACACTGCTGGTTAGAAATACGGGACGGTAATTTGTTTTATTATGTACTGATTCTTTCTTGTGTATAGGTACGACACTTGCCATCTTCCATAGATCTGGAAAAGGTTTACTTGTTAAGGAAAGATTAAATAACCTAGTCAATGGAATAGCAAGTTCGTGTGCGCATAATTTTAATATTTTGTTATTAATTGCATCAGGGCCACTAGCTGTTTTAGGATCTAGTTTAAGAAGGGTATATAATGCCTCTTGTTCAGTGATACTTATTTCTTTTAAATCAAAATTATTTAAAGTTAGAGGTAAATCTTTGATAATGACTGAGCTCGATTGTTCTATAAAAAAAGTTGTTTAACAAATCAGCTATAGCTTTTGCATCACTGACTACTTCTCCATTTTCATCTAGTGATGGAAAACTTTCGTTAGTATCTTGTTCTTTAGTAAAAGATTTTAGAGTGGACCACCAATGTTTTTGACCAAAACTACAGGTAGAAACATAATTTTCAAGTTTTATGTCATATTCAGCCTTGGATTTTCTTATTAGTGTGATAGTTTCATTTCTAATTTGTCGAACAAATGCCCAATGTTGAGTACTATTATGCTGCTTTGCTTTATGATGAGCTCTATCACGTGATCTCATCAATTTCCGTATGCGAGAATTCATCTAGGGCTTGTCCCTAGGACGAATAAGAACGGTTTTCCGGGGTATATATTGGTTGGCCGTATCTATGATATACTTGGTCAGGTTTTCGGTAGAATCATTTACATCATTATTAAAAGGCGGTCCCAAGATGTCTCTAAAAAGTGGTTCCGTAGTCCATTGATATCCATTTCATTATAATTCCAAACTAACCTTCGGAAAGGTTTATTACGAGGCTTTTGTGATTTTAGGACAACTCCAGTTGCGTGGTGGTCACTACAAAAAGGTGGGATTATTAAGCATTTCTCTACTTGATTTTTGCAGGATACTAGAGCCAGATCAATTAGGCTACACGAATTTTCGGTGATACGAGTTGGGGTATCTATGACTTGTGTCAAGTTAAAATAATTTTCCAAATATCTAATTTTAGGGTGTGTGGCCACATGGCAATTGGAATTGAAATCACCTATTAAAATGCATTTTAATGACATATCTGTTCTAGCCGCTTGGACAGAGTCTTCAATTAAGTTCCAGTACATGTTGTTATTAGCAGGTGGTCTATATATAACACCTACAATATATTTTTGGTTTTGAAGCCGTACCTCACTCCAAATTAATTCTAAACCTGGCCGTTCTAAATCTAGTCGTCGTTTGAAAACAATACCTGTTTTTATATACACGGCCACCCCTCCTCCTAGTCCAAGGTCCCGGTCCCTGCGCAACGGGGTATGATAACCTGGGATATTGATGATCTTACTATCCACATCCGCAGTTAGCAAGGTCTCTGTTACACCAATAATATCACAATACCCCAGCTCTGCGTGGAGTAAATATTTTTTATTACGAAGTCCCCTCATGTTAATGTGTATTATATTTATAGGTCCCGGGTTAAGTTGAACGTCACCACTTAAAATCAACTGGATGAGAATCATTATAGTAAGGCCTTGAAGGCCACCAGTACTTAATAGATTGACTAAGATTACTGTCGCAAAACTGAGTAGCGTGAATCCCCGCCATGAAAAAGACCTATCCTTGATCGGTATGTGCTTATGTCGTTACCCATTAGGAATGGTTATATTTAACCCTTTACCTAACATGAAAAGCAGACGACACTTGCAAAAAAAATTCTTGAATAACTAATTTTTTTCATTTTTTGTCGCAAAAACATAGGTTATGACCCCTCGTTGGAACGAGCTCGACGAGCTCGTTCCAACGAGGGGTCGTAACCTATGTTTTTGAGACAAAAAATGAAAAAATAATGAAAATTAATTGGCGATTTTTAAGAATAGCGCTGGCCGGTTTTGGCCGTTACTTTGGGTAAAGGGTTAAGCAACAACTAATTGTATTGGTCGTGGAAAGGTCATTTCCCGTATGGATGTCAGAATGCTTTATGACAAAATACTGTGGTAAGCTGCTTAAGTCACTTTTTGTGCTCAAATAAACTGAAAC